>CM060928.1:882027939-883243564 GCA_030765085.1 Allium cepa
GAACGATACTCATGTGTTGGTTGAGGTTGTGCCTTTTCTAACTCTTGTTTCATCTTCTCAGGTATCAATCCACGTCCTGACGGCCGCGGATATTCTGAGGCCGTTGAAGCTATTTGAGCTCTTCCTATCGAAGAGCGAGACATCCAAACTCTCATTTCAAATGAGTCACTATCGCGTTTCGGACTGTTAGCAGAAGATCGTTGGGTAAGCCTTCCCGAGGGCGTCTCCATACCCAAGCCCGCATCCGGCAAGGGGAAAAAATTAGCTGAGTCGTCATCACGCCACACCCTTGATATACAAGAAGAGGGGAAATCAAAGAGAATGAACCATCCGAAGCACAAGGTGAGAATTTGGGTCCCGCTCAAGACCCTATAGTCGAAGTGCACGATATCGACACGTCATCTTCTCCTTCAAAAAGGAAAAAGGGATTGACGTACAAGATTAGGAAGGAAAAAGTTGGCGGAACTTCGAAGGTTACGCTTATTCCAACGGAGAAAGAAGGTTCTTCACAGCACATAGAAAGTTCTTTAAGGGGCCTATAGAACCTCTCCATTCCGAATGATCTGCTTAATTACGACTTTGACGATCCGGAGGCATTCAAGCTTCATTCGCCCATCAGAGGCGATGCGAGCGTTCTAACCCAAAGTCAGGGAGAGAAAACTCCTATTAGCAAAGCGACTGGTCCATTGGGGGGAAACACTAGGACACACACGAACATTTGCACTTCAATTCGCACTTAGAATTTTCTCGTCACACTATTCTTTGCTAATTCGCTGTTATTTGGATTCTGTGCAGGTGACATGGGGCGCTCACATGGATTCGATCGTCTTCGTGGTTCGTCTATTTTTTGTCAGTCCGGAAGGGACTCGGGTCTCGGGAGACGTCGAGATAGAGATGGTGACGGCGATAAAGACTATCATTCCCGGGACTCGTCATCTCGGAGGAAGACTTACTATCAGCCAAAATACCACCAGGATACCTCCTCTCACCCAGAGCAAAGTAAAGACAAGCGCAGCCATAAGAGGTCACAATCTGACGCTCCCTGGGACCAACACTTCGATTCCTCTTCCACTCGGCAGTCCCGAGATTCTCACAGGCGAGGCGAACTTTCAAAGCCATCTCCTCCTGCTCCCGTAACTGACCCATCAGTATCGGAGAGGCTGGCCGAGCTTAAAGATAAATTTTCGAAATCTGCTTCGACGGCCTAAAATTCCTCTCGGTGATTCATCCTATCCCCAGACACGTCAAGCAGAGCGCCATCACCTGTACAACGACGTCTATGTTCAACACGACGCGTTTGTTCATTTGGCTGAAAACCTTTCTGAAGTCTCCGTGGAGCGCCAGCATGAAATCGATCGTCTGAAGCTCGAGGCCATCCACGACCCAAAGATATCATTAAAGCCCAAGACGAAGAGATTGCAGCTTATAAATCTGAACTTGAGGTCGCCCATCAGAGCGCCAAGGACACTGCTGAGGCCGTCACTCGTCTGGAATCGGCTCATAAGAAAGAACTCGACGAGGCGGTTCAACGATGTGGGGCTTTGGCTCTAGAGAAGGACTCAGTTCAACATGAGAGGGATGCACTCAGCCTCCAAGTCAAGGAACTTGAGGAGCAGCTTCGCAGGGAGAAGGAAGAGAAAACGGCTGCCCTAGAAGAGTCACAACGATACAGTGACGAAATTGTGGCCACTCGACTCTTAAAAGAAAAAGTTGAGGGCGAGCTTTCCAGGGTTGAGGAATTAAAGAGTGAGGCCCGTGAAGATGGCAAGAGGATAGCTTCCATCGATATCGACTCGCGTCTTGAGGCGGCTAGAGAAGAAGGCAGGGAGGAGGTCAAAAATATGTTTGACCCGCTAATCGCTGAATTTAACGCCTGCGTTCTCGTGCATCGAGACTTGACTTTCTTGGGCGAGGGTTATCTTGAATCTTTGGCCGAGGCGTGGGAGACTTTAATCGAAATCAGAAAGGCCGAGCACGGTACCGAAGAGATTGACGAGGGGGCCTTGATAAAAGAATGCTTTAAGGGAAACGAGCCTTCGGACTTGTCTGCAGCTATAATTACATATGGCAAAGGTTCCCCCATAAAGAAAGGGAAAGAAGTTATTACTGGTCCATCCGGGGCCGTGCCTCCAGCTCATGCGCCTACTCGATCGGCCGATACTCGATCCATTTGAGCAACATATTGGTTACAACCCAGAGGACCCCGGCCTTGGCTTCCATATTCTATCTCTCATTGGGGGGGTGAGACCCCCTTGACGGCTGAGAGCCTGCCGAAACCTGGTAGATAACTCTTCACTTTGAGATTTCAAATATCGTCATTCTTTAGGAAGTACTATTGTATTCTAATGCTTTTTTTTCATGCTTTCGGACAGGTCGTTCTGATCCTGGGCCCACTTCGAGGAGCGATGTCGCCAAGAAGGTGGAGGAAAAGATAGGTGAGGCCAGTCAGGCGGGAGAAGCTCCAGGGCCAGATGCTCAAGTGATTGGGGTGCTAGATGAAGACAAATCTGAGACTTCTTCTTCCATCGAGGGGAGTTACGAAGTAGAGATCACAGGCGCCTCCGAACACACATCTGAGCTGAGTATGAAGGAGCGGTTGGAGAAGGAGAAGAGAGAAACGACCAAGATTAAGGTCGAACCTCAAACCGTGGACTCCGACGATCCTTTGAATAAGGCGCTGAAGATCATTCTCCCTGGAAGGTCTAAACCCATGGATGTCCCTCGTACTTCTTCTGTTGTCACTCCTCCATCAAAGAAGGATACCAAGGGTAAACACAGAGGGGAGGAGTCGTTTAAGAAGACAACAGAGGCGAAGAAGGTGAAGAAGCACAAGTAGTAATCATTACTCTCGTTCAACGAGAGTCAGTTTAGATTAGGCAAGTACTTTTGTTTTCTTAGTTTGTGTAAATAAACTTTTGATTCCGAGCTTCAAAGGAGTTGTAATTGAAACTTATCTTCGATGAATAAAACTTAGTTTTTCTGTCTTTCCATGGCTCTTATCGTTCAATTTTCTTTGTGATTGTGATTCAAAGCCAAGTTGTTGTGAATATAATAGACCTCTCGGTTCATCTTCATATAGCTCGGAAATTCTTTGAGAGCTATCTGCTTTTCCTTCTGCGCTCCAAGCACTTGGAATATTTTCTAGCCCGCACATCGAGAACTTAGAGTACTCCAGTCCACACTCTGGGGACTTGGAGATTCGAAATCGTTTATACTCGAGTCCGCACTCCGGGGACTTAGAGTACTCCAGTCCGCACTCCGGGGACTTGGAGATTTGGAATGTTTATACTCGAGTCCACACTCCGGGGACTTAGAGTACTCCAGTATGCACTCCGAGGACTTGGAGATTTGGAATCATTTTATACTCGAGTCCGCACTCCGGGGACTTAGAGTACTCCAGTCCGTACTCTGGGGACTTGGAGATTTTGAATCGTTTATACTCGAGTTCGCACTCCGAGGACTTAGAGTACTCCAGTCCGCATTCCGAGGACTTGGAGATTTGGAATCGTTTATACTCGAGTCCGCACTCCGGTGACTCGGAGTACTCCAGTCCGCACTCCGAGGACTTGGAGATTTGGAATCGTTTATACTCGAGTCCATACTCCGAGGACTTAGAGTACTCCAGTCCGCATTCCGGGGACTTGAAGATTTTGAATCGTTTATACTCGAGTCCACGCTCTGGGGACTTAGAGTACTCCAGTCCGCACTCCGGGGACTTATAGATTTTGAATCGTCTCGAGTCCACGCTCCGAGGACTTAGAGTACTCCAGTCCGCACACTGGGGACTTGGAGATTTGGAATCGTTTATACTCGAGTCCGCGCTCCAGGGACTTAGAGTACTCCAGTCCGCACTCCGAGGACTTGGAGATTTTGAGTCGTTTATACTTGAGTCCGTGCTCCGGGGTCTTAGAGTACTCCAGTCCATATTCCGACGACTTGGAGATTTGGAATCGTTTATACTTGAGTCGGCACTCCGGGGACTTGGAGTACTCCAGTCCGCACTCTGGACTTGGAGATTTGGAATCGTTTATACTCGAGTTCCGCACTCCGGGGACTTAGAGTATTCCAGTCCGCACTCCGAGGACTTGGAGATTTGGAATCGTTTATACTCGAGTCCGTACTCCGGGCACTTAGAGTACTCCAGTCCGCATTCCGAGGACTTGGAGATTTGGAATCGTTTATACTCGAGTCTGCCCTCCCGAGATTTAGAGTACTCCAGTCCGCATTCCGAAGACTTGGAGATTTGGAATCGTTTACACTCGAGTCCGTGCTCCGGGGACTTAGAGTACTCTAGTCCGCACTCTGCGGACTTGGAGATTTCGAATCGTTTATACTCGAGTCCGCGCTCCGGGGACTTAGAGTACTCCAGTCTGCATTCCAGAGACTTGGAGATTTGGAACCGTTTATACTCGAGTCCGCGCTTCAGAGACTTAGAGTACTCAAGTCCGCACTCCGGGAACTTGGAGATTTGGAATCGTTTATACTCGAGTCCGCGCTCTGGGGACTTAGGGTACTCCAGTCCGCACTCCGGGGACTTGGGGATTTTGAATCTTTTATACTCGAGTCTGCACTCCGGGGACTTAGAGTACTCCGTTCCGCACTCCGGGGACTTGGAGATTTGGAATCGTTTATACTTGAGTCCACGCTCCGGGGACTTAGAGTACTCCAGTCCGCACTCTGGGGACTTGGAGATTTGGAATCCTTTATACTCGAGTCCACAATCCGGGGACTTAGAGTACTCCAGTCCGCATTCCGGGGACTTGGAGATTTGGAATCGTTTATACTTGAGTCCGCACTCCGGGGACTTAGAGTACTCTAGTCCGCACTCCGGGGACTTGGAGATTCGGAATCATTTATACTTGAGTCCGCACTCCGGGGACTTAGAGTACTCCAGTCCGCACTCCGGGGACTTGGAGATTCGGAATCATTTATACTCGTTCGTACGTCAGCCAGAATAATATGGTTTCGTTTGCCTGTCACAGGATTATCATACGCAGAAACATTAGTCATTCATGGGAAAGATGGCTTCAAGCCTTTATTAATGAGAGCAAGTTAATTGTCTTACTACATGTCAAGAACTAGAAATAAAAGCATACTGGTAATAATTGCAACTAATACATGAAAGAAATAGACTAAATATAATATTGACGCAAGTGCTCGCTGTTCCATGCTCGGGGGAGTGTCGCACCATCGACGGTCGCTAGCTGGAAAGTTCCTTCTCCAAGCTTCCGTTCGATAATGTATGGGCCTTCCCATGCGGAATTCATATGAGACGGAATCGAAAAAACTCGTTTCAAAACGAGGTCTCCCACACTAAAAATTCTTGGTCGGACCTTTTCGTTATAATATTTTGCGACTCTATGTCTGTATGTGGCTGCTCTCAAGTTGGCTTCTTCGTGTTTTTCGTCAATGAAGTCCAATGATTCCAATAAAAGATACTGGTTCAACTCGGGGTCGTAATGAGTTACCCAATGTGATGGACTTCAAGTTCCACGGGTATGACGGCTTCCGCGCCATATGCCAATGCGAATGGAGAGTGGCCGGTCGCGGTCTTTTGGGTGGTCCTGTAGGCCCAAAGCGCCATTGGAAGTTCATCCACCCACTTGCCTCTAGCCATTTCCAGACGCTTTTTCAATATGGACTTGATTATCTTGTTTACGGCTTCCACTTGTCCGTTGGCTTTCGGGTGAGCAACCGCTGCAAACTTCTTCTCAATGCCGTATCTCTGACAAAAATCTTTGAACTCCTTGCTCTTGAATTTAGTCCCGCTGTCTGTAATGATGGTCCGTGGAAGGCCAAAATGGCATATGATATTTCGTACGACGAAATTAGTAACCTTCTTGGTGGTTATTGTGGCCAGAGGCTCTCTTCTGCCCATTTGGTGAAGTAGTCGACCACAACTATTTCATATTTCGCTCCACCTTTGGATAAGGGTAAAGTGCCGACTAGGTCAATCCCCCACATTGCAAATGGCCAGGGACTAACCATCTGTGTGAGCTCCGTCGGCGGCGCTCTTGGGATTTTTGCATATATTTGGCATTTGTCACATCTTCTCACATAGTTTGCGGCATCCCGATTCACAGTTGGCCAGTAGTATCCATAACGGAGGACTTTCTTCGCTAATGTCTGCCCCCCAGTATGGTCACCGCACTCTCCCTCATGGACTTCCTTCAGGACTCGTTTTATCTCATCATGGGAAATGCATCGGAGTAATGGGGTTGAGAATCCCCTTCGATGCATTATCCCGTCCTGCATTACATAGCGAGAAGCCTTACGAATTGGCTGCTCTGTTTTGCTCGCGCGGGATATGTGAAATATCATAGTACTCGAGATTCGCTAGCAGCTCCTGGACTCGGACCAAATATGGGGGAAGTATCTGCCCC
The DNA here is from genome assembly GCA_030765085.1 of Allium cepa. Lineage (NCBI taxonomy): Eukaryota > Viridiplantae > Streptophyta > Magnoliopsida > Asparagales > Amaryllidaceae > Allium > Allium cepa. Next base: position 882,034,323 of record CM060928.1, read on the forward strand.
CTCGTTTGGTAGTCTCCTCGCACTTGGTATACCACCAGCTGAGAGTCGCTAAAGATCTCAACCGATTTTACTCCAAGTTCTTTAATAAGTCTTAAGCCGATGATCAACGCCTCATATTCGGCTTCATTATTCGTCGCTGTGAATTCAAGCTTCAAAGCGTAGCAAACCGATCGGTTTTTAGGAGTTACAAGAACTATGCCAACCCCCGAACAATGGTCGTTAGATGCCTCATCGGTGTACATCTTCCATCGAATGGGAGTTATGACATTGTGATCGTTTGATTCATCTTTCATAGTGAATTCAGCAGTGAAGTCAGCTAGTGCCTGTCCTTGTATGGCCCTTCACGGCAGGTAGGTAATGTCGAACTGACTTAGCTTAATATTCCATTTTAACATCCTTCCGGAAGTTTCCAGTCATTGGAGTATTTGTCGCAAGGGTTGATCGGTATAAACACTGATTAAGTGTGCCTGAAAATACGGGCGAAGCTTGCGTGAGGCAATCACCAAGCAATAAGCTCGTTTTTCAAACTTTGGATTTTTTTTCTTCCCTCGTTAAGTGTTTACTAACGTAGTAAACTGGCTTCTGAACCCGGTCTTCCTCGCGAACCAGGGTTGTGCTGATAGCGTGTTGGGATACAGCAAAGTATACGCACAACATTTCGTGGTCTATTGGTTTTGATAATATCAGGGGACTTTCCAAGTGCCTTACAAGAGCTCGGAATGCTTCCTCACAGTTGGATGTCCACTCGAAATTCCTCTTTCCTTTCTTTATGACATTGAAGAAAGGAATACACTTGTCTGTGGCCCTGGATATGAATCGGCTCAGCGCGGCCACCTTTCCATTCAAGCTTTGGAACCTTTTATGGTTCGGGGCACTTGTATATCTCGGATAGCCTGGATCTTCTCCAGGTTTGCCTCGATTCCCCGCGTATTCACAATGAAACCTAGAAACTTTCTTGATGCTACGTCGAACGTACACTTCAAAGGATTGATCTTCATTCCGTAATGCCTGAGTATGTCAAACATTTCCGCTAAGTCTCGGATGTGGTCGTTTGACTACCGTGACTTCACGAGCATGTCATCCACATAAAATTCCATCGTTTTACCAATCTGGTCTTTGAACATCCGATTTACTAGATGCTGATAAGTTGCTCCCACATTTTTCAATCCAAAGGGCATCATTACATAGCAATACAACCCAATGCTTGTGACAAAACTGGTGTGTTCTATGTCTTGGAGGTGCATCGGGATTTGGTTATATCCAGAGTACGCATCCATAAATGATAATAATTCGTGTCCGGCAGTAGAGTCGACGAGCTGGTCGATTCTGGGTAAAGGGAAACTATCCTTCGGGCATGCCTTATTCAGATCGAAGTAATCAACACAAGTCCTCCACCTTCCATTTGCTTTCTTCACCAACACTGGGTTAGATACCCATTCGAGATAGAAGGCGTCGCAGACGATCCCGTTGGCCTTGAGTTTGTCCACCTCCTCTTTGAGAGCTACGGACCTCTCCGGGTCCATGTCTCTCCTTTTCTGTTTTACAGGAACATACTTGGGGTCTATGTTCAACATATGACTCGCAACTGTTGGAGAAATCCCACACATATCAGAGTGAGTCCAAGCAAAAACATCAAGATTTGCTCAAAGGAAATCAGTGAGGTTCTCGGCCATCACGGGGTCGAGTTGTGATCCAATTTTAAGAATTCGTGATGGGTCATCCCGGCTGACTGGGATGTCAATTGTGAGTTCAGCCGGTGATGCATTGGTTTTCCTGGGTCCCCCATCATCGTCTCTCGGATCTATGTCTCTATTGATCCGAGAATGTTGCCCGAGCCAGGGCTTGGGTGCTACTTGTCAATCATCAGCATTTCGGATGCGGACGGAGCGGTCCGCAACCTTTCCTTTCTCTCAACGCTGAGCCTCTCTCAGCTCAGCCATATAGAGGCACGTCCGGTCGTCCGATCGCCGTGTACCACTCCAACACCACTGTCTGTGGGAAATTTTAACAGACACCAAGGGGCAACGCTACCCTAAATTCTGCCAAGGCTGGACGCCCTAGAAATATGTTATATGGAGAGTCAACGTCCAACACTATGAATGGTAGGATTCGCACCCTCCTACGCTCGCCTTGCCTCAGTTCAACTGGTAACTCCACATATCCCACTGCATCTGTTGCTGCGCCGTTAAAGCCATGGATTCTGGCATTGGATGGTTTCAAATTCTTAGCTTCCAGCTTCATTTGGTCATATGCCTTCTTAAAGATTATGTTAACGGAGCTTCCACAATCAATTAGAATTCTCTTCACAAATGCTGGTCCGATTGTCGTAGATATGACCATCGGGTCGATGGTAGGGGCCTCCACCTTGTCCGCATCTCGGCTTCTGAATGCAATATCATCATCCATCATTCGATGCTGCTTTGCAGGAGTCCCATCCTCCATATTCGAACAACACTCATATTCCGCATCTCTTAAAGAGTTAGCATATCGCTCCATCTCCTGCCAATTCTTATTCGCAGGATGAGGTCAGCCCGCAATCGTGTTGATAACCAATCTACCTATAGTTTGAGAAGGTTGTTCTGGTTGGCGTGGGGCTGGCCCACGTCCGGGATCCGACGTCTCTTGTCTTTCGTCTTGTGGATCTTTGACGAACTCCTGCAGCTTCTTCTATCTAATCAACTTTTCAATAGCATCATGGAGGTGCCCGCACTCCTCTGTGTTGTGCCCATAAGACTCGTGAAAGCGGCAGTACTTCCCAGTCCGCTTCTGTTCCTCCGTTGATTCCTTTGGGCGTGGTTTTCTATACTAAAAAGTGTTGCAAGTTGACAAATAGATGTTCTCAAGTGATGCGTTGAGCGGGGTGTATTCATTATAGGTTGGTATCCTTGACTTCCATTTCCCCGTCTCTCTTTTCTTCCCGGGATTTCCACCTTCGGATCCTTTAGGCTGTCCAGACTTGTTTTTGACATTGGCTTGAGCTTTTCCCGAATTGTCGCCAGCTTGTTTCATGGCAATGGTATTTTTCACTGTCTCCTGAGCAGGCCCAGGTGCCTTGTCTCGTCTCGTCCATCGAGCTTCTTCCCTTCTTATGAACTGATGAGCTTTCGAATAAAAATGCTCTGGCGTGGCTGGGGGCTTTCCCGCCAACCAATCTCCAAATTAAGAGTCTGGATCCACTCCACACATTACCGCCATCAAAATTGCATGGTCGTTTGGATTGCTTACTTCAGTAGCAGCAACATGAAATCTCTGCAAGTATGGTTTCAATGAATCTCCCGGAGGTTTGATTATGCTTGATAAGGATATCACATCCTTTGGACGATCGGTGTGTATCCTGAACTGCTCCATGAATTTCATTTCCAATTCGTCAAAGATGGATATAGATCGCGGGGGAAGTCGAGTAAGCCACATAGTGGAAATTCCGGACAAAGTGATTGGGAAGCACCTACACTTGGTTGCATCATTAGCTCTTGCAGAATCCATCATCCATCCGTACCTCATCACATGCTGCCTGGGATCAGTCTTCCCTTCGTATGCTGGGATAGTCGGCATATAGAACTTCTTGGGGTACTCAGCCTGTAGGATACCATCTGTAAAGGGGGTATGGCTTCTGGACACTCCCCAATCTTCATTGGTAAAGCCTTGGTTTTCTCTCATCAACTTCCTGACCATAGCTGTTAAGGCAGGAGTTTGTATGGAGGATGGAAGGTTGGGTTCCGTTCCAAGGGACCGTGCGGGTTGATGTCCCGCCCGACTTAGGTCTTGGAGATTCGGGTGTCCAGTCTCTTCGCGGGCTTGATTCCCAATGTCTGCTTGTGCACCTTCATCCCTATGGTGTCTACGCCTAGGAGGTTCGTCAGCTGAGGTTGAGCTATCAGATTCAAAATAATGGGCAGGGTTACTTCCAGCATTCTGGCGTTGTTGCTGAGCGAGCTGAGTCATAAGGTTGGTGTTGGCTTGAATCTGCTCAGCCAGTTGCCTTCTACTTTCCTTGAGTTCTCTTATCAAGTCGTTGAACTCTGTTTGGGAAACAACTTCCGCTTGGTTTTGGGTGGAGGGCACTGCACCTCTTGTTACTTGCTAATTTCTAGGTCCAACTTGTTGTACGCTAGCATTTTCATGGACATCCGCGTTATGGAAAGCCGATCTGGTTCGTGGTCTTCCCATGGTAGAGTTGTTGGTTATAACTCTTAATCGAATCAACAGATGCCTTGTCAATGATCTTGGATCTCCTCTAAGGGATTTATGCAATCCAGTAGCTACAAAGCAGATCCTAACAGCCCGAGAATTCAATTCTCAGTGAAAGCACCAAAATGTTAGCACCAAAATTGGTCACTAACACCCTTAGAAAGCTTGTGTAGAGAGATTAATGAAGAAAGTAAATGAAAATAGAGAACAACATATAAATTAGAACGCAGAGGACAAGAACATCAAATATGTAGTGGTTCGGCGTAACTGCCTACGTCCACTTTGAAGTTAATCTTTATTGCCTTCTCCATTACTCGAGTACAGATACATTCCGTAAATCAATAACTTGAATACAAGTTTGAATGAAAAAGAGGAGAGTATAAAAAATGGCAGAGTCTCCTCAGTGTTCTCGAAAAAAGGCCCATTTTCACTGTGCCCCTGCTTCTTTATTTATAGACGAAGGTGTGTTGGACTTCCCTGGTGGGCCTGGCAGCTGGATATCACTGCCCAAATGGAGTAAACTATGTGTGCCGACCCGAACATGCTGAACAGCCAAATGTCGATCCATCATCTTCATGCTGAACGATGTGGTGTTACGTAGGAAGAGTTGGCCGAGCAATCAATCGAAGTCGGACGAGATTGAAAGAGTGTCGAACAATCATTGGTTGCTGAACGATCTTATGTTGAGCGTCCTTGTTATGCCTAACGATCTCCTTATGCCGAGCGTAGCGAAACCGAACGCTCTGAGTGCCGTGGAAGCATTTGCACCGAACGATACTAGAAGCCGAACCAGTGACTTGGCCGAACGACCGAACGATACTGGAAGCCGAACTAGTGACTTGGCCGAACGATATTTGTATGCCGAGCAGAACCTAGGCCGGACGATATTTTGGCCGAACGTTACCCAGGCCAAACTATGTCTCGGCCCCTTAGGCCGAGCAATAGTTAGGCCGAATGGTAGTTGTTGCCGGACAATCCTGCCATGCCGAACGTTCTCACATGCCGAACAATACTCCACCCCGAACGTCTCTCAATGCCGAATGCTCTGTCATACCGAACGTTCCATAGACGTCGAACGAACTTGGATGCCGAGTGCACCTTGAATGTTGAGTACTTGTTGGATGCTGACTATAACGGTAGGCCGAACAATCCAGTTGAGCCAAGTACCAAGTTGCCTGGTCAAATTTTCAGGAAACAGGTAGTGACGATCCAGAAAATCACATAAATGATTTTTATGGCATCATAACACAAATTTTGCAACTGACATATTTCTCACGACCCGTGGAGGAGGTATTTCTATTTAGATGCAATTGGTTTAGCAATGTTCCAAGTTCTGAAACTAATGTGCACAAGGATTATAATCTTATCAAAATAAAGCATACATCGCACTATCACAAGTACGATCCTTTTGTACTAGCCGAACAAGCATTGCAAGTTTATTACGCTCCTTATCTGTCTTTAAAAGAAGATTAAGCAGATTGGTCTGTAGTTTTTAAAACAAAGTCTAGATTTACATTCAATGGGAAGAATATTCCAAACGAACAAGCTTATCAGGCTTGAGGAAAATAACGAAATAATAATTATAAACGATCATACAGATTTTGGTCCTTTGATCGATGAATCAAATTTTTTGGTAGAAGCGTTTGATAGTGTAGAGGAAAATATTATAGAAAACGAGACCGAATCTGAATCAGAAAACGATGATGATTGATAAAAATCCGATCTGATTTTTTTGCAATTGATGTAACTATGTTGAATTCTTGATGTATTATGAAATTGATGTAACTATGAAACCAAATCTGTATGTTTACCATTGTTTACATGTTTTATGTCATTTCCATTTGTCATTTATTTAGCAATTTTTATTAAAAATGCAATGTAATCTGCTTATCGTCGGAACATGAGACCCATTATGAATCAGGTATAAAACACTTTCATTTCCATTTCCATTTCAGTCATTAATTTAGCAATTTATACCGTTGATGTCATTTACATATGAAATATATTTCAATATCATGTTATTATTCTTTTTTGAAATGATGTGTATATATGTCATAGGTTTATCGTAATGTCATTTAGAGGTAGAAGGTCTTCCCGATTTTCAGGAGGCAATGGCAGTGGTCCATCGCAAGCATCACAGTGTCCTGTAGTTTCTTTAGTTTCTAGAGCAGAGGGGTAAGAATTAAATTTTATTCAACATCTTTTTTTATATACATACTTACTTATCTATATCATATTTAAAAACAGAGGGTTCGACCTACTTCCCTCGAAGGTTGTGTTGGATGTTTTTAGAGCTTCTTATTGGAGTAGGATGAGTGTGTTGGCCGAAGTGGAATAACATCCCTTCCCACGTAGTAGAGTGTATTTGGTAGGATGTCCTAGTAAGTATATTTTTCTATTTTCCATTTTTAATTCGTTTTTATCTTTTTTTTACTGTTTAGCATTTACAGTTTAATATTCTTTTGCTTTTTATCATGAAACACAGGCTGAGATAGACATTTAGACAGACGATATGCAGTTGGCACGAGAATATTGGACGAAGAAGATGCGTAAAAACTATAGGGACTCGATATCCGAAATTAAGAAATCAGGTAAGAAACCACGTTGGATGGAGGAGAGCGTATGTCAAGCATGTTGGGATACTGGGAAACTGACGAGGCGAAGGCAAGTATACTAATTTTTTTAAATTATTTGACTGGTAGTAAATATCAAAAAATACATGATCGATAAATAATGTATCAAATTTTGAATGTACAAGCAGAGTCGAAAAGAAACTCTACAAATAGAAATAAAAATGTCGTCACTCACCGTGGAGGGTCGAAGTCATTTTAGCAGTATCGGCAGGAGTTGGTAAATTTACTGAATGCAAATTGTAAATAGTTTGTGCTATATAATTTTAAATGTACAATAATTGTATGTAAAAATCAATTTTAGGAAGTTGACGCGCATGGTCCCATGAACTATATGGACGTTTTTACTCGTATGGATGTTGCCGAGCATGTAAATCCGGACGAGACAGCTTCTTATACATGGCACGACGATAAATCCAGAAAGATCCATCTAAGCATATTTCATTTTATGTAGTATTAGTAATTGTTCTACTTGTAAAATATAATGAAATAAGTTATGATGATATTAATTTGTTAATTCTGGAAAAGTTTATAGAGCAGCGCCAGAAACTCCTTGCTGATACGGGTCGAGATCAACTGATGATGAATGTGGAGGATGCTATTTTGAGTCAGTTATGGATCCATCGGAGCATGGTAGACGATACGGATTTGGTAATCAAGTGGTAAGTAAATAATATACTGGTATCATATAAGTTTTTAAATTCAGTATATTGGTTTTGAGTCACTTCGTTGTGAAAGAATTATGCATTACCAATATATTAATTTGTTACTTGAATGTCATTTCAAAAAAATAACGAAAAAGACATGTTATTTAATTTAGTTTGCCTGATATATGTTGTACACATGCATAAATTTGTCATATTTACTGTTAAAAAGATAGAAAACAGTGATATCTCGTAATGTAACGTACTGTTATTTTTATTAATAAATGGTTGAATCACAATTTAAAAACGGCCAAAAGAACATATTTTCAAATGTATACATTATACAAGTAATTGTTAGAACTTCATTAACGAGTAAATTATAGTAGCTTTGATTTTATTGCATTAAATAACATGAAGAAATTCAATACGGAAAAATGGTAATGGACAGGGTTTTGAAATAGAGTGACTTTGCCATAAAAGTCTTAGGTGCTTCTAACAACATATTTATATTTATATGTTAGCAACTAATGTTACATATGGATTCATTTTTGAAAATACTCGAGTAACATATGATTTTTGAATGGAAATATATAAACTGAACTAGTACATGTACATTTGTTTTGAAATAAAATAATACAAGGATAAAATTATTTTGCATCGACATAAATTATTTTATTGCTAATTTTTTCTTCATTTTGGGACTAGTATCTTGATTAACAAGTATAAATGAACATACAAATATGAAGTACGAATACTTTACTAGAGTAGATTACATATGGCTGTAATAATATATGAATAAAGGCCTTTGGTGTTTCAGGTATCAAAATGGCGGTTTATGCTATGGGAACTACATCAGTTAATGTTTTTTCTCCATCATCTAATATGTGTAAATTCTAAGTTCAAATGATGAGTAACTTGTTAAAATACAAAACAATGTTTTATAATGGTTGATATTTGTCCAATACATTGTCAGCCTCATTCAGTCTACAGTTTCATGGTTTAGTCGCATGGCCCTCCTTAACCAATTTACAGACCATTTTTTGAAATTAGTCATTTTCTTTCAAAATAGTTATCCCTTTGCTAGGTGACACAACTGTTCGTATCTATAAATTGGCCAACCTCCCTCTCATTTGAGAGATAGAAAACAGAGTAATTTCAAATTTATTTCTCTTATCCTTCCCTATAGTTACTTTACTTATGCTAAAATTTTCCAAAGTTATAGTATTTCAAAATATAAATCAATAACCTTGACACTATGGTTATTTGGTATTACCACAATCTAAGATGTTATCAACATGCACATGCACTTGCGTAAACATGCATAAACTAAATTAAATAACATTATCACACTGTTAATCATTCACATACCTGCACATACAATTACAGAGATCACACAGCTAAATTAAATATTTATTACAGGCCAGCAGTCAGAGACGGGGTAGACAGACTAGAGCTTATATCGATCTAGCAGAGATCGAAGATTTGCAGGCTAGATTGGCATAGCTGGAGGAGAAGAACCGTCGGTAGGCCATAGAGACCACATAGTTGCTAGACCAGTGTATCGCCGAGTACATGCAGCAGTATGGTGGCTGCTTTCCTTCTTCTGCTGGCTCTGGTTCTGGAGGGGAATGATTGATTGCTTTGGTCGGTATGTTTTTTCTGTTTTGTATGATTTGGTAGAAGGAAGAGGTAATTGTTTATTTATGTACTATGTTATGATACACTTAGCTGTTTTATTGTAAAATTATGTGTTTTGACTTAATTTTATGTATTTTTTTGTTTGGTGAATTGTGTATAGTTTGGGTTTTGATATTTGGTTAGAATATTATATATTGGATTCTGCAGTATTGGTGGAATAGTGTTTATATGAGAAATGTGGATGGAAGGGTATATTGCAGCAGAAATATAAAAAAATTACAGCAGATTTTGACGACTTCTGACGGTTTTCGATAGCTTTCAGGTTATATTTTTCCAACGGTTTCCGACTGTTTCCGACAAGTATCGGAATCCGTCAAAAATACGAATGGTGAGATGTGTCGGAAGCCGTTGAAAACACAGCACCCCGATGCCTTATTTTTCTACGGCATTTTCCGACGGCCTCCGACGGCCACCGAGGCCACCGATGGTTTTTGGCCGTCGGAAAATGCCTTTTTCCTTGTAGTGTATAAATTTATGTATGGACAGTTTACAGTTTTTCCATCACCACAACATTATTCTGACCACCTCCTCATTACAACCCATAGGATCAATTTAGAGGAACGGATTATTGGAGTTGGATGTGCTTTGTTGTTGGAGAAGTCATCTTTTCTCTCATGCTCGATGTTGATGTGATAATCTGCTATCCAAGGAATACCATTAATTCCAAGGTAGTAGTTATAATCAGTATTCTCATGCTATTATTGTTTCTGTTGTGAGTTTAGATTTCTATCAATCTTCGATAATGCTCATACTTATTTGCAGGTACTAAATCCAATGATCTATGCTTTGATGGACTTGGGTTTCGATTTTTGTCGAATTTAGGTCCATTAAAGTATGGGTTGTTGCACTTTTGTTGCTTGTAGATTTTTCACTAGATGATGATATGGTTTTGTATTGGAAGAAATCATGTAGTGGAAAAAGAATGCTAAAGAAATTTTTTGTTGTCGTGGATGAAAAATTAGTGATATACTATATATTGGAGGAAAACTAATCGTTTGGAATAACCGTTGGTGATTGTTGGCATTGGGGTTTAAAATAATGATGATAAAAACTTTGTTCTTTCTATTTCTACAACAAGAGTGATAATTAATTTATGTAGATCACTTATTCTGGCGTTCATAGTTAACCGTTTTAACAATAAAATTAAAATGACATAAAGTTTTAAGTTTTACTAGAACGAGATAATATTTTGCCATTCTAGTAATAAAACGGCATAGCGTTGCCGTTTTAACATTAAAACAACAAATGTTACATTGTTTTAAAAAGGCAAAAGCTTTGATGTTTTATTCGCTGATCCGTCTGTTTAGTTCGCCAATCATAGGGATTGTTTTAACTTGTCGCAAAGAAGTGAATAAGACATATCTGATTGGATTATAATTAGTTCAGTTCAAATTTTTCACTGAACAAGCAAATAACGGTTATGCTATAGTTTAATCTGAAAACCTAAAACATTTTAGGTCGAGATTTAAAATATAAAACCAGAAACTAATTTTATATGAGCAATGCTAAGTCCACCCTCCATTAGGGAGAGTGTGATGGTTCTTGCTTTATGATCGATGGAGAGCGGCAAGTAATCATTGATAATATTAGTTAATGATTAATGGATCCACAATCCCCATCAATTATAGAGTAAGTAACGTCACATTCTTCCTACTGGAAAGTGTATTTAGCCTTGTTTATTTTATATTATTGAAAGTAGAAGAAGATTTTTGAATAGAACCAAATACAATATCTATTATATATTTTATAGAGTGGCGTTAAGGGCGCAGGACTTAATACTAGGAGTTATTGCATTTAGTCTTATGGATGGTTGTCCGTCAGCTATAGTATAACTTTTTTTTTACCAGTCGTCCATTATCCGCCATTGATAATCCAAGGAAGAAAATGCGGTAGCCTTTAGTACCGCACCTATATTATATGCCCTGAACTAAATTTTATTTTTTTGGATCCAATACTCATTCTCAGTTCTAAGGGGTTTAAGATGATACTCTCGGACGAAACCCTGTAAGTACCGCGAGTCCTTCCAGCAAATCCTAAATCAAACAGCGGCAGCCACTTCAATCTTCTCAGGTTTCGTTCTATGTTTCTCTTTTTATTGTTTCCCTGATAAAACTTCGTCCATATCTAATTCAGTTAATGAAATACAATTTGTCAATTTGATCTAAAAAGCAGTTACCTTGAATCATGAATATTGTAATTTTCATTGCATTTCAAGTAAAGCAATATGAAATCGGCAATCCAGAAGTTTGGTTCAGCATATATAGCTTTTCAAGTGTACCATCTTTGCTCATTTGAATTTTCTGATAATCGATCCTTTCGCATTTGTACAAATTTGATTTTCCTACCTAGTTTTCAGTGTAGAATTCTACATGCGTTTTAAAATTGATACATCTATTTATTCTTAAAACAGCTGCCATTCTTATACGCGTTTTTCAATACAGTATCAACTATGCGGGCAGCTATGTGATTTGTTGTGATGAGCTGCTAACATATAAGGGGATTCAATTTTTCTGGATCTTCAATGAAATACTTATGTTACGCTTAGCTTCTGAGCTTTGTTTTTTGTGTGACTCTGCAAAAAAAGGTATCTTAGTTGAGGGTGCGGCTATTGTAACATCCTTATATTTTCAAACATTCACATACACACACGTCGGATTTGAATTGCGCAAAATATCAGATTGTTAATTTATATTTGGCAAAACTCAGCATATACAGTAAATAAATAATCACAAACTCACAAATACAGAGTAATATAAAAATAATACAACGGAAACAAAAGAACAATAGTTCATGAAACTACTATATATATAACAGAGTTAAACAAGATACAACAGAAGTCTCGAATACATAGATATCTCAATACAATAGTCAAATACAAAATCTGAATGCATCACTGGAATCAACTGAATAAGTAAAAGCAGAATTGATAGATGGATCTCCAAGCAAAGCACCAATTCCAAATGTGAGTCTCAAATACTGGTACACTCAGTCTGACCCGAGCATAAAGTAAAACACAAAACACTCGAATCAGGATTAACATTCCTATATCAATAAATCCAACTCAAGTGAAATAACAACTGAAATACAAGTAACTCAAATGATGTTTGGGATAACCATCCTCTAAGGATTCGTTAAACTATCTACTATGTAGTAATATACGCTATTATAATACTGTTTAAAGTAAAGTATATTATTTAAAAATAGGTTAAGGCTTTACATTTTCCACCTTAACACATTTTATAGTGCCAATAATCCATATAGTACCGTAATACCTCCAGATCAGGAGGCCACCAAAGGATACTCCATAGGTATAACACAAATCAAAATCGTATAAGGTACGGCAGGGTAGGTGACATGACACAACTAAGCAATGCCAGAGTAGATATACCAATTGCATTTCCAAGCTGGTGGTAACACATAGCAGCCACTACCGCTCACCTCGAGCCACACTCCCAAAAAAATCAAAGATGCGCACCAAATCAATCATAAAGTAATAGAATGACATACGAAGGAGTGTGTCCAATCGGAGGAGTTACCTCACTTGGCCCATGATTGCTCTTGTTTTAGCCACCTTATGCCAACTCATGGGGGTCGGGTCTACGTATATACCTCATATAGGATTGTCGCCACCATCCTACATCATTCTGAAATCTCCACCGCATACACAGTTTTTAAAGTGGCTTTGGAAGTTGGCAGAGAGTATGACAACATACGATCCTGGTCTCTTTAACAACCAAATGTTATTATAACACCGTAGTCATTTCAAAATAGTTTATATTTCAAAACCAAAATATCGTTGTCATTTCAAAACCATATCAATATGATATCATTTCCATTTCAAATATATCCATTTTCAAAATCATAGCACTTCAAAGTTATAACACTTCGAAACCAAAACATTTGAAATTATAATACTTTGAAAATCATAATTTAGAAATCATACTATTTTGAAATCATAATACTTCCCACTTAACCGGTTTAGATATTAAAATCGTATATATAATAAAATAGATCATAAATTAAAATGAAATAGTTATAAGTTAAAATAGTTTATATTAAAATAGTTTATATTAAAATAGTTATATTAAAAATGATTTATATTAAAATAGTTTATATTAAATTTATTTATAAAGTAAAATAGAAAATATTTTTAAATATAATTTAAAAATACTTTATATAATAAAATAGTTTCCTCAAATTTCATAAATCGATTCCAAATCAACTCGAATTCCAAAATTCAAATTTAATCAAATCTAAAACCATCAATTTCAATTTATCTCAGTTTTTCAATAAACCATTTCAAAGTATATTGATTTCAAATATAGATTTTTAACCACAGAATAAACCATTTTAATTTCAATATTTTTAAAGCTTTAAATATTTAAACATTTCAAAACTAGATTTGATAATTCCACATACATATCAAATTAACTTTACTATTATTTATTTTGAAATATTTACTTAATCATTCAAATAACATTTAAATAAAACTTCAATTTTCAATTTTAAATAAAACTAAATGTATCATTTCAATTTATGTAAATTTCAAATATTCATTTAAGTCACTTTTAATCAAAAATCAAGTTATAAAATCATATCTTTAAAATCCCAAATTTAATAAAATTCAAATCAAACTTATTTGAGTATAATTCTTAAATAAATTCAATTTCAAAGTCTTGGAAATCACTTCAATATATATATACATATACATATACATATACATATATATATATATATCAACATTGACCAGCGGTGTCTGTATATAATTTTCTATCCTATGCTCAAGTGATATGGATATTTATCATTTCAATCCGCAATTTAAATATATATGGGTATATATTATTTCAACCCGCAATCCCAAATTCAATTCAATGAAAATCACTTGGGTTTATTATTTCAACTCATAACGATTTTCTCTTATTCTATAGATCGTTTGGGTATGTATCATTTCAACCCACAGGAAATTCTATACTAACAGGGAACTTGTAGAGTGATAACATATATGATAATAATATAACAGACATATATCATCAATATAAATAACAAATAATGGTGTCAGATGTCACAGGGGAACAGATAGAGATAATACCATATATAGCAATGTAATAAATAACACCAGCATATTTCAATTGTCGTTTCAATTGAAATCAAATTTAATAAATATAAGAACGTTAATCGTTAGTGATTTCTCACCTTTCGAGGTTAGAGATGAACGAAAATGAGTTGAGTTACAAATCCAAGCACGAAACTCCAAAGCAAAGCTAGATGGATACGGATTCGACGGACAAGTTGATAGATAAGGAATAGATGAACAATTTGAATCAGTTTGATAGAAACAACAAATATATATATATATATATATATATACATATATTATTATTTCCACGAAATCAATATTAAATTTAAAACAAATAATATATATATATATATATATATATATATATATATATTTATACCCAAACCAAACTCAAATATATGTAGACTTAACATTTTATACTTTAAGATCCATCCGTATTATAAAACCAGTAATAGATTTAAAACACAAACATATTAAAAATCAACATAAAATCTTTTGCACATAGCAAACTAAATTATATGTGTATATATAATAAATACAGATATAAAACTGTAACCAAAGAAATACCAGACTGTATCACATATATAAGTATAACGTATATAGTAGAAACCACTTTATAACTCATACGATTTTAACATCAATCCTTTATAAAACCATTATATTACTACTTACCATATCATATATATAATACTATACATATTATATTTGTAAATATGCAGTAAAAGCTACAGACAGTTTGAACATCTGAATGATGTAAGTATACTTAACATATAATATATATATATATATATATATATATTCAAAACTCTACCAACATATACATATATATAAAGTACTGTACCAAATATATATATATATATATACACACACACACTGTAAAATCTTGAAGCACAGCGAGAATCTACACGCATGCCTATATATATAACATATACAACTTAAACAGAGAGAAAGCTAAGGATTCAGATCCATATCTATTATATAAATCAAGTACATATATATACGTATTAACCTTGTAACTGTGGTAACTTATACTATAAACATCATATATATAAACAAAAAACTTATATTTACATCTCTTATAACATATATGTATAAATATACTTCAAATTTCCCACAATAGAGAATATATTTTATAACATATAAAATATATTTATAAACCTTTACATTATACGAAATTGTTACATGAATATATATATATATATATATATATATATATATATATATATATATATATATATATATAAAAACCATATAGACTTATATACTTATGCTATATAAAACACTGTTATACT
Source organism: Allium cepa (assembly GCA_030765085.1). Lineage (NCBI taxonomy): Eukaryota > Viridiplantae > Streptophyta > Magnoliopsida > Asparagales > Amaryllidaceae > Allium > Allium cepa. The sequence goes on from CM060928.1 coordinate 882,049,852, forward strand.
CACAGTTAATATATACAAATAAACAGTTGTAACTAACATTGTTTGAAAAACTTCATACATATAAATACTTAGGTATTATAAACGAATTGGCTGATATATATGTACATGCAAATACATATATAAGAAACTACACATAATACATAATTTTTTATAAATATATATACTAATATTTTTATTAAAACCGTAACATATATTATATACCTTAATAAAATAAAATAAAACATAATATATATGAAACATGCATACGAATACATAAAGAGAAGGTGACTGAGCATAGTGGAAAGATTGGTACGGCAGAAGTGAGGGGATCGGCTGTAAAGGTCGATTGGTGTGGTTGTCGATCAGTGGGTTAATGTGTGCTTGCTGTGAAGTGGAGAGACGGGAGGTTTGATGGCTGAGCAGAGGTGGATACGATCATTGGGTGGTTCGGCTATGCTAGGTGGTTGTCTCGCATGGTGGAGACGAGGTCAGTGGGGATGGATGGCGATGAAGCAAGGTTTCGGCCAAGCAAGAGGGGAGACGTGGAGTGGGTCAGGTCGAAGGAGAGGACGTGTTATAGTGGTCGCTCGATGGTGCCACGTGAGGATTAGAGAAAAAAGAAAGAAAGGGAAGTTGGGGTTGCTGATTGATCTTTGGTTTTTCCAGGGGAAGGAGAGAAAAGAAACAAAAGTAGGAGGCTCGCATTCCAAATTCCTGTTATCAACGTATGTTTATTTTTATTTTTCAAGTAACACAGAAAATATTTCAACCGACAGGAAGAACAAAAGTCGCCGGTTGAAATTTGATAATATTTAAAACAAGTAGCCACTTGATTCCACGTGAATAATGAAAGGACAAAAGAAAAAGAAAAGTTTTAAAACGGGTAATGATACGAAACATTTTCGTGGATTTTGTTGCGTACCGAACTTCAAAATAAAGAATTGAATATACCGCAGAGATCAACATGACGAAACAATCAAAACGGTATACTGATATTAGTGGTACGATCATCCTATCAAAAGTCGATAATCAGTAACGAAAATACTGCTAATTTGTCGAAAATAAGATAAACGGAGCAATAAAAGTCAAAATTTGATGAAACAAATGATGACGTCACACTTAGAAGATGATTTATAATTATTATATAAAAATATTCGGTTTGGAAAACATTTTATTCATCAAATTTTTACTGTTTAAACTAAAATAAAATTTCACAATAAAATAAACTTCCACATTATCAGATGAAAATTTACCAGTTGCTATGTTAAAATAGACACATTCTAAATATCAAATTTTTATTTCAAAATTCAATTATTTAAGATTTCACAAAACTTCCAGCTAAATATATTATCAAAACAAATAAAATTATTAAAAATTTACGGGTCGTTATACTCTCCCCCCACTCAAAACTTTTTATCCCCGAAAAGGAACGAGGTAGGGAAATAGAACAACCGAAAAGAAAATTAGATTGAAAACAGAACAAATAATTTAAATCATATAAATTTCAGTTTCAATTAATTAATATTCAACAATTGATTTTAAATTCAAGTATTTCAATAAGTTGATTTAATTCAATTTATAAATTCCTTTAACATTATTTTACATTGTAAATTATTGAATTACATATTCAACTTCTTGATGATTTAGGTAAGTTATATAGGAATGCAATTAAGTATTATACAAGTAAAATTTTCCCAACTCAATTATTTCAAGTTTAAATATTTATTCAAAATTTGGATTTATTTATACTAAAATCGTTCTTTAACGTAAATTTAAGAATTAAATTTTCGATTAACTTTAAACCATTTAGAGATAAATATATATATATATATATATATATATCAAATCAGATCTATAATCATATACCAATATATATATATATATATATATATATATATATATATATATATATCAAGTCATTCTTAAGAAGTTCAAATCAAATTCATTTTTCAAACAAAATGTAGGAAAGCTACTGAATGGTCTCTCCACTCTGAAACTCGAAAATGAATGTCGTTGATGCTACAATCACCACTGAAATTATTTTTCAACGACCAAAGAGAAGTGTACTAAATAAAACATTTTGAAATTCTTTGAAAACCATCTATATTCGAAAATACCTTAAATAATATGCATTTAAAAAATTTAAAACCAAGGTTTGAAATCACTGAAAATTAAATTTTCAAATTCTAAAATCTAAATTTATATCATTTTTCAAATCAATTTATAAACCATGTTTATACCTTCTTCATTTATATCATGTGGCAATAGTCATTGGTTTTACAAACAACAAATGAAAATCAATATGACCATTTTTGACAACCAATTCATTTAATATTGATCTTTCAGAAAAATATACTCACATATATAATATAATTATACAAAATTTATTTCATTTACTAAATTTGAAAACAATATTGTGTCGGTTTGCTCTGTTCAAGTATTTTGGTAATCCTATCGATAGCGTTGATCAGACGAATCGATCGAAAACCCAAATCAAAATCAATAACTCAAACAACACAATATATACATAACACATTTTTAATATTAATTTACTAATACACTTCCTCGCTCGACGATACAAGAATGGATTTCAAAGCAAGGATAGGGACTCAAATTTGATGGACTCAAATCAAAGAGACTTTTCATTCAAAGATAGGTTCGAAACAAAGATAAGATGATTAAATAACAAATTAGGAAGATGGATAAGTTTATATAAATCGCGGGCAATCTTAAACGGATCGACCGTGACGTCAAGAATAATATCGGTAAAGAATTCCAAGGAAAATCGACATTCGATCGCAAGAGATAGAATTCAGGCATAGCATAAGATAGATAACATCATAAACCGAGGATACAGAAATCTCCGGTAAATCAATGCTATTGTAAAAGGAGTTTCACTCCTTTACAAATCATTCGAAGATTGGCGAGACCGCCGAGTTATTATAGAGATCATTCGAAGTGGAGTTATTGGGTACTCCAAAATCAAGAAATACAAATTAGAAGAGATAAGGATGGATTTTGGAACCAAAGGGAACGTTCGAAAATTCAAAGGAAATTCGAATCAAAGAGGGTAAATTCAAGCTCGAACGAAAGTGATTCTGTAATTAGATCTACTACATATGCTAAGTTTTGTCTAAAGCCAAAGCTCTGATACCCATGTTATTACTCCGTGAGATGATGGTTTTGATGACAACAACCTTAGAATAGATTATAAAATATAAAAACTAACAAAGTTTAGATATATATGTATATGCAGGATTTAACCATGCAGGTAAGAAGAATGAAGACTGTACAGTATAGAGATTCAAGAAATCAAGATTGAAGACTCATAAGTATCAAGATTATCAAGAGTTCAAGTAATTTATCTTTTATAAATTTTGTTAAAACTCCTAGAAAAGCACTGGCATCTTAAAATCCAATTTATTCGTGGAATGAAATCCACTTCAAGCCAGTTAAAGGGATGCAACCCTAAGTAGGATGGAAACTACGAAAAATCTAATGGAACATTGTTTTGTATCCGCTAACTTTTTATTCAAAATGATTTTTCAAAATTATGCCTTGTTATCAAAATGATTTCAAAACCTTCCTTTTAAAAGCATCAAAAACATCTATCCTGATTTCAAATACTTTTAGCCTCAAAATAATCTTTAATTTCAAAATCAAGTTATCCTTGTTTTCAAACTATCTTTTAAATATAATATTTATACTTAGAGTTTGAATATAAAATTATAGTAAAAGTTTGTCTATATTATTCTTTATATTTACTTATGTATTTTAATTATAGTCAAGTATATTTATAAAGTTTAAAATAGTTTAATATAAAATAAAGGTTATTTTCAAAAAAATTAAAACACTAAAAATCCATTTGGGATGTTAAAATTATATTAAATGGATGTTAAAAGTGCCTTATTAAATGGATATGTAAAAGAGGAAGTATATGTTGAACAACCACCACTTTTTGAAAATGAAAAATTACCTAATCATGTTTACAAACTTAAGAAAACTTTATATGGTATAAAACAAGCTCCTAGAGCCTGGTATGATAGACTAAGATCTTATTTATTACAATCAAATTTTGAAATTGATAAAGTAGATAATACTCTTTTTATTAAAAGAAATAAAAATGATATTCAACTAGTACAAGTCTATGTAGATGATATCATTTTTGGATCAACTAATTTTGAAATGAATAAAGAATTTTCTGAAATGACAAAAGAATTTGAGATGAGTCATATGGGTGAATTAAATTTCTTTTTAGGATTACAAATAAAACAATTAGATAATAGTATATTTATTAGTCAAGAAAAATATGCTAAAGACCTAATTAATAAATTTGGTTTGACTACTGCGAGTGGAAAACCCACTCCCATGGCAATCAATGAGTACCTTAGGAAAGAAGATCTCTCGAAAAATGTAGATCAAAAGTTATATGGAGGAATGATTGGATCACTACTCTATATTACTGCTAGTAGAACTGATATCATGCATAGTGTTTGTCTCTGTGCAAGATATAAATCCCAACCTAAAGAGACCCACTTAAAAGGCGTAAAACGTATCATAAGATATGTTAAACACACCTCTGATTATGTCTTATTTTACCCTGAAAATGATTCTTTTGACTTAATATCTTACTGTGATGCTGATTATGCTGGTTGTAAATCAGACCGAAAAAGTACAAGTGGAACTTGTCACTTTTTGGGGCATACTCTACTTTTCCGGTTTAGTAAAAAACAAAACACGGTTTCTTTAGCAACAACTAAAGCAGAATATATTTCTGCCGCTTTGCCTTGTTCTCAAGTAATATATATACAACAAACTTTAAAAGATTATAGTTTAAAATTTTCAAAATCACCAATTTATTGTGATAATACTAGTGCGATAAATTTATCAAAAAATACTACTCAACATGCTCGAACTAAACATATTGATATAAGGCATCATTTTCTTAGAGATAATATAAATAAGGAAGTAATTACTCTAGATTATATCAATTCTGAGAATCAAATTGCCGATATCTTAACAAAACCATTAAATGAATCCATATTTACTAAATTAAGAAGAGAATTAGGTATTTGTTCAATAACTGAAATATAAAATATAAATAAACAAAGTATAATTCAAAATTAATTCAAAATAAATTAAATAGGCAAAAATTCAAGAACCATGTCGACATACCCCTCTACCTTATGTCGACATACAACGTTTTTAATTGAAATTTTTCCCACCAAAATTCAAATAATTGGTTATATATTCTTCACATTTTCGAAATTGTATTCATCCTTTCTGTTATCTCTCTGTTCTTTTCTATGAAATCAAATAATCAATGGCCTCCTCTTCCAAATCAAAAATAAAATCAACCTTTTCATTCCCCTCTCCTTCGTCTGGTCCATTTCAACATACTACTCTCGCTCAAGTGACTAAAATGGAGGATTCTCTAAAAGATACACTTCAGTTAATGACTGAAATTCAAGTAATGCAACTTCGAATGGCCAAGGAACAAGAGAGGCAAGGCAAAATCCGTAGAAATTAGCAAAACTTTCTAATGGACAATCATGCTAACCCAATCTTGATTAACGAAGACTCTTCAGGAGATCAAGAATAAGAGGCCAGCGAAGAAGAAGAAGAACCCATGGAAGAAGCGCATGCGGAAGATGACGACAAGGTCGTTTGCGTTGGTGAAGTGTGTTTTGATAAGAATGGGAATCTTGTCGAACAACGAGGAAAATTCTGTTTCCACTATCCAAACTGTTCGATTCATAGATCTCCTATGAACACACACATTAGTTTCTTCTCTTTCTTTACCATTGTTGCATGTTCCTTCTTACGTTTCCCATGAAAATGTATATATAACTATACGATTAATAAATAATTTGTGTTCTTATATGAGTTCTTCCCTATTAATAAATATAACTATATGGTTATTATATACTTAGAATAGCTAGTAGTTTAGGATTAAGTTTATTATTAGATCTAAGTGTTGATTATTTATGATAACGCTATCATTGTAATCACATATCATAGGGTATTAGATTTATGGAGAGTTCTATAGTTTCGTGTTAGAGTTAGTTTTTGTTGATGACAAAGGGTGAGAAGTATAAAATAGGGTAGTTTGGCATAGATTAAGGGGGAGTTATTAGGATAGAAGTAATATTTTATAAACAAAGGTTGTCATCATAAAAAAGGAGGAGATTGTTAGTCCATGAGATGATGGTTTTGATGATAACAACCTTAGAATGGATTATAAAATATGAATACTAACAGTATAAGTTTAGATATATATGTATATGCAGGATTTAACCGTGCAGGTAACAAGAATGAAGACTGTACAGTATAGTGATCCAGATATCAAGATTGAAGACTCATGAGTATCAAGATTATCAAGAGTTCAAGAGTTCAAGTAATTTATCTTTTAGAAATTTTGTTAAAACTCCTAGAAAAGCACTGGCATCTTAAAATCCAATTTATTCGTGGAATGGAATCCACTTCGAGCCTGTTAAAGGGATGGAACCTAAGTAGGATGGAGCCTATGAAAAATCTAGTGGAACATTGTTTTGTATCCTCTAACTTTTTATTCAAAATGATTTTTCAAAATTAAACCTTGTTTTCAAAATGATTTCAAAACCTTCCTTTTAAAAGCATAAAAAACATCTATCCTGATTTCCAATACTTTTAGCCTCAAAATAATCTTTAATTTCAAAATCAAATTATCCTTGTTTTTAAACTATCTTTCAAACATAGTATTTATGCTTAGATTTTAAATATAAAATTATAGTAAAAGTTTGTACATATTATTATTTATATTTACTTATGTATTTTAATTATAGCCAAGTATATTTATAAAGTATAAAATAGTTTTAATATAAAATAAAGGTTATTTTCAAAAAAATCAAAACACCAAAAATCCCTTTGGGATGTCGACATACTCATGTACCCCATGTCGACATGGTATCAGTTGAGTTCAAAATTTAAATTTCAAAAGAAGCGTCTATTCGTCATAACTCTTCACGAATGGACATGGCTATTGTTCCTCTATAAATAGGGGTTGGTTTCAACGAATTTTAACATAGATTTTCTGGTTTTTCACTCCTCTTCTTCTTCCACATTTCTATTTACAAATTCTTATCATTACTCTACCGAAATTAACATTGAATCTAACTAGATTATCTCTGGTTTGATGCTCTATCACTATCTCAACAAGATCCTCAGTGCTATTCAGAGTTATGGCTTTTTGTAATCAACTTAGAGAGAAAAGGTGTGATTGTAGCCTTGGAAATCAATCAAGCGACATAAGGTGTGATTGTAGCCTTGGGAAATTAATTGGGTGAACTTGTTGCCCGGGAAATCAAGTATCTCTACCCAAAGGATTGTGATTCTGGAGGGTGTACCTCGTTGCCTTGAAATCGAGGGTGTAATTGTAAAGATTGTTTTAGAAAGGAAATCTGTACATGTGTGCAGGATTGGATGTAGGGTAACTCCGAACCAGTATAAAATCGGTGTGTTCTTTCCTTTACTGTTTTTACTTTATTCTGCATCTGTATTTGTTTTTGTGATCATATCTGTGTCTGAATATTTCTTACATTTGTGTTTAAATTAACAAAAACAATTTTTTTTAACAATTCTCTAAAACACTATTCACCCATTCTAGTGTTTATCCTTAGCCTTAAGATCCTTAATCCGCATTTCTCACACATGAAACATCCTGATATTTTCAACCATTCACATCCACACGTGCCGGATTTGAATTGCTCAAAATACCATATTGTAATTTATATTTGGCAAAACTTAGCATGTACAGTAAATAAATAATCACACAATCACAGACATGGAGTAATATAAAAATAATACAGCGGAAACAAAGGAATAATAGTCCATGAGCTACTATATATACAAGACCAGCCTTTGGGTAAAGCAGGCAAAGCAACGGCTTAAGGCCAGAAAATTTTAGGCTACCACTTTTAGCAATACCAATCGCATGGCAAAAGAAAAAAAACAAGGTCACCATCCACAGCAAATCGGGGCTCCAGGTATCTAATCGACGATAATAAATAGCGACGACGAGGATAACCGACAGCGACCACGACTCCAACCAATGGCGATTAAGCAGTAAGTCCAATCGATGGCGACTCGACTGCGACGACAATAGGCATATACAGGCTTTGCTCCAGCCTCCTCTAGCACGACTAGGGCATGGTAGACATCTTCCAATCTTCTTCCATCGACATTTTGCTACTTTTGTAACTATGCTCCTGTTTATTTGCTGAAAAGTAAAATTATGAAAGGTAATTAGTTTATTATTTATCAATTATTATATGTCCTTATCTCTGTTTTGGAAATTGACAGTTTGTTTACTATATAGATGTGTCTATTTCTGTCTTTATTAAATTATACCATTAGCAAAATAGTAACAGATCAAGTGGCAATTTAAGTTTTTGTATAAAACTCAAAAGTTTTGTTTGTATGTTCTAATTTTAAGTTAATTATATTTGTAATTTGTAAATAGCATTATGTTCTATTACCAATTTTGATCCCTATGTGTTAATTTTAGGTTAGTTTGTTATTGAAATAATTGCATAATAATTAATAAGGATTGAGTTGGTAATAGTTAATAGATTTTTTTTAATCGCTAATTAATGTAAAATTTGTTGATAAATAACTAACTTTTTTTGTAGGAAATTATGGTTAAATTTTTTTTAGTGGATTTGATTGGTTAAAATGAATTTTCTCTTTGTGTAGATAAATTATAACTTATGGATTAGATAGTCATATTGTTAAATATTTTTTTATTTCAATAATTATTAATATACAATGTTATTTGATGTTTTATAGTGTTTAGAAACATGTATATAAGAATCTGAACAAGCTAAAAGGGTTAGAAAGCATTATCGATTGAAAGATTGATTGGTTTAGCACTTTTCTCGATTGAACAAGGTATGATCAATGAACTTATATGGAAATATTATTAGTTATTTTGTAGTCAAAAAGCTAGAAATGTTCATAAGCAATTAATATTAATTTTATTGTGTGATTTGAATTATTGTTACAAATAAAGTTATTTATTTTGGTTCCTCCTATCATTATTTATAGAGACATAAATTAATTTGACGATTTAATTAACGATAATAACATTAGTAGAAGGGCCTTGGTTTTTCTATTGGCTTTAGGTAACAAAACTCATAGGAACAACCCTATATATATATATATATATATATATATATATATATATATATATATATATATAACAAAGTTTAACAAGATACAACAGAAGTCTCGAATACATAGATGTCTCAATACAATGGTCAAATACAAAATCTGAATGCATCACTGGAATCAACTGAATAACTGAAAGCAGAATCGATAGATGGATCTCCAAGCGAAGCTCCAACTCCAAAGGTGAGTCTTAAATACAGGTACACTCAGTCTGACCCGAGCGTAAAGTAAACACAAAACACTCGAGTCAGAATTAACATTCTTATATCAATAAATCCAACTCAAGTGAAATAGCAACTAAAATACAAGTAACTCAAAGAATATTTGGGATAACCATTCTCTAAGGATCCATTAAACTATCTACTATGTAGTAATATACACTATTATAGGAAAGTCTAAAGTAAAGTATACTATTTAAAAATAGCATTAAGGCTTTACATTTTCCACTTAACACATTTTATAGTGCCAATAGTCTATACAGTACCATAATACCTCTAGATCGGGAGGCTACCAGAGGATACTCCATATGTACGACACAAATAAAACTCGTATAAGGCGCACTAGGGTAGGTGACACACTAGGCAATACCAGGGTAGATATACTAATTGGACTTTCGGGTTGGAGGTAACACGTAGCAGCCACTACCGCCCACCTCGAGCCACACTCCCAAAAAAATCAAAGGTGCGCACCAAATAAATCACAAAGTAATGGAATGGCATACGAAGGAGTGTGTCCGATCGGAGGAGTTACTTCACTTGGCCCATCGATTGCTCCTGTTTTAGTCATCTTATGCCCCTATTCATGGGAGTCGGGTCCACGTATGTACCTCCTATAGGATCGTCGCCACCATCCAACTTCATTATGGAATCTCCACCGCATACACAGTTGTTAAAGTGGTTTTCGAAGTTGGCAGAGAGTATGACAACTTTCGATCCCGGTAACTTTAACAACCAAACGTTATTATAATACCGCCGTCATTTAAAAATAGTTTATACTTCAAAACCAAAATATCGTTGCCATTTCAAAACCATATCAATACGATATCATTTCCATTTCAAAACCAAATACGATATCATTTCCATTTCAAATATATCCCTTTCCAAAATCATAGCACTTCAAAGTTATAACACTTCGAAACTAAAACATTTGAAATTATAATACTTTGGAATCATAACACTTTGGAAATCCTAATCTAGAAATCATAATATTTTGAAATCATAATACTTCCCACTTAACCGGTTTAGGTATTAAAATAGTATATATAATAAAATAGTTTATAAAGTAAAATGAAATAATTATAAGTTAAAATAGTTTATATTATACTTGAGAGGCTACAAGAAGGGATCTCCATATATTAGCTTAGAGTCGGCCGTATCTTTCAAGCCGGTCCTCGATTTATATTCAATGTTCAGCATTTTCAAGAAGGAGTGGTTTTTTATCAAGGACGACTCTGTTTTTTTTCCACCGCTTCACCTCTGGCTGTAAGTTGAATCTTATTTATAATTTCTGTTCTAACTACAATGCTCTTCCTTATGTGCTTTATTTCTTGCTAGCGACAGGTGGTTTTGCGGTTATAGAGTGCGATCGCCTGGTTCAGATGGCTGCGGAGATAGAAGCCATTCCGGAAAGGGAGAGGGCGGCCTCTTATTTGATCAGGAATGCTACTCTCCTGGAGTTCAACTTGATTATGCCCCGCCAGTCTGTGGTCAAGCAAAGAGACACAGCTGAGGAGAACACTGCCAATGCTAAAGGAGAGGCTACGACGAAGAGCAGCAAAAGGAAACCTTCTCGAAACATTCAGTCGCCGGGGGAAAGAAACTTAAGAAGTCCGATGGACCCTCCACCAGCACATGTCCAGATGTTCCGGAGGAGGAAGATGTGGAGGAGGAAAGAGGCGAGGATGAAGGAGGTGAGGCGGAGAGTGGAAGTGATGGGGAAGGTGATGGTGATGGCCATGGTGATGATGGACAGAGTGGTAGTGGCGCTGGGGCTCTGTCTTCTGAGCAGGCAGGCGAGATCCAGGAGTGGACAGATGATGCTTTCCGCCTAGCTTTTGAGGGGTTGGAGGAAGGATCGGCCTTGGTGGAGAAGCCAAAGAAAGCTGACAAGGCCGGGACTGGTGCCGATTCATCTTCTAAGAGCATTTCAGCTAAGGCAACTCCTGCGACTCTAGGTGAATTTTTGACTCCTGACGACTCCATTTATGATAAGGATTTAGGAATATTTTATGGCCAGCTTCCGTCCTGGAATGAGATCCAGGACTTATTGCAGTATCCTACTCCTCCCCAGGGTTTGTATAACAAAAGCGTCTTTTTACTCTTCTTAACTTTATACGTTTCTTGAATTATGGCTCAATGTATGCTTGTAACACTTGGTTTTTATTCCAGGAGTGGGCGAAGCGGTCAAGACATCAGATGTTCGGCATCGTCTTGAACAATACAAACTCCTCAAAGCTTCTACTAAACGGAAGCCTCTGACTAACCGCCCCGGAGACGTAGTCGGCTACCGTCCTCTTCTTGGGGTCATCGAAGAGGATATCCGAAAGAAGAAGAGGAGCCGTTCCTTGTTCGAATACTCACCTGGTCCTCAGCCCCCAACTCAACCTCTTCAGGATACCACGGAGGAGAATATTGAGTTTATACCTTCCCCGCACCCGTCTGAAAACCCTACTGTTACCCCAATAGATCATCCCGGCTTGGCTCGTAATCCGTTTGCGGGTCATCCGGATCTGGATCCAAGCTCTCATGATATTTCCTTCGACGAGACTACTGGTGAGCACCTTCTCCCTCGTAATCCTATGGTAAGGGTGCTTGATGAGGCTAAGTCCCTGGACCTTGATTTGCTTACCACTCAAATTGTAACTTTGGGGGACGAAGCTAAAGCAAACATTGACCGGATTGCTGAGGAGACCAGGAAGCTGATGGAGCATCATGCCCGACTGGTCAAGGCCGGAGAAGAAATCGGGAGTGCTAACATTCGATTGCGGTTAATGGTTTTCGACCAGGCTAAACAACTCGTCGATCAGGCCATCCAGATCTCTCAGCATGAGGCCGCCTCCAGGCGACTAAAGAAAACCATGGAAAATGCTAGCAGGGCAGAGTTACGAAAAATGGAGGCTGCCTGCAGGGAACGGATCGATATGGCTATTGCAACGGTGGATGAGGTTCGGAAAGCGGATCTCGAGCAGGTAGAGGAGTTATCCGGGAAGCTTGAAGCCGCAGAGCTTGCTCAAACCAAGCTGAAGTAGGAGATGGAGGCGATGAGGAAATCCTTTCAGGTTGACCGTTCGCGATACCTGTGACGACCCGTTAAATTTATAATATTAAATGAATTGAATTAATATAATTTTTAATCTAATTTGTAATAAATGTAGGAGTTGGATATAGTAATTGAGATTTAAGATTTAACAATTGAAATGTTATATGGCAATAGGTAGAATAACGAAGATTTGTGTTATGGTTATAAGTCATAATTAGTTGATTAAAATGGTATTTATGAAATAATAACTGAATTGAATTGCAATATATAAACATCAGAAAAATTTAATTGGTGGATTTAATTTGTTAAAGTTCATAAGTTTTGTAATTTAGTTTAGTAGAACTTTAAATTATAAACGAAGATTGAAATAAACGATAAATTTAATTATGTCAATGGTGACTCAAGACCTAGGTTATAGGAATTGGAACATAATCCAATTTGAATTAAGTAGAAGAAGGATTTGGTTAATACGTAAGTTATTGTTCAAGGTATTGAATAAAAAACTTGGAATCCAATCATAATTTAATGATAATAACGTTAGTATTAGAGAATAAATATATTTCAATGCAGTACCCGAATGAACGGAATAAAATGAATATATATTGAATAGAAATGAAATGTAAATTGGCACATTTGGTTGAAAGTTAATTTTAAGAAACATATAAATGTTGAATTTGTGAATATTAATATAAATATTAACTTGAATGGGATTCATTAATACAAAGATGTAATAAGTGTAGATAGTAAAAAATTTAATGGCTGTAGTGGAAAAAAAAAATCTAGTAGTAACATAAATTTATCTATATGGAAAAAAGAGTATAGATTTGAACAAATGTATGAAAATTTGATAAGAACAGTGGTTGTAATCAGTTTGGTTATTTAATATTTGGAAGATAGAGATTTGTAAATCCGTTAATGAATTTATAACGGGAAGGAATGGTAAGAATGTAAAAATTATAAGCATTTGATTCAATTAAGGGAATTAAATTATAATAAATGGTCATTTAATAAATTCAACGTTCTGTGAGAAATCATAATAGTTGTGTAAAATGTGTACAAACTTCGATTTGGAAATTTATTGGATTTATAACGGTTTTGGTATTACATTTATGAGTTTAAAAGTTATTCCATTTTGTAAAGTAATAAAAGCTTATTTAGGTAACTAGAATTTAGCGTAACGACTATTGTGTGTTACCTATTCTTGTTGCTTGTTAATTTAAATTTTGGGAATCAAATTCAATTTATCCGCCAATTTACCGCAGTTAAAGTGAAATGAATTGGTGAATGAGTAATGTTAAATGCAAATAAGATGTAACCAAGAAAATCCCATTTATAATAATTTACGTAGAATGAAGTAAAGAAACCAGGAAATGAAAATGTGAAAATGTGGATGCAATGAGATCTTAAGTAATAATAACTTTGTTAGGTAAGTGAGAACGGATTTTTTTTTGTATAACCAAATAAAGATCCAAATTTATTTGGAAATTTATTGCAATCAATTGAATTTATTATTATTTGGAAGAAATTGGAGTTATTTGTAATAAGTATGAACCTAATGTTAATTTTCTTATAGGATTGACAATCGATATGGAATGAAAAGAAGAAAATTTGGGTCAGTAAAATTTGTAATTTATGCATAATAAAATGGATTCTAACGTTAAATACTACATTATTAAGATTTAAAATACAGTTAAAGAATAATGATGTGAATCAGGAACTAATGTTTATGGCATCTTTAGTTTAAGTGAAAGTTGAGAATATAAAGATTAAAAATCTAAAGTATGGGTTTTGAGAATATAATTTATAAAATTCTTAAATATAAGAAAGTGTAGAAATTAACATTGCAATTAATATACTGTCAACTTTTAATTCACAGCTAAACCTGTTAAATCTTTTCAATTGATTACGAATTATATAAGAAATAAAATTTGGCGAATTTTAGAATTTAATATAAAATTTGGATTTTTATAATTTATTTAATTTATTTAATGAATATTAAAAATAGCCATTTTGGCCACGGACTCGGATTTCGACGAAACCAGTTTCATCGGATCCGTATCGGTAAATTATTATAGGGTTTCAAGTTTCGTATCGATCGGACTTGTCGTTTGATCGTACGGGCGTGAAACGCCTTGAAATCGATTTAATTAAAATCAATTTGAAATCAATTTGGAAATTTTATTTTTAGCATAACTTCTTCATACGATCAAATTTGGACGTGAAACTTTTTCCATCGCGTTCAGAATATTTTAAATTACCTATTTGGATATATAGATTTACGAAATTTCGTTCCGGAGACATAGCGGGCTTTTTGGGCCATAGTTTGTTACGCACGTTTATTCTACGGTCTATCTACGCTACCTCTAACCCTCTATATAAACCCAGCTATTCAGCCCTAGCCTCCGCCTAATTTCATTTATCTGCGCGTATTTTCTTCAAGCTTCTCTTCTTCTTCAATGGGGGCTAACCCTAGATCCAGTCAGTTCAAAAACAAAATGAAAATTCAAAATCTCCAGAAAAATTCCCCAAAAATATATGTTAATCTTCTCGAAACACGTAATCTAATGGTGAAATTCGTTTTTCAAATGGAGTTATCGTTTACCCAGACTAAATTCAAACAGTTCGTGGCCATTCATCAGCGCCGTAACAAAGTTCGTCGGATCGTCAAACGATTTCTGGGTTTTGACGAGGGAACGTAGGGGAGTGCATCTATGTGGTTTTTGCATCGAATCAGTGGTTAGATTGGGAGATTAATTCGATTAGGGTTTATGCATGGATGGCGGCCGGTGGCGTTTAGGGACGCGCGGCTTCAGGGGAGGCGCGGCCTGGGGTGCCTAGCACGATGGTGGTGGTCGCGAGCTCTCTGGTGGCCGGAGTTGTGAGCTTTAGGCGGTCAAAGGGTTGCTGGGTGCGTGCATTACTCCTCTGGTCAGATGCGTGAGTTACTGTGAAGGGGAAGATAATGCAGTGATGTGGCAAGTTACTTTTCAAATGTGTGTCATTTTGTTTATGTTTAATTTTGAATTCAATCACCATTTTTCGCCATAACTTTCTCATACGAAGTCGGATTCACATGAAATTTCTTTTATTAGGATCGTAATTAAATTCCGGACTTGATGACGCTGGTTTGGACGAATTCTGAGATGGGCGAATTTTTGAGTTTAAATTGAATTTAATTTCGATTTAAATTCAAAAGGTGAGTGTTTTAACCCACTCACAACTACTAGAAGCTTTTATGTTTGTTAAATTAATTTTAGAAATGAATAGAAATTTATTTATGAGTATTTGGCATGTTTATTTCACTCATATTTGTTGAATTGCATTTATTAAATTTAACTGTTAATTTAATTTATTTACTGCGTATTAATTGATAGTTAGAATTTATTTGTTTGCCTATAAACTGCTAGTTAACAGTTATATAGATTATTACTGAATATAAACTGTTAGATTAATAGTTGTTGAATTTAATTTGAATAAAATTTCTAGTTATTACCTGTTATATATTATCAAATATAAATTGTTATTGATTGATATTGCTTGATGATTGTGATTGGATGATGGGTGATGTTGATGGATGTTTTATTGTATATCATTAAATTGCAAATTATCATGCATATTTCCTTTCATTCGGGATTGTGGTTTGAAATGATATACAACCGCAAAATTTTATATCTTTTAAATTGCGGATTGAAATGATAAATATCCGTATCACTTGACCACAGGATAGAAAATTATATACAGGCACCGCGGTCTATATATAACTATTTTAATGTGATTTCTATGGTTTGGATGGAATACGTTTTATAATAATCTTAAATTCTATATTGTATAAACATTTTTCTTCCATATATATATACATATGAAGTTGAAAATTTTGAAATTAAAAGGTGTATAAAAATCTTTATTAAAAATGGAAGAAAATTAAGAAAATGGAGTTTAATAATTTATATCATATGTTTAAATGTTAAGTTTGGAAATTTTAAGATATGATATTTATAATTGGATTTTTCCCAAAATAAATTGAAATGAATATGCTAGTATAATTTGAATTGGGAAAAATATATATATATATATATATATATTATTACTAGAAATTGGAGTTTTTATTTATTTATGGATTTTATGTGAATATTCAAGACTAATTAATAGAACATTCGATTTGTTGAAAGAATAAAATCCAACTTTAGTTTGAAATATTAATACTCCAAATGGATATACGTATATATATATAAATTGAAGTGGTTTTGGAACTTGAGAGAGATAATACAAATTTTGGTTTAGACTTTAATAAAGAAATGTATTTGTAAAGCCATGAGAACTATTTTCTTTACAAAGTAACATTTAAGTTAAACCTTTTAATTCATATACCGTTGAATATCCAAACCATTCAAGTTTTAAAAGTTATGGTTTTAAATTATGAATTTCGAAATATTATGCTTTGAAAGGATATTTGGCTTTCAGACGTAATAAAATTTAAAGCATTTGGATTTTTGAAAAGGTTTATATTTGGGATAAAGGATATCATATTGTTTTGGGTTTTAAAATGGTATCGTATTCATAGTTTTAAAATGGAAATGTTATTCTGGTTTTAAAGTATAACCTATTTTTTTAAAATGACCGCGGTGTTATAATAACGATGGGTTGGCAAAGAGACCGGGATCGGATATGGACATACTCTCTGTCGATACCGAAAACCACTTTGACTAACCGTGTACGCGGTGGAGATTCCAGAATGAAGTAGGTGGTGGCGACGTTTCCTGTAAGGTAAATACGTGGACCCGACTCCCATGAGTTGGCATAAGGTGGCTAAAACAGGAGCGATTCTCAGGCCAATGAGGTCATTCCTCTGATCGGACCCTCCTCTTCGATATTATACTTTGACTTGGATTGATTCAGTGGCCACTTCTATATTTTGATTTTGGGGAGTTAGTCCGAGTTGGGCGGTAACTGCGGCTACGCGTTTCCACCAGCTTGGATAACAATTGGTATATCTACCCTGGCATTGCCTAGTTGTGCCGTGTCACCTACCATACCGAGCCTTTACTACGAGTTTCTATTTGTGTCGTGCCTATGGAGTATCCTCTGGTAGCCTCCCGATCAGGAGGTATTACGGTACTGTATAGACTATTGGCATTTTACGTGTTAAGGTGGAAAATGTAAAGCCTTAACGCTATTTAAAAGTAAGTTTATTTTATAAATAGACACTATTATAATAGCGCAATATACTACATAGTAAATAGTTTAACGAATCCTTAGGAGATGTAAATCCCGAACATCTCTTGAGTTACTGTACTCATATTTATTTCTGTTAATTTAACTCACATAAGATCTTTTAGTCTGACTCGAGTGTTTTTGTCTTTTCAAATTCGCTTGGGTCAGTCCGAGCGTTTCAGGATCGAAGACTTTAGCTTTGAAGGACGAAGACGAAGGAGTCGTATTATTATTATCTATAGTATTGCACCACACTCATACTGTTCCGCTGCATTGATTGTATTGGTATGTGTAACTCTGATATTTATTGTATAAAGCAAATCAAGTATTTGTAATCTGTTTTGAACTGTATATTTATTATTATATTTTATCCTTCCGCTGTGAGATTCTATGTTGTTTCTATTTCTTCTCTGTTTTTTTCTTATTTACCCCATAACAATCCGCCCTTCCGTATGGTTTGAACTGGCACGTGTGTCGGTTTAAAGTGTGCGAAAAGGCGGGATGTTACAGTTGGTATCAGAGCTTTGGTTTAGCGATAAACTTTGGCTTTGTGGGGTTTGACTCTGTGTTAATAGGGTAGTAATACCCTATGGGAGTCACTGAGCGTATATATATGAGAGAGCGTACTTGTTAGTGTTATAAAAAGATTTTGATATTGTGTTAATCTGTTCCGCTTTGTATTTATAAATTCTGGTTGATGCATGGGACGCTATGACATCAATAGGAATTTCTAAACACTTAATAGGACAGACCGACATAATATTTGTTTTTAATATAGGTGAATGAAATAATTTTGCCTATTATATTTTCTATATATAAAAATATTTTTATAAAGATATATATATATATATATATTTGGTTGCTATAGATTGGGTGTTAGGAAATAAAAATATTTATAACAATTGAAGCTAAGTTGAAATTATAATAAATCAAATTGGAGATTTTAGAACTTAAGTCCGGGATTTTGAAAATCTGCTTTCAAAGGATTTATGAAATATAATGATTTGGTTTATAAATATTTTCTTATATAAATATTTAGTATAATTCGAAAGAATTGGTTTAAGAGGATTTTGAAGAAAATAAGTTTGTACTTTCCTCTCTGTCGCTGGAAAATAATTTCGGTGATGGCGGCCGCATCATCGACTTTCATTTTCGAGTTTCGAAGGGGAAAGGCCACTGTAGTAAATTCTACTGCAGATTTGTTTTGAAATTATTTAAAATTTTAATTGTTTTAAAGGATAATTAGAGATATAAAAGTTGTAAGAAATTAATTATCTATTATTTTTAAAGTAATTTTGAGGTTTGACCCGGTATTTAATTCTTAAATTTCCATTAATTAATTGTTTTAAATTATTTTAGTGAAATAAAAGGTAAGTAATTAATTGAAACCTCTAATGTAGGTAAGAGAATTAATGAAAAGTTATAAAGAGAAATTTGAAATTTGTTACAAAGAGTAATATTGATTAACATTAAATTTAATTAAAAGATGAGATAAAGCTTGTATAAGTTTAATTGCATTTTTCTTTGACATAAATAACTTACCAAATATAAAATTTGAAATGTTAATTAAGAAATTGGATTAGAATATTATACAAGTAGAAATTTTGGAAATAGTGAAGTATTCAATAAATCGTTGTTATAAATGAGAAATTATTGGTATAAACTTAAGTTATAATTGAAATCTCAAGTTAAAGATAAGTAATATAAATAGGTGATATGAACTTAACTAGATAAAAATGAAATTCTTTATTAAATAAGGATTGATGTGGAGGGTTATAAACTTCAGTACGGTATGAAAGCTACTAGTTTAAAATTAATAAAATGGAATTGAGAAGAAACTTGTAAATTTTCACTTACATTCTTAAAACATACATAACTTACCATATAATAAAAGTTGCAATGCTATTAAGAAAATGAAAGGAGAAATCTTACAAGTGAAGCTTGAGGTAAAAGGTATTCTATTAATTTGCTATTGTTAATGAGAATTAATTGTATAAGCTTAAGATAAATTGGAAATTTTACTATATAAGTAAAGGTAAGTAGTATAAATAGATGATATATACTTTAGTCAATAAATTGGAATACAAATATAATGAATTTTGTAATAAATGGAAAATAAAATTGTAAGAAACAAAGAAATCCCTCCATGAATGAAAGAAAGAAAATCAACCCACTGAAGCATGAAATAAATGTATAATAAGTTAATTTGGTTGTTGGTTTGAATTGTTATTGTTGATTTATGTTTGTTGGGTAAGGAATTTGAAGTTGTTGGATGAATAAATAATCTATCTTTGTTCCATCTAAGACTGTTGAGTAAGGGATGCACTTGATAGTTAGTTTCATTTCATACAAATTTCAAGTTTGAACCCAAACAACAAATTGGTTGATGGATTAAATGGTTGCTTTGTTTGTGTATGTATGTTGTTTGTAAGGTTGATGGTTGTTGAATTGTTTGGTTGATTAATGATTGAATCCACTTGAATAGTTCACTTTAATATAAATATTTAACCTTTTAGATTATATAAGTGAATACAGGTGATGGAAGCAACTGCTACTGCTTTTAGTTCCAAAATAATAAGCGTATATTGCCCGACAAATAGGTACGTTTTCGGATTACGTTTAAAGCGCTATTTTTCCCGTGTTGGGATATAATATTTTGATAATATATGTAATATATTTGTATATTTTGATATTATATTTTCTCCCGAGCCTCACCGTACAAAGGAGACTCTGCCAAAAAATTTCGTAAATTTTGGACTTAGAATTTTGTTGAAAATAATTTCCAAACTTTAATTATTTAAGTATAAAGGTTGTAATGATTATAAACGGGTATATTTCATTAAAGGAAATTAATCCAGTAAATTATTGTTTATAAGTTAATATTTGAAATAAGATGTACTGTTTATTCGTTCTTCTCCCTTCTTTTTTCCTTTTCGGGGACGAAAAGTTTTGAGTGGGGGAGATTGTAACGACCCGTTAAATTTATAATATTAAATGAATTGAATTAATATAATTTTTAATCTAATTTATAATAAATGTAGGAGTTGGATATAGTAATTGAGATTTAAAATTTAACAATTGAAATGTTATATGGCAATAGGTAGAATAACGAAGATTTGTGTTGTGGTTATAAGTCATAATTAGTTGATTAAAATGGTATTTATGAAATAATAACTGAATTGAATTGCAATATATAAACATCAGAAAAATTTAATTGGTGGATTTAATTTGTTAAAGTTCATAAGTTTTGTAATTTAGTTTAGTAGAACATTAAATTATAAACGAAGATTGAAATAAACGATAAATGTAATTATGTCAATGGTGACTCAAGACCTAGGTTATAGGAATTGGAACATAATCCAATTTGAATTAAGTAGAAGAAGGATTTGGTTAATATGTAAGTTATTGTTCAAAGTATTGAATAAAAAACTTGGAATCCAATCATAATTTAATGATAATAACGTTAGTATTAGAGAATAAATATATTTCAATGCAGTACCCGAATGAACGGAATAAAATGAATATATATTGAATAGAAATGAAATGTAAATTGGTACATTTGGTTGAAAGTTAATTTTAAGAAACATATAAATGTTGAATTTGTGAATATTAATATAAATATTAACTTGAATGGGATGCATTAATACAAAGATGTAATAAGTGTAGATAGTAAAAAATTTAATGGCTGTAGTGGAAAAAAAAATCTAGTAGTAACATAAATTTATCTATATGGAAAAAAGAGTATAGATTTGAACAAATGTATGAAAATTTGATAAGAACAATGGTTGTAATCAGTTTGGTTATTTAATATTTGGAAGATAGAGATTTGTAAATCCGTTAATGAATTTATAATGGGAAGGAATGTAAAAATTATAAGCATTTGATTCAATTAAGGGAATTAAATTATAATAAATGGTCATTTAATAAATTCAACGTTCTGTGAGAAATCATAATAGTTGTGTAAAATGTGTACAAACTTCGATTTGGAAATTTATTGGATTTATAACGGTTTTGGTATTACATTTATGAGTTTAAAAGTTATTCCATTTTGTAAAGTAATAAAAGCTTATTTAGGTAACTAGAATTTAGCGTAACGACTATTGTGTGTTACCTATTCTTGTTGCTTGTTAAATTAAATTTTGGGAATCAAATTCAATTTATCCGCCAATTTACCGCAGTTAAAGTGAAATGAATTGGTGAATGAGTAATGTTAAATGCAAATAAGATGTAACCAAGAAAATCCCATTTATAATAAATTACGTAGAATGAAGTAAAGAAACCAGGAAATGAAAATGTGAAAATGTGGATGCAATGAGATCTTAAGTAATAATAACTTTGTTAGGTAAGTGAGAACGGATTTTTTTTTTTGTATAACCAAATAAAGATCCAAATTTATTTGGAAATTTATTGCAATCAATTGAATTTATTATTATTTGGAAGAAATTGGAGTTATTTGTAATAAGTATGAACCTAATGTTAATTTTCTTATAGGATTGACAATCGATATGGAATGAAAAGAAGAAAATTTGGGTCAGTAAAATTTGTAATTTATGCATAATAAAATGGATTCTAACGTTAAATACTACGTTATTAAGATTTAAATTACAGTTAAAGAATAATGATGTGAATCAGGAACTAATGTTTATGGCATCTTTAGTTTAAGTGAAAGTTGAGAATATAAAGATTAAAAATCTAAAGTATGGGTTTTGAGAATATAATTTATAAAATTCTTAAATATAAGAAAGTGTAGAAATTAACATTGCAATTAATATACTGTCAACTTTTAATTCACAGCTAAACCTGTTAAATCTTTTCAATTGATTACGAATTATATAAGAAATAAAATTTGGCCAATTTCAGAATTTAATATAAAATTTGGATTTTTATAATTTATTTAATTTATTTAATGAATATTAAAAATAGCCATTTTGGCCACGGACTCAGATTTCGACGAAACCAGTTTCATCGGATCCGTATCGGTAAATTATTATAGGGTTTCAAGTTTCGTATCGATCGGACTTGTCGTTTGATCGTACGGGCGTGAAACGCCTTGAAATCGATTTAATTAAAATCAATTTGAAATCAATTTGGAAATTTTGTTTTCAACATAACTTCTTCATACGATCAAATTTGGACGTGAAACTTTTTCCATCGCGTTCAGAATATTTTAAATTACCTATTTGGATATATAGATTTACGAAATTTCGTTCCGGAGACATAGCGGGCTTTTTGGGCCATAGTTTGTTACGCACGTTTATTCTACGGTCTATCTACGCTACCTCTAACCCTCTATATAAACCCAGCTATTCAGCCCTAGCCTCCGCCTAATTTCATTTATCTGCGCGTATTTTCTTCAAGCTTCTATTCTTCTTCAATGGGGGCTAACCCTAGATCCAGTCAGTTCAAAAACAAAATGGAAATTCAAAATCTCCAGAAAAATTCCCCAAAAATATATGTTAATCTTCTCGAAACACGTAATCTCATGGTGAAATTCGTTTTTCAAATGGAGTTATCGTTTACCCAGACTAAATTCAAACAGTTCGTGGCCATTCATCAGCGCCGTAACAAAGTTCGTCGGATCGTCAAACGATTTCTGGGTTTTGACGAGGGAACGTAGGGGAGTGCATCTATGTGGTTTTTGCATCGAATCAGTGGTTAGATTGGGAGATTAATTCGATTAGGGTTTATGCATGGATGGCGGCCGGTGGCGTTTAGGGACGCGCGGCTTCAGGGGAGGCGCGGCCTGGGGTGCCTAGCACGATGGTGGTGGTCGCGAGCTCTCTGGTGGCCGGAGTTGTGAGCTTTAGGCGGTCAAAGGGTTGCTGGGTGCGTGCGTTACTCCTCTGGTCAGATGCGTGAGTTACTGTGAAGGGGAAGATAATGCAGTGATGTGGCAAGTTACTTTTCAAATGTGTGTCATTTTGTTTATGTTTAATTTTGAATTCAATCACCATTTTTCGCCATAACTTTCTCATACGAAGTCGGATTCACACGAAATTTCTTTTATTAGGATCGTAATTAAATTCCGGACTTGATGACGCTGGTTTGGACGAATTCTGAGACGGGCGAATTTTTGAGTTTAAATTGAATTTAATTTCGATTTAAATTCAAAAGGTGAGTGTTTTAACTCACTCACAACTACTAGAAGCTTTTATGTTTGTTAAATTAATTTTAGAAATGAATAGAAATTTATTTATGAGTATTTGGCATGTTTATTTCACTCATATTTGTTGAATTGCATTTATTAAATTTAACTGTTAATTTAATTTATTTATTGCGTATTAATTGATAGTTAGAATTTATTTGTTTGCCTATAAAATGCTAGTTAACAGTTATATAGATTATTACTGAATATAAACTGTTAGATTAATAGTTGTTGAATTTAATTTGAATAAAATTTCCAGTTATTATCTGTTATATATTATCAAATATAAATTGTTATTGATTGATATTGCTTGATGATTGTGATTGGATGATGGGTGATGTTGATGGATGTTTTATTGTATATCATTAAATTGCAAATTATCATGCATATTTCCTTTCATTCGGGATTGTGGTTTGAAATGATATACAACCGCAAAATTTTATATCTTTTAAATTGCGGATTGAAATGATAAATATCCGTATCACTTGACCATAGGATAGAAAATTATATACAGGCACCGCGGTCTATATATAACTATTTTAATGTGATTTCTATGGTTTGGATGGAATACGTTTTATAATAATCTTAAATTCTATATTGTATAAACATTTTTCTTCCATATATATATACATATGAAGTTGAAAATTTTGAAATTAAAAGGTGTATAAAAATCTTTATTAAAAATGGAAGAAAATTAAGAAAATGGAGTTTAATAATTTATATCATATGTTTAAATGTTAAGTTTGGAAATTTTAAGATATGATATTTATAATTGGATTTTTCCCAAAATAAATTGAAATGAATATGCTAGTATAATTTGAATTGGGAAAAATATATATATTTTTTATTACTAGAAATTGGAGTTTTTATTTATTTATGGATTTTATGTGAATATTCAAGACTAATTAATAGAACATTCGATTTGTTGAAAGAATAAAATCCAACTTTAGTTTGAAATATTAATACTCCAAATGGATATACGTATATATATATAAATTGAAGTGGTTTTGGAACTTGAGAGAGATAATACAAATTTTGGTTTAGACTTTAATAAAGAAATGTATTTGTAAAGCCATGAGAACTATTTTCTTTACAAAGTAACATTTAAGTTAAACCTTTTAATTCATATACCGTTGAATATCCAAACCATTCAAGTTTTAAAAGTTATGGTTTTAAATTATGAATTTCGAAATATTATGCTTTGAAAGGATATTTGGCTTTCAGACGTTATAAATTTTAAAGCATTTGGATTTTTGAAAAGGTTTATATTTGGGATAAAGGATATCATATTGTTTTGGGTTTTAAAATGGTATCGTATTCATAGTTTTAAAATGGAAATGTTATTCTGGTTTTAAAGTATAACCTATTTTTTTTAAATGACCGCGGTGTTATAATAACGATGGGTTGGCAAAGAGACCGGGATCGGATATGGACATACTCTCTGTCGATACCGAAAACCACTTTGACTAACCGTGTACGCGGTGGAGATTCCAGAATGAAGTCGGTGGTGGCGACGTTTCCTGTAAGGTAAATACGTGGACCCGACTCCCGTGAGTTGGCATAAGGTGGCTAAAACAGGAGCGATTCTCAGGCCAATGAGGTCATTCCTCTGATCGGACCCTCCTCTTCGATATTATACTTTGACTTGGATTGATTCAGTGGCCACTTCTATATTTTGATTTTGGGGAGTTAGTCCGAGGTGGGCGGTAACTGCGGCTACGCGTTTCCACCAGCCTGGATAGCAATTGGTATATCTACCCTGGCATTGCCTAGTTGTGCCGTGTCACCTACCATACCGAGCCTTTACTACGAGTTTCTATTTGTGTCGTACCTATGGAGTATCCTCTGGTAGCCTCCCGATCAGGAGGTATTACGGTACTGTATAGACTATTGGCATTTTACGTGTTAAGGTGGAAAATGTAAAGCCTTAACGCTATTTAAAAGTAAGTTTATTTTATAAATAGACACTATTATAATAGCGCAATATACTACATAGTAAATAGTTTAACGGATCCTTAGGAGATGTAAATCCCGAACATCTCTTGAGTTACTGTACTCATATTTATTTCTGTTAATTTAACTCACATAAGATCTTTTAGTCTGACTCGAGTGTTTTTGTCTTTTCAAATTCGCTCGGGTCAGTCCGAGCGTTTCAGGATCGAAGACTTTAGCTTTGAAGGACGAAGACGAAGGAGTCGTATTATTATTATCTATAGTAGTGCACCACACTCATACTGTTCCGCTGCATTGATTGTATTGGTATGTGTAACTCTGATATTTATTGTATAAAGCAAATCAAGTATTTGTAAACTGTTTTGAACTGTATATTTATTATTATATTTTATCCTTCCGCTGTGAGATTCTGTGTTGTTTCTATTTCTTCTCTGTTTTTTTCTTATTTACCCCATAACAATCCACCCTTCCGTATGGTTTGAACTGGCACGTGTGTCGGTTTAGAGTGTGCGAAAAGGCGGGATGTTACAATACCGATCGGAGAGGGATGTTGCCGTTGCAAAGCTGCTGGCTTCTGAGGTCCGAATAGGGGAGTTCGAGGAGAACGAGGGGATAATGGATGAGATGCTTCAGGATATGTACTTTCGCACTTGGAAACAGGGCAACTTATCCTGGATGGATGATTATCCCCGAGTCATGGCCAGGATTTATCTCAGGGCCCTGGAGGAGGCTAAGGCCGAAGCAGATAAGGAGGGTGGCATGGCCTTCAGGATGGACGTGGTCACGGCTTAGTTCACCAAGGAGGAGAAAGTGGCGGTAAAGGAGGGTATGCGGCTGCTTACTGCTGAGGAGGTAGGTGTGCAGTTGGAGGATGATGATCAAGGAGCAGATGCTGGTAAGTCTTCCCTTTTAGTCTTTTTGCAACTTGATTGCCTATTGTTCATGACTATTAACGGGTTCTTTCCTGAATTGGACAGGCGGGACCTCTGAAGCACCAACTACCTCTGGTCAACACGTTGAGAGTTCCGATCCGGCAGTTAAGTAGATCTCGGAGGGCCAGTAGAATAGAGGTGAAGTTCTGATGCTGCCGACTCCTTGACTTGATCGGGACATCTTTTGGTTTACTTGACATTTCTATCTATGTTAGTCCCAAAACATTAATGTAACTGTAATTATATTATTTGTAATGAACGACTTTATTCTTGGCATGTAATTTTTAACTTAAGCTGATTCTGTTATATTTAAATGCTTTCGTTATTTTGGTGTGTTGCATAAGAAATGCAGCTATACATATGCCTGTGATTCAATTGTGTTTGATGTCAAGTTCTTGCTTAAAATATAATTTCACATCTTGCAATGTTATTGTGATATGTGAATAAATTATAGCTACGCATTCATAGACTAAGGAAGAGAGTACCGACCTTCGTGTTTTAGTTGTAGATGGTAGCTTTGAATGTCTTGTGTGACTGAGTATGGAATGCAGCTTAGTGTCCTGTCATCCAGTTGTGAGTTCCTATCCCCATTTGCGGGTGTCTCCTATTTTGTGCCCTGTACTTTAGGGATCGTTATATAGGATAGGAGGAAAGTTTTTAAATAAAATAAGAATATAAGAAATAGTAAAACTTCCAATCACGGAAGGCCTTCGATGTGCTTAAGTTCGTGGCAAATGGGTTTTGTAGTCACTTTCCCTCGCTGTTGGTCTTGGAGACATTTGTCACCCATCTTACGCCTCTGCGGGGAGTTTACTTTTTTACCACAGCCGTACTTAAGACACATCAGGGCCGAGATCGCGCACAGTAACTACCCGGGCCATTATGGCCCGTAATCGTGGGTATTATTCAATTTACCGTGGCCGGCTAGCGTGGGTGCCGATCGTCAACCGTGAACTACCCCTGGCTGGCCACACCTTATGTTGGGACTTAAAGTAGGTTCACAGTTGCCGGCGAGCCGAACGCCGTAATGAGCTGCCTCGGCTATAGTCGGCCTTCTCGGTGGCTTATAATCAGCTCATTACAGTTGGCTTTAAGGGCCGATCGCGAGCAATGAGTTAACCCGCAGCAGAGGGATGCTGGAGCAAAAGTGTCTCATTGGCGAGGGCATAGATTCGTATAGTACCTGTTAGGTCTCATCGAGAGGAGGTTGCGCCATGATGCGTCTTGAATGGAAATGCCATTACGCAGGATTTTGCTCAACAGAAAAGGATAAAGTTAACAAGCAGCCAAGATATAAAAGGAACAAGTTAAAAAGAGAAAAGTTTTTAAAGTGGTTCAGCACGAAAATGCCTACGTCTACTAATTCTCTTTGTTAATTCACTTCATATGGGCAATACAAGTTAAGAAAATATCGACGAAGGTGTTGGATGTTCCATGCCCTTTGGAACACCTCTCCGTCCACTGTTGACAAAATATAAGCTCCGTTATGGAGATCTTTATGAATTACATATGGTCCGTCCCAGATTAGATCCAGTGCACCGGGACGCGGGAAGATTCGTTTGAGGACAAGATCTCCTTCTTGTAAGCTACGATGCTTGACTTTGGAGTTGTATTGCGCCGCTATTTTTTGCTTGTGAGTTGCTGCTTTGAGCGCTACATCATTTCTCCTCTCTTCAATTAGATCCAAAGACATGTGAAGGAGTTCTTCGTTCTCTTCTGGGTTATAGTGGATCCTGCTGTGGGAAGATACTACAGTTTCGACTGGTAGCATGTCCTCCGATCCGTATGCCAAAGAGAAAGGAGTATGCCCCGTTGATGTTCTGAAAGATGTGCGGTGGGCCCAAAGTGCCGTAGGAAGTTCATCCACCCAAGCGCCTTTCGATTTTTTAAGTTTCTTCTTGATTAGAGTTTTGAGAATTTTGTTGACAGCTTCGACTTGTCCGTTTGCCTGGGGATAAGCTACAGATGAGGAGCTTTTGCGAATTCCGTGCTCTCGGCACCAGTCGGCAAACTCCTCGCTATCAAACTGAAGTCCATTGTCCGATATGATTTTGAGTGGAACTCCATACCTACATAGAACATTTTTTATTAAGAAGTTAATAACTTTCGCCGAAGATATTTTATTTAGAGGTTCTGCTTCCACACATTTGGTGAAATAGTCAACTGCCACTATCGCATATTTGGCTCCGCCTCGGCCCACTGGCAGTTCGCCAATCAAGTCAATTCCCCATACTGCAAAGGGCCAAGGGCTGGTCATTTGAGTAATCTCTTTTGTTGGTAGACGAGGAATCTTGGCAAATTTCTGACATCTATCACATTTTTTAACGAAGTCTAAGGCATTTTTGTTTAAGGCGGGCCAGAAATATCCATACGGAGTATTTTCTTTGCCAGAGTCTGCCCTCCAGTGTGATCCCCGCAGCTTCCTTGGTGGATGTTGGATAAGATTTCCTTAGCTTCCCTTCCAGCGACACATCTTAATAAGGGGTTAGAGAAGCCACGCCGATAGAGGATGCCTTTTTGTATTGTGTAGCGGGAAGCTTTCCTCAAGATTTTCCTGACTTCGTTACGCTCGTTGGGCAGTGTGCCATCTTGTAAGAATTTTCGGATGGGAGTCATCCAAGTTTCTTCTTCGATTGCAGCTACCAGATTAACTTGTTCGAAACTCGAGGTTAGTTGCTTTGAGATGGCTGCTGTTCTGGAAATGGTACCGTCTTTCATGTTAGCATGCTTTGCCAGCTCGTCGGCCTCTTGGTTCTCTTCCCGAGGGATGTGTTTGATTAAATAGTGATCCAATTGATCGAGCAGCAGCTTGGTCTTCTTTAGATATGCTGTGAGTCGTTATCCTCGAGTCTGAAATTCTCCTAGTATTTGGTTTACAATAAGTTGGGAATCAATATGAAGACATAAAGAACTAACTCTAATCTCTAGGGAAAGTTCTAATCCAGCTATTACTACTTCGTATTCTGCATCGTTGTTGGTGGCAGCGAATTCCAGCCTTAGAGCATAGTGTAGCTTCCTTCCCCTGGGAGTGATTATTACAACACCTGCCCCCGAGCCTTGTTCGTTTGAAGCTCCATCCACAAAGAGATTCCACTTAATGCCTTTTGCTATTACAGATTGCTCCTTACCTTCGTTGGTCGTGAATTCGGCAATGAAATCGGCCATGGCTTGTCCCTTGATGCCGGTGCGAGGATGGTAGGTGATATCATATTGACTCGGTTCAATGCACCATTTAAGTAGTTGTCCAGAAGTGTCGGGACGATGGAGTACCTGTCTTAGCGGTTGATCGGTTAGAATTCTGATGGAATGAGATTGGAAATAGTGTCGCAATGATTAGTAAACAGTATGCTAGCTTCTCAAGTTTAGGATATCTGGCTTCTGCCCCTGTTAACCTCTTGCTTACAAAGTATACTGGCCGTTGCGCGCGGTTGTCTTCTCTCACTAAAGCGGCGCTTAGAGCATGAGATGACACAGCAAGGTATAGGTATAGCTCTTCGCCTTCGTTTGGAGTTGAGAGTACTGGTGGTCTTTGGAGTTGTTCGATTAGGTTAAGAAAGGCCGTTAAGCATTCGTCAATCCACTCAAACTTTCCTTTGTCTTTCTTTAGAGCCTCGAAGAAGGGGACGCACTTGTCAGTCGCTTTAGAGATGAATCTGCTTAGGGCGGCCACCTTCCCATTTAGGCTTGGCATTTCTCTTCGAGTGGAAGGTATCCTGATATCTTTCAGGGCTCGGACTTGTTCGGGGCTTGCTTCAATCCCCCTGGCATGGACGATGAATTCCAAAAACTTTCCTGATGACACTCCGAACGAGCACTTTAGAGGATTCAGCTTCATTCCATATTGGCGAAGTACGTGAAACATCTCGCTCAGGTGGCTTACGTGATCGTTGGCTTTCCTCGATTTTACTAGCATGTCATCCACATAAACCTCCATAGTTCGTCCTACTAGCTTCGCAAACATCTGTTGGCGAAGCGCTGATAGGTAGCTCCGGCGTTTTTAAGTCCGAAAGGCATTACTCTATAGCAGTACAATCCCCGGTCAGTGATGAAACTAGTGTGGTCTTGATTGGGGGCGTGCATAGGAATTTGGTTATATCCTAAGTATGCATCCATAAAAGATAAGAGTTCGTGCCCGGTTATGCTGTCCACAAGCTGATCGATTCGGGGGAGTGGGAAGCAATCCTTCGGGCAAGCGTCATATAAGTTGGAGAAGTCAATGCATGTTCGCCACTTCCCATTAGCTTTCTTTACTAGTACCGGGTTAGCGATCTACTTTGGGTAGATGGCTTCTCGTATGAAGTTGTTGGCAAGTAGGTTCTTTACTTCTTTATCGAGGGCCGTTGATCGCTCTTCCCCTATACTTCTCTTTTTCCGCTTTACTGGCGCCTTGGTAGGATCGATGTTTAGTATGTGGCATGCCACGTCTGGGGAGATTCCAGTCATGTTAGCGTGCGTCCATGCAAATACATCCAGGTTGTGGCGGAGAAAATCAATGAGTTGATCCCTCGATTCTGCTCTTAGCTGAGATCTGATTTTCAACAGTCTGCTTGAGTCGTGTTTGTCTACAGATACAAACTCCATAGCCTCTGCGGGTTCGGCGGTGGCCTCCTCCTCTTTGTCCCTGGGGTCTAATTCTTTGAAAGGATCACTGGTATATCGAAGAGGAGGGGCTTTCTTTAGTTGCTATGCTTCCAAGTTTTTCATGTAGAGAGGAGTCTCTGCATTTTTCCCTCTATCCTTCCTGCGAGTATTGCGAAGTTCATTTACATAGCAATCTCGAGCGGCGTCTTGATTTCCCTCTACTCCCCCTATTTCATTGTCTGTTGGAAATTTCATCTTCAGGCACCATGGGGCCAAGACAATTTGGAAGTCAGACAAGGCTGGTCTTCCTAAAAAGGCGTTGTAGGCTGAGCGGTTATCTATTAGCACAAACGTTTGTTTTCGCACAACGGAGCGGGGGTGGCTTCCTATTTCAACAAAAAGGTCCAATTACCCGAGGGGCATTTTCGCATCTCCAGTGAAACCGTGTAGTGGTTTGTTGCAGGGCGATACATCCTTCATTGACAGCTTCATTCTATCGAAAGCATGCTTGAATAGAATATTTACTGAGCTTCCAGTGTCTACTAGAATTCGAAAAACTTCAGCTGGGCCGAACCGGGCATAGATGACCATAGGATCCACGTGAGGGTACTGCCTTCCTTCCAGGTCACGCCTATTGAATGTAATGTCATCATTCTCTTTTCGCTTCGGGTGGCGTTCTTCCATAACAGAATTAGCGTAGCCTTCATTGTTTCTAAGTGACTTTCCGTATCTTTCCATCTCTGTCCAGCTTCTATCGGCGATGTGTGGTCCTCCCGATATGGTATGGACCACTATCTTCTTATGACTGGGGCCGCCGGTGTTGCGATTTCCCCCTCCTGTTTCTGGGAGAGGTAGCCTTGGGTTCTTATCGGCAGGAACTGGGGTCCTGTTCTGACCTTTTACATAGCGTTCTAGTCTCTTCCTTCTGATGTGTTTTTCAATTAAGTCCCGGAGATGATGACATTCATTGGTATCATGCCCATGAGATTCGTTGAAGCGGCAGAACTTTTCAGACTTAATTGCGTTATCTGACTCCTTCTTGTATGGAGGGCGTCTGTATTTAACTTCATCTTGGGTGGCCAGGAAGATGTTTTCGATTGTCTCATTCAAAAGAGTGTAAGCGTCAAACCTTGGTCCTGGCCGATATAGACGTTTTTCTCCCTTCTTGCCCCCGGCATTGTCTCTAAAGTCATTTCTTCGAACGTCCTTTGATACAGCGGGTGTGTAGCCATGAGCTGCCTTGGTTTGTTGTCCTATCTGTCTTTCAGTGGCAGCGTCTTCAAGTCTCATATATCTTCCGACTTCATGGAAGAAATCGGGCAATGTAGCTGGTTTTTCTTTTGTTAATCTTCTAGCAAACTTAGTATCCGGATGCACACCGATACAGAGGGCCATTAAGATAAGTTTCTCATCGGCATCTTGGACTGCGGCCGCTGCAGCATTGAATCGGGTTAGATATTGCTGCACTGCCTCTCCAGGCTTCTGTTTGATATTAGACAGGGAATAAGCATCCTTGCGTTGTTCCACATGAATGCGGAACTGGTTGATGAACTTTTCTTTCAACATTTCCCATGAGCTGATGGATCCTTGGGGTAGGTGGCAGAACCAGGAGGTAGCTAGATCTGCCAAGAATAGTGGAAAGCATTTGCACAATACTCCTTCTGTGGCTCCACTCATGAGCATATGCTGTGTGTATCTCTGCAAGTGTACAACGGGGTCAGAGATTCCCTTGTAAGGTTCCATTGTTGGCATTTTCCATTCTCGGGTGGTGATGGCAATTTCAATATTGCGGGTGAAAGGGCTGGTTACCCTAGCGCCTATCCCTCGATCTCTTTGATCTCGTTGGACGCATTATCTGAACAATCACGCCATCCATTCATCAGAATTTGGAGCAGATAGAAATGAGTTTGGTTCTTCTCTGCGGGATTGATCCCGTCCAGATGATCTGTAGGGGTGGTATCGTCTATCACTCCTAATATTTTCCAGTGGCTGCCTCTGGTCTTCTGGGAGCATGCTAGGATCAGCTACAGTTGGCCCTTGCCTTGATCTTCCCCTGCTGGGTTCTATTTTGAGCACTTCCTCGGGTCCAACTTCGGGCTGGACTATAGGTTGGCCCCGTTCATTGGTGTTTCCATGGCTAGGTAGCATGACCGACTCAGCCACCATCGACCCTCGCCTGGTACCTCCCTCGTTGGGTTTGGTTCCAAGTGTTTCCTTGGGTCAGAGTTCGGGCTGAGTTCGGGCTCGGCTCCTATCATTACTGTTTCTGTTTTTAGCTTCTTCGAAGAAGAAAGATCTTTGTTGCCTCCCAGATCCTGCAGACTGGGACTCATCCCATGATTCAGTGTTGCGGTTGGATTCTTAAGCATCCCTTAAGCATGACATGAGTCGATCCACCAAGGCTTCTTGTTGGGATGTGAAGCGGTTAGTCACTTCAGCCACAACCCTATCTAGATCTGCCCTAGTAATTGCTGTTGGTTGCTCCGTGGTAGGGGCTGTCGGATTTGCCTGGTTTCCATTTTGTACTGCTGTTGAATTGGGATGGTTCTCTTGATCTGTGATCACTGGATCCGGAACGCTGCTAGTTGCGATGTTCTTTCCTTTGCTAACATCTTTCTTCTGCCTGGGAGGCATGTCTTCCAAGCAATGAGCGATGCTGTCGGGAAGGAGGTTAAGTGGGAGAAGCTGAAGCTGATAGCTCGAGTTCTCAGTGAAAGCACCAAAAATGTTTGCACAAAAAATGGGCAAACACCTCCAAGTCGTATAATTTAGTCGATTTCACGTTGTTCTTAGCAATTTGGGTGATTTATGCAAATATGTAAAAAGCAGGGACTAAACTATAAAAGACACATAGATTTATAGTGGTTCGGCCAGAATGTGCGTACGTCCACTTTTATATGTTATTCTCCTTTACTGCTCAGATTACAAGTACAAAGCTTTGATTACAAGTATATGAAGTTTGTTTGAAAGTTCTATCCATGCTTGAGCTCTCAAACTTGTCCTCCATTGTTGTACCCCTACCCCCTCTATTTATAGAGTGAGGCTGGGGTAGGGGTCTTGGATGTATATAGCTGCTGGTGGGCCTGGGCTGATGTAATCTGGCCTGGCAAAGTTGGTTCGGTATGCCTTGGTACGGCGGTGGTTGGAGTAGTGTTTGGTCGGGTAGTATGTGGAGTATGGGTTGGTTCGATGGTGAGAGGGGCATAGGTTGGTTCGGTAGTGAGTAGGGCGTAGGTTGGTTCGGTAGTGAGAGGGGCGTAGGTTGGTTCGGTAGTGAGAGGGGCGTAGGTTGGTCTTCATCCTGGATCGATGGTGCCTTCAATGTTGGTTCGGTAGCATTAGTTCGGTGGAAGCACGCCCAACAATATCATATATATATATAATATTGTACATATTATATTTGTAAATATGCAGTAAAAGCTATATACAGTTTGAACATCTAAATGATATAAGTATACTTACATATACATACATATATATATATATATATATATATATATCTCTATTCTAAACTCTACCAGCATACATACATATATATAAAGTACTGTACCAAATATATATATATATATATATATATATATATATATATACACTGTAAAATCTTGAAGCATAGCTAGAATCTACACGCGTGCCTATGTATAAAATATATTCTCTGTTGTGGGAAATTTGTAGTATATTTATACACATATGTTATAAGGGATGTAAATATAAGTTTTTGTTTATATATATAATGTTTATGCTATAAGTTACCACAGTTACAAGGTTGATACGTGTGTGTGTGTGTGTGTGTGTGTGTGTGTGTATAACATATACAACTTTAAAAAGAGAGAAAGCTAAGGATTCAGATCCATATCTATTATATCAATCATACATACGTATTAACCTTGTAACTGTGGTAACTTATACTATAAACATCATATATAACATATATGCATAAATATATTACAAATTTCCCACAACAGAGAATATATTTTATAACATATAATATACATTTAAAAACCTACCTTTACATTATAAGAAACTGTTCCATGAATATACATATATATAACCATATAGACTTGTATACTTATACTATATAAAACACTGTTATACTCACAGTTAATAATATATACAAACAAATAGTTGTAACTAACATCGTTTGAAAAACTTTGTACATATAAATACTTATATATTATAAACGAACTGGCTGATATATATGCGCAGGCAAATACATATACAAACAACCGCACATAATATATAAATTTTTATAAATATATATAAACTAATATATTTTTATTAACATATATTATATACCTTAATAAAATAAAATAAAACATAATATATATGAAACATGCATACCAATACATAGAGAGAAGGAGGCCGAGCATAGTGGAAAGAGAGGTACAACAGAAGTGAGGGGATCGGCTGCAAGGTTCGATTGGTGTGGTTGCCGATCAGTCAGTTGATGTGTGCTCGCTGTGAAGTGGTGAGGCTGGAGGTTTGATGGTCGAGCAGAGGTGGATTCAGTCGCTGGGTGGTTTGGCTATGCTCGGTGGTTGTCTCACATGGTGGAGATGAGGTCAGTGGGGATGGATGGCGATGAAGCAAGGTTTCGGCCAAACAAGAGGGGAGAGGCGGAGTGGGTCGGGTCGGAGGAGAGGACGTTTTATAGTGGTCGCTCGATGGTGCCACGTGAGGAAGATGGAGGCACGGATTAGAGAAAAAAAGAAAGGGAAGGTTGGGGTTGCTGATTGATCTTTGGTTTTGCCGGGGGAAGGAGAGAAAAGAAATAAAAGGAGGAGGCTGTCGTTCCAAATTCCTGTTATCAATATATATTTATTTTTATTTTTCAAGCAACACAGAAAATATTTCAAACGACAGGAAGAAAAAAAGTCACCGATTGAAACTTGATAATATTTAAAACAAGTAGCCACTTGATTCCACGTGAATAATGAAAGGACAAAATAAAAAGAAAGTTTTAAAATGAGTACCGATACGAAATCGTTTTGGCGGATTCCGCTGCGTACCGGATTTTAAAACATAGAATTGAATATACCGCAGGGATCAGCATGATGAGATGATCAAAACTGTATATTGATATCAGTGGTAAATCATCCTATCAAAAGTCGATAATCGGTACCGAAAATGCTGCTAATTTGTCGAAAATAAGATAAGCGGAGCAATAGAAGTTAAAATTTAATGAAACGAAGGATGAGTCTCACTCAAAAAATGGTTTACAAATTTATTGTATACAAATATTCAGGTTTGAAAAACATTTTATTATCATTAAATTTTTACTGATTTAAACTGAAATAAAATTTCACAATAAAATAAACTTCTACGTTATCAGATGAAAATTTACCAGTTGCTATGGTAAAACAGATGCATTCCAAATATCAAATTTTTATTTTGAAATTCAATTATTTAAAATTTAACAAAAACTCCAGTTAAATATATTATTAAACAAATAAAATTACTAAAAATTTATGGGTCGTTACAGCTATGATCATTTTACACCTGTTATGTATTTCCTTTTCAAACTGGTTTAACAATCATTTTTTCAAGCTTATTGCATCCATGTACTCCAGTAAAGCGTAAAGGGAATACTTATTATTTGTTCATTTATTATATATAGTTTAACATATGTTTGTTGAAAATATATTTTTGTTTAATAAAATTTTATGGGAAATGATGATCTATTTGTTGCTTAGGTTGCAATGGTAGTACATTGCAGCGATATCTACTATAGCATATACGAGCGGTACAGCACGCGCTTCGCGCATGATGATACATGTTTTACACATGAATTGTTTTTCTATAAATTGAATGTGTTAAACATATTTAAGAGAAATGATTTGCACAAAATTTAAGTCATATCTTTATGTCGAAATCATATGCAGTAAGTTTTTGTTTTTATTTCTTAGTTGTAATATTTAATTTCCTGTTATTTGAATTTTTGTTTCTAATAATTTGTGTAAAAGGTTTATTTGTTAGATTTTTTTAAAGTGTTAATAAGATTAGATAATATTTGTAGAGGAAAAGTTTTGAATTTGTAAAACAAAGTATATTTATTAGATCCTATATTCAAGCGATACTAAAATTTGACAATATTTGCAGAGGTTTATTTGTTAGATTCTATGTTTAAATGATATCAAAATTTTGTAATAGTAGTAGAGGGGGATTTTGAACTTGCAGAAGAAGTTACATCCAATTTTAAGTGATATTAAATAGAGTGACATTTTTGGTAGTTCATGTTGACACAAAAAATGTGTGACACCAACTGTATTACAACTATTAATAAAGATATGTTGAACTATCTAGAAGAATATTTTATTATTTGATGTGCTTATTTCACTTATAATCATTTCAGCGAACACGCAAACCTAGAAATATATTCATTGAAATATTCAAGTTTTAACTTAGCTTGAATTGTTCCAGTCTAGTATAGAAATAATAGGTTAGAAATAATAGAAATTATTTTTTATTTTAAGTGGTTGTAAAAAGAATAATACATATAATACTTGAATTATTAAAATGATATAATTCAAGTATTATATCCTCTTTAGGAGTTTACCGGTCCGTTGGGTTCTCCTAGGTTTTAAAAATTACTTGAATTTTATATGAGTGAAGGGTATTTTGGAAAGTTCACGGTCGGACCAAAATATTGTGCTTCCAAACCAACTATTAATAAAGTATGAGATGAAGTCCGGCCTTTCATGAATTGTTATTTGATGCATATACTATAGAGTGTATACTATGTTCACATTATAGGAGGCCATCAACATTCTATACAACAAATTCCATAGAAGTATCTATTCATTAATTTCATCAAAATAATTGGAAAAACATCAAATATTAACTAGTTTACAAATTATTCACTAAATCAATTTGGGTTTTAGTTGAATGAGTTAAACAAAATAAAAGATCAGTATTTTCATTAAGAGCATATCCAACAGGTTGCTAATTCTTGAATCCACGCTCTTAAAGCACTCCAATAGAGGTGAAGAATATGTGATAGTGCAGAAAGTGGGGGGACTGTAGTGTGGGAAAGGGTGATTCGACGAGGCGTCTGTTAAACAGGTGCCTGGATACCAGGTGCCTGTTGAGCAGGCACCTCACAATGAGGCGCCTGTTCAACATGCGCCTGTTTAACAAGCGCCCACTTAATCCCCCTCCAACGGTCGCCTCTCAACGGTCATATTTCCCCTTCAAATATAACTCCCCCCTCTTCTTTCATTCACAACCAATTTCCTTTCTCCATCACATTTCATTACCACCACTAATCTCAACTGAAAATGTACTCCAATTTCGACGTCGATGCTGTAAGGTCCAGTTTTGAAGACTATGACTTACAAGACATTACGGTTTCGATTGGGGAGAAGTAACTAATGCAAGTTGGAGTGCTGCGGAGGACTACGATCTTTACTACATTTACTGTGCACTCTCGGTTTATCCTATTCGAGGGACCGATCAAAGTGGTGAGACTTTTTGGAGCAAAATTGCTAATTGCTACAATCGGAAGTACATCAATCAGAAAAGAACGCTAGCTTCAGTCAAAGGTCATTATGGAAAAATAAATCTTCAAACGCAAACGTTCGATTCTCAAATTTTCAAGCTAAAGCAAAAGAATCCTAGTGGATTTGGAAATGAAACGCATTTGGTAAGCTTTAATATAATTTCATTGTTCTACTTTTTATCATAGTTCTCTAATTATACTAGTTATTTTTTTAATAGAGAATGGCCACAAACAAGTTGTTCAAATAAATCAATAAACCTGATAGTAAACAAGCACCACATTTTTATCAGTTCATGCATCTTTATGACATGTTGGTCGAGCACGTTAAATGGAAATCATCACTGCAGAAAACCGTTCAACAAGTTCAATCAAACAGTGGTCGGGGTAAAACGCCTAGAGTTGGAGAAAGCTCTAGTCCAAGGGAATCGCTAGGAAGCTACGGTTTAGGATCAGAAGAAGACCCAACCCCAACCAAAGATCATTTGTTAGGCCACAGGGAGCAAAAGCAGCCAAAAAGAACCAGACTGCTGGAGCGGATCAAGTTGAAATTTAAAAACTCCTACTTGAATCTGATGACAGATTTAATCGGGCAATGGAAACTCGAGCAATTCAACACCAAAAAAAGTTATCAAGAATGGATCAACTTCTTGCTGGAAATCGACAAAGAGATGAAGATGCAAAAATGTTCATGGATACGTCACAGATGTCTGCAGAACAACTGGAGTATACGGAACAAAGAAGGAGAGAAATTATGAGGCGTAGACTTAAAGAGGGTCATTAAATGAATTACTGTTTCTACAACCTTTGTATCTTGTAATTACCGTTATTTGTATGGTGTTCTGAATGCAAGCAATTATTTATATAAGTATTTTCATTGAAATTGCATTACATTGAAAAAAGATTATAATAATATTACGTTAGTTAAACATAACCAGATTACAATAACAATAATAAGTAACAATAACATAAACAACGGTAGGAAAAGTAACAACAGAAATATAGTTTCATTGATTTCTAGAAAACCTCCAAAGATGATCTATGAGATCATTTTGCAGTCTTCGATGCAGTTGAACACTATGGTAAGACATTTGGATTTTTACATGAAACTCGAGTTCTAGTGCGCTCCCAATCATATCGTTGCGCCAAACAGGCGGTGGTGTTGGAGCACCCTTGTAAAAGTAATCTTCTTTCATGTCTCTTTCATCCTCTATAATCATATTATGTAAAATAATGCAAGTGTATATTATTTTGGTCATTTTAACTAGTGACCAAAGTCTACATGGATTACTGACTATGGAAAATCTAGACTGGAGAACCCCAAATGCTCTGTCAATGTCCTTCCTCTGGACTTATTGCATCGCTGCAAACTTTGATTGTTTATTGTTTTGTGGGTTAGGAATTGTCTTAACAATGGTGCTCCATTTAGGATATATTCCTTTGCCAAGATAATATCCATGATCGTACGTATTACCTCCTAAAGTAAAGGTACAAGGAGTTGATCTACCGTTTGCTAAATCATTGAACAACGTAGATCGTTCGACTACGTTAAGATCATTGTTCGAAATGGGCATTCCAAAAAATGCATACTATATCCATAAGTCATACGACGCTATGATTTCAAGAATAATAGAGGACCTACGAGACTTACCCTGATAAGCTTCAGCATACGCCTTTGGACAATTCTTCCACTCCCAATGCATGCAGTCTATACTGCCTAACATTCCAGGCCAACCTCTACGACCATGCATATTTAATAACATTACTATATCCGCCTCGTTCGGTTTGCGTAAGTATTGATCACCGTAAATGTCCATGATAGCTTGATAGAAATGCTCCAAACACTCTAGCATCGTGCTTTTCGCCACTTTCAAATTTTCATCAAACGCGTCCGTCGGTCCGGCATATGCAAGCATTCTTAGTGCAGCTGTCATTTTTTGAATTCCAGTCATTCCTATCGTACGAGATGCATTGGGTTTGAAGATAAAATATTTGTCATGCTTCTTGATACATTGTATGATTCTAAGAAATAGAGGACACCACATGCAGAACCTTCTTCTAAAATCAACATCTGTGTAAGTAGGATTTGGAACAAAGTAGTCTTTCATCAGTCTGTCGTTTTGCCATGAATATCTACGATTTATACCGACGACCAACAACTGGTCCACCATGTTGCCTACTCGATTGACCAACCTGTAGTGCAACCATACTTATTAGTTCCTTTTCACGACGAAAATGATCTTCCATCGTTTCATTAAATTCGCCCTCGCTATCATCAAAAAATATATAATCTTCTGCCGCCATTTGTTATATTTGAAATCGTATGAAATAAGAGTGAGCAATAATACTTCTCAGCATCTAACAAGCTTTTTATAGCTTAAATCACATGCTGACTTTCATAACAAAACAAACAATCACATGCGGGTAGCATTAATTAAATTCAATCCCCATCTATAAAGTAGATTCCATTTATGTCACGGCTGCAGTGTCTCATCCCATCTAAACACTATTGACT
Source organism: Allium cepa (assembly GCA_030765085.1). Taxonomy (NCBI): domain Eukaryota; kingdom Viridiplantae; phylum Streptophyta; class Magnoliopsida; order Asparagales; family Amaryllidaceae; genus Allium; species Allium cepa. Next base: position 882,091,125 of record CM060928.1, read on the forward strand.
GTTGATGCACTGTCTCGTCCGATCATACAACTGTAGCCATGTTCTTAACATACACTATTAATTGTTGATGCTGTGTCTTGTCTGCAGTGTCACGTCTGCACTGTCTTGTCCCCTCCATACACTATTGACTGTTGATGCAGTATCTCATCCCATCATATAACTGTAGTCGTGTTCTTAACGCAATAATACAGAAAGAAACAAGACAATGTTACTGAAACACTTAAACATTAATACAGTCAACGATAATACATACACAAACAATAATACACTCCATAATAATACACTCCACAATAATACAACCAACAAAAATACCCCGACTAGGACTTAGAACTGACACAAAAAACTACCGGTTATGGTCAAATTATAAGTTGTGCACGACATTTCGAAGACGTCTTATTTCTCGTTCCAGCTCATTGGCATACGTTATGGCCCTTGGGCACAGCCGTTCATCAACCCATTCTGCATAATTACACCCTTCAGGCCAGAAAGGACACAACTAGATTCGACGACCAATATCTTTGTCATCATCTCTAACCACAACTTCAACCTTATAACCACAGCGGCAAAATACTGTGTAAGAGTCAACCTCTTGTTAAACCAAAGGTTGCAAATTTGGTACTTGTTTAACCTCATGTGGTTGTTGATGAACCAACTGTTCGTGTACAGGTTGAACATCTTCTTGAAGTGTGAGTTCGTCGAGATTTGGGAATTCACGAGCAACGTCCTCGTAATGCTGGTCTTGGTAATCGATATTCCAATCTTCATCGGTGTGTTCGCTTTCCGTTGGAACGTATCCGGCATCAGAGTCGATAGATGATGACCAGGAAGACATTGATATGAGGATTAGAAGATTGAAAGAGCGAAGAACCGAACTATGTGTTTGAGAAAAAAAGCTCTTACGTATATATTGAAGCATGTGAATGTTAAAAACTATTTATGTTTAAATATGAGCAATGTATTTTGATTTGACAATACAGTAGAAAGTTAAATTACTCATAAACAAGACAATAATAAATATGCATACACAGAAACAATAATACACTCAAATCATGGATATCCAAATCGTTCTAGCCAATTTTGGCGTATGATATAAGCCTCATGTCCAGTGAATGTGCTGTGATATTTGAGAAAGTAACGACCTTAAAATGTGGAATGGGTTGGTTCAAACAAATTTTAAAATATAACATCATTGATAACCGTACTGTACCGCGTACAGGCGTTGTAGAAGTTCCCATAACCAGTCCTCAACTCTACCTTTGTACGTCTACTTCTACACTCAACATTGCTATTGTAAAGTTTAGCAATAGTGTCCCAAAACTGAATTGCCATTATCTCTACATCATCGTACATTTGATCAGTTTGTATAAAAAAATTACTAACAGTTTCAATTTTGTAGCCGAAAATATTATGTTATACATTGATTGAATTTACCAAACTTTTAAATGTTATGACATTAGAATATAACACTTTATCTTAAATAAAGAGGTCGTGATCCGCATCAATAAAATGAAGCATGAGATTAACGTTCACGTGTCAAACATCCATAAAATTTTTGACAAACAAACACAACTATAGCGTGCCGCATTGTGCATATAATCAATGGAAAATGCATGTTGAAATTTAGGACTGATCATTTCAAACGTATACACACTGTCACAATGCTGAAATATCATAGTCCCTCTTGATCGAGAAGCCACCAGAGGATACCACACGGGCTATGGGAGAATATTTATTTAAATACCCTTTATTAAAATTACTAGGTTAGATTTAAGATTTCAAATTAAATCGAACTTAATTATTAAGTTATTTATCATAAATAAGACTCTTTAAATTCCATTTAAAACCAATTAACTTATAAAAAAATAACCTATAGAAAAACAATATTTATTTACACTTTAAAGCATTAAATCAAGTTAAGTTAAAAATTTCATATATTTATAATTCCAAAATACTTAATAACTTTCAGAAAATATTTAAAATACATAATAAATTTTTAGGAAAATATCATTTAAAAATATAACCATGGGTCTGTATAATATTTTCTAACCTTAGTCAAGTGATACGAATATGTATCATTTCAATTTGTAATTTAAAAAGAAAAATCCGGGTTCTATCATTTCAAACCCGCAATCCCAAGTAAAATAAATACAATAAAAATCACTCGAGCCTATCATTTCAGCCCACAATTATTTTTCCTTATTCCAAAGTCCGTTTGGGTATGTATCATTTCAACCCATAGTGAACTTGCAGTGGTGATTAACAGAAATAAAATAACAGTATACATATAATATCATAACAAATGATGTAACAAATATATAAACAGCATTTATCATCATGTAATCATAACATAGGCATATATGAAAGACATATCAATGTCTACAGATTCACTTGTCATTTTTTTCGCAAAAACATAAGTATATATATGTCTAGAGTGATAACAACTCACCTTTTTGAACTAGAATCGACAAATTGAGAAAGAAAAAAAATCCAAACCTCACAAAGCACGAAAAAGCACGATAAAGCACAATGAAAACTTGGGTGGATGAAGAGTCAGATCCAAATCTTATATGCAAACAAATATTACATACATAAGAATATGATTCAATGCAAAACAATAGATGTTAAAACAATGGAAAAATAAATGAATCAAAGTGACATAACTTGCATTAATCAATCAATGGCTTGGCTACACCACATACGGGTTCAACCATCATCTTATGTAGCTTGGTCAAGATGGCTAGAGGTGTGCTAGAGGCCAGTGGCCAAGTATAAGCATGAAGAACAAAGAAGAAACAAAAAGAGAAAAAGAAAGAAGAGGAAGAGAAGCCATGGATCTAGAGCTTGAATATAATTTTCTTTCATGCAAATGATAATGACAAGTTTTGGAATGTTTTTGTGTGTGATAGTCAAGAGAAATTCATGGCTAGATTAAAGAAATGAACGGCTAAGGTAAGTAATAAAGAGGCTATGCAATAAAACACGAGATTTTGAATGGTTTGGAAAATAAAATGGCAACAAATACTTGATGTATTTAATAAAAAATTCTTTCTTTCAAGGGATAAAATGAGAAATGGAATAAAATGAGATATGTTTGAGGAGTTTTGTACATGAATGATAAAAGGAAATACACAGCTATATAAGAAAAAAAACAGCTAAGGAGTCATGAATACTAGGGAAACAGAAAGGGATAAGTTAAGGAGGAAGAAACATACAATGTATTTTATTTTTAAATGCAAATGGAAAAATGAGAGATGGGAAATAATTTTTTTTGTATGTAAATTTTTAACTCTATATGCAAGGCTATAAGTAGAGTAATTCATGGCTAGGAATGAGGAGGAAACGGCTAGAAAATAGTAAAGGCCATGCAAATGAAAAAGGCAAGAGTTTAAACAATGAAACGTATGCCTCTTAAATTTCTCCAAGCCATTTATTTGCTTACATTTCTTTCTAGAAATGAAATGTGAATTAAATGTGTACGTGAATTATGAAGTGGAGTGGATGGCAAGAAAAGATTTGAACGGCTAAAGAGCAGTAAATGATAGGAAAACAAAAAGGATAGGAAATAAAAGACAAGAAATAAGGAGAAAGAAACACACACACACACACACACACACACACACACACACACACATATATATATATATATATATTATTCTTAAATGAAATTAAAAAGAGGATACTTTGAGATGTTTGTACGTGATTAATAAGAGCAATTCATGGCTATGAATGGTGAATGGCTAGGATAAGTAATAAAGAGGGTAGGTAAATAAAAAGGCAAGCATTAAAGAAATGTAACGCAGGTCTCCTTGATTTCTTCCAAGCCTTTTATGAAAAGGTATACACACAAGTAAAATCCAATAAATAAAGTTTAGATAAAAAAATAGAAAAACAAAATAAAATGACATAGAAAATAAAAGTATAGAAATGCACATAGAAAAATAGAAATTGAAATATAGAAAACAAATAGCGTGTAAAACGCTGTAATTTATCTAATTTAAAAAGTATAACTCGGAATTTAACAAAACGAAAAGCAGAACAGATATCATAAATATATTCTGCTTCAAAGAAAAAGATTAAAATTTAAAAAAAACAAATTTTTTAAAAAAAAGTTAAATTGAAAATTCTAATTTTGACAAAATATAAAATTTTCAAAAATCGTTTGTTTATTTCATTTGGAAAATAAATTACAAACAAATTCCAAACTTACATTGGAAAAATTCTAAAAATTCACTTTTAAATGATTTAAAAAATCAAAATTTCAAATAAAAATTTAATTAAAAATGTTAACAAAATAATGGGTTTTTACACTTTCCCCCACTCAAAACTTTTTATCCCCGAAAAGGAACGAGGCATAGAAAATAGAGACAACAGATATAATGAGATAGAATTAAGACAATATAAAAAAGAAGATTGAAATTATACCTGGTAACAGTTGTTATAGGTAAATTCAACAAGATGGAGATGATCTTCCCATGATCCTTTGTAATCAAGGACACAAGAAGAAGATTCTTGAATTTTTTTCCAAAACAGACTGGTAAAGGTATTTTGGGAGGAAGAACTACAGATCGAACTTTAGGAGGTAAGATCAGTTTGGAATTCAATTCCCCGCTTAGGATGTAGGAGAATAGGAACAACCAACGGATAAGGATTGGAAAACAAAATAAGATGATAAATTTTAAAACCATGAAAGTTTCAACTTAAATTAATAATTGATTTCATCCATTTGATTTTTCCTAAGTTAATTAAATCTTATCTATTTATAATTTCATTATCTTATCACCCAATTAACAATTTCTAAAATCGTGAATTTGAAATCATTTATTATACTCAAAATTTTATTCAATAAGTTTCATTCTTCTTTATTCCAGATGGTTATTACATTTATTCCACTTAATATATGTCTAATCACATATATTAAGTATACTTACACTTATTATGACTTACTCCAATTTATTTATAAATACCTTTAACATCACTTTATATAGTATATTATTCAATTAACTTTTTATTCTATTTACCTTTATTAATCCTTTTATAACTAAAATTTAAGTGTATAACATTTATGATAAACACTCAAATTTTATTTATAAAATCCGTTTATATTGTATATTATCCAATTACATAGTTAACTTTTAAATAATCTAGGTAAGTTATAATGAAAATGCAATAGAATATTATATAAATAAAGTTTTCTAATTCAATTATTTCAACTTAAATATTTATTCAAAAATTTTGGTTCATTTTATAATTGAAAACATTCTTTAAGGTAAATTTAAGAATTACATTTCCAATTAACTTCAAACCATTTAGAGGTAAATAAATACATATGCAATATATACCAAATCAAATTTAAATCATATATCCATATATATATATTATAAATCAAGTCTTTTTTGAAATTCAAATCAATTAAATTTTCAAAGAAAAGAAGTAGCAAAGCTACAGAATAGTCTCTTCACTTCGAAACTCAAAAATGAATGTCGATGATGCTGCAGTCATCACCGAAACAGCGACAAGAGAAGAGCACTGATTTAAACATTAAAAATTCTTTGAAAACAATCTCTATTTGGAAAACACTTTAAATGATATATCTTTTAAAACTTTTAAAACCCAAGTTTGAAACCATCAGAAATTAAATTCTCAAGTTCTTGATTTAGATTCATTTTAATTTCCAAATTAATTTATATCTATGTTTTATAGTTCAGTTATTTATATAGGAGACAAAAGCCAATGGTTACAAGATATATATAAAGTCAAATATTGTTTTTTAATAACCTATTCAATTAATTATTAGAATTCAGAAAATCAAACTCATACATAATATAATTATACAAAATTTATCATTTACTAAATTTTGAAATCAATATGGTGTCAGTTTTCTCTGTTCAAGTGTTTTGGAAATCCTATCGATAACGTTGATCAGACGAATCGATTGGAAACCCAAATCAACATCAACAACTTAAACAACACAATATATAAAACATTTTAAATATAGGTTTACAAAGCAAGAATAGGGATTCAAGTTTGATTGACTCAAATCAAGAGAATTCTGATTCGAAGATAAGTTGGAAACAAAAGATAAGATGATTAAATTAACAGAATAAGGAATGGATAAGCTTACATAAATCGCGGGCAACCTTAACCGGGTCAGCCGTGACTTCGAGAATTAGATCAATGTGGAATTCTGAGGTAATTCTGCATTCGATCTTAAGAAATAGAACTCGGAATAACAAGAGGTACTAGCATCTACACCGAGTATATATATAAATCTCCGGTGAATCAATGCTAATTGCAAAGTACTTTCACCCCTTTACAAGTCATCTGAATGTTGACAAGACCGCCAATTCATTATAAAGATCATTCGAAGTGGAGTTATGGGATACTCCAGAATCAAAAGAAGAAGAATAGTGAGGGACAAGAATGAATTTCGAAACCGTAGGGAACGTTCCAAAACTCAAAAGAAACCCAAGTCAAAAAGGAAGAAATTCAACTCAAATGAAAGTGATTCTGTAATTAAATTTACCATATATGCTAAGTTTTCCTAGAGCCAAAGCTCTGATACCAAATGTAACGATCCGATATTTTCAACCATTCGCATCCGCACATGTCGGACTTGAATTGCTCAAAATACTGAATTATAAAATAAATATGGCAAAACACAGCATAAATAGTAAATAAATAAATCACAGATCACAAACACAGAGTAATAAATGCAGCGGAAGCAACAAGATAGTAGTTCGTAAAGCTACTATATAAATACATCAGAGTTATTCAAGACATAACAGAAGTTTAATATGATAAACAAGCACAAGCAGAATGCATCACCGGAATTAACAGGATAACTGGAATCAACAGAATACTGAAATTGAAATAGAAGGCTGGATTTTCAAGCAAGGCTCCAGCTCCAAAGGTGAGTCTCTAATGCTGTATCGCTTAGTCTGACCCGAGCGTAAAGCAAAACACAAAACACTCGAGTCAGGACATACATACTTCTACAATGTAAACCAACTCAAGTGAACTATAATATAAGGTACAAGTTACTTAAAGGATGCTTGGGACCGCCCATCCTCTAAGGATCCGTTAAACTATTTACTACGTAGTAATATTTCGCTATTATAATAATGTCTATAGTAAAATAAACTTACTTTTTATTAGCGTTAAGGGGTTACCCATATAGCCCTTAACACGTAATAGTCCAGTAGTCCATCCAATATCATAGCCCCTCCTGATTGGGAAGCCACCAGAGGATACCACACGGGCTACGGGAGAAAACCAAACTCGTACAAGGCGCGATAGGGTAGGTGACATGGCACAACTAGGCAATGCCAGGGTAGATATACCAATAGCTATCCGGGCAGGTGGTAATGCGTGGCAGCTACTACCGCCCACCTCGAGCCACACCCCCAAAATAAAATAAAAAAATCAAAAGTGGCCGCCAAATAAATCTCAAAGTCAGAATATAATATCGAAGGAGTGTGTCCGATCAGAGGAATGACCTCTTTGGCCAGAGAATCGCTCCTGTTTTAGCCACCTTATGCCAACTCACGGGAGTGGGGTCCATGTATTTACCTCAAAGGACGTCGCCACCATCCTACTTCATTCTGCAATCTCCACCGCGTACACAGTTGTTAAAGTGGTTTTCGGAGTTGGCAGAGAGTATGACAACTTCCGATCCCGGTCTCTTTAACAACCAAACGTTATTATAACCCATGGATATTTATTTCAAAATCATTTATACTTTCAGAACCAAACTAGCATATCCATTTCAAAATCATATCATTTCTTTCAAACTAGTATATACTTTCAAAACCAAAATATCATACTCATTTCAAAACCATATCACAATAGTATCATTTCCATTTCAAAACTAATTTAATAATATATCATTTAAATAAAACCCAAATTTCCAAATCATTGAATATTTCCTTCAATTTATTAAACTTGAAATATTCCATTAAATTATCATAGCATTTTGGAAATGTTACCTTAAGGAATCATAGCTTTTTTGAAATGTAACACTTTCCACTTTAACATTTTATATAATCAAAGTATTTATACGCTTACAAATTTAACACGGTCATTTTATCATAGCCTTATAGTTAAATAAACTTTGTTACTGTAATATCCAATTTAAAGCTGAAATTCTTATGTTAAGTTAAAAGTACGTTATTAACTTGCATTATTATTACAATAAAGAAACTTTATTATTTTAATCATTTAAAATATGCCATTTACATAAATTAAAACGTGCATATCAAATGTACATTATCAACTTACATTTTATTATTTCAGTAAGTAACATTTATCATTTTAATCAATTTAAAATACATCATTACATTGATTAAAACTTACATGTCAAATATACGTTTTAACTTACATTTATTATAATAAAGAGCATTTATCATTTTAATCAATATTATACTAACTAAAACTTTACTTGTTTCTTTCATTAATTAAAACATTGCATGTTTGTTTCATTAATAGAACTTTACACGTTTCTTTCATTAATTAAAACTTTACATATTTCTTTCGTTTTTGTTATTATAGTACAAACATTTATTATATTAATCAATTAAAATATTAATTAAACTTACATCTCACATGTATGTTTAACTTACATTTTTCCATTTTAAAGTCATAGTTATTTATCTTACAAAACGTAACATTTCACAAAAGAATATTTATCATAGTTAATATAACAATCAATTTCTTTACAAATTTATTCATTTAGACATCAGTTCAACTATGATTCCAAGTTAAATAAACTTATTACAAAATGTCCCATAAAAATGTATTTCATTTATTTATTCAAAATTACATTTATTTATTATACAAAATATGTCCATTTCAGGAAATAACCTTTATTAAACTTACTAGGTTAGATTTAAGATTTCAAATTAAATCGAACTTAATTATTAAGTTATTTATCATAAATAAGACTATTTAAATTCCATTTAAAACCAATTAACTTATAAAAAAATTAACCTATAGAAAAACAATATTTATTTACACTTTAAAGCATTAAATCAAATTAAGTTAAAAATTTCATATATTTATAATTCCAAAATACTTAATAACTTTCAGAAAATATTTAAAATACTTAATAAATTTTTAGGAAAATATCATTTAAAAATATAACCATGGGTCTTTATAATATTTTCTAACCTTGGTCAAGTGATACGAATATGTATCATTTCAATCCGTAATTTAAAAATAAAAAATCCAGCTTTTATCATTTCAAACCCGCAATCCCAAGTAAAATAAATACCATAAAAATCGCTCGAGCCTATCATTTCAGCCCATAATGATTTTTCCTTATTCCAAAGCCATTTCGGGTATGTATCATTTCAACCCATAGTGTTAGGGAACTTGCAGTGGTGATTAACAGAAATAAAATAACAGTATACATATAATATCATAACAAATGATGTAACAAATATATAAACGGCACTTATCATCATGTAATCATAACACATGCATATATGAAAGATATATCAATGTCTAGAGATACACTTGTCATTTTTTTCACAAAAATATAAGTACATATGTCTAGAGTGATAAAAACTCACCTTTTTAAACTAGAATCGACAAATTGAGAAAGAAAAAAAATCCAAACCCTGCGAAGCATGAAAAAGCATGACAAAGCACAATGCAAACTTGAGTGGATGAAGAGTCAGATCCAAATCTTGTATGCAAACAAATATTACATATATAAGAATATGATTCAATACAAAACAATAGATGTTAAAACAATGGAAAAATAAATGAATCAAAGTGACATAACTTGCCTTAATCAATCAGTGGCTTTGCTACACCACATATGGGTTCAACCATCATCTTATATTGCTTGGTCATGATGGTTAGAGGTGTGCTAGAGGCCAGAGGCCAAGTATAAGCATGAAGAACAAAGAAGAAACAAAAAGAGAAAAAGAAAGAAGAGGAAGTGAAGCCATGGATCTGAAGCTTGAATATAATATTCTTTCACGCAAATGATAATGAGAAGTTTTATGTGTGATAGTCAAGAGAAATTCATGGCTAGATTAAAAGAATGAACGGCTAAGGTAAGTAATAAAGAGGCTATGCAATAAAAGACAAGATTTTGAATGGTTTGAAAAATAAAATGGCAACAAATACTTGATGTATTTAATAAAAAAAATCTTTCTTTCAAGGGATGAAATGAGAAATGGAATAAAATGAGATATGTTTGAGGAGTTTTGTACATGAATGACAAAAAGAAATACACGGCTATATAAGAAAAAAACAGCTAAGGAGTTATGAATACTAGGGAATCGGAAAGGCATAAGTTAAGGAGGAAGAAACGTACAATGTATTTTATTCTTAAATGCAAATGGAAAAATGAGAGATGGGAAATAATTTTTTTGTACGTAAATTTTCAACTTGATATGCAAGGCTATGAGTAGAGTAATTCATGGCTAGGAATGAGGAGGAAACGACTAGAAAATAATAAAGGCCATGCAAATGAAAAAGGTAAGAGTTTAAACAATGAAATGTATGCCTCTTAAATTTCTCCAAGCCATTTATTTGCACGCATTTCTTTCTAGAATTGAAATGTGAATTAAATGTGTACGTGAATTATGAAGTGGAGTGGACGGCAAGAAAAGATTTGAATGGCTAAGGAGCAGTAAATGATAGGAAAACAAAAAGGCTAGGAAATAAAAGACAAGAAATAAGGAGAAACACACACACACACACACACACACACATATATATATATTATTCTTAAATGAAATTGAAAAGAGGATATTTTGAGATGTTTGTACGTGATTAATAAGAGCAATTCATGGCTATGAATGGTGAATGGCCAGGATAAGTAATAAAGAGGGTAGGTAAATAAAAAGGCAAGCATTAAAGAAATGTAACGCATGTCTCCTTGATTTCTTCCAAGCCTTTTATGAAAAGATATACACACAAGTAAAATCCAATAAATAAAGTTTAGATAAAAAAATAGAAAAACAAAATAAAATGACATAGAAAATAAAAGTGTAGAAATGCACATAGAAAAATAGAAATTGAAATATAGAAAATAAATAGCATGTAAAACGTTGTAATTTATCTAATTTAAAAAGTATAACTCAGAAATTAACAAAACGAAAAGCAGAACAGATATCATAAATATATTCTGCTTCAAAGAAAAAGATTAAAATTTAAAAAATTCAAATTTTAAAAACAAAAAAAATTGAAAATTCAATTTTTGACCAAAATATAAAATTTTCAAAAATCGTTTATTTATTGCATTTGGAAAATAAATTACAAACAAATTCCAAACTTACATTGGAAAAATTCTAAAAATTCACTTTTAAATGATTTAAAAATCAAAATTTCAAATAAAAATTTTACTTAAAATATTAACAAAATTATGGGTTGTTACAACATACATCTCTCTTGGCCATCTGGGCTGGTGGCAGAATAGCTGCTCACATTGGGGATGGGCAACTGCTGGCATAACGACCCTTTTGATTGCAGTTGAAGCAGGTGATAGTGGATAAATCGATGGGCTTCTTCTGGGAATAGCCAAGCTTGGCTATCTTCTGCCAGTTCTTTCTTTGTTGCTCAAAATTAGGCTTCCTCTTTCCGGTCTGACTAGGGGATGGCTGAGCAACTTGTGCCTTAGTGACTGATGCACCCCTCAGCTTTCCCTCATATCTAAGAGCAAAATCCATCAGCTTGGTGAAAGTGCCACGGACATGAGCTGTGAGAAGATCGTAATACTCTGGCCATGCTCCATGGATGAATCTCTCGTTCTTCAGAAGTTGTGTATCAATCAAGCCAGGTCCGAACTTGGAGAGTTCGTTAAACTTCCTTTCATACTTAGAGAAAGTCATGTTACCCTATTTGAGGTCCATAAATGATCGATAAAGCTGAGCCTCTTCGGCTGCTGGCATCCATTGAGCCGAAAAAGAATCCCTATTCATAAGCGAGGTAAAGATGAGTTAAGGTTCGTAGAGATAGAAGGAATTATTTGGATGAAATTTCAGCTAGATGTTACCTAAACTGGGCCCAAGTGATAGTTTCTTCGTCCGTACGGGAGGTTACTGACTCCCACTAATCCTGTGCTGCATCCTGAAGCTGCCAAGCGGCCAATTGACGCTTTTCCGCGTCAGTAATCTCAAGACCAGTGAAGGACCTTTCCAGGCTCTTCATCCACTGTTGCGCTCCAATTATGCTTTCGAAACCAGAGAATTCGACGCGGCTAAGCTGGGTGTATTCTTTGCAAAGGGTAGAGAACTTGACTGCGGGAGCCGGGGCACGTGTTGCGGGAGCATTTCCTCTACCCCCATCTTTGGCGTTCTTTCTAGTACTCATCCTGCAATACCAAAAGAGATTTAGAATCAAAGATAGAAATTTATAAAACTTAAGGAAATTCTAATCAAATGAATTCAATAAGGAGGATGGAATTAAAGCATATAGATTCTGAGATGATTCTCCTCATTCTTGGGTATTGTTACCCAATCTCTAATGAGCTTTACAACTCCACAGGCCAAGATTTCCGAAAACCAATGCTCTGATACCACAGTTCTGTATATTTGGACCATTTAAATTGACAATAATCCACATATGTCAACTTAAATAGTACAAAACACGAATCATTAAGGGAGTATATGTATATAAATGAGAATCATCACAGAATCACAGACAGATACAATATAACAGAATAACGCAGCGGAATTACAACGATGTAATAATAGTAGTTCATGAAGCTAATAAGTAAATACAACAATGTCTTAAGAAAATGGTGAAATAGAAATACATAGATGTCTGATATAAGTATCATAATAGACTAGAGCAATAATGATAAAGATAAATGATAGTCTTGAAAGTCTTCAGCTTCCAAGCAGCACGGCAACAGAAATCCTTAGACTGACCCAAGCATAAGCACAAACAAACACTCGAGTCAGGACATGTATTCTTACACAAGATAATTTGGTTCAAATTTTGAAATAATAATAACTCAAAGACGAATGGAATGAACATCTTTCAAGATCCATTAAACTACTATATACAGTAGTGTATGCTAAGTAGATAATGTCTAACAGTAATATAAAATACCAAAATAGTGTTAAGGCGTCGCCATTATTCCCCTTAACACATTTATATAGCATCATAGTCTATATAGCACTATAAACTCCACCGTAAACTAGTGGGCTATGAAGGAGTACTCCATAGGTATAATACAAAACAAATCGTAGTGGTCGCGTATGGGGATACAAGTATAACAAGGCATATGAGGCAATACCCAAGGTAGTGGAACTACCGTTTGCTTGATCCGGACTGGTGAGAACGCATCGCCGCAACGATCACAACACCGTGAAATAACACTCCAAATTCAAGGGTGCGCGCAAATCAAAAACAAGTAATGAGTAGTTTACAAAGAAGTGTGTTCGCTAGAGGTAGCTAGTCTCGTTATCCCGGCACGGGTCCTATTTAAATCATTTCCAATTTGACACAAGTGTCAATGTCATCCATTAACGTTCTCTTTCTTCAATCATCAACGTACACCATTCCAACCACTTCATTCTGGATCACACTCCATGTATAATAGTTATTAAAGTGGTATACGGTTTAGACAGAGAGTATGTCCCTAACCGATCCTGGACTCTTTAACAACTTCTAATTGTTACACCGGTTGGTCATTTAATAACTTTCAAAAATCAAAATCGATTTCACTTAGAATTCGAAATCCAACATTCCGTTTGACTTTCTATATCAATTTCCATAATTTAAGTTTCAAAATTTCCAATTTCCAATTTCAAATTTCTACTTAGTTTCACAATTCAACTTCAATTCAACTTCAAAACAATTCAAATATTGATTTAAATTCGTATATGGATTCCATTAAATAATCATTTAAATTAAGTTAATTTACATTCGAAACAAATTCGATTTAATTTCTAATTGATTAAATCATTCACTTAAGTTGACCTAAATTATATCCAAACTTACAAATTTAATTTAATTGAATTCGCCAAATTAAATTCTTTAAATTAAGAATTATATTCAATTCATTTAAATAAATCACATTTTATTTCTTATTAAAGAAATTCAATTCACTTTTTTACTCATCTAATTAAATAGTCACAAGTTAAATTTCTTCAATGAACAAGTTTCAAATTTGTTTAATTAATTATTAAATAAATTTACAAAACTTAATTCAACAATTTATTAAATTTAAACAACATACTTTCATCAAACAATTGTTAATATTTATTATAATTTATCAAATATTTAATATTTTACATTTCACTAGAATTTAAAATTTAAAATTTAATTAGAAACTTTCATTATTTCTTTTAAATCAAATCTTTGTTCATTTTTATTTTTTACTTTTATTTGTTTGTTTGACCAGTCGGGTTTCTTATTTAATTCTCTATCCTAGGTCAAGTGTTTTATTTGGGTATTTAGCATTTCAACACGATTCCATTTCAATTCAAATCAGAGGCATGGTAAAGGGAACTTGCTGCGTGATAACTAGGATGATGTCAAAGTAAATAAACAAGCAATTAAAACAATCAACAACAACACAATAATTAATTTAAATAATCCCAAAATAATCATATTAATTTTACATTATAATTTCATGTAAATTAATACAATTAGTTCTAGAATCTACGCTATTATTTCATGTAGATTAAAGATTATTACGCTATTATTTTATGCGATTCTACACTTGTTATTTACTTTATTCAAGCCCATACTTCATCAAATTTACATGATATGAAATTTGTTTACATTATTTCAAGTGTTGCTAACTATATTTCTATGTGTCAACTAATTAGACATTTCAAAGGTTATACTATACAGATTTTTATTTTATCAATTTCAAGTACATATGTCAAATTCAAAGTGTTAATTACCATACGTCTAATTCAAGTGTATATTATCTATCACTTTATGTGTTAACAATTTAACATTCAATATTAACATCAAACAATCATCAATATTATCAACCAAACTTGATTATTATTGTATAATAATATAAGTCATGAAACTTATTCACCGTTAGTGGTTAGAGAGAATTGATCGACGAGGCACGAAGAGGCATGAATAGACTTGACCCGAACGCAACACAAGCACGAATAATCGAAGAAGCTGCAGCCATCGACAAGAATGAAATAGTATAAATTTCCAATATGGACGTTCATATATATATATATATATATATATATATCAAATCATATACATACACACTTACCAATCAATAAAGAAAGAGCAAAAAGCTACAAGAGAAGGCTGCTGCAAGGTGGATGACTTTGGATAGTTGATGTACAACAACATAGAAGAGAAAAAAAAAATTGTTACTACTCTTCCACATACTTCAACATATATACAACTGTATATATATGTGTGTGTGCGTGTGTGTGTATGCGCAACAGTAGTGATATGGGTTTTATGAAAGCACAGTCAAACATTTTCTATTTTTATTTTATAAAGTAGAAAACTGTCTCAACACATATGCATGTATTATGCAAAGAAAATCTCACCATAGAATATGACATAGGCTCGAGTACGGCAGCACTGGGTTGCGGGGTTTGATGACGTCTACATGGCAGCAGGGGGTGTCGCAGCCAGTCGCACTGGAAGGGTAACGGAGTTGTGCAGTGCGTGCGGCGGGTGAGGTGAGATGGCTCGGGTTTAAGCTGGGTTTTCTCGGCCTAGATGCTTCGGTGGAGGTGTTTGGTCAGGAGGGGGTGGCGTAGGCGGGACGATGAAGGAGGGGAGTGGGTATACGGTGGCTCGATGGTTCGATCAGAAGGGAGGGCGATGGCACGGTCGGAGGAAGTTGGTGTCGGTTTGGATCTGGGTGAGGGCGAGGTGGAAAGGTGGCGGTGTGGTCGGAGGGAGGTGGTGCACGCGGTGGAGTGGGCGACGCAGGCGAGGGGAAGGGCTACGGCACGGTGAAAAGTAGCGGAGATGCTATGTTCCTTTATACATTTTCTTTTGCAAAACAAAAATTTGATAGAGGGAAGAATATAAAAGAGGAGAGAAAGGTGAGATTTTAGAGTACGTGTGTTTACCTGTAGCATGAAAAATATTGGTAACCAAAGCTAGCGCAGAAAACAACGAATTTTTATAGTGCAGCGGGTATACCGATGGGCAGGGACCAATAGATAGAGAATATTATTTGTATGATTCACGAAATATGTTGTAGATTTTCCATGCTATCAACAGCTGCGTGCAACTTTTCATGCCCAAAATCCGCTGCCAACCACCCTAATCAATTCTCTGCAGCTAAAATTTTTGAATGCAAATGAGCTGACAAATTTGGGCTGAAATACATTTTTTTAATTTAGAAATAAATGGGTATTATCAGGTGAATTGGAGTGGGTTTAAAATGGACCGGATATTCATTTAACCAGTCCGGTTGGAACGATTAAATTAGTGCGACGATTTACGCCGAACTCTGACTTGTACAAATGGATATACCATTCTAATCGGCGCGTCGAGGCGTTTACAACAGTACACAGATATTGGCGATACGACAGTTCTACCAAAACTCAAAATTTTACGTTGATTAAATTATTCGTTTGGTAGAACAATTTAAATGAAGCGGATGATGACGAAATTAGATGAAACAGAATGTGACGGCTTGACCCGATAAATTTTTACAACATTACTGTGTAAAAATATTTAGATTCGGAAGATGAAAATTTATGCACTTAAAATGAACTGATATGCAATAAAATGTGAACGAAATTTACTGCGATATTTTGCGACGAAAATTTTCCTATATCCATGACTAACTAGACACATTTTATATAAGAAGTTTGGATGATAACTGAGAACGTATATAAATTCAAATTTTATACTAAAATAATAGATTCAAATTTTTAGATTGGGTCGGAAATTCAGGGTCGTTAAAATCTCCCCCACTCAAAACTTTTCGTCCTCGAAAAGGAACGAAACGGAAGAAGTAGAAAAGAAACAAGAAAAATCAAGATAGATTTTGAGAAAAATGGATTATACTTGGAATCAGCAATTCAGGTTTTGAATCCCGAATACTATCCTCGGTTTTCCATGTGCAATCTCGATCATCTGAACTCCACTGAATTTTGATGAGATTGACGGACTTCCTTCTAAGTTGCTTCGTCTCACAGTCGACTATCTCAAGTGGCTTCTGCTCAATGGTCAAGTCAGGCTTGATGACTAACTCTTCCAACTGAGCAGTGGGAATGGTCATAGACCGATCGTGCACTACTTTACGGAGATGTGAGACATGGAACACATTATGCACAACGACTGGTAATGCGATTCTATAGGCCAAGGTTTCGATCCTTTCCGTAATCTCAAACGGACCAACAAATCTAGAAGCAAGCTTTCCTTTCCTTCCAAATCGAACAATATTCTTCAAAGGCGATACTTTGAGGAATACTTCGTCCCCTACACTGAATTCAAGATCTTTCCTTCTTTTGTCAGCTTAGCACTTCTGTCTGTCTTGTGCCGTCTTTATCTTTCTCCGAATTTCTTCAACCCTCTCGGAAGCTTCCATAATTATTTCTAGGCCAAGCACTGATCGATCACCAGACTCGATCCAACAAGCTGGCGATTTGCACGGCTGTCCATATAAAGCTTCAAATGGTGCCATACCAATACTTGCTTGATTTATCAAAAATAATTAAATTCTGATTCAAATTTATTATTTAAATTGAAATTTGATTTTACTTGATAACTATTATTATAGGTGAATTCAACCAAATGGAGATGGTCTTCCCAGGATCCACCAAAGTCTATAATACAAGGTCGGAGAAGATCTTCCAAAATCTGATTCACCCTCTCAGTTTGACCATCTGTCTGAGGATGATAAGTTGTGCTCAAGTTTAGTTTAGTGCCCAAAGTATCTTGAAATGCCTTCCAGAATTTACTAGTGAAAATAGGATCTCTATCGCATAAGATACTAGATAGTACACCATGAAGTTTAACAACTTCCTTCATATATATATCGACCAAACTCGAAGCGATACGAGTGGTCATGACTAGAATAAAATGAGCGGATTTTGTCAGCTTATCGACAATCACCCAAATGCTATTGTTACCCTTTCTGGTCCTTGGTAGCCCATCAACAAAGTCCATGAAATCTGCTCTCACTTCCAACTTGGAATCTCTAGAGGATGAAGTAATCCTGCCGTCTTTCTATGATCGGCCTTAACTTGTTGATAGGTTGTACATCTACTAATGTAGGTAGAAATATCATGCTTCATTCCACTCCACCAGTGTAACCTCTTCATATTCTAATACATCTTTGTGACCCCTGGATGAAATGAAAGCGAGGACTGATGGTTTTCTCTCAGCACTTCCTGTCTTAAACCGTCAACATTTGGAAAACAAATTCGGTTGTCGTTCCTCAAAACTCCATTTCTATCTACTTATGCACCCATTTTACTGTTAACATTCCCGACTCTACCGAAAACTATTTCCTTGATATGATAGAGCAAAGTGTCCTCATATTGCTTAGCTATAATGCGATCCATAAGAGATGGGAGACAACGAGCTAAAATAACATTCCTTCCACAAGATTACAACATATCATTGCTTTATTTCTGCTCAAAGTGTCGGCTACGGTGTTTGCTTTCCCTAGGGCGTAGTTAATATCGAGATCATATGCAGCTAAGAATTCAAGCCATCGGACTTGTCTCTGATTCAAATCCTTCTATGAGAAAATATATCTCAATGACTTATGGCCTGTAAATAATTTGAATTTGGTCCCCAAAAGATAATGCCTCCATAGCTTTAGAGCAAATAAAACCGCAAGAAGCTCTAAATCATGAGTTGCGTAATTTGCATCATGGGTCTTTAACTGACGACCAACATAGGCAATGACCTTTCCATTCTGCATTAAAACTGCTCCTAATCCATCACGGCAAGCATCAGTATAGACGGTCAAACTTTCGCTTCCGTTAGTAACTGTAAGAAATGGGGCAGAGGTCAACTTTCGCTTCATCTCATTGAAAGCAGATTCGCACTTTTCATTCCAATTAAACTTCACATCCTTTCTAGTCAGTGCAGTGAGCGGTGCGACAATTCGAGCTAAATTTTCTATAAATCTACGATAATAGCTGGTCAAGCCCAAGAAGCTACGAATATCAGTAGGAGTTTTGGGAGTCTCCCAATCCTGCAAATTTAAGGGATTTGAGTTTAGAAAGAGATAAGATGTTCGGATGGAAATGACGAATAAGGATAGAGCTTACATTGATTACTGCGATCTTAGCTGGATCAACCGAATTCCCATTCTCCCAAACAATATGGCCAAGAAATTGATTCATTTCTCCAAAAGTGGCATTTCGAGAACTTGGCTTTAAGCTGATGACTATGAAAAGTTTCAAGGACAAAAGCCAAATGTGACTTATGCTCTTTCTCATCTTTAGAGAAGACGAGAATATCATCGATGAAAACAAGGACAAACTTGTTAAGAACTTCACGGAAAACTATGTTCATCAAATCGATGAAATAAGCTGGAGCATTGGTTAGGCCGAATGGCATAACCAACCATTCAAAGAAGCCATTATCAGTACAGAATGCTGTTTTAGGAATACTCTCCTTAGCAATTCTGAGTTGGTGGAAGCCGGTAGGCAGATTGAGTTGAGAAAAAACTTTAGCTCCATGGAGTTGGTCGAATAAATCATAAATGTGAGACATTGGATATCTGTTTTTGTGTGAGCTTGTTTAGATCTCTATAGTCCGCACGCATCCTGAGAGAACCATCCGACTTTGTGACGAACACAACTGCAGCTCCCCATTCTGAATGACTTCGCCTAATCAAGCCTTTGGCAAATAAATCTTCAATCTGAGCATTCAATGCTGCCTTCTCTTTAGGAGCCATTCTCCTGTGAGGAAGAACTGCTGGTAGAGCACCTGGAATAATATCAATGCAAAATTTGATTCCCCATGGAGGTGATAGGGAATTGACTTCTCCAAACACATCAGGGAAAAGCAGAACAATCAGGGTGGAGCTTAGATCATTCGCATGAGAGTCAAGAGAGAATATAAAACTTCCAGCACACTCCTGAGGCAATTTACCTTTAGTAACTAAAGGTTTACTCTTTTCGTCAATTAAAGAGACAGTTCGAGCTTTGCATGAGATAACGGCTTCGAACTTTCGTAGTCAATCAACACCTAATAAGATATCGAATGCCTCGAATCCAAGGACATACAAATCCCAAGTGAAACAACGTATACCATGCATAAGCATGACATATTTGCATACCCTTTTGAGGGTAGCGGGTCCTCCGATGGGATTTGGTACACATAAGAAAGTTCAGGAAAGAATGGGTTCCAGTTCAATTTTATTACACAAATCAATAGATATGAAACTATGTGTTGCTTCAGTATCAAATAGAACTTTAACAGGTAAAGTATGCAACATAAAATTACTCTGTAATGTACATTGGTCATCCTGAACTTCGAGGGTAGGGGTGGTAATAGAAAAAACTCCAGATGGGGTACCCTTCTTCTGGGTAGGGCAATCTTTCTTAAAATGTCCTGGCTATAAGCAAATGTGACATACATCTCTCTTGGCCATCTGAGCTAGTGGCGGAATAGCCGCTTCCTTTGGGGATGGGCAACTGCTGGCATAATGACCCTTCTGATTGCAGTTGAAGCAGGTGATAGAGAATAAGTCGATGGGCTTCTTCTGGGAATAGCCAACCCAGTTGTCTTCAGCCAGTTCTTCCTTTGTTGCTCAAAATTCGGGTTCCTCTTTAAAGTCCGACTAGAGGATGGCTGAGCAACTAGTACCTTAGTGACTAATATACCCTTCGTCTTTTCCTCATATATAAGAGCAAAATCCATCAGCTCGGTGAATGTGCCATGGACTTGAGCCGTGAGGAGATCATAATACTCTGCCCGTGCTCCATGGATGAATTTCTTGTTCTTTGGAAGTGGTGTATCAATCAAGCCAGGTCCGAACTTGGAGAGTTCATTAAACTTTCTTTCATACTCGGAGAAAGTCATGTTACCCTGTTTGAGGTCCATAAATGATCGATAAAGCTGAGCCTCTCGGCTGCTGGCATCCATTGAGCTGAAAAAGAATCCCTATTCATAAGCGAGGAAAAGATGAGTTAAGATTCGAAGAGATGGAAGGAATTATTTGGATGAAATTTCAGTTAGATGTTACCTAAATTGGGCCTAGGTGATAGTTTCTTCATCAATATGGGAGGTTACTGACTCCCACCAATCCTACGCTGCATCCTGAAGCTGCCAAGCAGCCAATTGACGCTTCTGCGCGTCAGTAATCTCAAGACCAGCGAAGATCCTTTCCAGGCTCTTTGGCCACCAATGCGCTCCAATGATGCTCTCGGAACCAGAGAATTTGACGCCGCCAAGCTAGGTGTATTCTTTGCTAAGGGTAGAGAACTTGACTGTGGGAGCTGGGGCACGTTGTGCGGGAGCATTTCCTCTACCCCTACCTCTGGCGTTCCTTCTGGCACTGTAACGACCCGTAAATTTTGATAAATAAATTTGTTAATTAAATAAGATGTTTGTAAATAAATTTAGTAGAAATAAATTTTTTATAAATTATTATTGAAATGAACGCTAAAATAAAATATAGCAATGGTGATTAAAACCTATTAGTAATTTTGAATAAATTTCTAATAAATGAAGTAGTGAAAGGTTTTACCTGGATATAAATTGAATATGTGAAATTTGAGGTGAGTATTGAATTGAGCAATGTAATAAGACATGGTTAACAGTAATTGGATGTAAATTAAGGAAATAAGTTATTGCAAGTTAATAATTTATGAACTTGAATGAACATTCCAGTTTAATATAATAATTCAAATGTTATGACTTAGTTTTAAATGGAATATAATAAAAACAAATGCAATCAATGTATTAATGTGTGAAATAATATATGGATTAATTTTAACTAAATGTAAATTTATGCGATTATGTTAATGTAGGTTAATAAATAATTAATTTAGCGCAATCCCAATTAATTGAAATAACTGTAAGGTCATAATTTGTCTTATCTAGTAAATTTGGAAATTTGATTCCAATAAATGCAATAAAGTATTAGAAATGTATATTGTTTTCATAAGATAGTATTAAGGAATGTAAATGTAACGACCCAGTATTTTCAACCATTCGCATCCGCACATGTCGGACTTGAATTGTTTAAAATACCGCGTTGTAAAAATAAATTTGGCAAAACTCAGAATATGCAGTAAATAATTAATCACAGAATCACAGACACAGAATCAGAATACTCGCAGCAGAATTTAAAAATACTTAGTGGTTCATGAAGCCACTATAAATAGTCTCAATCAAATAAAAATTACATAGTCTTTAATCCAAATATAGTTTTAAATCATCAGTAGAACAATCCAAATGTCCACTAGTCTTGATTTCATAAATTTAGATAAAGAACTGGAAGGGAAGTTTGCCAGCACCTTGAAAGTGATCTACAGAAATACTAGCTCCGGGATGAAAACTGAACTGCAACTCAGGCTGACCCGAGCGTAAAATAAAACATAAACACTCAAGTCATGACATACATACTTATATAGTGTAAGCTAATTCAAGTGTACTGTAATATAAGGCAAGTGACTTAAAGGATGCTTGGGACCGCCCATCCTCTAAGGATCCGTTAAACTATTTACTATGTAGTAATACATCGCTATTATAATAGTGTCTATTTGTAAAATAAACTTACTTTTAAATAGCGTTAAGGGGTTACCCATATAGCCCTTAACACATAATATATTTCCATAGTCTATACAGTACCGTAATCTCCCCCGTACTGGGCGTCGTCAGAGGGCACTCCATAGGTATGGTACAAAACCAAAATCGTATAAGGCTCGCTAGGGTAGGTGACACGGCACAACTAGGCAATGCCAGGGTAGATATACCAATTACGCTTCCGGACTGATGGAAACGCGCAGCGCGCAGCTGCCGCGCACCTCGAACAACACTCCCAAATCAAAGGTGCGCACCAAAACAATCACAAAAGTAATAGAATGGCATACGAAGAAGTGCGTCCGATCAGAGGTGCTACCTCATTAATCCGTCGATCGCTCCTGTTTTAGCCACCTTATGCCAACTCACGGGAGTCGGGTCCACGTATTTACCTCAAAGGAAACGTCACCACCATCCTACTTCATTCTGGAATCTCCACCGCGTACACGGTTGTCAAAGTGGTTTTCGGTATCGACAGAGAGTATGCCAGATATACGATCCCGGTCTCTTTAACAACCAAACGTTATTATAACCCGTGGTTACAACTTTTAAAAAAATGGTATTTATACTTTAAAAATCAAAATAAATTTCAAATACATTTCAATATCATAATATCCTTTCAAACATCATTTATTTAAACATCAGTCATTTCATTTAATATAAAATACCATTTAAATCTATTCAATTTATTTAGGAATTAATTGCCTTTTAACTCACATTTAAAAGTTAAAATTTTCCATTTAAAACCATTTAAAGTCAATTAATTACATATCAAGTTCCAAAATTTAAGCCCCTTTCCCAAAGATTATTTCCATTAAATTTTATTAAAACAATCAACAATTCAGTTTCCGAAACACTTAAAAATGCTACCTAAAGTTATAGGTTAAGACAGTTATTTACAAAAGGACAACATTTAAGTGCTGTAATAGATTATTAACTTAACAATTAAGTTTAAATTCCCAAATATAACTTATTATCAAAATTTTACTTAACTGAAATCTTACTTTTAACGAAAATTCAGAATTTCCCAAAATAAGTTATATTCCAAAATTTTATTTAAACATTTATTTATTTAACATTTTTGACTTATTCAAAAATTATTACCAACTTTAAAAAAAATCTTTAAATACATTTAAAACAGAATATTATAAACTTCCATTTAAAATAATTTTAAAATATTTCAGAAAAATATTATATAAGCCACAGGTCTGTATATAGTTTTCTAGCCTAGGTCAAGTGATACGGATTTATATCATTTCAATCCGCAATTTACAAAACCCCGGGTTCTATCATTTCAAACCCGCAATCCCAAGTTAACAAATAAAATTTTAAACAATTAAATAAATAAATGAATAAATAATTATCGTACAGGCCTATCATTTCAGCCTATAACGAT
Source organism: Allium cepa (assembly GCA_030765085.1). Taxonomy (NCBI): domain Eukaryota; kingdom Viridiplantae; phylum Streptophyta; class Magnoliopsida; order Asparagales; family Amaryllidaceae; genus Allium; species Allium cepa. Next base: position 882,115,210 of record CM060928.1, read on the forward strand.
CTCAAATTACAGGGAACTTGCAGTGATGGTTTAATCAGTAAATAAGCATTAAATAATATAACTGCAATAATATCACAATAGATAACAACTGATGAGGTGTCAATTTTAAATGGGTTTAACATCCTACGTTATATTACAGACAGATAACATTTAAATAAAAATCTACAAATACACTTGCGATAATTCACAGATATATAGGCATGTTTGTCTGGTGAGAAATACTCACCTGAATGCTGCAGAAAAATTTGATTCAAAACGAAAATCCCGAAATAAGAGTAAAGAAAGCACGATCAATTCATAGCGGAAGCAACGACTTGATCAAAATCTAGAAGAAAATCCAAATAAAACCAATAAGTGACTTCAATTTACGGTTAAAGCAAATATTTTGAAACAACTGGAACGAATGGAGTAAAAGAAATTTTGGTTCAACTTTTGCTCGACTGCCTCACCCCATATCCCGACCCCAACTTCATAGGCTTGGCAATACTATTTATTATCATTATTATTTATATATATATATATATATATATATTCCTTTTTTTTTAACGGCATGTCCAACTTATCTAGTTTGAAAAATATGTATTTACACAAAACTTGCGTCTCTGCCTAATGCAAACTCTCTCTATTCATAAATACAATACGTCTCTGCCACTTTAATTTCAAAACATGCACACATGCACCTAAACATGCTACTTCATAAACCATATACGTGTACTCTTGACTCCTATTCTCTTTCTCTACCAAATATCAATTTTCTTTTTCAACACGTGAACTAGATTTGCAAAATTATAAACACTTTGGAAAAAATATGCAGGCAGCCCTTATGCATGGCACACGCAACTACTATATCACAAAGTATTCAGATGGCTCCAAATATATTCTCATTTGCTAACTCACATCACTATGACTCACGCATCTATGATATATGTTTAAAAATGATATTGCACTGCTTCCTAGTTTAGCACGCTCAGCCCAAAATTTAAGAAAAACTGAATGCATGCTTCATGTATCTACAATATATGCACGGCCCTGCCTATTCACGAAACTGACATGTATGTGTGCAAATATGTTTTGTTTGAGGTGAGGGTATGCTCTAGATATTAGTTGATGAAATTTATATGCTCGGTTATGAAAACTTAGAGGGACGTGCCGTGGTGGAGAAGTAGCCGAGCAAGGCAAAAGGGAAACAGAGAACAACAAGAAGAAGAAAGGAAAAAACTGGAAGAAGAAAAGAAAAAGTAAAACCATTACCTGATAGAGGCTTCAGCACAAAAGAAGAAGAAGGCTAAACTATGAGATGCAGAGGAAAGTTTTGGACGAGGCTACGTATTTATAAAGAGGAGTTGCTTTGTATGCAAGGAAGTAAAATATACACGTGAAAAATCAAGGCAAGTTATCTCGGTAAGATTTATGATTCCCAGTCTACGCAAATTTGATTGAGATAGCAGTGAATTTCGTACTAAATAAAAATGGAAGTGTTGATTTTTTTGTGTGGATAAGGCTTGCGTGATTTACTTCCCAGTTTGGTTTGTTAGAATGGATAAGTCTGCGTGAATAAAAATGAATACAGGGACATGCGCAAGAAATAAATGGTAAGAGGCAAATGCCAAAAATGTTAAAAGAATAAAATTTTATGTCACGCGCAAAAGAAGGCAAATTGCTTTTCTCTCAGATGATATATGCGTGATTTACTGCCAGATATATGAAAATTTTGATTTCAACGTTATCTCTTTTTATTCTCTCCCCAATTAATAGTTGCGTGATTTATATGCAGAGACGAAATGGCAAGAGGAAATGTTTGTTTTGGCAAAGGAGCAATTTCAGATAAGTAAATGGCAAGGTAAGATTTGAATGCATGCGTTGATTTTAGGCAAGAGATTTATTCTTGATTAAAGAAACGACAAAGAAAAGAACTTGAAGATTTTGTGTGTTTATAATGAGCGAGATAAATTGATTGCTGTTGAATTTTTTTTTTTTAAAAGGACGCTACAAAAATTTTCAGCAAGATTTTGGAACGAAAAGTTTTATAAAAAAATTAAAACCCTAATGAAAGCTATGGAAAAAGGTAACATTTTGCTATAAAAACTACTGACTGATTTATAAATCCATATAGATATTGCAGTATGCATTTTAAAATACGTCAAACCGACGCAATACAATACGCCCAAAATTTATGCAAAAGTAACATTTTTAATTTATACGTTTATACGTTACTTATACCATTACAATGCGTACCCTTTTTAAATGCGAAATTTAACAGTCTATTAATATGCTATAAATTCTTAACATTTATTACTAAATTAAAAAGATAAAACTTTGGTTACATCTCTCTCTGATTCTTATTACAATAAAAAGGCGATTTATTATCCAAATGGACCAAATATTACAAATTTTTAAAGCAAGTATAAAATCCAATTTTTTATTTTTTATTTTTATTTTTATTCCCATTTAGAGTTATCCTTAAACAAAGTGAAACTTCCATTTATTATTTAGCATTTTGGAAATGATTTGATCAAATTAAAATATATATAAATTGGGAAGTAATTTTTACTGGAAAGAGAAAAATAACGTAAGAGATATGAGTAAAGAGAAAAACGCATATGAAATAGGCAAGCAGATAGGAGAATGGATACCGCGCATGACTAGATTTAGGAGAAAATTGTGTTTTGAAAAATGCAAGAAATAAATTTTGTTGAATGGAAAAAAAATCTATGGAAATCAAATTTTTAAAGTAATGCGTTGTTGAATTTAGAGGCAACATATTTGATTTGAACGCTAGAATATTCCTTCCCTCTAAAAACACATGCCACTGATAAATTTACTCATTTACACTAAGGTCACATTTTTAAGAATGTGTACCATAGCCATAATATTTTATGCCCAAAATATACCGAAATAACGGATTAAAATTCTTTAAGTTTTATATATATATATATATATATATATAGACACACACACACACACGGTATTTCCCTAAATTTAAGCGCCCTTTTTAACGCGTAATTACCCAGTTCATTTATACACCAAAAAAATTCGAAATTCTGACCGTGCAGAGACTCGAACTCGTGACCTGTCATGAATAGCCCAAATGTATTAACCACCTAAGCTATTAATGTTTTCTTAATTAAAACTTGATTTTGCTAGAAATTAAGTTATTTACCATCTTCGACAAAAACCCAAATTTCCAAATTAAAGTTAATTCTTAACCATGTCAAAATTTCAGAGATCTTATTATTTAATTAAAAATTTGGTCAATTGTTTTTATTTTTATTTTTAATCACTTTAAAATTTAGATTTTTATATAATAAACCCCAAAGTTTTTAAAATACAAGTGAAAAATACTTGTTAAAAATTTGGGCTGTTACACTCTCCCCCACTCAGAACTTTTCGTCCTCGAAAAGGAAGAAAGTAGGGGAATAGAAACAACCTGAAAGAAAACTAAATTGAAACTTAAATTAGAATCATTAATCTAAACAATAAAAATTCAATTTTAAATTAATCATTGATTTCGTCTATTTATACTTAAAATTTTAACATTAATTTATTTACATATTTACTTGTATAATATCCCTACACTTAAAAAAAATCATTCATTTTTTTTATCCAAATTTTACACAAGGTATTATAACATTCTAATTTAAAATGTTTAATTTTAATCCAAATTTGAAATGGTAATTTAACTTAATTGTTAAAGTAAATTTACCATTTCCCAAAATAAACTAAATTCCCCATTTAGTTTCTTCTTTATTCCAAACTATAATTAAATTTATTTCTCAATATATTTTTCTCATCTATGTCAAATATGTTTACACTTATTACAACTGTTTAAATTTATTCTTAGTTCCTTAACATCATTTTACATTAAAAATTATTCCATTGTTTGCACAAAAAATGGACAAACACCTCCAAGTCGTATTATTTTAGTTGAGTATGTGTGATTTTCAATGATTTTAGATGAGTATGTAAATATGAGAAAAGTAAGGGCTGAAATGTGAAAGACACGCAGATTTATAGTGGTTCGGCCAGAATGTGCCTACGTCCACTTTATATGTTATTATCTTTCTTCTTCCAGATTACAAGTACAATGCTTTGTATACAAGTGTATGAAAGTAGTTTGAAAGTTCCTTCCTTGCTTGAGCTCTCAAACTTGTCTGCCATTGTTGTACCCCTGCCCCTCTATTTATAGAATGAGGTAGGGGGCAGGGGTCATGGAAGTATATAGCTGCTAGTGGGCCCGGGCTGAAGCAATCTGGACTGGCAGTTGTCTGGTTCGGCGAGGTCTCATTCGGCATGGAGCTTGGACCGGTGGTAGGCTTGGACCGGTTGTGAGTGTGGAACGGTGGTCCGGTGCTTGTTTGGACCGGCTGTGGGGTTGGTCCGGTAGGTCATTTGGTCCGGTGGTTGCAATTGCTTTGGTTCGGTTATGGTTGGACCGGATGTGGGGATGACCGAATGGCCTTCGGTTCGGCATGAATTGGAGATGCCGAATGGACTCATGCCGAATGGACCTTCACACTTGGAGTGCCGAATGAGCTAATAGGCTTGTATAGCCGGATGAAAAGGTACTCCGGATGGACCATCACTGCCGAATGAGCTTGTTCCTTCGAATCGCCGAATGGACATAGGAGCTGATGGAATGGAGGTTGCAAACCCGGGTGAAACTGACACTTCTTGGTCTCGAGATCTTCTGGGTGAGAATTCGCCCAACATTTGCCCCCCAAAGTGGGGCGCGTGCTTGCACGTGTCGCGCTTTGTTTCCCGGTGATAGAAAGGCTTGTTTCGTAACGCCATGGGCTGGACGTTCGTATCCTGCTGATGTCCTGCAAAGGAATTTACAGTTTTAGTGTGGTTTCAAATAACGACCGTTCATGATCGAAATATTTGAGATGAAGTGAACTGTGTCGCTCGGGACGAGCAAGTGTGCCCCGAAGGGGCTTAGCATCGTCGATGCCAGGTTCACGTTAGAGTGGGTCCCTGGGTCGTTTGCCAAGGTGGCTTATCGCCAGCTCAGAGCATGCCTAGGGATCGTTCGCGACCCCGTACATGTGTAAGTAGCTTAGCCATTTCACAATTATCAAATATCCATTTGACCGATGGGCTTAAAAATGCGTGTCAAAGTGTAAATTCCCACGATGATAGGGTTAATGACCATTCAGAGCGTGCCTATGGACCATTCGTGGTCGCGTACACGTGTGAACGATTTAATTCATGCTAGTGGGAGTTTTACGACTTATTCATCGTTGTCATAATCTTATTTTATTAGTTAGTTCTGGAGTTCGGTACTTATCTGAGTGAAGCGCCTTGCGTGCCCCCTGTTTCTGGTTTCTGCTGGTAGAGACAGTTTTATTCGGTTGTTGGTTGGACCGGTACGCTGGTCCGGTATGTTGGTCCGGTAGGCCGAACCAGCTGGCTCGGCAATCCTGAGTTTGCCTATATATAGAGGCTACCCCCCTTAGTTTTCCCTTACCGAACCAAAGAGAGCCGAATCAATTTTTAGCCGAACCAAACTTCTGCCGAACCAAGCTTATACCGAATTAGGTATATATTCTTTTGCCGAATGGTTTTTTATCACCGAATGAATATGATTGCCGAATGCACACGAAGGGTTTTGTTTTACCGAATGATATGTATACCGGATGTGTTTTTTAGTGCCGAATGGACTTATGACCCCATTGCCGAATGAACTTAAGTCCCTAGTGCCGAATGAGCATAAGACCCTAGTGCCGAATGAACTTTGTATTCGGTCTTTGGGTGGAACTCTGGACTTATGTATGCTTGCTTGTATTCTTGTTCTAACATCATGTTTTTCACTTTTGTGTATGCAGATAAATGTCTCGCAAGGCGGAAACACGATCAGACAGACGGAAATCCAAGGATGGAGGAGAGTCTTCTTCTGTGCCCCCAGCCCAACCAGGATCCGGGCAACATCGACCTGTTCCGAGGTCGTTGGTGGACGGACATGGTCCACAGGAACTTCTGGTCTCCCCTCCCGACTGCTTTCCTAGCTCCCTAAAGGAGGAGCAACTTGACGTTATATCCCGTTCCTTTGGGATAGACAGGGCTCTTATGCTGTTACCGGGGGAGGGGGTCATGCCATATGATCCCCCTGAGGGGTACTTCGCTTACAGCCGTTACCATTGTATGTGCGGGGCTATTCCTCCAGTCAACGCCTGGATATTAAGCTTCGTCACTTATCTGAAGGTGGCTCCATTCCAGCTCCAGCCCAACTCTTATGCCATTCTGGTTTGCTTGTATGCTATCTTCCAGAAGAGATACGGGCGTGCCCCCTCCAACCGGGAAATACGATATCTGTACAATCTGAGGGGGTACAGGAAGGGGTCCCCATATATTAGCTTGGAGTCAGCCGTTTCCTTCAAGCCGGTTTTGGATTTATACTCGAAGTATAGCATGTTCAAGAAGGAATGGTTCTTTGTTAGGGATGACTCCGTCTCTATTCGCCGATTTACCTCCGGATGTAAGTCAAAACTCTACTCATAATTCCTGTCTTGGCTGTAATTCTCTCTCTTATGCGCTTTTATTTCTTGCTAGCGACAGGTGGTTTTGCGGTTGTGGAAGATGATCGCTTGGTTCAGATGGCAGCTGAAATTGAAGCTATTTCCGGGAGAGACAGATCGGCTGCTTATTTGATTAGGAATGCCAGGCTCTTGATGTATAATTTGATCCTCCCACATCAGTCCGTAGTCAAGCAGAGGGACACGGCAGAAGAGAAGGCTGCCCAGCCTAAAGGTGGGGTGACAGCGAAGGGTGGCAAGAGGAAGCCCTTTGCACAACGTCCAGTCGTAGGAGGCAAGAAGCTCAAGGAGTCCGATGGCCCTTCTCCAAGTACTTGCCCGGATGTCCCGGAGGAGGAAGGTGTAGAAGAGGAGGAAGGAGGTGAAGTTGGAGAAGGGTCGGAGGGTGGAGGAGATGACGATGGTCAGGGTGGTAGCGGTGTTGCTGTTCTAACCTCTGAGCAGGACCTCGAACTGGATGAGGCTCTCCGTCGGGCCTTCGGGGAGTCAGAGGGGGAGTCGGAAACAGAGAAGGAAACGGAGAAGGCAGAGGAAACCGGCAAAGCTGTGGTTAGCACTGACCCATCCTCTAAGGGTTCCTCAGCTAGGGTGACCCCGGCGATGCAAGGTGAACTTTTGTCTTCTGCCGATTCCATTTTCGATAGGGACTTAGAAATTTTTTACGGTTCACTTCCGTCCTGGAATGAGATCCAGGACTTATTGCAGTATCCCACTCCTCCGCCGGGTTTGTATAACAGATGTGTCTCCTCACTTTTCTTCCTTTTTAACTTAGCACATTTTTTGAATTGCGGATTATTGTATGTTCGTAACACTTGTTCTTTATTCCAGGGGCAGGCCAGGCGGGTAAAACGTCGGATGTTCGACACCGCCTTGAACAATTTAAGTCGAGGAGAGCTTCCGCGAAACCTTCTACTGATCGCACTGGGGACGTAGTCAAGTACCGCCCTCTTCTTGGGGTCATCGAAGAGGGCATTCAGAAGAGGAAGCGGAGCCGTTCCTTATTTGAGTCTTCTTCTGCTTCGCAGCTTCCTACTCTGTCTCCCCCTACTCAGCCTCCTTGTGATACTACGGAGGAGAGCACGGAGCCCTGCCCCCCTCCTCCTCCTTCCAAGAGATCTACTGTCATTCATATAAGGCGTCCCGATGTGCCTCGCCCCGTGCCTCGTGACCCTTTTGCCGGTCATCCTGATTTAGACCCAAGTTTTCGGGATATTTCATTTGATGAGACCACGGGCGAGCACCTACTTCCCCGCAACCCCATGGTACGTGTGCTGGATGAGGCCAAGTCCCTAGATCTTGATCTGCTTACTACTCGGGTAGTTACTATGGGGGACGAGGCCAAGGCTAATATTGACCGGGTGGCCGAAGAGACTAAGAAGTTAATGGAGCATCATGCTCGATTGGTCAAGGCCGGGGAGGAGATTGGGAGTGCTAATATTCGGTTAAGGCTAAAGGTTGCCGATCAGGCCAAGCAGCTTGCCGACCAAGCCATCCAGATCTCCCAGCATGAGGAAGCCTCCCAGCGTCTGAAAGAGACCATGGAGAAGGCCAGTAGGGCGGAGTTACGGAAGATGGAGGTTACCTGCAGGGAGCGGATTAACATGGCCATTACAACGGTGGATGAGGTTCGAAATGCGGATCTCGAGCGGGTAGAGGAGTTGTCGGGGAGACTCGAGGCTGCGGAGATGGCTCAGGCTGAGTTGAAGGAGGAGATGGAGGAGATGAGGAGGTCCCTTAGGTTGAAGGAGGAGGAAATGAGGAGGTCACTCCAGGCTGACTGCTTGAGATACCAATCAGAGAGGGACGTCGCCGTCGCTAAGTTGCAAGCTTCCGAGGCTCGGGTGAGGGAGTTTGAGGAAAATGAGGGGATGATGGATGAGATGCTTCAGGATATGTACTTCCATACTTGGAAAGAGGGCGGCTTGTCTTGGATGGACGATTACCCTCGGGTCATGGCCAAGGTGTATCTCCAGGCTTTAGAGGAGGCCAGGGTGAACGCGGGTAAGGAAGGCGGAGAGGCTTTCAACTTGAGTGCGGTTACTGCTCAGTTCTCAAAGGAGGAGCAAGCGGCGGTGAAGGAGGGGATGCGGCTGCTTGCTGCGGAGGAAGCGGGCGTGCAGTTGGATGATGAGGATCAAGCGGCGGATGCTGGTGAGTTATTCTTTTCCCTTTCTTTTCTTTCCGTGTTTTCATAACTTGATCGTTCGTTTAATGAATTCCTCTTCCGATCTGGACAGGTGGGACTTCAGATCCACATGCTGGGGGCTCCGATCCTGCGGCTAAGTAGGCTGGGGGAGTTGGTGATGGAGTGTGGATGCATCTGCCATCTTTTTGTTTCTTTTTTATCACTGTTCATGTTAGTCTTTGATATGCAACTGTAATAAAATTATTTGCAAAGAATAACTTCGTGTGATCTTATAATATAAGCTGATTTTGTCATGTTTAAATGTTGTTGCTATCTTTATGTGCTGTGTGAGAAGTATAATTATGTATATGCCTGTGATTCCACTTGTGTTTGATGTTAAGTTTTTGCTTGAAATATAATTTCACGTTTTGCAATGTCAGTGTATGAATAAGTTATAGTTACGCATTTATGTACAAGAGAAGAGAGTACCGCCCTTTATGTTTTATTCGCAGGCGGTAGCTTTGAGTGTCTTGTGTAACTGTTCACGGGTATAGCAGAGCGCCCTGCTACCCAGCACGCAGGCTTAGAGCCTCATGAGTGAATGTTTCCTATTTGGTTTCCTGTACTTTAGAGTTTGTTATACAGGATAGGAGAAAAATATTTAAATGAAATGGAAATATAGTAAAAGTAAAACTTCCAGTCACGGAAGGCCGTCGATGTGCTTAAGTTCGTGGCAAACGGGTTTTGTAGTCACTTTCCCTAGCTGTGGGTCTTGGAGACATTTGTCACCCATCTTACGCCTCCGCGGGGAGTTTTCTTTTTTACCACAGCCGCACTTAAGACACATCGGAGCCGAGATCGCGCACGGTAACTACCCGAACCGTTATGGTCCGTAATCGTGGGTATTATTCGATTTACCGTGGCCGGCTAGCGTGGGTGCCGTTGGCCGTGAACTACCCCTGGCTGGCCACACCTTATGTTGGGGCTTAAAGTAGGTTCACGGTTACCGACGAGCCGAACGCCGTAATGAGCTGCCATCGGCTATAGTCGGCCTTTATGATGACTTATAATCGGCTCATTACAGTTGGCTTTGAGGGCAGGCGCGCAATGAGTTAACCCGCAGCAGAGGGATGCTGGAGCAAAAGAGTCTCATTGGCGAGTGCATAGAATCGTGGCGTACCTGTTAGGCCTAGTCTAGATGAGGCCGCGGTGCGTCTTGAGCGGAGATGCCATAGGATTTTGTTCAACAGAAAGGGATAAAACTTAACAAGTAGCCAAGACATAAAGGAACAAGTTAAAAAGAGACAAGATTTTTTAAAGTGGTTCGGCACGAAAATGCCTACGTCCACTGGTTCTCTTTGTTAATTCACTTCATATGGGCAGTACAAGTTAAGAAAAGTATCGACGGAGGTGTCGGATGTTCCATGCCCTCTGGAACACCTCTCCGTCCACTGTTGACAAAATGTAAGCTCCGTTGTGGAGATCTTTGTGAATTACATATGGTCCGTCCCAGATGGGGTCCAGTGCCCCGGGGCGCGGAAAGATTCGCCTGAGGACAAGATCTCCTTCTTGTAAGCTGCGATGCTTGACTTTGGAATTGTATAGTGCTGCCACTTTTTGTTTGTGAGCTGCTGCTTTGAGTGCTGCATCGTTTCTCCTTTCCTCAATCAGTTCCAAAGACATGAGGAGGAGTTCTTCGTTTTCTTCTGGGTTGTAGTGGATTCTACGGTGGGAAGGCACAATAGTCTCAACTGGGAGCATTGCCTCCGATCCATATGCCAAAGAGAAAGGAGTATGTCCCGTTGATGTTCTGAAAGATGTGCGGTATGCCCATAGTGCCGTAGGAAGTTCGTCCACCCAAGCGCCTTTTGACTTTTCAAGTTTCTTCTTGATTAGGGTTTTGAGAATTTTGTTGACAGCTTCAACTTGTCCGTTTGCCTGAGGGTAAGCTACTGATGAGAAGCTTTTATGAATTCCATGCTCTTGGCACCAGTCGGCAAATTCTTCGCTGTCAAATTGGAGTCCGTTGTCTGATACGATCTTGAGGGGGACTCCATACCTGCACAGAATGTTTTTGATCAAGAAGTTAATAATTTTTGCTGAAGATATTTTATTTAAAGGTTCCACTTCCACCCATTTGGTGAAATAATCGACTGCCACTATAGCATATTTGGCTCCGCCTCGGCCCGTTGGCAGTTCGCCAATTAAGTCAATTCCCCATACAGCAAAGGGCCAAGGGCTGGTCATTTGAGTAATTTCGTTTGTGGGCAGTCGAGGGATCTTGGCGAACTTCTGACATCTGTCGCATTTCTTAACGAAGTCTAGGGTATCTTTGTTTAGTGTGGGCCAGTAATATCCATATCGGAGTATCTTTCTTGCCAAAGTCTGTCCTCCAGTGTGATCTCCGCATCCTCCCTGATGGATGTTTGTTAATATCTCCTTGGCTTCCCTTCCGGCGACGCATCTTAATAAGGGGCTAGAGAAGCCACGCCGGTAGAGGATGCCTTCTTGTATTGTGTAGTGGGGAACTTTCCTCAAGATCTTCTTGGCTTCGTCACGCCTGTCGGGTAGTATGCCATCTTGCAAATATTTCCGGATAGGAGTCATCCAGGTTCCTTCTTCGATTGCAGTTATCAGATTTACTTGTTCGAAACTTGGGGCTAGCTGCCTTGAGATTACTAGTGCTCCGGGAATGGTGCTGTCCTTCATACTAGCTTGCTTTGCAAGTTCATCTGCCTCTTGGTTTTCTTCTCGAGGAATGTGTTTGATTAGATAATGGTCCAATCGATCGAGCAGCAGTCTGGTTTTCTTTAGGTATGCTGTGAGCCGTTCTCCTCGAGTCTGGAATTCTCCTAGTACCTGGTTTACGATAAGCTGAGAATCACTATGAATACATAAGGAATTGATCCCAATTTCTAGGGCCAGTTCCAATCCCGCTATTACTGCTTCATATTCAGCATCGTTGTTAGTGGCCGTGAACTCCAATCTTAATGCATAGTACAACTTTCTTCCCCTGGGGGTGACGATCACAATACCTGTCCCCGAGCCTTGTTCGTTCGATGCTCCGTCTACAAAGAGGTTCCACTTGATGTTTTTTGCTACTTCGGATTGTTCCTTGCCTTCGTTGGTAGTGAATTCGGCAATGAAATCAGCCATGGCTTGTCCTTTGATAGCGGTGCGGGGATGGTAGGTGACATCATACTGACTTAGTTCGATGCACCATTTGAGGAGTCGCCCAGAAGTGTCAGGACGATGGAGCACTTGTCTTAGTGGTTGATCGGTTAGAACCCTGATGGAGTGAGACTGGAAGTAGTGTCGCAGTTTCCGTGACGCGATCAATAAACAATATGCTAACTTCTCAAGTTTAGGATATCTGGCTTCTGCCCCCGTAAATCTCTTGCTTACAAAGTAAACCGGACGTTGTGTGCGGTCTTCTTCTCTTACCAAGGCGGCGCTTAGAGCATGAGATGATACAGCGAGGTATAGGTATAACACTTCACCTTCATTTGGAGTTGAGAGTACTGGTGGTCTCTGAAGGTGTTCGATTAGGTTGAGGAAGGCTTTTAAGCATTCGTCGGTCCACTCGAACCTCCCTTTGTCTTTCTTGAGTGCTTCGAAGAAAGGGACACACTTGTCAGTTGCCTTGGAAATGAATCTGCTTAGGGCGGCCACCTTTCCGTTTAGGCTCTGCATTTCTTTTCGAGTGGAAGGTATCCTTATTTCTTTTAAAGCTCGGATTTGTTCAGGGTTTGCTTCGATTCCTCTGGCGTGGACGATGAATCCTAAGAATTTTCCCGATGATACTCCGAAGGAGCACTTTAGAGGATTCAGCTTCATTCCATATCGGCGAAGTACCCGAAACATATCGTCCAGATGGCTTACATGGTCGTTGGCTTTCCTGGACTTCACCAACATGTCATCCACATATACTTCCATAGTACGTCCTATCAGTTCTGCGAACATTTTGTTGACGAGGCGTTGATAGGTAGCTCCAGCATTTTTGAGTCCAAAAGGCATGACTTTGTAACAATATAATCCGCGGTCGGTGATGAAGCTAGTGTGGTCCTGATCGGGAGCGTGCATGGGGATCTGGTTATATCCGGAGTATGCATCCATAAAAGATAGGAGTTCGTGCCCAGCTGTGCTGTCCACGAGTTGGTCAATTCGGGGAAGTGGGAAGCAGTCTTTCGGGCAAGCGTCATTCAGATTGGAGAAGTCAATACATGTTCGCCACTTTCCATTGGCCTTTTTTACTAGCACTGGGTTAGCGATCCATTCTGGGTAGATGGCTTCCCGTATGAAGTCATTAGCAAGTAGATTTTTTACTTCCTCATCAAGGGCTGCTGATCGCTCTGCCCCCATGCTCCTCTTTTTCTGCTTTACTGGTACCTTGGTGGGATCGATGTTCAACATGTGGCATGCTACGTCTGGGGAGATTCCTGTCATATCGGCATGGGTCCACGCAAATACATCTAAGTTGTGGCGGAGAAAGTCAATGAGTCGATCCTTCAATTCCGTTTTCAGCTGAGATCCGATTTTTAATAGTCTACTTGAATCATGCTTATCTACAGATACGAATTCCATAGCCTCTGCAGGCTCGGCGGTAGCCTCCTCCTCTTTATCCCGGGGGTCTAGTTCATTGAAGGGATCGCTTGTGTATCGAAGAGGAGGGGCTTTCTTTAGTTGCTATGCCTCCAAGCTTTTCATGCAGAGAGTAGTCTCTGCATCTTTTCCTTTATTCTTCCTGCGGTTGTTGCGAAGCTCAGTTACATAGCAGTCTCGGGCAGCGTCTTGATCTCCTTCTACTTCTCCTATTCCGTTGTCTGTCGGGAATTTCATCTTCAGGCACCAGGGGGCTAGGACAATTTGGAAGTCAGACAAGGCTGGTCTCCCCAAGAAGGCGTTGTAAGCCGAGTGGTTCTCTATTAGCACGAACGTTTGTTTTCGCACCACGGAGCGGGGATGACTTCCTATTTCGACGAAGAGGTCAAGTTGCCCGAGGGGCATTTTTGCATCTCCAGTGAAACCGTGCAGTGGTTTGTCGCAGGGAGACACATCCTTCATTGATAACTTCATTTTGTCGAAAGCATGTTTGAACAAGATGTTTACGGAGCTTCCCGTGTCTATTAGAATCCGAAAAACTTTAGCAGGGCCGAACCAGGCAGAGATGACCATGGGATCCATATGTGGGTACTGTCTTCCTTCCAAATCGCGTCTACTGAATATGATGTCGTCGCTCTCTTTTCGTTTCGGTTGGCGTTCTTCTGTGACGGAGTTAACGTATCCTTCGGTATTTCTAAGCGACTTGCCGTACCTTTCCATCTCTGCCCAACTTCTGTCGGCAATGTGTGGTCCTCCTGAGATGGTAAGGACTACTATCTTCTCTTGACTAGAGCCACTGGTGTTGTGATTGTTGCGACTCCCTCCGCCTACTTCTGGGAGGGGTTGCTTTGAGTTCTCATTGGCAGGAGTTGGAGTCCTGTTCTGACTTTTCACATAACGTTCCAGTCTTCTTCTTCTAATGTGTTCTTCGATCAAGTCCCGAAGATGGTGGCATTCATTGGTGTCATGTCCGTGGGATTCGTGGAAGCGACAGAACTTTCCGGACTTGAGTGCGTTATCTGATTCTTTCTTGTGCGGGGGGCGCTTGTATCCGAGTTCGCCCTGAGTGGCTAGGTAGATGTTTTCGATTGTTTCATTCAAAGGAGTGTAGGAGTCAAATCTTGGCCCTGGTCGATATTGGCGTTTCTCACCCTTTCTGCCCCCAGCATTGTCTCTAGATTCATTTCTTCGAGCGTCCTTAGCTGCAGTGGGAACCTTGTCCTGAATTATCTTGCCTTGTTGCCCTGGCTGCCTCTCCGTAGCAGCGTCTTCAAGTCTCATATACTTTCCAGCTTCATGGAAGAAATCAGGCAAGGTAACTGGTTTTTCCTTAGTTAATCTTCTGGCAAACTTGGTGTCTGGATGCACACCACTACAGAGGGCCATTAGAGTGAGTTTTTCATCGGCATCTTGAACTGCTGCCGCTGCGGCGTTGAACCGTGTTAGATATTGTTGTAGCGTCTCTCCGGTTTTCTGTTTGACATTGGATAGAGAATAAGCATCCCTGGGTTGTTCCACATGGATGCGGAACTGGCTAATAAACCTTTCTTTTAACATCTCCCATGAGTTGATGGATCCTTGGGGTAGATGGCAGAACCAGGAGGTAGCTAGATCTGATAGGAATAGCGGAAAGCATTTACATAATACTCCTTCTGTTGCTCCACTCATGAGCATATGCTGGGTGTATCTCTGCAGGTGTACGATGGGGTCGGAAGTTCCTTTGTAAGGTTCCATGGTTGGCATTTTCCATTCCCGGGGAGTGATGGCAGTTTCGATATTTCGGGTAAAGGGACTGGTGACCCTAGCGCCTATTCCCCGGTCCCTTTGCTCCCGTTGGACACATTCTCTGAATAATCGTGCCATCCGCTCGTCAGAACTTGGAGCGGACAAAAATGAGCTCGGTTCTTCCCTGCGGGATCTATCTCGTCCAGATGACCTGTAGGGATGGTACAGTCTATCACCTCTAGCATTATCCAGTGGTTGTCTTTGGCTGCTTGGATGCACGCTAGGACCAGCTACAGTTGCCCCCTGCCTTGATCTTCCCCTGTGGGGTTCTGTTTCGAGCACATCCATGGGGTCAACTTCGGGCTGAGTTCTAGCTCGGCTCCGTTCAGCGGGGTTTCTATGATTAGGTGGCATGACTGGCTCAGCTACATCCGACCCTCGCCTGGTGCCTCCCCCGCTAGGTTCGGTTCCAAGGGCTTCCTCGAGTCGGAATTCGGGCTGAGTCCGGGCGCGGCCCCTATCATTGTTTTTCCTGTTGATAGCTTGTTCGAAGAGTGAAGACCTTTGTTGCCTCCGGGATCCTCCGGATTGGGATTCACCCCATGATTCAGTGTTGCGGTTGGACTCTTCAGCGTCCCTTAAGCGTGTCATGAGTTGGTCCACCAAAGTTTCTTGTTGGGATGTGAAGCGGTTAGTTACTTCAGCCACAACCCTGTCCAGATCTGCCCTAGTGATTGGTTGTTCCGTTGCGGGACCAGTTGGATTTTCCTGATTTTCATCTGGTACTGCTGTTGAAGTGGGCTGATCTGTGATTGCTGGATCTGGAAGGCTGCTAGTTGCGATGTTCTTTCCTTTGTTAACATCCCTTCTCTGTTTGGAAGGCATGATTTCTAAGCAACGAGTGATGTCGTTAGGAAAAAGGTTGAGTGGGAGAAGATGAAGCTTGAGTTCAGTTCTCAGTGAAAGCACCAAAAATGTTTGCACAAAAAATGGACAAACACCTCCAAGTCGTATTATTTTAGTTGAGTATGTGTGATTTTCAATGATTTTAGATGAGTATGTAAATATGAGAAAAGTAAGGGCTGAAATGTGAAAGACACGCAGATTTATAGTGGTTCGGCCAGAATGTGCCTACGTCCACTTTATATGTTATTATCTTTCTTCTTCCAGATTACAAGTACAATGCTTTGTATACAAGTGTATGAAAGTAGTTTGAAAGTTCCTTCCTTGCTTGAGCTCTCAAACTTGTCTGCCATTGTTGTACCCCTGCCCCTCTATTTATAGAATGAGGTAGGGGGCAGGGGTCATGGAAGTATATAGCTGCTAGTGGGCCCGGGCTGAAGCAATCTGGACTGGCAGTTGTCTGGTTCGGCGAGGTCTCATTCGGCATGGAGCTTGGACCGGTGGTAGGCTTGGACCGGTTGTGAGTGTGGAACGGTGGTCCGGTGCTTGTTTGGACCGGCTGTGGGGTTGGTCCGGTAGGTCATTTGGTCCGGTGGTTGCAATTGCTTTGGTTCGGTTATGGTTGGACCGGATGTGGGGATGACCGAATGGCCTTCGGTTCGGCATGAATTGGAGATGCCGAATGGACTCATGCCGAATGGACCTTCACACTTGGAGTGCCGAATGAGCTAATAGGCTTGTATAGCCGGATGAAAAGGTACTCCGGATGGACCATCACTGCCGAATGAGCTTGTTCCTTCGAATCGCCGAATGGACATAGGAGCTGATGGAATGGAGGTTGCAAACCCGGGTGAAACTGACACTTCTTGGTCTCGAGATCTTCTGGGTGAGAATTCGCCCAACATCCATTACCCTTTAATTTTATTTTCCTCTGTTAATCTTTTTATAACTAGAGTTTAAGTGTATAACATTTATTATAACCACTCAAATTTTATTTATAAATCTTTTTATATTGTATATTATCCAATTACATTGTTAACTTCTGAAAATCAAGGTATGTTATATTGAAATGAAATTGAGTATTATACAAATAAAACTTTCAAATTCAATTATCTCAAGTTGGAATTATTTATTCAAAATTTTGATTTTTTTTATTGAAATTATTCCTCAAGATAAAATTTAAGAATTAAAACCCAAATAAATATATGTACATAATATGTCAAATCAAATTTAAATCATATATATTTATATACTATAAATCAAGTCATATTTAGAGATTCAAATCAATTAAATTCTCAAGGTAACACTGTAGCAAGACTACAGAATGGTCTTTTCACTTCGAAACTCGAAAATGAATGTCGATGATGTTGCTGTCATTACCGAAATTATTTCCTAGCGACAAAGAGAAGAGCACTGATTTTAAACCTTTAAAATTCTTTGGAAACAAATTTATATTCGAAAATAATTTAAATAATAATATATCCTTTTAAGACTTTAAACACAAGGTTTGAAACTATCAGAAATTAAATTCTTAAATTCTTGTTTTAAATCCATTTCTGTTTCCAAATAAATTTATAACTATGTTTTATAGTTCAATTATTTATATAAGACAAAACCAATGGTTTACAAAACCATAAATAAAATCAAACACTATTATCTCTTGACAACTAGTTAAATTAATTATAAAATTCTGAAAATTATACTTACATATAATATTAGATTTTTCCCAAATATAGGAATAAATTTTTCGAAACAAGGATAGAGATTCAAATTTGATGGATTTAAATCAAAGAGAATTTTGATTTAAAGATAAATTGGAATCAGAAGATCCGATGATTACATAACAGAACAAGGAACTAGATAAGTTTATATAAATCGCGGGCAACCTTAATCTGGTCAACCGTGACTTAAAGAGTCAGATCGAATGTAGATTTACCATTAGATCCGAAGAGATAGAGTTCGGAATAACCAAAGATACTAGCATCTAAACCGAGGTTAAATGTAAACCTTTGGTGAATCAATGCTAATTGTAAAGGAGTTTCACCCCTTTATTAGAATATTGGCGAGACCGCCAATTCACTATAAAGATCATCCAAAGTGGAGTTATGGGATACTCCAGAAGCGAAAGAAAATGAATAGTGAGGGACACGAATGAACTTCGGAACCGCAGGGACCGTTCCAAAATTCAAAGGAAATCGAATCAAAAGGAAGAGATTCAAGCTCGAATGAAAGTGATTCT
Source organism: Allium cepa (assembly GCA_030765085.1). Lineage (NCBI taxonomy): Eukaryota > Viridiplantae > Streptophyta > Magnoliopsida > Asparagales > Amaryllidaceae > Allium > Allium cepa. The sequence goes on from CM060928.1 coordinate 882,133,337, forward strand.
GTAAATCAAATTTACCATACATTCTAAGTTTTGCCTAGAGCCAAAGCTCTGATACCAAATGTAACGACCCGGTATTTTCAACCATTCGCATCCGCACATGTCGGACTTGAATTGTTCAAAATACCGCGTTGTAAAAATAAATTTGGCAAAACTCAGAATATGCAGTAAATAATTAATCACAGAATCACAGACACAGAATCAGAATACTCGCAGCGAAATTTAAAAATACTTAGTGGTTCATGAAGCCACTATAAATAGTCTCAATCAAATAAAAATTACATAGTCTTTAATCCAAATATAGTTTTAAATCATCAGTAGAACAATCCAAATGTCCACTAGTCTTGATTTCATAAATTTAGATAAAGAACTGGAAGGGAAGTTTGCCAGCAGCTTGAAAGTGATCTACAGAAATACTAGCTCCGGGATGAAAACTGAACTGCAACTCAGGCTGACCCGAGCGTAAAATAAAACATAAACACTCGAGTCAGGACATACATACTTATATAGTGTAAGCTAATTCAAGTGTACTGTAATATAAGGCAAGTGACTTAAAGGATGCTTGGGACCGCCCATCCTCTAAGGATCCGTTAAACTATTTACTATGTAGTAATACATCGCTATTATAATAGTGTCTATTTGTAAAATAAACTTACTTTTAAATAGCGTTAAGGGGTTACCCATATAGCCCTTAACACATAATATATTCCCATAGTCTATACAGTACCGTAATCTCCCCCGTACTGGGCGTCGTCAGAGGGCACTCCATAGGTATGGTACAAAACCAAAATCGTATAAGGCTCGCTAGGGTAGGTGACACGGCACAACTAGGCAATGTCAGGGTAGATATACTAATTACGCTTCCGGACCGATGGAAACGCGCAGCGCGCAGCTGCCGCCCACCTCGAACAACACTCCCAAATCAAAGGTGCGCACCAAAACAATCACAAAAGTAATAGAATGGCATACGGAGAAGTGCGTCCGATCAGAGGTGCTACCTCATTAATCCGTCGATCGCTCCTGTTTTAGCCACCTTATGCCAACTCACGGGAGTCGGGTCCACGTATTTACCTCAAAGGAAACGTCGCCACCATCCTACTTCATTCTGGAATCTCCACCGCGTACACGGTTGCCAAAGTGGTTTTCGGTATCGACAGAGAGTATGCCAGATATCCGATCCCGGTCTCTTTAACAACCAAACGTTATTATAACCCGTGGTTACAACTTTTAAAAAAATGGTATTTATACTTTAAAAATCAAAATAAATTTCAAATACATTTCAATATCATAATATCCTTTCAAACATCATTTATTTAAACATCAGTCATTTCATTTAATATAAAATACCATTTAAATCTATTCAATTTATTTAGGAATTAATTGCCTTTTAACTCACATTTAAAAGTTAAAATTTTCCATTTAAAACCATTTAAAGTCAAATAATTACATATCAAGTTCCAAAATTTAAGCCCCTTTTCCAAAGATTATTTCCATTAAATTTTATTAAAACAATCAACAATTCAGTTTCTGAAACACTTAAAAATGCTACCTAAAGTTATAGGTTAAGACAGTTATTTACGAAAGGACAGCATTTAAGTGCTGTAATAGATTATTAACTTAACAATTAAGTTTAAATTCCCAAATATAACTTATTATCAAAATTATACTTAACTGAAATCTTACTTTTAACAAAAATTCAGAATTTCCCAAAATAAGTTATATTCCAAAATTTTATATAAACATTTATTTATTTAACATTTTTGACTTATTCAAAAATTATTACCAACTTTAAAAAAATCTTTAAATACATTTAAAACAGAATATTATAAACTTTCATTTAAAATAATTTTAAAATATTTCAGAAAAATATTATATAAGCCACGGGTCTGTATATAGTTTTCTAGCCTAGGTCAAGTGATACGGATTTATATCATTTCAATCCGCAATTTACAATACCCCGGGTTCTATCATTTCAAACCCGCAATCCCAAGTTAACAAATAAAATTTTAAACAATTAAATAAATAAATGAATAAATAATTATCATACAGGCCTATCATTTCAGCCTATAACGATCTCAAATTACAGGGAACTTGCAGTGATGGTTTAATCAGTAAATAAGCATTAAATAATATAACTGCAATAATATCACAATAGATAACAACTGATGAGGTGTCAATTTTAAATGGGTTTAACATCCTACGTTATATTACAGACAGATAACAATTAAATAAAAATCTACAAATACACTTGCGATAATTCACAGATATATAGGCATGTTTGTCTGGTGAGAAATACTCACCTGAATGCTGCAGAAAAATTTGATTCAAAACGAAAATCCCGAAATAAGAGTATAGAAAGCACGATCAATTCATAGCGGAAGCAACGACTTGATCAAAATCTAGAAGAAAATCCAAATAAAACCAATACGCGACTTCAATTTACGGTTAAAGCAAATATTTTGAAACAACTGGAACGAATGGAGTAAAAGAAATTTTGGTTCAACTTTTGCTCGACTGCCTCACCCCACATCCCGACCCCAACTTCATATGCTTGGCAATACTATTTATTATCATTATTATATATATATATATATATATATATATATATATATATATATATTTCCTTTTTTTTTCCAACGGCATGTCCAACTTATCTAGTTTGAAAAATATGTATTTACACAAAACTTGCGTCGCTGCCTAATGCAAACTCTCTCTATTCATAAATACAATACGTCTCTACCACTTTAATTTCAAAACATGCACACATGCACCTAAACACGCTACTTCATAAACCATATACGTGTACTCTTGACTCCTATTCTCTTTCTCTACCAAATATCAATTTTCTTTTTCAACACGTGAACTAGATTTGCAAAATTATAAACACTTTGGAAAAAATATGCAGGCAGCCCTTATGCATGGCACACGCAACTACTATATCACAAAGTATTCAGATGGCTCCAAATATATTCCCATTTGCTAACCCACATCACTATGACTCACGCATCTATGATATATGTTTAAAAATGATATTGCACTGCTTCCTAGTTCAACACGCTCAGCCCAAAATTTAAGAAAAACTGAATGCATGCTTCATGTATCTACAATATATGCACGGCCCTGCCTATTCACGAAACTGACATGTATGTGTGCAAATATGTTTTGTTTGAGGTGAGGGTATGCTCTAGATATTAGTTGATGAAATTTATATGCTCGGTTATGAAAACTTAGAGGGACGTGCCGTGGTGGAGAAGTAGCCGAGCAAGGCAAAAGGGAAACAGAGAACAATAAGAAGAAGAAAGGGAAAAACAGGAAGAAGAAAAGAAAAAGTAAAACCATTACCTGATAGAGGCTTCAGCACAAAAGAAAAAGAATGCTAAACTATGAGATGCAGAGGAAAGTTTTGGACGAGGCTACGTATTTATAAAGAGGAGTTGCTTTGTATGCAAGGAAGTAAAATATACACGTGAAAAATCAAGGCAAGTTATCTCGGTAAGATTTATGATTCCCAGTCTACGCAAATTTGATTGAGATAGCAGTGAATTTCGTACTAAATAAAAATGGAAGTGTTGATTTTTTTTGTGTGGATAAGGCTTGTGTGATTTACTTCCCAGTTTGGTTTGTTAGAATGGATAAGTCTGCGTGAATAAAAATGAATACAGGGACATGCGCAAGAAATAAATGGTAAGAGGTAAATGCCAAAAATGTTTAAAGAATAAAATTTTATGTCACGCGCAAAGGAAGGCAAATTGCTTTTCTCTCAGATGATATATGCGTGATTTACTGCCAGATATATGAAAATTTTGATTTCAACGTTATCTCTTTTTATTCTCTCCCCAATTAATAGTTGCGTGATTTATATGCAGAGACGAAATGGCAAGAGAAAATGTTTGTTTTGGCAAAGGAGCAATTTCAGATAAGTAAATGGCAAGGTAAGATTTGAATGCATGCGTTGATTTTAGGCAAGAGATTTATTCTTGATTAAAGAAACAGCAAAGAAAAGAACTTGAAGATTTTGTGTGTTTATAATGAGCGAGATAAATTGATTGCTGTTGAATTTTTTTTTTTTTAAAAGGACGCTACAAAAATTTTCAGCAAGATTTTGGAACGAAAAGTTTTATACAAAAATTAAAACCCTAATGAAAGCTATGGAAAAAGGTAACGTTTTGCTATAAAAACTACTGACTGGTTTATAAATCCATATAGATATTGCAGTATGCATTTTAAAATACGCCAAACCGACGCAATACAATACGCCCAAAATTTATGCAAAAGTAACATTTTTAATTTATACGTTTATACGTTACTTATACCATTACAATGCGTACCCTTTTTAAATGCGAAATTTAACAGTCTATTAATATGCTATAAATTCTTAACATTTATTACTAAATTAAAAAGATAAAACTTTGGTTACATCTCTCTCTGATTCTTATTACCATAAAAAGGCGATTTATTATCCAAATGGACCAAATATTACAAATTTTTAAAGCAAGTATAAAATCCAATTTTTTATTTTTTTTATTTTTATTTTTATTCCCATTTAGAGTTATCCTTAAACAAAGTGAAACTTTCATTTATTATTTAGCATTTTGGAAATGATTTGATCAAATTAAAATATATATAAATTGGGAAGTAAATTTTACTGGAAAGAGAAAAATAACGTAAGAGATATGAGTAAAGAGAAAAACGCATATGAAATAGGCAAGCAGATAGGAGAATGGATACTGCGCATGACTAGATTTAGGAGAAAATTTTGTTTTGAAAAATGCAAGAAATAAATTTTGTTGAATGGAAAAAAATCTATGGAAATCAAATTTTTAAAGTAATGCGTTGTTGAATTTAGAGGCAACATATTTGATTTGAACGCTAGAATATTCCTTCCCTCTAAAAACACATGCCACTGATAAATTTACTCATTTACACTAAGGTCATATTTTTAAGAATGTGTACCATAGCCATAATATTTTATGCCCAAAATATACCGAAATAACGGATTAAAATTCTATACGTTTTCTTATATATATATATATATATATATATATATATATATATATATATATATATATATAATATATATATATATAGACACACACACACGGTATTTCCCTAAATTTAAGCGCCTTTTTTAACGCGTAATTACCCAGTTCATTTATACACACAAAAAAAATTCGAAATTCTGACCGTGCTGAGACTCGAACTCGTGACCTGTCGTGAATAGCCTAGATGTCTTAACCACCTAAGCTATTAATGTTTTCTTATTTAAAACTTGATTTTACTAGAAATTAAGTTATTTACCATCTTCGACAAAGACCCAAATTTCCAAATTAAAGTTAATTCTTAACCATGTCAAAATTTCAGAGATCTTATTATTTAATTAAAAATTTGGTCAATTTTTTTTTTTTAATCACTTTAAAATTTAGATTTTTATATAATAAACCCCAAAGTTTTTAAAATACAAGTGAAAAATACTTGTTAAAAATTTGGGCTGTTACAGTAAACTTGCGACCTATGTTTGGAATAATGACCAAAATAAGTGAAATAGTATTAATGTGAGTAAATTTGTAATGGATTGAATGGATTCCCATGATTAATAGGAAATTTTATATGTTACAACCTGGTTATGAATTCAATATAAGGTAAGTGAATGGAAATATTATGATCGGTCTATAAATGTAATAATGTAGTGTTAATATTAATTAATTAGTGTTATATATGGAATTATAACCTGGGTTGGTAAGTAATAAACTTATAAATGAAAGAAAAGTAAATAGGTGATCATTTATATATGTTATTTTTTCATTTAGTATGTTAAATAAAAAATTGGGAATCAGATTTCAATTAAGGTAAATTAAGTAGTACGTTAATTGGAAATAAACTTTAAATAAATATTAAATTAATGTGAAATGTAATGCAAATGGTTAGGGTTGTCATATTTGGTAAACTAAGGTAATTATTAATAAATTTAATGAAATTCAATTCAATGGAAATAATGTAAATATATACTTAGCTATAAATTGAATATATGAAAACAAATGTAAGCATTGAATTAAATTAATGAATTTAAATTATAATAAATGGTCATTGAATAAAATCAATGTTCTGGAAATAATTATAATATTTGTTTGAAGGAAATAAACTTAGTTATTGGTAATTAAAGTTTAATGGTTACAATTGTTATAAATTACCTATTTGTTTAGTTCATAGAATTTAATTTGAAAGAAATTATAGAAATTGACTTAATAAGTGCAATCCCAATTTATTAAAACAATTAGTAGGATAAGAAGAATGGAAATCAAAATTTTATTTATTTAAGTGAAATGGAAAATTCAATAATTGGATTTAATGGCAATTAAATTGAATTGAAATAGTTAAATAATACATTATTTGAAATAAAGATACTATGAGAAATTTATGTAATAGCTTTGAATCCAATATTAAATCCATCTATTTGACAGGAATGAATGGAATAATAATTTATTTATTTAACTAAATGGGATTTTGGGGATTTTATTTGTAATTTGTGAATTTAATGAAATTGATGATTTATGTTGAGATTTATAAATCAATCTTCTCTAAATTGACATTTAAATTTGTTTAAAACCATTATAAATGATTAAGAAATTAAAAATGTTGAAATTTGTCAATTAGCGAATTTAAATTTGAAAATTTGATTTAAGTAATTTATTTTCAATTTATTTAATTAATGGAAAATAGCCATTTTGGCGACTAATTCAGATTTCGACGAAACTAGTTTCATCGGATCCATAACGGTGAATTATTGTAGTATTTCAAGTTTCGTAGCGATCGGACCTGTCGTTTGATCGTACAGACTCAAAAAAGGCCTTGAAATCATTGAAATTGAAATCAATTTGAAAAATATCGATTTTAGCATAACTTCTTCATACGATGGAATTTGGACTTGAAACTTGTTCCATTGCATTCAAAATATTTAAAAACATCTATTTTGATATATGGGTTAACCCAATTTCGTTCCGGAGTCAGAACGGGCTTTTTGGGCCACTTTGGCGTTAGCGCGTATATTCAACCCGATCCATCTATTCTATCTCAATTTGTCTATTTATATCCTGCTATAAACTCTAGCAGCCTCTATTCCTCATTTTTACACATACAGAAACTTCTGTGCTCCTCTCCCTCAATGGCTGTAAACCCTAATTTATCCAATTCAAATTTCAATTCAAAAATCAAAGTCAAAAATCCAAACTCTTCAGAAAAATTCAGAAAAAGTATATATCGAAGCTCTAGAAGAGCGCATCTCAGATCCATGATTCGTTTTTCATTTTGGTTCATCGTCTGATCAGTAAAAATAGAACAATTTTCGGTCGTTCATCGCTCGACGATGAACTTCGTCTGATCGGAAAACCCTTTCTAGGTTTTGAAGAGAGAGCCGAGGGGGTCGCATTCATATGGGTTTCATGGTGAGTTAACGACTGGATCATCACCAATTTTGGATTAGGGTTTCGAGATTGGGTTGGGTTTTGTGGCGGCCGGTGACGTTCGTCGTCGTTCGACAAGAAGGAGGCTCGGGGTAGATGGCACATCGCCTGGGGGAATGCGCGCAGGCAGCGGCCGATCGTGGAGGCTTGGCGAATGATGGTCAACGTTGGGCTCTGGTCGTGAAAAATTAGGTTCGTGTGTGATTTCCTGTAGCATGCGTGAGGGAGAGAGAGCTTGATGACGTGGCAGGGTAACGTGTTCCTTTTTCTATTTTATAAATTGAAATTCAATCATAATTTTCGTGATAACTTTCACATACAAACACCAATTCACGCGCTGTTTTTTTGTTAGGATCGTATTAAAATTCCAGACATTTAGGCGCTGGTTTGGACAGATTTGGAGACTGTTCAATTTTTGGGTTTAAATCGGATTTAAATTCGATTTAAATTCAAAAGGTGAGTGTTTTAACCCACTCACAACTTCTAAAATTTCTTATGTTTATTAAACTAAATTTTTGTTATGATTATGCATTTATTTATAACTTTTCGTATATTTTAATCATCATCTCAGTTATTGCATCTATTTAAATTAAATCGTTATTTAATTTATTATTGAATATAAGTGCCAGTTAATTTCCTGTTATATATTATCAGTCATATATTGATATTGATTGATTGTTTTGGATGATGATTGTGGTGGATGTATGATTTTATGATGGATGAATGGATGTTGTATTATATTATTATAAACTGCAAGTTATTATGTATTTTTATTACATTCGAGATTGCGGTTTGAAATGATATATAACCGCAATTTTTATTATAAATTTCGGATTGAAATGATAAATATCCATATCACTTGACGATAGGGTAGAAAATTATATATAAACACTGCGGTCTATATATATATATATATAAATATTTTGAAATGGTTTCTATGGTTTTGTAAAGAAATATATGGGTTATATAAATATTGATTTAGATGTTATATAAACATCAATTTTATTATTGATTCTAACTATATATAAATATGCTTTGAAATATAAAATGAGCCTAATAATTAAGTTTGATTATTTTATATAATATGGTTTAATGAATATTGATTTTTGAGATTTTATAAATATTATTTTATATAAAGTTGAATGCCTGAATTTAAGCTATGCATAAGTTGTCAAATAAAAATTAAGTTTAATAATAGAGTTTGATTTTTTACTGAAATAAGTGTGAGTAAGTATTTACATTTTATTTTAATATAGAGTGTATAATGATTTAAATAACTTAAGGTTGGGAGATAAATTGGAGATTTATTTGAAATTGAAATTATTTAAGAATTAAACTCTAAAGCATTGATGTGAAATTTATTAAATTGAGAAATTTAAAGGTATAAATTAAAAACTTGATTTTGGGTCTAGATGAATTAACTGATGATTTCAAGTATAAATGAATTGAAGAAAATATTTAGTTATTTGAAATTTGTGTTTTGTTTAAATTAAAATGGATTTATTATGTAAATTATTTAAAATAACTAAATAATAGAAGATTTCATTTTTGAATCTAAATTTTCAAATTTAGTTTTGGAATTTTGGAATATTAAAGCCTTGGAATATATCGAAATTGAAATGATTTATCGAAATTGGAATGTTGCAAAGTTGTGAATTTCAAAGTATTATGTTTAAAGGGTTATAATTTCAAATGTATGGTTTCAAGGTATATAGATTTTGGAAGTGTTATGAATTTGGAAAAGGATATATTCTGAACTAAAAATAATATCAAAATGATTTGGGTTTCTAAAATGAAAATGATATCGTACTTATATGGTTTTGAAAAGGGATATTATATTCTGGTTTTAAAGTATAAACTATTTTGAAAAAGCCCGCGGTATTATAATAACGATTGGTTGTTGAACAGACCGGGATCGGTAGTTGTCATACTCTCTGTCAACTCCGAAAACCACTTTAACAACCGTGTACGCAGTGGAAGATTCTAGAATGAAGTAGGGTGGTGGCGGCGTTTCCTTTAAGCTAAATACGTGGACCCGACTCTCGTGAGTTGGCATAGGGTGGCTAAAACAGGAGCGATTGACGGGTTAATGAGGTAGCACCTTTGATCGGACACATTCCTTTGATATTGTACTTTGACTTTTGGATTGATTCGGTGACCACTTTTGATTTTTTTATTTGGGGGTGTGGCTCGAGGTGGGCTATAGCTGCGCGCTACGCGTTACCACCGACCCGGAAGCGTAATTGGTATATCTACCCTGGCATTGCCTAGTTGTGCCATGTCACCTACCCTATCGCGCTTTGTACGAGTTTGAATTTCTCCCGTAGCCCGTGTGGTATCCTCTGGTGGCTTCCCGATCAGGAGGGACCTTGATATTGGATGGACTACTGGGACTATTACGTGTTAAGGGGAATATTGAGTCACTCCTTAATGCTATTTAAAAGTAAGTTTAGTTTATTATAGACATTATTATAACAGCGAAATATTACTACATAGTAAATGGTTTAACGGATCCTTAGGAGATATGAATCTCGAGCATCTCTTAAGTTACTGCACTCACGTTAGACACTGGATTGGAGATGTCAAACTCCGTAAACATCTACAACGCTGTTACACTCATATTTAGTTCAGTTGATTTAACTTACATAAGATCTTTTAGTTCTGACTCGAGTGTCTTGTCTTTTCAATTCGCTTGGGTCAGCCTGAGCATTTCAGGATTCGAAGACTTAAGCTCTGGAGGATGAGGACGAAGATGTATATTACTATTATCTACTATATTTTTCCACTACACCATTTTATTCCACTGCACTGTTATTATCCTTTGGTATGTGAACTCTGATATCTATTATATAAAGAAAAATCAAATGTTTTGCAAAACAGTTTTATGAACTGTATATTGATTAGTATATTTTATCGTTCCGTTGCAAGATTCTATTTTGTTTTTCTTCTCTACATTTCTTATTTACCTCATAGCAATCCGCACTTTTGTATGTTTTAAGTCTGACGTGTGTGGTTTATCGTCGATTTAAAGCGTGTGAAAGGAGGGACGTTATAGGCACTCATCCTGGAATACCAAAAGCGATTTAGAATCAAAGACATAAATTTATAGAACTTAAAGAAATTCTAATCAAATGAATTCAATAAGGAGGATGGAATCAAAGGATATAGATTCTGAGATGATTCTCCTCATTCTTGGGTATTGTTACCCAATCTCTAATGAGCTTTACAACTCCACAGTCTAAGGTTTTCGGGAACCAAAGCTCTGATACCAACTGTAACAACCCGTATATTTGGACCATTTAAATTGACAATAATCCACACATGTCAACTTAAATAGTACAAAACACGAATCATTAATGGAGTATATGTATATAAATTAGAATCATCATAGAATCACAGACCGATACACTATAACAGAATAATGCAATGGAATTACAACAATGTCATAATAGTAGTTCATAAAGCTACTAAGTAAATACAACATTGTCTTGAGAAAATGGTGAAATAGAAATACATAGATGTCCGATACAAGTATCATATTAGACTAGAGCAATACTGATAAAGATAAGTGATAGTCTTCAAAGTCTTCAGCTTCCGATCAGCACGGCAACAGAAATCCTCAGACTGACCCGAGCATGAGCACAAACAAACACTCGAGTCAGGACATATATTCTTATACAAAATAATATGGTTCAAAATTTGAAATAATAATAAATCAAAGATGAATGGAATGAACATCTTTCAGGATCCGTTAAACTATCTATATATAGTAGTGTATGCTAAGTAGATAATGTCTAACAGTAATATAAAATACCAAAATAGTGTTAAGGCGTCACCATTATTCCCCTTAACACATTTATATAGCACCATAGTCTATACAGCACTGTAAACTCCACCATAAACTAATGGGCTATCAGAGAGTACTCCATAGGTATAATACAAAATAAATCGTAGTTGTCGCGTATAGGGATACAAGTATTAAAAGGAACATGAGGCAATACCCAAGGTAGTGAAACTACCGTTTGCCTGATCCGGACTGGTGAGAACGCATCGCCGCAATGATCACAACACCGTGAAACAACACTTCAAATTCAAGTGTGCGCACAAATCGAAAACAAGTAATGAGTAGTTTACGAAGAAGTGTGTTCGCTAGAGGTAGCTAGCCTCGTTGTCCCCGCATGACACCTGTTTAAGTCATTTTCAATTTGACACAAGTGCCAAGGTCATCCATTATCGTTCTCTTTCTTCAATCATCAGCGTACACCATTCCAATCACTTCATTCTGGATCACACTCCACATATAACAGTTATTAAAGTGGTATTCGGTTTAGACAGAGAGTATGTCCTTAACCGATCTCTGACACTTTAATAACTTCGTAATTGTTACACCGATTGGTTATTAATAACTTTCAAAAATCAAAATCAATTTCACTTAGAATTCGAAAGCCAACATTCCATTTGACTTTCTATATCAATTTCCATAATTTAAGTTTCAAAATTTCCAATTTCAAATTTCTACTTGGTTTCACAATTCAACTTCAATTCAATTTTTCAAATATTGATTTAAATTTGTATATGAATTCCATTCAATAATCATTTAAATTAAGTTAATTTAACATTCGAAACAAATTCGATTTAATTTCTAATTGAATAAATCATTCACTTAAGTTGACCTAAATTATATCCAAACTTACAAATTTAATTTAAATGAATTTGCCAAATTAAATTCTTTAAATTACGAGTTTTATTCAATTCATTTAAATAAATCACATTTTATTTCTTATTAACGAAATTCAGTTCACTTATTTACTCATCTAATTAAATAGTCACAAGTTAAATTTCTTCAATAAGCAAGTTTCAAATTTGTTTAATTATTAAATATATTTACAAAACCTAATTCAACAATTTATTACATTTGAACAATATACTTTCATCGAACAATTGTTAATATTTATTTTAATTTATCAAACATTAACATTTTAAATTTCACTAGAATTTAAAATTTCAAATTTAATTAAAACATTTCATTATTTCTTTTAAATCAAATCTTTGATTTTTTTTGTTTGACCAATCGGGTTTTTTATTTAATTTTCTGTCCTAGGTCAAGTGTTTTATTTGGGTATTTGTCATTTCAACCCGATTCCATTTCAATTCAAATCAGAGGCATAGTAAAGGGAACTTGCAGTGTGATAACTGGGATGGTATCAAAGTTAATAAACAAGCAATTACAACAATCAACAACAACACAATAATTAATTTAAATAATCCTGAAATAATGGTATTAATTTTACATTATAATTTCATGTAAATTAATACAATTATTTCTAGAATCTACACTATTATTTCATGTAAAGATTATTACGCTATTATTTTATGTGATTCTAAACTTGTTAACTACTTTATTCAAGCCCATACTTCGTCAAATTTACATGATATGAAATTTGTTTACATTGTTTCAATTGTTGCTAACTATATTTCTATGTGTCAACTAATTAGACATTTCAAAGGTTATACTATACAGATTTTATTTTATCGATTTCAAGTACATATGTCAAATTCCAAGTGTTAACTACCATACGTCTAATTCAAGTGTATATTATCTACCACTTCATGTGTTAACAATTTAACATTCAACATTAACATCAAACAATCATCAATATTATCAACCAAACTTGATTATTATTGTATAATAATATAAGTCATGAAATTATTCATCTTTAGTGGTTAGAGAGAATTGATCAACGAGGCATGAAGAGGCACGAATAGAGTTGACCCGAACGCAACACAAACACGAACAATCGAACAAGCTGCAACCATCGACAAGAAAGAAATAGTATAAATTTCCAATATGGACGTTCATCAAATCATATATATACACACTTACCAATCAATAAAGAAAGAGAAAAAAAAAGCTACAAGAGAAGGCTGCTGCAAGTTGGATGACTTCAGGTAGTCGTTGTACGACAACAGAGAAGAGAAAAAAATATCTATTGCTTTTCCACATACTTCAACATATATACACAACTGTGTATATATATATATATATATATATATATATATATATGCAACAGCAGAGATATGGGTTCTATGAAAGCACCGTAAAACATTTTCTATTTTTCTTATCAAGTAGAAAACTGTCTCAACACATATGCATGTATTATGCAAAGCAAATCTCGGTATAGAACAGGACATAGGCTCGAGTACAGCAGCACTGGGTTGTGGGGTTTGATGGCGTCTACAGGGCAGCAGAAGGTGGCGCGGCCAGTCGCAGTGGGAGGGTGACGGAGTTGTGTGGTGCATGCGGCGGGTGAGGTGAGATGGCTCGGGTGTAGGCTGGGTTGTCTCGGCCTAGATGCTTTGGTGGCGGTGTCTGGTCAGAAGGGGGTGGCACAGGCAGGACGGCGAAGGAGGGGAGTGGGTATACGGTGGCTCGGTGGTTCGGTCAGGAGGGAGGGCGACGGCGCGGTCGGAGGAAGATGGTGTCGGTTGGGATATGGGTGAGGGCGAAAGGAAAGGTGGCGGCACGGTCGGAGGGAGGTGGTGCGTGCGGTGGAGTGGGCAACGTGGGCGATGGTAAGGGCGACGGCACGGTGAGAAGCGGCGGAGATGCTCGATTCCTTTATACATTTTCTTTTGCCCAAAAAAATTTTGACGGAGGGAAGAATATAAAAGAGGTGAGAAAGATGAGATTTTAGAGTACGTGTGCTTACCTATAGAAAGAAAAATATTGGTAACCAAAGCTAGCGCAGAAAAAAATGAAGTTTATAGTGCAAAGGGTATACCGATGGACAGGGACCAATAGGCAGAGAATATTATTTGTGCGAGTTACGAAATATTGTAGATTTTCCATGCTATCAACAGCTGTTATGCAACTTTTTAAGCCCATTAAATCAGCTGCCAACCACCTTAATCAATTCTCTTCAGCCAAAGATTTTGAGTGCAAATGGGCTGACAAATTTGGGCTGGAATAGATTTTGTTTTAATTCGGAAATAAATGGGTACAATCAGGTGAATTGGATGGGCTGAAAATGGACTGGATATTCATTATCCGATCCGTTTGGAACGATTAAATTAGTGCGAAGATTTACGCCGAACTCCGATTTGTACAAATATACCAATCTGATCGGTGCGTCGAGGCGCTTACAATGGTACACAGATATTGATGATACGACAGTTCGACCAAAAGTAAAAAAATTACGCCGATTAAATTGTTCGTTGGGTAGAACAATTTAAACGAAGCGGACGACGATGAAATTAGATGAAACGGAATGCGACGTCTTGACCAGATAAATTTTTACAACATTACTGTGTAAAAATATTTAGATTCGAAAGATTAAAATTTACGAACTTAAAATGAACTGATATGCCATAAAATTTGAACGAAATTTACTGCGATATTTTGCGACAAAACTTTTCCTATATCCATAGCTAACTAGACGTATTTTATATACGAAGTTTGGATGTTAACTGAGAATGTATATAAATTTCAAATTTTATACTAAAATAATAGATTCAAAATTTTAAATTAGATCGGAAATTCAGGGTCGTTACAATCTTCCCCACTCAAAACTTTTCGTCCTCGAAAGGGAACGAAACAGAAGAAGTAGAAAAGAAACAAGCAAAAAATAAAGATAGATTTTAAGAAAAATGGATTATACCTGGAATCAACAATATTTTTTCCCCCACCAAAAGTTTATTTTTCTTTTTTTTATAAGAAAAGTGGAAATGGTTTTTTTTACTATCACAGATTCATAATACAATCACTTCTCTATGGTATCATCAGCTTTAAATTTTATTGTTACTATTTAGTTATTTCTTCATTATCTAGCTATAAGTATACTCATCAGTATTGCGATTTCATCATCCCAAGAAGTTTCTACAAAGCACATAATTTGTAACATATTTATGCTATTTTTAATTGAAAACCGGAATTTATTGATAGTAATAATAAATAATAAATAATAAACAAATGTATACCATAACGAAGTGATAAGTTGAGTCATCTGAGTAAATGATGTATGGGTGTATTTTACATACATGGCCATGTTCTCAAGAGAACAAGAACTATATTTCTCACTTGCTTATACTTTTGAGCGGTTATTTCCCACATGTAATTACTTCTAATTATTGTGTGACTTGTCTACTTCGCGCATATTATAAAGAATTGTATATACTGTGTAATCATATATTTCTATAAAACTCATACATATGAAATAACTATCTACGTGCGATCATAATTTCGTATCCATTCATGTTTGTAGAAATATGGGGCATTAACATATTAAGACCATTACGTGGTACAACCACAAAACAAGATGTTCCATTCAAGCTTTCTGATTTTGGAAGAAATAAATATGCACTTATTTTACTTTGGACGTAAGATCAAAAGGTATGATGCATTTATTAACACCCTTTAATCCTCCTTTCACATCCCGGTATTTGATAAAAAAGAATTACATCCCATAATTTCCTTTTCTCGCCCCATCTTTTACCATTTTTATCCTTTCTTCTTCTATTGCTTTATTTTTTATTTTTCTTGCATTTAATCTCCTCTCCACCTTCTCACCTTCTTCAATTCATACCTTCTTCGATACATGATAGTTAGACTGAAGATTTATCATAATTTCTATCGTCTTCGAAAAATTGAAAACTGAATTATTAGAAGAAAATATTTGTTCCTCTTCTTCTTAGGTTGGAGTTTATAAATGTATATGTTTTTCAAAAATGATTCAACAATTTTTGAATTTTATGGAAGTGGAAAATAGGCATAAGGAGTTAAGGACAAACTTTGAAAAATATTTAGGCCAAAGGGCAGCAAGTTTCATTTTAGGCTGAACGACAAACTTTGAAAAAAATTAGACTGAAGGACAATGCTAAATATATCTAGCATTTTGTACAGTGTAAAACTGAATATAATGCTAGTTATACCTAGCATTGTCGTTTAGTCCAATTTTCTTTCAAAGTTTGTGCTTCAACCCAAAAATGAAACTTGATGTCCTTCAGATTAATTTTTTTCCAAAGTTTGTCCATGTGCCTAGTTCCTTCTTTGTGGAATTGAATTAATTTATTTTTTTCATATTGGATTCATTAAATAAAATTAGAAATAGAAATGAAAGTTCATACAATATTTTCAAAAAGGCCTTGAATAATGAAGAACGAAATAAATTTTGTTGCATATTATTTGAGACATGTGGAGTCAAACTAGGCATTTTTTCTTTTTTTTAGTTGCAGCTGGGGTGGGAAATGCAAATAATGGAGGGCTAATAGATTTATCCTAGAAGATATAATGAATACTTGATTGTCATTTGTGTTTTAATTTGTAGAATCCAGGATTTGATTTCTCTCAAGCTGAATTCTCTGGAAATTGCCCGGACCCTAGATCCTTCATGGGGGTATCCGCTCCAACTAAGGGAAGTAGTTGGCATGTAACTACTGAGCTTTAATTTGTAAATTCAAATATGATATACATGTTGATGCCTTCAATCGATTCTGTTTGCATGTATTCATGTGTTGATAACATGCACTTTTATCTATGTTCTTTATGCTGTTAAGTTTGAGAGTTGTCTGCTCATGTATAATTTGCTACTTTATAATTCATTTTGCTTGCCCTTAACTTGTATTCATTCTTTATGGATTTTGAAACTTGTAAACTTATGAATAGGAGCGAGTATCCAGGTGGACCTACATGGATAATGGTCTTTTCAGAATTCAACTTTGGTGGCATTGACACTTTGATATGGTGGTCATGATGATGTTGGTTCATGTGATTGTCAGCTTGAGTATGACACAAAGTTGTGGTTGACTTTTATGTTTGATTTATGCTTGGCCGCTTTTCAAGTGTAGAAAACATAGTTTAGAGAAGGGAACCATTCTTCAACTGTTGAATGGTATTTTTGAAACTTCATAGTCGGATTAAAAGATTACACTTCTATTTTAACTATTAATAAGGTAATTGTAAAATTATGGTAGTTATTGAAAAAAAGAGTTGACTACGAAGAAAGAAAGTTTGCAAATTGGACCAGCATAAAATGAAAAAACCGTTTGTCTCTTGTTATTAAAAAAATCCGCAACATAACATCCCCATCAAAATGAAAATGCACTATAAGCTCCTCTTTTTTCAAACTTTAGTAAATATGTTGGCAATTGGCACCGAGATTTGAGGACTTAAATCAAGAAAAATTGAACTTAAACATACACACAATGCCTTGAATCCGATTTGAGTGTCAAAAATATCATATGGACTAGATCAAACTATGCCTGAAGTGACATGATCCAAAAGATATTATAAAACACACACAAGTGTGCAAGATTCATGTTTTAAATTAAAAATTGTGTAGAAAATGGAACAATTGGATGCAGAAATTTGAAAGGTATGATTATCGTTTTTATACTTCAAAAATTGGAAATTCATAATCATATGTATTTTCCAAAATACTACTTATCTTTTTGCATTTTTATGTCTTAATATATAGTTTTTGGAACTGTATTTGTATATTTTGTGCACTTCATGAAAATATGGTTTTTTATAAGCATTCTTACGTTAGCATACAAGTTATGGAACTTTTTGTTAAATTTTATTTTTAATACTTTTATAAAAATATGTTTTTTTAGCAATGTTATATTTTTAGCATATAGCTTACAAGCTATGAAACATATGTATTTAAAAATACATGATTTATTATTATTATATACATATATACATACATACATACCTATATATGTTTATATTTGCATTGTTGTGCCTTTGGCATATAAATTATGAAACTTTTAGTTATGTTCCTTTTTGTAGATGGTCGGTAATTTTTTGAGTATTTTAGTATAATGCATAGTATATTAATGTTTTTTGGTTATACGTGCGAGTGAAGGTAAAGTTTATATGATATTTTTCATGTCATGTTTACGATATTGCATGCTATATTAATGCTTTTGTATATTTTAGACTATTACATGTTATGGTATAGTTGGTGTTGATGAAATATTGAGGAGAAAGCTAGCTCTACTTGGTGGTGTGGTCTTAATAGATTTTGTGATTTAGGATGTAATATCACTCATACCAAGCTTATATCTAACTCATCTGTTTATTTTTTTCCTCATAAACTTACTAGCAATTATTCAAGTAAACTACTCATATCAGACAGGTAGATATTTAGAGACAGGTAAAGCTATGAAGATGATGTAGGAGGCTTTGTTATTTATCTATTACTTTATATTATGTTGCATGTAAACCAAGATCTATAATCAATTAAGTGAATATGTTGACATCTTCATATGTTGAACATATCATTTTATCCATATTTTATTGTTTTCACCTCTATAAAGGAATGTTTTGGGAAATAAAAATGCAAAGCATATATTATGTAATGTAAAATTCAATAAGCTACTCTACTTACTTTTTGTTGGAGAAAATCGATTCTATTTTTTCCTTTGAAAATGGTTATGTGATGACTGCAATATTATGTGTTGTTCGTTCTGAATCCCGAAATGGGGGATCATACAAACATTACTTCTACAAATATACAAGGTTAACAAGCCCTCAAGATTATCAGCGTCATTAGTCTTGAGCCACCCCTTTTATCTTGTTATATCTTTTATAATCCATATAATTTTAAGAGAGTCATATAATCAAAGGAATTCACAGTGAACGTAGGCAGCTCTACCGAACTACTCTATGTCTAGTGTCTTTACTCCTTGAATGCTCATTTCAGCTCTTAAACAAGATGATTAGCAAGTGATCCTTGTTTTTTTGATGCAATTTCGAGGTTGATGAAAAATATAGTCTACACGCGCCTTCTTTTGTTCTTCATATGTACTTACTTCTTCGACATCAGCGTTAGTGCTTGGAACATTACAGGATAAGAGAACCGTCTTCGTAGGTTTTGCGTAACATCCTGATTACGAGAATATAGTTGTCAAGCACAGCATTGATAATGTTGTTGCTGATCATCTTGCATCATCAAGGACATGAACGACGCATGGTCTTTGTAACGTGGGTGACACTAATTTGACATGGGGCATGTTGGTGGTGGTATGATAGTGACGCAACGAAATGGCAATACAGATGTTGATGATGAGGGATGTTAGGTGAAACGTTATGCGGATAAGGTTGAGAATAATGATACAACATATAATCATATTCGTGTTGTGGTAGAAGAGATTGTCGTTAATGTTGAGGACGAACATCTCACTAATAAGATGAAGGGTGTGATAAGTTCATTTCAAAAGTTCGAGAAGGCAAAACATACTTTTTCTTTGCTTTTGTTGCTTGTAGATTCTTTACCAGAAAACAATATGGTTTTGTATTAGAATAAATCATGTAGTAGATAAGGAACGGTAAAGAAAAAATTTGTTTTCATGGATGAAAGAGTAGTCGTATAGTATATAGTGGAGGAAAAATTAACTGTTTGGACTAGCCGTTAGGGGTCCGTTGGCGTTTGGTTTAGAATGACAATGATAAAGACTTTGTCCCTTTTTTGTAATAAGACGGCAATTAACTAAGAAGAACATTTATTTTGATGTCAAGACTTTACCATTTCAATAATAATCAGAATGACATAATATTTGTTGTTTTATTTAAATGATAAAGTATTTTTCCTTTTTAATAATAAACGGCATAGTGTTGCCGTTTTACCATTAAAACGATAAACATTATGCCATTTTATTATTGAAAAGACAAAGTCTTTGATGTTTTATTCACTAGTTCGTTTATTTAGTTCACCAACTATAGGAATTATTTTAACCTATAACATATAAGTGAGAATGAAGCACATTAGACTGCATTATGACTAGATCAGTTTAGACGGTCAAACCTTCACTTCCGTCAATAACTGTAAGAACTAGGGTAGATGTCAACTTTCGCTTCATCTCATTGAAAGCTGATTCGCACTTTTCATTCCAATTAAACTTGACATCCTTTCTAGTCAGCGCGGTGAGCGGTGTGGCAATCCAAGAAATTTTTTCTATAAATCTACGATAATAGCCGGCCAAGCCTAAGAACTTACGAATATTTGTAGGTGTTTTGGGAGTCTCCCAATCCTGCAAATTCGATGGATTCAAGTTTAGAAAGAGATAAGATGTTCGGATGGAAATGACGAATAAGGATAGAACTTACATTGATTACGGTGATCTTAGCTGGATCAACCGAAATCCCAATCTCTGAAACAATAAGGCCAAGAAATCGAACTTCATCTCTCCAAAAGTGGCATTTTGAGAACTTGGCTTTAAGCTGATGACTACGAAGAGTTTCAAGGACAAAAGCCAAATGTGACTTATGCTCTTTCTCATCTTTAGAGAAGATGAGAATATCATCGATGAAAACGATGACAAACTTGTTAAGAACATCATGGAAAACTATGTTCATCAAATCGACAAAATAAGCTGAAGCATTGGTTAGGCCGAAGGAATAACCAACCATTCAAAGAAACCATTATCAGTACGGAATGCTGTTTTAGTTATACTCTCCTTAGCAATTCTCAGTTGGTGGAAGCCGGTGGCCAGATCGAGTAGAGAGAAAAATTTAGCTCCATGGAGCTGGTCAAATTAATCATTAATGCGGGGCATTGGATATTTGTTTTTGTGCGAGCTTGTTTAGCTCTCTATAGTCCACACACATTTTGAGAGAACCATCTGACTTTGTGACGAATACAATTGCAGCTCCCCATTCTGAATTACTTCGCTTAATCAAGCCTTTGGCAAATAAATGTTCAACCTGAGCATTCAATTCTGCCTTCTCTTTAAGAGCCATTATCTTGTAAGGAAGAACCACTGGTCGAGCATCTGGAATAAGATCAATGCGAAATTCGATTTCCCACGGAGGTGATAGGGAATTGACCTCTCCAAACACATCAGGGAAAAGCTGAACAATCGGGGTGGAGCTTAGATCATTCGAATGAGAGTCAAGAGAGAATATAAAACTTCCAGCACACTCCTGAAGCGATTTACCTTTAATAACTAAAGGTTTACTCTTGTCGTCAATTAGAGAGACGGTTCAAGATTTACATGAGATAATGGCTTCGAACTTTCATAGCCAATCAACACCTAATAAGATATCAAATGCCTCGAATCCAAGGACATAGAAATCCCAAGTGAAACAATGTATACCATACATAAGCATGACATATTTTTATACCCTTTTGAGGGCAGCGGATCCTCCGATGGGATTTGGTACACATATGAAAGTTGAGGCAAGAATGGGTTCCGATTCATGTTTATTACACAAATCAATAGATATGAAACTATGTGTGGCTCCAGTATCAAATAGAACTTCAACAGGTAAAGTATGCAACATAAAATTACTCTGCAATGTACCTTGGTCATCCTGAACTGCGGGGGTAGGGGTGGTAATAGCAAAAACTCCAGACGGGGTAACCTTCTTCTGGGTAGGGCAATCTTTCTTAAAATGTCATGCCTGTAAGCAAATGTGACATACATCTCTCTTGGCCATCTAATCTGGTGGCGGAATAGCTGCCCCCTTTGGGGATGGGCAACTGTTGGAATAATGACCCTTCTGATTGCAGTTAATGCAGGTGATAGAGGATAAGTCGATGGGCTTCTTCTGGGAATAGCCAAGCCGGTTGTCTTTTGCCATTTCTTCCTTTGTTGCTCAAAATTCGGCTTCCTCTTTCCTGTCTGACTAGAGGATGGCTGAGCAACTGGTTCCTTGGTGACTTATGCACCCCTTGGCTTTCCCTCATATCTTAGAGCAAAATCCATTAGCTTGCTGAAAGTGCAATGGACATGAGCTGTGAGGAGATCATAATACTCTGGCCATGCTCCATGGATGAATTTCTCGTTCTTCAGAAGTGGCGTATCAATCAAGCCAAGTCCGAACTTGGAGAGTTCGTTAAAACTTCCTTTCATACTCGGAGAAAGTCATGTTACCCTGTTTGAGGTCCATAAATGATCGATAAAGCTGAGCCTCTCCGGCTGCTGGCATCCACAGAGCCGAAAAAGATTCCTTATTCATAAGCGAGGTAAAGGTGAGTTAAGATTTGAAGAGATAGAAGGAATTATTTGGATGAAATTTCAGTTAGATGTTACTTAAACTGGGCCCAGGTGATAGTTTCTCCGTCGGTACGGGAGGTTACCGACTCCCACCAATCGTGTGCTGCATCCTGAAGCTACCAAGCGGCCTATTGACGCTTATGCGCATCAGTAATCTCAGGACCAGTGAAGATCCTTTCCAGGCTCTTCAGCCACTGTTGCGCTCCAATTATGCTCTCGGAATCAGAGAATTTGACTCCGCCAAGCTGGATGTATTCTTTGCAAAGGGTAGAGAACTTGACTACGGGAGCTGGAGCACGTGGTGCGGAAGCATTTCCTCTACCCCCACCTCTGGCGTTCCTTCTAGTACTTATCCTGGAATACCAAAAGCGATTTAGAATCAAAGATAGAAATTTATAGGACTTAAGGAAATTCTAATCATACAAATTCAATAAGGAGGATGGAATCAAAGGTTATAGATTCTTAGATGATTCTCCTCATTCTTGGGTATTGTTACCCAATCTCTAATGAGATTTACAACTCCATAGGCAAAGGTTTTTGAGAACCAAAGCTCTGATACCAACTGTAACAACACGTATATTTAGAACATTTAAATTGACAATAATCAACACATGTCAACTTAAGTAGTATAAAACACGAATCATTAATGGAGTATATGTATATAAATGAGAATCATTACAGTATCACAGGCGGATACAATATAACAGAATAATGCAGCAGGATTACAACAATGTCATAATAGTAATTCATGAAGCTACTAAGTAAATACAACAATATCTTAAGCAAATGGTGAAATTGAAATACATAGATGTCCGATATATCATAATAGACTAGCACAATACTGATAAAGATAAATGATAGTCTTCAAAGTCTTCAGCTTTCAAGCAGCACGGCGGCTGAAATCCGCAGACTAACCCGAGCATAAGCACAAACAAACACTCGAGTCAGGACATATATTCTTATACAAGATAATGTGGTTCAAATTTTGAAATAATAATAACTCAAAGACGAATGGAATGAACATCTTTCAGGATCCGTTAAACTATTTATATATAGTAGTGTACGCTAAGTAGATAACGTCTAACAGTAATATCAAACATCAAAATAGTGTTAAGGTGTCACCATTATTCGCCATAACACATTTATGTAGCATCATAGTCTATACAGCACTGTAAACTCCACCATAAACTAGTGAGCTATCAGGGTGTACTCCATAGATATGATACAAAATAATTCGTAGTGGTCGCGTATAGGGATACAAGTATTAAAGGGCACATGAGGCAATACCCAAGGTAGTGAAACTACCGTTTGCCTAATCCGGACTGGTGAGAACACATCGTCGCGATGATCGCAACACCGTGAAACAACACTCAAAATTCAAGGGTGCACACCAATCAAAAACAAGTAATGAGTAGTTTATGAAGAAGTGTGTTCGCTAGAGGTAGCTAGCCTCGTTGGCCCGTCACAGCTCCTGTTTATGTCATTTCCAATTTGACACAGGCGTCAAGATCATCCATTATCGTTCTCTTTCTTCAATCATCAACGTACACCATTCCGATCATTTCATTCTAGATCACACTCCACGTATAATAGTTATTAAAGTGGTATTCGGTTTAGACAGAGAGTATGTCCCTAACTGATCACGGACTCTTTAATAACTTCGTAATTGTTACACCGATTGGTCATTTAATAACTTTCAAAAAATCAAAATCAATTTCACTTAGAATTCGAATGCCAACATTCCATTTGACTTTCTATATTAATTTCCATAATTTAAGTTTTAAATTTTCCAATTTCAAATTTCTACTTGGTTTCACTATTCAACTTCAATGCAATTTTAAAACAATTCAAATGTTGGTTTAAATTCATATATGAATTCCATTCAATAATCATTTAAATTAAGTTAATTTGACATTCGAAACAAATTCGATTTAATTTCTAATTTGTAACGACCCGTAATTTTCGATAATTAAAATTTGTTAATTTAATAAGATTTTGGCAATTATATAATGAAGAAATAAAAATATGTAATTTAGTAATGAAATGAACACTAAATTAGAGTATAACAATGTTAATGTAAGTTGATTATTAACAATGTGTATGAAACTCCAATTTATTTGTAATAATATAAAATGTTTACTTAGCTACAAATTGAATATATGAAAACAAATGTAAGCATTGAATTAACTAATGAATTTAAATTATAATAAATGATAATTGAATAAGATCAATGTTCTGTAGGTAATTATAATATTTGTTTGAAAGTAATAAAATTAAAGGTAATTAAAGTTTAATGGTAACAATTGTTATAAGTTACCTATTTGTTTAGTTCATAAAATTTAATTTGAAATCAATTGCAGTTAATTCACTTAATTTGTGCAGTTAGAGTAGATTGAATTAGTAATTGAAAAATGTTAATTCAACAAGAAGTAACCAATGTAAACTCTACCCATAATATGGCAATTGATTGAATGAAAACAATTGAAATTCATGTTTGATGAATTTATTGAGTTTTGACCTGTAATAAATGGATTTTTGAAATTAAATGAAATAATATGTTAATGGGAATTAATATGAACTGAGAATACATCAATGTAATGTAATATAAATTAATGTTAATTATACCCATTAGATGTCAATTTATTGAATAGCAAGATTTTAAATCAAAGCAATGGATTTATTGGAATTTCAATTGATATTTAATGAATTTATTAAAATTGAAATTAATTACGGTAATGGGTAAATCAATTTAACTTTGAATTGACATCTAAATTTGTTTAAGTTATTGTAATTGTTTAAGAAATCAAAAATGATAAGATTTGTTAACTATGGAATTGAAATTGAAAAGGTGATTTAATTAATTTATTATTAAATTATTTAATTAACTAGAAAATAGCCATTTTGGCCACTGACTCAGATTTCGACGAAACCAGTTTTATCGGATCCATAACAGTGAATTATTGTAGGATTTCAAGTTTTGTAGCGATCGGACGTGTCGTTTGATCGTACGGACTCGAAACGCCTAAAAATCAATGTAACAACCCGGGTTTGACAGCATATTTTAATAAATATTTAATCTAATTTAAATTAAATACAAGCTTTTAAATTTTTAAAATGATGAGATCTTTGATATTTAACAGTTATATGTGTTGTAAAGAAAATTTGATTTGAGAAAAAAAAATAATGTTTCAAAATCATTTAAAACAAAATCTGTCTGATTCACTAAAATCAAAGATTTTATATTGTTGATATTTAATCTAATAAAATGAAATTGAAATAATAATGTTTAAAATAGACAAATATAGCAATATTAAACATAAACATTCATAACATAAGTATAAGATATAATTATGAATATAAACTGTAACTAAAAATATAAATATACAAATATAAGTTATAACTTGAAATATAAAAATAGAAACACAATGTTGTGAATCAAAGGCTTGAAAAATATGAAGTATAAATAGAATACAAGTAATATAGTCAAACAATAACCTGTAACATACATATGTACCACAAGATGTTCAAAAAGATCTTTGTCCATAAAATAAAATAAAAATAAAAATAAAAATAAAACTGATATGCTGCTGAAGTTTATATGCATAAGAAAACAAAGTTTTCACTTCAATATTATAAAAACAGATCATTGTCTTGTATAAAATAAACAAAACAATCTGAAACATTAATTACGTGTTATCTTAAATAAAAGCAAAATCATTAATTAGCACAACTTCTTGTTCAAGTAAGTACTGCAGCCTAATTTTTATGTGATGATTTCCTTCTGCTGTATAGAATACTTAGTCAATAAAAAAAAGGAGCATGGCATTAAAAATACAAACTATCTAGATACAACCTGCTATTAAGTAACTTCTATATATATCCACCTATATATTATGTTCGTTTATAAAACTGAACAAAACCTAAAGCAAACTTGAGACACATTATTGCTTTGCAAATATAAATAAAATTCAAAACAGAAAAACAAAAAGGGAGGCTTCAGGAAAGTTTCTTCTGCAGTTTCATCAACACATCACTTTCTGTTCAAAGTTTGTTCTGGTGAGTAAACTTACCTATTTTCAATCTAAACTTGTATCTTTAGCTTATAAATGGTGTGTGTTTTGATATTTGCTTAAATAAGTAGCCTTGAGTATTTTCTGTTGCTCTGGTAGCATATATAATTGTTCTTCAGAAATATTTGAGTATCTGAACAAAGTAAGCAAAGAAATTTATAAACACTTATTCATATAATTGTTTGAACTTTGGTGTTGTTGCTGATTCAAGTTGTTTATCTTAAACATAGGCCTGCAAACTTGTTTTAGAGTTTAACAGTATGTCATAAATACGGTTATTTCAAGTTACAGGTAAAAGGAAGCAAAAGGTCAAAATTTGAATGTTTAAATTTGTAAATCCAATAGCATATTCTGATTTCATACTCATAGTTAGGATTTTTAACATAAAAATTATGATTTTTAAGCAAGGGTATTAAGAGCAGTTTTAAAATGAAACTAAAATGGGTTTTTGTCAATTCTGGATGATTGGGTAAATTTTAATTGTTATAAATTGATATGAAGCAAGCTTGTAATCCATTTAACACAAGAAAAATGCTAAAAAATTTATTCAATGAAGGAATTTTGGACTTGGATCGAAGATAGGGTTTAGTTCTTCATTTTCAATGCTCTGTAAAAAAAAAATTGTTTCGACTCCATTAGGTGACCGGGCTAGGGGTGTTTTTGAGGGATGAAGGAGGAGGACATTGGCGACGCGTGGCAGGAATCGCGACTCAAATGATGGTCGGCGCTAGGAGGATGAGGCAATTTCTCTGATGCTGTTCGAACTACAGTTCACCCAGAGGGGTTTTTTTCGATTTCGTGACCGTTGCATCGAGAAAGCTCTTGAATTCGAGTATGTGGTCGAATTGGAGTTTGTGGGGGCTGACATGAGTCGCCGGAGGCGAAGCGAACCACCGTGCACGTGCACGGTGGTGATCAGTGCCAGTGGAGTTTTGTTTATCGCGTGTGTGTTTCTCGAGGTTCTTGGAAGGTCGCTTCGAGTTTTCCTAGGGGTTGCCTCCGGGTCGTTTACGTGAGTTGGCTTCTGCTGTTTTTTTTATACTATAACTTAAACTAAAAAATAAAAATGGGAAGAAGAAAAGTTACAGGAAAAAGAAGAAAGAAGATGAGGAAGAGAGACGCAGGGAAACGCACGAGGGAAACTCGAGTTTTCTCGAGTAAAGGGTGGTGCGGTCTCGGGTACTTTTCTAAATGGACACGCATAATTTTTGTTTAAGTATTTGTATAACTAAGTTAAATAAGTAATTAGTTAGTTTAGATAAATATGTAATTTAAAAGTTTATTAAAGAAAGTTTATAAAGATAGGTAATTAAAATAAGTAATTAGAATGTTAATTAATTTATACTTGAAATTTAAATTAATTTTGTAATTAAAAATTAATCATGTGTTAAATCAATTTAAATTTTAAGAACGTTAGCTAATTACTTAAAAGTTAATTAATGGTAATTAACTTAAGTGATTAATTAGGGATTTTAATTAATTTAAATTGACAAAAATTGATTAGTTAAAGTAATTAAATAAGTAATTCATTTTTAAGAAGTAAGTTATTAATTAACAATTAAAAATAAATAAATTAACCGAGTAATTAAGTAATAATTGATGGATAAAAGTTAATTAATCAAATAATTAATTAAAGATTAGATGATTAATAAATTAATAATTAATGATTAACTAAGTAATTAATTGATCATTAATAAGTTAATTAATCAGTAATTAATTAAGCAGAATAAAAATAGTTATTCTTAAGCAAATAATTTAGTTAAGTAAAACCAAACTGTTTTGATATGAATTGGTAATTCTGTTTGATTGACCTTGATATCTGTTGATGATTTTTCTATGATATGTTGTGATATTATAGATACCTATGATAACTGTGTATGACTTATCTGTGATATCTGTTATGTGAATTCTTAATATTAAATTGAACTGTTAAGTTAAATAGACAACTTGGCCCTTAAAATGGCATTTGGATTCCGATGAGACCGGGATCGGAAGAATTAATTTTGATTCTCCGAAAACAACATCGATCCAAATTAAACGATAGGTTGTGACTTGTCATTTGGTGATCGAGATGGTGTTCATAATGCAGGGGTTATCGTCATTAACTCTGAGGGTGATTCCAAAATGAGTGTAACGAGATAATGCCTTCGGTTTCGTTCGAACCCGGAACGAACTTGTATGGATTGAATGCTTTCAGCACATCGTCAGGCGGACGATGAGCATTCTAAGAATAATGTTCAATAAAGGTAATCGTAGCCTCAAGCCTCATCAACCGGGAATGGCTAAAATAGGGGAGATGCAGTAAGGTTAGGTGGGTCATGCCCAAGCAGGACAAGATACTCCCCTGTCTAGATGTCCCTTTTTATTTCGGCTGTGTGAGCAGTTGTTGGCCACAACTGCGGGGTTTATCTTGTTCGGGACTCTTCAGTAAGGAATGGTTTCGGCCTTGTGTTGTAGGGGGTCGGGAGTGATCCTCGGTACGGTGATCTAGGCCCCGTACTGTGACGGGCGGTACCCCAGTAGCCCTGCCATTGTTGGAAACCCATTTTCCCTACGAGACCCTACGGTTTTGATTTGTATTACCCACTTTCGTGGCTAGTAGCTGGAATTTAATAGATGTAACAATTTCGGCTATTTTCTATTTACTCGAAAACCCTAGACACTATTATAATATCACTGAATTTCCTATAAAATGTTCTGGTTAGCGTAAGGTAAAAACTTACCCGTATTTATTTGTGGGGAGTCTTACGCGATACCTTTATTTCAAATGATTTTCAAAGTTAAACAATTTTAACCGTTTACTCATACCAGACCCACGTCTGACCCGGAGTTTATATTTTATTTTTCATAAACTCTTGGGTACTCAAATTTTTATGAGTAGCCAAGTAATAGGTATTGGGAGTGTTGATTTTCTAGAGGAGCTTTTGGGAAGAAGACCAGACGTATGTATCTATATATATGTAGTTCCGCTGTATAGTTAGTGTATGCTGTATTTTGGATGTATGTACGGACATATATGTATATGACAGTTCTATTATATGATATTGTATGACTCTGATGTATGTATAACTATGTAATAGTATGTTGATGTATTATATTTTGTTCCATTCCGCTGTGAGATTTTGATGTTGTTATTCTTTCTTTCTATTCTTTTCTATTTCTATCCCTTTCTTTCTTAATGATGAAACGTCTTTCTGGGGTTAGAAAGGCGGGTCGTCACAATCAATTTAATTGAAATCAACCGAAATCAATTTGAAATAACTTGATTTTAGCATAACTTCTTTATACGATGAAATTTGGACTTGATACCTATTCCATTGCGTTTAAAATATTTAAAAATATTTGTTTTGATATATGGGTTGACCCAATTTCATTCCGGAGCCAGAATGGGCTTTTTGGGCCATTTATCGTTCAATGATCCAAACCATTTGAATCTGTTCTTTTTATTTTCAACCATACCTATACATATATATCCAATTATAAACCCTAGCAGCCTTTCTATTTCTTATTTCTATACGTACAATTCCAATTGCTCCTCTTCCTCATCTCAATGGCAGAAAAAAATATAATTCCCAATTCAATTTCAAATCAAAATTTCCACTTCAAAAATTCAAACTCCTCAAATAATATCAAATAACACATCGATCTGAAGCTCTCGACGAGCACAGGTCAAATCTGTGATTTTTTCAATCAGAATCATCGTTTGGCCAGAAAACTGAAGTCTAATCTCGTCCGTTCTTCATCACAGTTTCATGAACCTCGATGGATCACCAAATCAGTTGTACCGTTGTGAAGAGAGCCTAGTGCGTTGCTCATCGGTGGTGGTTGCTCGTCAAATTGATGGCCAGATCGACTAGAATAATTGGATTAGAGTTTCACGAAGGGGCGGCGACTGTGTTTTTCAGTGATGTGGTGATGACGATCGATGCTGGAGGGGTCGCGGTCTGGAGGTGGAGCTGCTATGACGGCGTGGTCGGCGATCGAAGTAAGCGAACGGTAGCATTCGTCTGGTCAGAGCGGCGGGTTTGATCGTTCTGTAATGCGATGTTTATTTCGACTGGGAAACGCGTGAGTAAGGATTGACTTCGGGCTGACGTGTGAAGGTAATGGTGTACATATTTATTCATTTAATCTATTTTATTATTTTAAAACCGTATGACTTCTAACATCAATAACGTCTGCATACGAGGTTGAAATTATGCACGGTTTTCTCCTCTAGGATCGTATTAAAATTCCGAAGATTTGGCATGTTTTGGACAAATTCTGAGACCATTCAAACTTTGGGCTTATTTTGAATTTAAATTCAATGTAAATTCAAAGGTAAGTGTTTTAACCCACTCACAAATTCTACAATTTCTTGTGTTTGTTAAATTGATTTATGATATGATTAGAAATTTGTTTATGACTGTTTGGCATATTTTAAATCATCATCCCAGTTAAATTGAATTCATTGAATTGAATTGTTATTTAATTTATTATTGAATATAAACTGCCAGTAAATGCCTGTTATTTATTTTTCGTTATATATTGATGTTATTGATTGAATTGGATGATGATTGTGATAAATGGTTGATGATTGTTATTTGACGAATGGATGTTGTATTTTATATTTTTATACACTGCAAGTTGTTGTGCTTTTATTTCATTCGGGATTGCGGTTTGAAATGATATAACCGTATTTTTATTTTAAATTACGGATTGAAATGATAAATATCTGTATCACTTGACCATAAGATAGAAAATTATATACAGACACCGTCGGTCTATATATATATATATATATTTTGAAAATGATTTCTATGGTTTTGGATAGAAATATACGGTTTAATAAATATTTATTTTTGATATTATATAAATATTATTTTATGTATAGTTAAATTCTTGTATTTAAGCTATGTATAAATTTGTTTAATAAAAATAAGTTTAATAATGGAGTTTGATTTTATTAAAATAAAATATGGTTAAGTATTTAAATCATACTTTAATATAGAGGGTATAATGATTTAAATAAATTAAGGTTGAAGGTAAATTGTATTTAAGAATTAAAATCAATAAGTTGACGTAAAATTTATTAAATTTGAAATTTTAAAAGGTATGATTTTTATAACTGGATTTTTGTTCAATACGAATTAAACGAATATTTCAAGTATAAATAAATTGAAGGAAATATTTAGTTATTTGAAATTTGAGTTTTATTTAAATGATAATGGATTTATTATACAAATATTTCAAAACCAAATAATAGAACATTGAATTGTTGAATCGTAATTACCAACCTTAGTTTTGAAATTGTTTAATGCTCAAAGTTTGAAATGTATTGAAATGGAAATGGTTTATTGAAACTGAAAGTGAGTTGAAAGTTATGAATTGAGATTTAATTTAAAGTGAATAAAATTGTGAAGTCGAGGAAATTATTTTACTTCATAAAGTAATTTTAAATTCAAACTATTTTATTTTATATACTATTTGAATATCCAAACCATTTAAGTTTTGGAAGTTATGGTTTAGAAGTTATGAAATTCGAAGTATTATGTTTTGAAAGGTTATATTTCAAGCGTTTGGTTTCGGAATATTATAAATTTGAAAGTGCTATGATTTTAGGAAGGAGGATATATTTGAAATAAAAATGATATTATATTGATTTGGGTTTATAAAAATGATAACATATTGATTTGGGTTCTAAAACAGAAATGATATCGTATTTATATGGGTTGAAATGGATATTAAATTTTGGTTTTAAAAGTATTATTTGAAATGACCGTGGTGTTATAATAACGTTTGGTTGTTAAAGAGACCGGGGTCAGAAGTTGTCATACTCTCTGTCAACTCCGAAAACCACTTTAACAACCGTGTACATCGTGGAGATTCCAGAATGAAGTAGGATGGTGGCGACGTTCTATTAAGGTATTTACGTGGACCAGACTCCCATGAGTTGGCATTAGGTGGCTAAAACAGGAGCGATTCTCGGGCTAAGGAGGTAGCCGCTCTTATCGGACACATCCCTTCGATATTATACTCTGACTTTAGGATTGATTCGGTGGCCACTTTTATTTTTGATTTTTGATTTTAGGGGCGTGGCTCGAAGTGGGCGGTAGTAGCTGCTACGCGTTACCACCAGCCCAGATGCGTAATTGGTATATCTACCCTGGCATTGTCTTGTGTGCCGTGTCACCTACCCTAGCACGCCTTATACAAGTTTGGTTTTCTCCCGTAGCCATGTGGTATCGTCTGGTGGCTTCCCGATCAAGGGGGACCATGATATTGGATGGACGACTGGGACTATTACGTGGTAAGGGCTATATGGGTAACCCCTTACGCTACTTAAAAGTAGGTTTATTTTACTATAGACATTATTATAATAGCGAAATATTACTACATAGTAAATAGTTTAACGGATCCTTAGGAGATGTGAATCCCGAGCATATCTTAAGTTACTGCACTCGCGTTAGACCCTAGTCAAATCCCATAAACATCTCTGACGCCATTCCACTCATAATATTTACTATTGGTATAACTTACATAAGATCTTTTAGTTTTGACTCGAGTGTTGTGTCTTTTCAATTCGCTCGGGTCAGCCTGACCATTCCAGGATTCGAAGACCTTATTTCTGGAGGTCGAAGACGAAGATTGTATTACTATTATTTATTATATCACTCCACTACATTTATACTATTCCGCTGCATTGTTATTTATTATTCTCTTGTATGTGTAACTCTGATATGTATTGTATAAGTTTAATCAATGTTTTGTAAAATAGCTTCATGAACTGTTTATTTGCTTATTATATTTTATCATTCCGCTGTAAGATTCTATTTTGTTTTTTTTTCCTTCTTTCTCTGTTTTTTATTATTTACGCCATAATAATCCGCCCTTATGTATAGTTTAAGTCTGATGTGTGTGGTTTTTCGTCGATTTAAAGCACACAAAAAGGCGGGACGTTGCATAATTGATTATATCGTTCACTTAAGTTGACCTAAATTATATCCAAACTTACAAATTTAATTTAATTGAATTCGCCAAATTAAATTCTTTAAATTATGAGTTATATTTAATTAATTTAAATAAATCACATTTTACTTCTTATTAAAGAAATTCGATTCACTTATTTACTCATCTAATTAAATAGTCACAAGTTAAATTTCTTCAATGAACAAGTTTCAAATTTGTTTAATTATTATATAAATTTACAAAACTTAATTCAACAATTTATTAAATTTGAACAACATACTTTCATCAAACAATTGTTGATATTTATTTTAATTTATCAAATATTTAACATTTTAAATTTCACTAGAATTTGAAATTTCAAATTTAATTAAAACCTTTCATTATTTCTTTTAAATCAAATCTTTGATTATTTTTTTATTTTTATTTGTTTGTTTGACCAATCGGGTTTCTTATTTAATTCTCTATCCTAGGTCAAGTGTTTTATTTGGGTATTTATCATTTCAGTCCGATTCCATTTCAATTCAAATCAGCGGCATAGTAAAGAGAACTTGCAGTGTGATAACTGGGATGGTGTCAAAGTAAATAAACAAGCAATAACAACAATCAACAACAACATAATCATTAATTTAAATAATCTCGAAATAATCATATTAATTTTACATTATAATTTCATGTAAATTAATACAATTATTTCTAGAATCTACACTATTATTTCATGTAGATTAAAGATTATTACGCTATTATTTTATGTGATTCTACACTTGTTAACTACTTTATTCAAGCCCATACTTCATCAAATTTACATGATATGAAATTTGTTTACATTGTTTCAAGTGTTGCTAACTATATTTCTATGTGTCAACTAATTAGACATTTCAAAGGTTATACTATACAGATTTTTATTTTATCAATTTCAAGTACATATGTCAAATTCAAAGTGTTAACTACAATACGTCTAATTCAAGTGTATATTATCTATCACTTCATGTGTTAACAATTTAACATTCAATATTAACATCAAACAATCATCGGCATTATAAACCAAACTTGATTATTATTGTATAATAATATAAGTCGTGAAATTTATTCACCTTTAGTGGTTAGAGAGAATTGATCGACGAGGCACGAAGAGGCATGAATAGACTTGACACGAACGCAACACAAACACGAACAATCGAACAAGCTGCAACCATCGACAAGAAAGAAATAGTATAAATTTCTAATATGTACGTTCATATTTATATCAAATCATATATATACACACTTACCAATCAATAAAGAAAGAGAAAAAGAAAAGCTACAAGAGAAGTCTGCTGCAAGGTAGATGACTTCAGGTTGTTGCCGTGCAACAACAGAGAAGAGAAAAAATATATCTGTTACTACTCTTCCACATACTTCAACATATATACACAACTATATATATATGCAACAACAGAGATATGGGTTTAATGAAAGCATAGTAAAACATTTTCTATTTTTTTATAAAGTAGAAAACTGTCTCAACACATATGCATGTATTATGCAAAGCAAATCTTGGCATGGAACAGGACATAGGCTTAAGTATAGCAGCACTAGGTTGCAGGGTTTGATGGTGTCTACAGGGCAGCAAGGGGTCGGGGCAGTCGCAGTGGGAGGGTGACGGAGTTGTGCAGTGCGTGCGGTAGGTGAGGTGAGATGGCTCGGGTGTAGGCTGGGTTGTCTCGGCCTGGATGTTTCGGTGGCGGTGTCTGGTCAGGAGGGGGTGGCACAAGCAAGTCGACGAAGGAGGGGAGTGGGTATACGGTGGCTCGATGGTTCGGTTAGGAGGGAGGGCGACGGCGTGGTCGGAATAAGGTAGTGTCGGTTTGGATTTAGGTGAGGGCGAGGTGGAAAGGTGGCAGTGTGGTCGGAAGGAGGTGGTGCATGCGGTGGAGTGGGCGACGCAGGTGAAGGGAAGGGCGACGCACGGTGAAAAGTGGCAGAGATGCACGGTTCCTTTATACGTTTTCTTTTGCAAAAAAATGACAAAGGGAAGAATATAAAAGAGGAGAGAAAGATGAGATTTTAGAGTACGTGTGTTTACCTATAGCAAGAAAAATGTTGGTAACCGAAACTAGCGCAGAAAAAAATGAAGTTGTATAGTGTAGAGGGTATACCGATGGATAGGGACCAATAGACAGAGAATATTATTTGTGTGAGTTACGAAATATGTTGTAGATTTTCCCTGCTATCAACAGTTGCTGTGCAACTTTTCATGCCCATTAAATCAGCTGCCAACCACCCTAATCAATTCTCTTCAGCATAAGATTTTGAATGCAAATGGGCTGAAATAAATTTTGTTTTAATTTTGAAATAAATGGGCACAATCAGGTTAATTGGAGTGGGCTGAAAATGGACTGGATATTCATTTAACCGGTCCGTTTGGAACGATTAAATAAGTGCGACGATTTACGCCGAACTCCAATTTGTACAAATGGATATACCATTCTGATCGGCGCGTCGAGGCGTTTACAACGGTACACATATATTGAAGATACGACAGTTCTACCAAAACTCAAAATTTACGCCGATTAAATTGCTCGTTTGACAGAACAATTTAAATGAAGCGGACGACGATGAAATTAGACGAAATGGAATGCTACGTCTTGACCAGATAAATTTTTTACAACATTACTGTGTAAAAATATTTAAGATCGGAAGATGAAAATTTACGCACTTAAAATGAACTGATATATAATAAAAAATGAATGAAATTTACTGTGATATTTTACGACGAAACTTTTCCTATATCCATAAATAACTAGACGCATTTTATATACGAAGTTTGGACGTTAATGGAGGATGTATAAAAAAAATTAGATTTTATACTAAAATAATAGATTCAAAATTTTAAATTGGGTCGGAAATTCAGGGTCGTTAAATGTAACGACCCATAAAATTTTAATAATTTTTAATAAATTAATAGGTAGAGAATAAATAGTATAAATTAATAGGTAGAGAATAAATAGTATAAATTAATAGGCAGAGAATAAATAGTATAAATAAATATGTAGAGAATAAATAAGTAACGTTTAAATTAATAGGTAGAGAATAAATAGTATAAATTAATAGGTAGAGAATAAATAGTATAAATTAATTGGTAGAGAATAAATAGTATAAATAAATAGGTAGAGAATAAATAAGTAACGTATAAATTAATAGGTAGAGAATAAATAGTATAAATTAATAGGTAGAGAATAAATAAGTAACATATAAATTAATAGGTAGAGAATAAATAGTATAAATTAATAGGTAGAGAATAAAACGTATAAATTAATAGTTAGAGAATATATAGTATAAATTAATAGATAGATAATAAATAGTATAAATTAATAGGTAGAGAATAAATAAGTAACGTATAAATAAATAGGTAGAGAATAATTAAGTAACGTATAAATTAATAGGTAGAGAATAAATATGTAACGTATAAATTAATATGTAGAGAATAAATAAATAACGTATAAATTAATAGGCAGAGAATAAATAAGTAACGTATAAATTTAGATACGTTACTTTTTGTATAAATTTAGCGTATCTTGTACTAACTATATGAAAAAATATATAAGAACGACGCATATATATATTGCCCATGATAAGCATATCTCTTCTTCTTTTCATTATCTGGAAAAAACTCTTCCCCTCATTCCTCTTTGCTCCATGCGTTCACCACATGCTCGATTACCCACAACCGTTTCCTCTCTTCTTTCATTCTTTATATGTAAGTATTTCTTTATATATTATATCTATTTCTTATACTTGCAGCTTTATATATATTCAATCATACGAAAGGTTTGTTGAAAACATAGATTTATATGTATATTTTATTTTATACAAGATTTCAAGTATCCTGGTGAGTTGGTTTTAGAGCGTATATATATAATCTGCTTGGTTATTTTAAGTTTTTATTTATAAGTTTGAAATAGATTTTCATAACACATATTTATTTTTCGGTATGTATATATGATTTCTGCATATTTGGATAAGTTTATGTTGTACAAATTATTATATATATTAGTTGTTTGTGTTAGGTATATGCATGCTATATGGTTTCTGCATATAAAATATATAGCTTTTATAGTATTATTATATATGGCAGAGTATATATTGATACAAAATATGTTTTGTTAACAGCTTGGTATGTTATGTTTATAAAATATGTTATGAAAAAAAAGGATTTTTGGTAAATGATTTATGTCAGTTTTCCAATGTAAATGTTAGTAATATATGAGTTTGACAGTGTATATATGTTAGTAGAAATGACATTTTGTGTATATATAAAGTTTACATAAGTTTGATATGTTATTCTTCAATATATTTGTTTATATAAGTCGGTTTTTGTTTTATATATATATTATTATTATATGATATGTATAGTAAGACTAAGTTAATTTTTAATATGTACTGTGTACATAATTTATTGTTGTTTAAGTATATAATGTATTTTGATTTTTTTTAAAAATAGCCGCAGCCTATATTGGCTTACATATTTTAACTTGCATAGGTTCTATTTAGTATATAAAGTAAGTTATTTATATACTATAAGGTTTATATAAAATTTTATGATACATGTTAATACGAGTTATTATATATGTAAAGTTTATATTATATGAGTTTAAGATAGCTGTATTTTGAACATTTGGTGCACATACATATATTATATCCAGGCTGCTTTGTTTTGTCATTCTATATTTTACTATTTTAAGGTGAGTACATATCATATATTTGTTATACAACTGGTTGTATAGGATGTTGTGAGTCAGTAGTTAGTTTTATTGACGTTTTGAAATTTTTTAAGCACGTATGAATATATATGTATATTTATAACTATAATATGTTTCTGGTTATATTAGAGTTAGCTCAGTTTATACATGAGAAGTCTGTGTTTATGCCCATATTTTAGAAACAATAGTCAACTTTTGTTCTTTTTGGTTGATATAGGTTATGTACAGTATTATATTTATACTATTTTGGATTTAAGATGATTCTATAAATACTCTACTTTATAAATTATTTTAATACACATATATAATTTGGAAATTTATATAGGTTGAATATAATATGTTATTGAATGTAAAAATATGGATGGATTTAAACTATATATATATAACATTTAATATATATATATATATATATATGTATAGAAATAGTTATATATAAAAAAAAGTTTTCTTTTAAGTATTCATAATTAAACATTTGTTTTATCTGTTTGAGAATATATATATATATACTAGTTATATAAGTTTGGTATAAAGGTGTTAGTATATTATTTTTTTAAGTGTATGTTGATTTTAAAAAAAAAATGTAAGCTTGATTTATTTATTTATATGTTTGAAAAACATGTAAATTAAATTTGTGATGTTTGAACTTAGAATATAAATTTCATATGTGTATATATAGTTATAGGTGGTTATAAAAGTTTGCTTATACCATTTATCTTCATCGTTCCAGTTCTGATCTGATCCGTTTCATCAATTCGAGCCAATCAGCTTTGATCGTTGAATTCGTGCCGATTTTGCTTTGCTTGGATTTGAAATTTAATTTCAGTGTCTGTATTAGTGTGCGTATCCGTGTCTCCTTCTATATTCTCTAGCCTCGAAAGGTGAGCAATCACTCACGATTAACATTTTTTTTATTCATTAAATTTGATTTCGATTGAAACGACAACTGAAATATGCTATTGTAGTTATTTAAATTTGTTATATATGTTATTATCTGTAACTGTTCACCTGCGGGATATGACACCATATCCTGTTGTTTATATTATATTGTTATTGATGGTATATGCCTGTTATTTTATTGTATTTTTTGTTATCACTCTACAAGTTCCCTGTAGTTTAGAAATCACTATGGGTTGAAATGATACATACCCGAACAAACTTTAGAATAGGGGGAAATCGTTATGGGTTGAAATGATAAACCCAAGCGATTTTTCATTTAATTGAATTTAAGATTATGGGTTGAAATGATATCCACCCGTATATATTTAGTATACGGATTGAAATGATAAATATCCGTAGCACTTGATATATGATATGAAATATATACAGACACCGTTGGTCCATATAAATATTTTGAAAATAATTTCTATAATTTTGAAAAGAAATATATGGTTCAATAAATTTGATTCTTAATATATTATATAAATGAAAATTGTATATATAGATTAAGTAGTAATGTTTGATTTAAATTAGATTGATTTAATACATATAATATGGTTAATTATTTATGTAAATCTATATTTCAAATAGATTCTCTTGTAATAAATTGAATAATTAAGATTGGAAGATAAATTTAGGTTTATAAAAATCGTATTTAAATAAGGATTTATTTTATTAAATCGATTTGAAATTTTTGAATGGGAAATTTAAAGGGCATGATTTTATAACTGGATTTTTGATTTAAGTGATTTAATTAATATTTCACGTTTAAATAAATTAAAGAAAATATTGAGTAAAATGTAATTTAAGGTTACTATTGAATCTAATAAGAGAGTATTTCAAGACTAAATAATAATGAGGTTTTAAATCGAGATCTATATGAAACTGTTATATAGAACATTTAAATATTAAAGCCTTGAACTATATTGGAATTTAAATGGTTTATGTTGAGATTCGGATCTGTATTTGAAATCAGCATAGTTGAATTTGTTATTTAGCAACTAAATTGAATTAAAATGAAAATTTAGGTTGAACTAGATTTGAATTTATTATTTAGAAAACTAAATTGAATGAAAATTTAGATGGAACGTTGAATACTTAAAGTTTTGAAATATATGGAAATATAAAAGGGGTATTTGTGATTATAAATCCGAATTTGAGATCGATAAAATTTAAGTGGTTATTTTAGAAATTGAGTTGAATTTAAATTGATAAATTGAGATTGAATTTAATTTGAATGGGAAGGTCGGGTTGATGTTGGAACGATTTGTTAAGTTAAGGAAATTGAAAATACTTTACTGTATAAATTATTTAATATATATAAATACTATTTTGGAAAATATAGAGATATTTGAAGTGAAAATGAGATTTGGTTTTGAAGTATAAATTAAGCTAAAATGACCACGGTGTTATAGTGTGTATTTCTACCTTGTAGAAAGTTGCATGGACCCTTATAGGATGGTTATCCCAAACATCCTTTAAGTTATTTGTATTTCAGTTGATATTTCACTTGAGTTGGATTTATTAATATAAGAATGTTAATTCTGACTTGAGTGTTTTGTGTTTTGCTCTACGCTCGGGTCAGACTGAGTGATACAGCATAAGAGACTCACCTTTGGAGTTCGGAGTTTCATTTGGAGATCCAACTATCGATTCAGATTCCAGCCTTTCCAGTTGATTGGTTCAGAGAAGTCATCTGTTGCATTGGAGACTTCACTGCATTTGAACTATTCGGTTGTATTTTATTTCCAACTCTGATGTATATAGTAGCTTCATGAACTACTATTCTTTATCTATTCCGCTGCATTATATTACTCTGTGATCTGTGATTGATTTATTAATTGTATATTTTAAGTTTTGCCAAATTTTAATTAACAATTCGGTATTTTGAATTATTTAAGTCAGATATGTATGGTTTTATTGTCGATTTGAATGGTCCAAAATAGCGGGTCGTTACAGTTGGCATCAGAGCTTTGGCTCTAGGAAAAACTTAGCATATATGGTAAATTTATTCACAGAATCACTTTCGCTCGAGTTGAATCTCTTCCTTTTGACTCGATTTCCTTTGAATTTTGGAATGTCCCTCGGTTCCGAAATTCATTCTGTCTCTCCCTATTTATATTCGTTTGATTCCGGAGTATCCCATAACTCCACATAATGATTTCTAAAGGGGATGAAAACTCCTTTTCAATTGGCATTGACTCA
This sequence comes from Allium cepa, assembly GCA_030765085.1. Lineage (NCBI taxonomy): Eukaryota > Viridiplantae > Streptophyta > Magnoliopsida > Asparagales > Amaryllidaceae > Allium > Allium cepa. Next base: position 882,174,689 of record CM060928.1, read on the forward strand.
CTGAAGATTTTTGTATCCTCGGTTTATGATGCTGCTATATCTTGTTATGCCGAATTCTATATCTCTGGCGATCGAATATCGAATTGCCTCAGAATTCTACACCATTCTAATTTTGGAATCACGGTTGACCGGTAAAGGTCGCCCGTGATTCATAGAAGTATATCCATCTTATATTTTGTAATTTAATTATCTCATCTTCGATCGAGTCTATTTTCGAATCAGGATTCTATTGATTGGAGTTCCTCTAAATTAAATCGCTATCTTTGTTTTGAAATCCATTCTTGACTCGTCCGTTGAAAATCGGGTTTTGTTTGTATTTTTGAAATTGTTTATACCGAAGTTTTATTTTGATAACTATGATTTTTTTATATATATAAAAGTGAAAATGTTTTCGATAAGGATTATATACCTATATATATATATATAAAGCAAATAAGAAATGTTATTCTATATAAAAAGGTTTTGAAATTTTGAAAAATTATAAGAAATTGATTTATATAAAAATGATTTATAACTGTAGAGTTAAATTTGAAATTCGAGAATTGAATTCCGGTATTTTGAAATTGGTTTTAAGATTTTGGAAAATATATAAAAATAATACGATTTAAAAGTATTTTTCCGAATAAGAAATGTTTCAATTCCAATAATTTTGAAGAAATTTCAAAGAAGTTTTCATGAAAATAGAAGTCCAAAACTCACTTATGTCGCTGGAAAATAATTTCGGCGATGAGTGCACGCATCATCGACATTGATTTTCGAGTTTCAGAGTGAGGGAGAGGCCACTTTAATAGCTTCGCTATGCAAGTGATTTTGTAAAACCGTTTTTGATTTCAAATTCCGAAGTATAATTTGATATTTTAGAAAGATGTAAGTATATATTTGAAACAATTTAAAATGAGACCAGTGTTCAGTCCACGAGTTTCGGATTTGTAATTGATTTATTGATTTATTGTTGATTTTCAACTCTTGAATTGAAATTTTGATTTCCCTAACTATTTTGAATGTTCGAACACTTCCAAATCGAGATTAAATTTTCAAAGCTAATAAAATTAGAAGAATATAAAATGTTTGATAAAGAATATAAATTTAGTTTTGAAATGTTTTGAAAAAAAAGTTGAATAATGGTTTTCAGAAAGGTAAATTGGATATTTCACATAGAAATAGATAGTTTAAAAGTTTTTAAAAAAGGGATAATTATAAATTTGGAAACCATTTTGAGTATAATTGATTTTGGGAAAACATTTGGTTTTGAAATTAAATTGGAATAAAAAACCAGTACTTATATGGTGATTTTGGGAAATGAATTTGTTTGACTTGAATTATTTTAATTTGGAAAATGGGATAATTTTCTAAACCTATTATTTTTGGAACTTTGAAATTTAGATATTTAATTTGGAAGAAAATTTGGTGAAATCATATATGATTTTGAAACTGAATTGATATTGAAATGATTTGAAATTTGAGAACCTTATATTATTAAGCACTTGATTTGGGAGTGGTCGAACTTATATAAATGGATTGTATAAGTATGAAGTTGATTTGAAATCTATTGATTTGAAAGGTACTCAATTTGGAAAGAGATTTTATATAATCGAAGTCTATATAAGTATGATTTGGTCTACTATTGATTTTGAAAAGTATTCGATTTGGGAAAAATGGAATCCTATATATATGGACTTTATATAAGTATGATATTTGAAGGTATTTGAAAAGGTACTATATGACATATATTTTCGAAGTAAAGATATGGAAAGTGCCTTCTGCTTGATATCCGCTTTGTGGCCACATCGTAGATGCATTCTATCGGTATTATTCTCTTTGATTTTTGGTTTTTCGGATGTAATACTCGAGTGTTCCCACCGTGGCGTAACCCATGGTTTTTTTCTCTCGCGACCGCATAGCGCAATTGCCTGGCTGAGTCTGGCCCGGGGGTACGGATTGTTTACTGGGGGATCCAGGCGTAACCAGTGTGTATCCTGCAATCTGTGTAGGTCGCGAATAGTAGCGAAACTGCCTGGCTGAGACAGCCTAGGGGTACGGATTGTTTCCTAGAGGACCAAGGCGTAACCATTGTGTATACTGCACTCTACTAGTCATCATGGCGTAACTCGCAGGGTTGAGAAAGCTTACGGATATGGATTGTTTCTTGGGGGATCCAGGCGTAACCATTGTGTATCTGCGAACCATGGTCGGACAAAGGTTTTGGTTTGGTTGTTTTGTTTGGATTGTACTTTGCATATCTGTTTTAAAGGTTTTTCAAGTATTTTCACTGGGTGTTGAAACAAGTCTACTAAGTACTTGAAGAATTCTAGCTTTGCGCCTGATCAAACATTGGCTAGAGTCTGCAAGAACGAGGATAAACTTGTTGAAATATCAAGTTATAAAAGTATTTTCGAAAGGAAAATCTATTTCGATATAATAGTATTTTATTATAAAAGTATTATTATAAAGGTATTTATTATAAAAGTATTTTTCCCAACAAAGAAATTTTGTGTTAATATTTGAGATTGAAACTCTTATGGTTTGAAATTTACGATTTGTGCCCGATTCTATTCTTTGAATCTACCTTATCTTCTCAGCTTTAGTTGTTCACCTATATTCCGTTTCCAGATTCTACCTTCCTTTCCTTTTTGAATATAATCTTTTAAATATTTCTTAACTGTATACTACATTGGTTAATAGAAAATTTTAGTGGTATAAATATTTTTGAAGTTATTAGTTAAATAAAACATATTTAAGGAAAATGATTATTAATTTATTGATAATATTTGAAAAGTATCATGAGATAAATTAAAAATTTCATGAGTTATGGATTTAGTGTTTTCAAATAGCTTCTTTAAATATAACTAATGAAGTAAATAATTGTTTTCAAATAGTTTTCATATACCAATAAAGGTGTTATTTAAACAAATAAATGGTATTTATAGAGGAAGCAAGAAGTTTTACAAATGGGTTTTGAAAAGTATGAATATCTCAAGTAAAATTTATAAAGTTAGATCAATTATTTACCCCTGACTTTCAATCTACTTTTATTTCTGGTAGTTCTATTCTCCTACCTCCTTCCTTTCTGGGGACGAAAAGTTTTGAGTGGGGGAGAGTGTAACGACCCATAAAATTTTAATAATTTTTAATAAATTAATAGGTAGAGAATAAATAGTATAAATTAATAGGCAGAGAATAAATAATATAAATAAATAGGTAGAGAATAAATAAGTAACGTATAAATTAATAGGTAGAGAATAAATAGTATAAATTAATAGGTAGAGAATAAATAGTATAAATTAATAGGTAGAGAATAAATAGTATAAATAAATAGGTAGAGAATAAATAAGTAACGTATAAATTAATAGATAGAGAATAAATAGTATAAATTAATAGGTGGAGAATAAATAGTATAAATTAATAGGTAGAGAATAAGTAACGTAAATTAATAGGTAGAGAATAAATAGTATAAATTAATAGGTAGAGAATAAAACGTATAAATTAATAGTTAGAGAATAAATAGCATAAATTAATAGGTAGAGAATAAATAAGTAACGTATAAATAAATAGGTAGAGAATAAATAAGTAACGTATAAATTAATAGGTAGAGAATAAATAAGTAATGTATAAATTAATATGTAGAGAATAAATAAGTAACATATAAATTAATAGGTAGAGAATAAATAAGTAACGTATAAATTTGGATACGTTACTTTTTGTATAAATTTAGCGTATCTTGTACTAACTATATGAAAAAATATATAAGAGCAACGCATATTTATATATATATATTGCCCATGATAAGCATATCTCTCCTTCTTCTTTTCATTCTCTGGAAAAAACTCTTCCCCTCATTCCTCTTTGCTCCATGCGTTCACCGCATGCTCGATTACCCACAACTGTTTCCTCTCTTCTTTCATTCTTTATATGTAAGTATTTCTTTATATATTATATCTATTTCTTGTACTTGCAGCTTTATATATATTCAAGCATACAAAAGGTTTGTTGAAAACATAGATTTATATGTATATTTTATTTTATACAAGATTTCAAGTATCCTGGTGAGTTGGTTTTAGAGCGTATATATATAATCTGCTTGGTTATTTTAAGTTTTTATTTATAAGTTTGAAATAGATTTTCATAACACATATTTATTTTTCGGTATGTATATATGATTTCTGCATATTTGGATAAGTTTATGTTGTACAAATTATTATATATATATATATATATATATATATATATATATATATTAGTTGTTTGTGTTAGGTATATGCAGGCTATATGGTTTCTGCATATAAAATATATAGCTTTTATAGTATTACTATATATTTTGGCAGAGTATATATTTATACAAAATATGTTTTGTTAACAGCTTGGTATGTTATGTTTATAAAATATGTTATGAAAAAAAGGATTTTTGGTATAAATGATTTATGTCAGTTTTCCAATGTAAATGTTAGTAATATATGAGTTTGACAGTGTATATATGTTAGTATAAATGACATTTTGTGTATATATAAAGTTTACATAAGTTTGATATGTTATTCTTTAATATGTTTGTTTATATAAATCGATTTTTGTTTTATACATATACATATTATTATATGATATGTATAGTAAGACTAAGTTAATTTTTAATATGTACTGTGTACATAATTTATTGTTGTTTAAGTATATAATGTATTTTGTTTTTTTTTTAAAATGGCCGCAGCCTATATTAGCTTACATATTTTAACTTGCATAGGTTCTATTTAGTATATAAAGTAAGTTATTTATATACTATAAGGTTTAAATAAAATTTTATGATATATGTTAATACGAGTTATTATATATGTAAAGTTTATATTATATGAGTTTAAGATAGCTGTATTTTGAACATCTGGTGTGTCACATATATATATTATATCCAGTCTGCTTTGTTTTATCATTCTATATTTTACTATTTTAAGATGAGTATATATCATATATTTGTTATACAACTGGTTGTATAGGATGTTGTGAGTCAGTAGTTAGTTTTATTGACGTTTTGAAATTTTTTAAGCACGTATGAATATATATGTATATTTATAACTATAATATGTTTCTGGTTATATAAGAGTTAGTTCAGTTTATACATGAGCAGTCTGTGTTTATGCCCATATTTTAGAAACAATAGTCAACTTTTGTTCTTTTTGGTTGATATAGGTTATGTACAGTATTATATTTATACTATTTTGGATTTAAGATGATTCTATGAATACTACTTTATAAATTATTTTAATACACATATATAATTTGGAAATTTATATAGGTTGAGTATAATATGTTATTGAATGTAAAAATATGGATGGACTTAAACTATATATATAACATTTAATATATATATATAAATAGTTATATAAAAAAAGTTTTCTTTTAGGTATTCATATTTAAACATTTATTTTATCTGTTCGAGAATATGTATATACTAGTTATATAAGTTTGGTATAAAGGTGTTAGTATTTTTTTTTTATGTGTATGTTGATTTTAAAAAAATGTAAGCTTGCTTTATTTATTTATTTATATGTTTGAAAAACATGTAAATTAAATTTGTGATGTTTGAACTTAGAATATAAATTTCATGTGTGTATATATAGTTATAGGTGGTTATAAAAGTTCGCTTATATCATTTATCTTCATCGTTCCAGTTCTGATCTGATCCGTTTCATCAATTCGAGCCGATCAGCTTTGATCGTTGAATTCGTACCGATTTTGCTTTGCTTGGATTTGAAATTTAATTTCAGTGTCTGTATCGGTGTGCATATCCGTGTCTCCTTCTATATTATCTAGCCTCGAAAGATGAGCAATCACTCACGATTAACATTTTTTTATTCATTAATTTTGATTTCAATTGAAACGACAATTGAAATATGCTGCTGTTGTTATTTAAATTTGTTATATATGCTATTATCTGTAACTGTTCACCTGTGGGATATAACACCATATCCTGTTGTTTATATTATATTGTTATTGATGATATATGCCTGTTATTTTATTGTATTTTCTGTTATCACTCTACAAGTTCCCTGTACTTTAGAAATCACTATGGGTTGAAATGATACATACCCGAACAGACTTTAGAATAGGAGAAAATCGTTATTGGTTGAAATGATAAACCCAAGGTTCATTTAATTGAATTTGGGATTATGGGTTGAAATGATATCCACCCGTATATATTTAGTATACGGATTGAAATGATAAATATCCGTAGCACTTGACTATATGATAGGAAATATACACATACACCGTTGGTCCATATAAATATTTTGAAAATAATTTCTATAATTTTGGAAAGAAATATATGGTTTAATAAATTTGATTCTTAAGATATTATATAAATGAAAATTGTATATATAGATTAAGTAGTAATGTTTGATTTAAATTAGATTGATTTAATACATATAATATGGTTAAGTATTTATGTAAATCTATATTTCAAATAGATTCTCTTGTAATAAATTGAATAATTAAGATTGGAAGATAAATTTGGGTTTATAAAAATGGTAGTTAAATAAGGATTTATTTTATTAAATCGATTTGAAATTTTTGAATGGGAAATTTAAAGGGCATGATTTTATAACTTGATTTTTGATTTAAGTGATTTAATTAATATTTCACGTTTAAATAAATTAAAGAAAATATTGAGTAAAATGTAATTTAAGGTTACTATTGAATCTAATAAGAGAGTATTTCAAGACTAAATAATAATGAGGTTAAATCGAGATCTATATGAAACTGTTATATAGAACATTTAAATATTAAAGCCTTGAACTATATTGGAATTTAAATAGTTTATGTTAAGATTCGGATCTGTATTTGAAATCAGCATAGTTGAATTTGTTATTTAGCAACTAAATTGAATTAAAATGAAAATTTAGGTTGAACTAAATTTGAATTTATTATTTAGAAAACTAAATTGAATGAAAATTTAGATGGAACGTTGAATACTTAAAGTTTTGAAATATATGGAAATATAAAAGGGGTATTTGTGATTATAAATCCGAATTTGAGATCGATAAAATTTAAGTGGTTATTTTAGAAATTGAGTTGAATTTAAATTGATAAATTGAGATTGAATTTAATTTGAATGGGAAGGTCGGGTTGATGTTGGAACGATTTGTTAAGTTAAGGAAATTGAAAATACTTTACTGTATAAATTATTTAATATATAAATACTATTTTGGGAAATATAGAGATATTTGAAGTGAAAATGAGATTTGGTTTTGAAGTATAAATTAAGCTAAAATGACCACGGTGTTATATGTATATTTCTACCTTGTAGAAAGTTCCATGGACCCGTAGAGGATGGTTATCCCAAACATCCTTTAAGTTATTTGTATTTCAATTGATATTTCACTTGAGTTGGATTTATTGATATAAGAATGTTAATCCTAACTCGAGTGTTTTGTGTTTTGCTTTACGCTCGGGTCAGACTGAGTGATACAGCATTAGAGACTCACTTTTGGAGTTTGGAGTTTCATTTGGAGATCCAACTATCGATTCAGATTCCAGCCTTTCCAGTTGATTGGTTCAGAGAAGTCATCTGTTGCATTGGAGGCTTCACTGCATTTGAACTATTCGGTTGTATTTTATTTCTAACTCTGATGTATATAGTAGCTTCATGAACTACTATTCTTTATCTATTCCGCTGCATTATATTACTCTGTGATCTGTGATTGATTTATTTATTGTATATTTTAAGTTTTTCCAAATTTTAATTAACAATTCGGTATTTTGAATTATTCAAGTCGGATATGTATGGTTTTATTGTCGATTTGAATGGTCCAAAATAGCGGGCCGTTACATTACAATCTTCCCCACTCAAAACTTTTTGCCCTCAAAAGGGAACGAAACGGAAGAAGTAGAAAAGATTCAAGCAAAAAATCAAGATAGATTTTGAGAAAAAGGGATTACACCTGGAATCAGCAATATTTTTCCCCCCACCAAAAGTTTTTTTCTTTTTTTTTATAAAAAAAGTGGAAATGGTTTTTCTTTTTACTATCATAGATTTATAATACAATCACTCCTCTTTGTTATCGTTAGCTTTAAATTTTCTTGTTACTACTTAGTTATTTCTTTATTATCTAGCTATAAGTATACCTCATCAGTATTGCGATTTCATCATCCCAAGAAGTTTCTACAAAGCACATAATTTGTAACATATTTATGCTATTTTTAATTGAAAACTGGAATTTATTGATAGTAATAATAAATAATAAATAATAAACAAAGGTATACCATGACGAAGTGATAAGTTGAGTCATCTGAATGTGTGGGTGTATTTTACATACATGGCCATGTACTCAAGAGAACAAGAATTATATTTTTCACTTGCTTATACTTTTGAGCGGTTATTTCCCATATGTAATTACTTCTGATTATTGTGCGACTTGTCTACTTCGCGCAAATTATAAAGAATTCTATATACTATGTAATCATATATTTCTATAAAACTCATACATATGAAATAACTAACTACGTGCGATCATAATTTCGCATCTATTCATATTTGTAGAAATATGGGGCATTAACATATTAAGACCATTACATGGCAACCACAAAAAAAAAATGTTCCATTCAAGCTTTCTGATTTTAGGAGAAACAAATATGCACTTATTTTACTTTGGACGTAAGACCAAAAGATATGCTGCATTTATTAACACCCTTCAATCCCTCTTTCACATCCTGGTATTTGATAAAAAAGAATTACATCTCATAATTTCCTTTTCTCGCCCCATTTTTACCATTTTTATCCTTTTCTTCTTTTATTGCTTTATTTTTTTTCTTGCATTTAATCTCCTCTCCACCTTCTCACCTTCTTCAACTCATACCTTCTTCGGTTCATGATAGTTAGACTGAAGATTTATCATAATTTCTATCGTCTTCGAAAAATTGAAAACTGAATTATTAGAAGAAAATATTTGTTCCTCTTCTTCTTAGGTTGGAGTTTATAAATGTATATGTTTTTCAAAAATGATTCAACAATTTTTGAATTTTGTGGAGGTGGAAAATAGGCATAAGGACAAACTTTGAAAAATATTTAGGCCGAAGGACAACAAGTTTCATTCTAGGCTGAAGGACGAACTTTGAAAAAAATTAGAGTGAAGGACAATGCTAAATATATCTAGCATTTTGTACCGTGTAAAACTAAATATAATGCTAATTATAACTAGCATTTGTACAGTGTAAAAACTTAATATAATGCTAGTTATACCTACCATTATCCTTCAGTCTAATTTTCTTTCAAAGTTTGTCCTTCGGTCCAAAAATGAAACTTGATATCCTTCAGCTTAAATTTATTTCAAATTTTGTCTTTGTGCCTAATTCCTTCTACAATATTTTCAAAGAGGCCTTGAATAATGAAGAACGAAATAAAATTTTTGCCATATTATTTGAAATATGTGGAGGCAAACTAGGCACTTTACTTTTTTTAGTTGCAGCTGGGTTGGGAAATGCAAATAATGGAGGGCTAATAGATTTAGACTGGAAGATATAATGAATACTTGATTGTCATTTGTGTTTTAATTTGCAGAATCCAGGATTTGATTTCTCTCAAGCTGAATTCTCTGGAAATTGCCCGGACCCTAGATCCTTCATGGGGGTATCCGCTGCGACTAAAGGAAATAGTTGGCACGTAACTGCTGAGCTTTAATTTGTAAATTCAAATATGATATACATGTTGATGCCTTCAATCTATTCTGGTTGCATGTATTCATGTGTTGATAACATGCGCTTTTGTTTATGTTCTTTATGTTGTTAAGTATGACGAGTTGCCTGCTTATGTATAAATTTGCTACTTTATAATTCATTTTGCTTGCCCTTAACTTGTGTGCGTTCTTTATGGATTCCGAAACTTGTAAACTTATGAATAGGAGCGAGTATCTAGGTAGACCTACATGGATAATGGTCTTTCAAAATTCAACTTTGGTGGCATTGACACTTTGATTTGATGGTCATGATGATGTTGGTTTATGTGAATGTCAGCTTGAGTTTGACACAAAGTTATGGTTGAATTTTATGTTCGATTTATGCTTGGCTGCTTTTAAGGGGTAGAAAACATAGTTTAAAAAAAGGAACCGTTCTTCAACTGTTGAATGGTATTTCTGGAACTTCGTAGTCGGATTAAAAGATTATGATTCTATTTTAACTATTCATAGGGTAAATGTAAAATTATTGTGGTTATTTAGAGAAAAAAAAGAATTGTCTATGAAGAAAGCAAGTTTGCAAATTGGACCAGCATAAAATGAAAAAACCGTCTATTCCTTGTTATTAAAAAAAATCCAGAACATAGCATCCCGTCAATATGAAAATGCACTATAGGCTCCTCTTTTTTCAAACTTTAGTAAATATGTTGGCAATTGGCATCGAGATTTGAAAACTTAAATCAAGAAAACTTGAACTTAAACAAACACACGATGCCTTGAATCCGATTTGAGTGTCGAAATTATCATATGGACTAGACCAAACAATGCCTGAAGTGACATGATATGAAAGATATTATAAAACACACATAAATGTGCAAAATCCATGTGTTAACCCATTCTTGGCAAGGCAACTTATAGGCATATTTAACTCATTCGATTACGAAAGGATTGGAGTCTGAGTATTATAAATGATCATCATGATCATGCAGCCAGGGTATAGCATATTCGATGAACAAACGTTACAGGAAGCTTAGAATATGATTTCGACAAAGTTTGAGTTGTTTCAAGTTGCTTGGAGTCAGCTTCAAGTTATTTTGCATTTGCTTCGAGTTGAAGGATAGCTAACTTCGAGTTTTCTGATAAAATAGCATGATGGTACATTACTTGGAGTTAACACACCGTTTGCTTCGAGTCATGTGACGGTTTGCTTCGAGTCAGGAAGTAGTCGGTTTGGGTTGTAGCCATAAGCCCAATGTTCATGTCCACCAAGTTCGAATCCATCAGCCTACTTCGTGTCTGTGCTAGTTCGTATCCATCGAGGACCAGCCTAATCCGTGTCGATCACATGTAAGGTTAGTCCGTATCCATCTACCCTACAGACCACATTCGTATCCATCAAGTTCATGGTTGTTCGAATCGATAGTATCCGTGAGCCTTCGTATCCATCATAGTCCTTGTTCGTATCCATTAGAAAATCCCTCAAACAAAGTCACTTCGTATCGACTGTATCTGCAATGATCGATACGAAGTACAACGATAATTATCGATACAAAAGGGGCTGAAATGGATGGATGTGAAGTAAGTATTACAGATGGATACGAATAAAGTTTACAAGGGTGAAGGCTCGGTCAACGCGGCAAAAAATATGGATCCACCCCAGTTTATCGCTCCACGTCAACAAGTAAGCACGTGCCTTTGATCGACACAAAGGAGATGGAGGCGAAGGTATAGATACGAATTTGTATCCGTGTTGGAGAGCCCAATCCGTATCGATCATATCTCACAATCCACAAGTCCAAATGCTATGAAATTTTCTGAGGAGGTTACGCACAACCTAAAGAATGTTCATGATCAATCTCGACTCAATTGGAAAAGATCTTGATCGATACGAAATTCGTTCGAATCGATCACGGATCTAGTCGAAATCACCTGAGATCGATCGTGTGGGCCCACTCATGTGCCAGAAGAAGTCTTTCGAGATCTGAGCTAGATATTTGCATTCTACACCTATAAATAGCATCCCAGGGTCTATAGAAAAAAGATTTTTGGCTCTTCTACGTCCAGACTCTGCCGAGTTTACTCTTGTACTTCAATTCTACTGTTGTAACCCATTGTAACCAACGAACAAAGATTAATAAAGAGTCAGACATTACATAGTGGTTGTAGGCCAAACGTCGAACCACTCTAAATCTATGTGTTTCTATGTGATTTCTTTTCAAAATTTTGAGTGTTCTTCATATTTATTTCCATTACATACAATCTACCTGTGATATGTAACTATGATTTGGTGCTTTCATCGACAATTGAGTGTTTGTGACCAGATTTGGTGCTAACATTTTGGTGTTGTCACTGAGAAAGCTAACATTCAGGAATTCTACAGCTTGAATTTTGGATCTGAAGGCTTAAGGACTTGGATCTGGAAAGCAATGGCAAGGAAATCAGCAAGAAGATAAAGGACTGAAAGGAGCAAGCACGAAGGGGGTCAGGAGGCTTCCTTAGGAGCGAATCAGCCCTCGGCCTTCATCACCAGAGACGAGATGGAGATGATGGTGGGAGTTATGCATGAAAAGCTTATGAAAAGACAAGAGGAGGTGATGTAGAATTTGCTTCGACAAACTAGACAAATTGGAGTGCAGAATCAAGCTAATGCAACTGCTGAAAATGTTAGAGATAGGAGTTAGGAGCATGGAGCAATCAGAACCCAGAACAGAGCGGGACCATTAGGAGCGGCCCCAGAGCTAGGTGGCACTCTCCAGGAGCGTGTTGATCCAACCGTAGGAAGGATGCGAGGTGGAGCTATTCAACGAGGCATTAATAGAAGAATGGATTCCCGTCCAGAAGAGCAGATTCCATGATTCTCTCGCGAACTCGGGGGGCAGATCAGAGGCAACGAACAAGGATTACAGCTTGGCGACGGTGACAGATTGGCGGAGATGGTTAGACGAGCCATGAGAGGAGGACTGGTGAATAGAGATTTGGAAGATCGTAACAGGAGCCCCTTTCGCTTCCACAATTAGGCAGGCTAGGAATCCACCAGAATTCAAGCTATCGACATTGGAGACATATGATGGAAGGACAGATCCAGTTATTTAACTGACAAGATATATGAGACATATGGAAGTGCTGGGGGTAACGGAGGAAGTCATGGCCCGATGTTTCCCATTGTATCTGATAGACATAGCAGCATTATGGTTCAGGTAATTGGAAAGCGCACCCGACTGCAAACGGTCACAACTTGCCTCGAATGGCACCCGACCGCGAATGGTCACCATTCTCCGCGAATGGCACCCGACCTCAAACAGTCACATACCACCCCGAATGACATACGTTCGTCATTCACGGTCAGGTAGGACTATTAATTTCTTCGCAGGTCATCAACAGGATTTGAACATTCAGCTTATGGCACTATAAAACACACCTTCCTATCGCAAGGTATGTTTTGAGGGGCAAAGTGTTAACCCGCCTCTTGGCAACGCAACATACAGGCAGATTTAACCCATTGGATTACATAAGGATTGGAGTCAGAGTATTATAGATGATCAACATGATCATGAAGCCAGAATATATCATATTCGATGAAAAAATGTTACAAGATGCTTAGAATATGATTTCGACAAAGTTTGAGTTGTATCCGCAACGATCGATACGAAGTATACCGATAATTATCGATTCGAATAAGGGCTGAAATGGATGGATGCGAAGGAAGTATTACAGATGGATACGAATGAAGTTTACAAGGGTGAAGGCTCGATCAACGCAGCAAAAAAATATGGATCCACCCTAGTTTATCACTCCATGTCAACAAGTAAGCACGTACCTTTGATTGACACAAAGGAGATGGAGGCGAAGGTATCAACATGAACTCGTATCCGTGTTGGAGAGCCCAATTCGTATTGATCATATCTCGCAATCCATAAGTCCAAATGCTATGAAATTTTCAGAGGTCTTATGCACAACCTAAAGAATGCTCGTGATTGATCTCGATTCAATTGGACAAGATCTTGACCGATAAGAAATTCGTTCGCATCGATCATGGATCGAGTCGAAATCACCTGGTATCGATCACGTGGGCCCACTCACATGCTAGAAGAAGTCTCTCGAGATCTGAGCGAGATATTGGCATCCTACGTCTATAAATAACATTCCAGGCTTTACAAAAAAAGGACTTTTGGCTCTTCTACGTCCAGACTCTGCCGAGATTACTCTTGTACTTTAAATCTACCGCTGTAACCCATTGTAACCAGCGAATAAAGATTAATAAAGAGCCAAACCTTTCATAGTGGACGTAGGCCAAACGCCGAACCACTCTAAATCCATATGATCTGTGTGATTTCCTTTTAAAATTTTGAGTGTTCTTCGTATCTATTTCCATTACGTACAATCTACCTATGATCTGTAATGTGATTTGGTGCTTTCATCAACAATTGAGTGTTTATGACCAGATTTGGCGCTAACATCATGTTTTAAATGAAAAATTGTATAGAAAATGGAATAATAAGATGTAGAAATTTGAAGGGTATGATTATCGTTTTTATACTTCAAAAATTGGAAATTCATAATCATATATATTTTCCAAAATACAGTTTACCTTTTTGCACTTTTATGTCTTAATATATAGTTTCTGGAACTGTATTGATATTTTTTGTGCACTTCACGAAAATGTGTTTTTTCTATAAGAATTCTTACATTTTTAGCATACGAGTTATGAAACTTTTTATTAAATTCTATATTTAATACTTTTATAAAAATATGATTTTTTAGCAATGTTTAATTTTTAGCATATAGCATACAAGTTATGAAACATATGTATTTACAAAAATATGATTTTTTATTATTATTGTTATTATTATTATTATTATTATTATTATTATTATTATTATTTTGCATTGTTGTTCCTTTGGCATATAAATTATAAAGACAATAAATGAGAACATCGCATCAGTGTACATAGCTTTTAGAAGAAAAAAGAAGAAGCTAGTAATACAATAGCTAATACTTATCACATGAAAGTGTAAATTAATAGTCACCTTATTATCTATTTAGTAATATTTGGTTAATGAAATTTAGTTGGTCCATTGCAGACGCTCTGGTGTGTAACTTCTTTACAGGTGTTATATTATTTGAGGGTTTCAAGGAAAGAGTAAAAGCGTCTTCAGAAATAGCAGATTCTGCTACAATCTTGAATTGGTAGATTTATCCAATTTGTCTGTTTTGAATGAAGATGATAATCTTAGTTCTAACTCAGATAGAAATGACTTGAGTTTTATCAGTCCAAAGCAAAAGAGAATATGGGATGAGTAAGTATAGCCTTTAACGGAAATTGAGCATTCGGCGTTAATATATTAGTATAAATCAGGGTTACTTCATATTGCATGTTACCATTTTGTTGTGTATGTTATGTCAAAGACGCCTAGACGATCAACAAAGGTTAAGACTGGAACTGCTGAGAGTAGTGCCAAAAGATTGTGAGATAATAACAGGTACTAAAATGGATCAGAGGTTGATGTTGAATACATTACTTTAGGTTAATAACAGGTACTAAAATGGATCAGAGGTTGATGTTGAATACATTACTTTAGGTTAGCAGGTATTTTCTTCATGCAAGCCGCAGGGAGATTAGTTCAACACACACTTTCAATTTTGTATAATCTATTACATTTCTGTCCATAATCATCTTTTTGTTATTTTGCTACCTATGTTTCTTATAATTGTTTCAGCCACGTGATATGGTTATGGTCTTCTTTATATAACATTGAAGAGATAAGCTATTTGTAGTCATTAACCTAATATCATTTTGGAGAAAATGAATCATATGCATACAAAGCTAATTTTTCTTATTATTTGCGGAAGTAGCCTAATTTTAGCTAATAAAACTATCTTCGCTTTGTGTTTATTAAAACTAGTGTATAATCTGCACGATGCGTTTGTGCACGCACCTGTCAAATGAGCAAAAACATATGCTTATAAGCATCCAAATAAAGGCTAACAAACATGGAATTTAAGAAGAAAATTGAAAGGGTATTTACATGACAAATGGATCAAATTATTTACAACCAAATACCTAGGTAAGCAAGTTATCTGCACACAAGATGTATGAACACATATTTATAGCTACTGGAGTTATTTTCATTTGGCATTGCAAAAGGGGAATATTTGTAAAACAGTCTCTCTAATTTAATACAAAGGGGTCGCTTCTTAAAAATCCGTTATAAAACACGATTTTTTAGTTTTGGGTAGGCGACAAATATTTGGGTATATGAAAATACAAATATTTGTAATTCTGCAAAAAAACAAAATAAAAAAACATAGAAACATGTTATTAAGTTTAGAGTTGATTTTCAAAAAAGTACATAAAAAAAGTTATTGAATATAATTTTAGGGATGTAATTTAAAACAATATTATGTTTGAAAATAAAAGACGGATCCAAATGTTCACTTTTAAAAATATGCGACTTTTAGTCATAATGATAAACTTATTTGCCTTTTAAAGGAAAATTATACCAATTCATATATTTTTAAGCTAATGACAACCAAACTAAGACTATTTCATAATCGATTTTCATTTTTTTATTTTCGCAATTCTTATCAATAACCATATTCTTTCGTTGAAGTCATTTCAGTAGTTTCTAGTTTTTTTCCATTTATAATTCATCAATTTATTTTTTTCTGTTTTACTTTTGAACTATTATCAGATGTTAGTGAGAAAGATTGAAGATTTGTAATGTGTTTGTGAATTTAAAAATTTATAATCCCGACATTTTTGAAGATTTGTTTAAATGAACAAGATAAAAGAAGTTTGAATGCATATCTTTATGAATAATTGGAATGACTTCAAAAAAATTATGATTTAACCGTTAATTTTCTAGAATGCCTTACAACATTACAATATACAAATGAAGTCTGATTTCGACAATTGCAAAGGTTAATCTCGGTTTTTATTTGAAAATTTTGGAATATTATTAAGTTCTTAAGACTTTACCATGTTTGTTATTTCTTTTTTTTTGTTTTCTCTTTTTCAGTAATTTGATAAGATCAAGATGAATATGACTCCATTCAAGAGAGTGATAATCTAATATCATTCCTTTTTAATAGTTATATCTCTATGTAAATAAGATATTAATAGGAAATAAAAAAAGAAATGTTCCTATTGTGTTAGTTTGTCGATAGTTGTAACGACCCACTATTTTGGACCATTCAAATCGACAATAATTCACACATGTCAGACTTGAATAATTCAAAATAACAGATTGTAATTAAATTTGGAGCAAATAAAATCATTCACAGAATCACAGACACAGAAATATCAGAATAACTCACAGCGAAAGATAAAATAACATAGTAGTTCATGAAGCTACTATTACAAAGTCTCAAAACAAATACATAATTTCACTTTGAAAACAAATACAATAGAAATCCCAATACATAGAAGTCCACTGATACAAGAGCTGAAATAGAACAACTGAAACTGAAATAGATAAATAACTCGATAAACAGAATCTCCAGCGATTTCTAGCTCCAGAAAGTGAAATCCAAAGCTATGAATCTCAGGCTGACCCGAGCGTAATAAAACACAAACACTCGAGTCAGGACATACATACTTATACAATGTAAACCAACTCAAGCGAACTGTCATAAAGTACAAGTAACTTGAAGGATGTTTAAGACCACCCATCCTCTAAGGATCTGTTAAACTATTTACTATGTAGTAATATTGCGCTATTACAATAATGTCTACAGTAAAATAAAGTTACTTTTAAATAGCGTTAAAGGTTACCCATATAGCCCTTATTATGTAATAGTCCCAGTAGTTCATCCAGTATCAGCATACTTCCAGATCGGGAGGCTACCTTAAATACTCCATGGGCTACGGGAGAAAAACAAACTCGTAGTAAAGGTCGCTATGGTAGGCGACACGGCATAACTAGGAAATGCCAAGGTAAATATACCAATTACGCTTCCGGGCTGGTGGTAATGCATAGAAGCCACTACCGCCCACCTCGAGCCACACTTCCAAAATAAAAGGGGAGCATCCAATCAATCACAAAGTAGTAGAATGGTATCGACGAAGTGTGTTCGATAGGAGGAGCTACCTCACTTGGCCCGTCACTCGCTCCTGTTTTAGCCACCTTAAGCCAACTCACGGGAGTCGGGTCCGCGTTCATACCATAATAGGATCGTCGCCACCATCCTACTTCATTCTAGAATCTCCACCGTGTACATAGTTGTTAAAGTGGTTTTCGGTTTCAACAGAGAGTATGTCCATATCCGATCTCGGTCTCTTTAACAACCAATCGTTATTATAACCCGTGGTTATAAATTTCAAAAATAGTTTATATTTCAAATCAAAATACTTCATTTAAACCATTTAAAAGTGAAGTCGTTATATTTACAAATCAAATATTCAATTCCTAAAATTTAATCTTTTTTGAGCTCATTTATTCACTTAAATACATTAAAACAGTGAAAATTCAGCTTTCGCAGCACTTAGAAAATGCTACGGTAAGTTACATTTGAAAAATAGTTCAATTCATCATAGAAAGCATTTATAAACTGCCATAATAGTTCAGTTTTAGTTGAAAAATAGTTCAATTCAGCAAAGACAGCATTTAAAAAAACTGTTGTAAGTAAAGACAGCATTTACAAAACTGCAACAAACCAAAGGTCCCTAGGCGCGTAAATACCCCAGTATATAGGGTCGGGAGAGTATAAGCCACGCATCCATCCAATGAACATTTCCGGGTCACCTTTGACATTCCATATATTACTATAATTCCCCCGGCGAGGTGAATGTGTTTTCAGTAGTGCTCTAGTCTAAAAGAAGACCTAGTTCCCGCCCAACAGTAGTTCAATTATATTCAAAAATCTCATTTCAGCCAACTGCAGCACTTAACAAGTGCCACAATAGCTCTTTCATTAGTTTCAGGTTCAAGTTTTAGTTTCTACAATTACATCATGTACCAAGTGCTGCAATAACCCTTAATTATTTTTAGCTTTTTAGTTCACTTCTACAACTACAGCACTTACAAAGTGCTGTAGATTCATTTATTCCAAATTTGAATTCATTTTCAGAAACGATAACATTTCTGAAGTGCTACTAAATTTTTTTCCAGATTTCCAATAGAATTTCAGCAACAATTAAACTTCAACTTAAACCAATTTTACTTGCACAATTTCATACTTTCCACTTTAAAATGGTCATTTAAATACCCTTATGATTTTTATAAAGTAAATTTCAGAAATAAATATCAAATTTCTCAATGCTTCACTTATTAAAGTCAATGTACAATTTGCCCTATTTCTTTTACATTACACTTTAATTTAATTTACCATTTCATAAATTAAACTTAATTTCCATTTTTTTCTTAACTTAACTTTTATTTTTAAACCGAATTTCACATTTTCAAGTCAATTTATATTTCAAATTACACTTTTAAGCATTCATTTATTAACCATTTTAATTCATAGAAAAATCAATAACACTATATTAAGTCATTTTAAATTCAAAATTATCATGTTTTTACATTTTAAAAATACTTTAAAAATTCCAGAAAATATATATAATAACCACGGGTCTATATAATATTTTCTAACTTAAGTCAAGTGATACAGATAATATATCATTTCTATCCATCATTTATAAAGAAAAATCTGGGTTCTATCATTTCAAACCCGCAATCCCAAGTCAAATAAAATAAATGAAAGTCACCCAGGCCTATCATTTCAGCCCGTAATGATTTTTTCTTATTCTAAAGTCCGTTCGGGTATGTATCATTTCAAACCATAGTGATTCTATTATACAGGGAACTTGCAGTGTGATAACAGAAATAAATAAACAGTGTAACGACCTGATATTTTCAACCATTCGCATCTACACATGTCGGACTTGAATTGCTCAAAATACCGCATTGTAAATAAAATTTGGCAAATCTGAAAATATACAGTAAATAAATAATCACATATCATAGACATAGAGTAAATGATAATGCAGCGGAATTCAAAAGAGACAGTGGTTCATGAAGCTATAACATAAAAATAAGATACATCAAAGTTAAACAAGATATAATGGAAGAGTAACAAGATGCATCAGGTATAAATCAGAATACATCACTGGAAACATTGGATACAGGAAGCAAAAATAGATGGCTAGATCTTCAAGCAAAACTCCAACTCTGAAGGTGAGTCTTGAATGCTGAATCACTCAATCTGACTCGAGCGTAAAGCAAAGCACAAAATACTCGAGTCAGGACATAAATACTTATGAACTGTAAATTAACTCAAGTGAACAGTAACAAAATGCATCAGTAACTTAAAGGATGCTTGGGACCGCCCATCCTCTAAGGATCTGTTAAACTATTTACTACGTAGTAATATTGCGCTATCATAATAATGTCTACAGTAAAATAAACTTACTTTAAAATAGCGTTAAGGAGTGATCCAATATTCCCCTTAACACGTATAGTCCCAGTAGTCCATCCAGTATCAGCATATCTCCAGATCGGGAGTCTACCCAAAATACTCCATGGGCCACGGGTGAAAAACAAACTCATAGTAAGGCTCGGTATGGTAGGTGACATGGCACAACTAGGCAATGCCCAGGTAGATATACCAATTACGCTTCCAGGCCGGTGGTAACGCATAGCAGCCACTATCGCTTACCTCGAAACACAATCCCAAATCAAAATCGGAGGATGGCCATCAATTCAACCACAAGTAAGACTATAGTATCGAAGGAATGTGTCAGATCGGAGGAAGGATCTCACTTGGACCGTCGATCGCTCTTGTTTTAGCCACCTTATGCCAACTCACGAGAGTCGGGTCCACGTTCATACCTCAATAGGATCGTCGCCACCATCCTACTTCATTTTGGAATCTCCACCGCGTACACGGTTGTTAAAGTGGTTTTCGGAGTTGGCAGAGAGTATGATAACTTCCGATCCCGGTCTCTTTAACAACCAATCGTTATTATAACGCCGTGGTCATTTCAAAATAATTTATAATTCAAAAATCAAATCATTCATTTCAAAACTATATTCTTCTAAAAATAGTTTATACTTCGAAACCAAACCATTTATTTCAAAACTATATTCAAATCAGAATGATATCATTTCCATTTCAAACATATATTCACCTTTCAAAAATCATAATACTTTCAAAGTTATAACTTTTCAAAACCAAAATACATGAAATCATTACTCTTTGAAAAATCATAACATTTCGAAATCATACATTTAAAATCATGAAACATTCCTTTAATCTTTACACTTTACAAATTTATTCATTTAAACCCAAGTTTTCAAATTTCCAATTCAATTCAATTCAAACCATCAGTTTCAATTCAATTCAGTTTACCAACAAAACATTTCAAATCTTATCAATTTCAAATATAGATTTAATCCACAAAATAAACTATTCAATTTTCAATATAATTCAAAGCTTTAATATCTCACATTTTAAAACTAAATTTTATAATTTCATATATCTCAAATTTAACTTCATTATTACATAGTTTTGAAATATTCATTTCATAAATCCAATATCATTTAATAAACCAGAATTACAAGTAAACCAAATATCCTTTCATACGATATAAACTTTAAACATTCTTTTACCAAATAAATCGAATAAATCAAAATTAGATAATATTCCAAATTCACATTCTTTATCGAAATAAAGATTATGTCATTCAAAACCATTCAAAATCATTTACTTTCAAATCCTTTAAAAATTCATTATCATTATTTGAATTCAAATTCAAATATTCAAATTTCAGTATCATTTAAAATCAAATATGTCATTCGTTTATCATTCCAAAAATCATTGCAAAACACATTTCAAAATTCCATTCAAAAATTCATTTATCTCATTTCATTTTATTCCATTTAACACATAACGAAGAACTATTATTTAAATTCAAATTCAATTTAAATTACTTAAAAATTCAAATTTAAATATATAAAATTCAAAAATCCTGAATTTCACAAATCAATTCCAAAAGTTAAAACATTTAACACTTTAAAATATAACTCAAAACAGTGTTAAAATCTATAACGTTTCAAAACATTGACAAATTATGTCAACGATAGCATTTTAATGTATTATCGTGGCTTAAAATTTCCAAAATAGTTTAGTTCAAGAACATCAGTATTTATAAAACGCCGTAATAGATATTTAGTTATTACAACATAGTTAAATTCAAAAACAACAACATTTAAAAATGCTATCATAAGACTACAACATTTTTGGAAATGCTATTAATGAAATTCCAGATTTTATTATAACTTTTCGAAAACAATATAAGTTCAATATATTTTTTAAAATTTATAAATCATATTTCTAGGCTTCAAAATTTCACATTTAAATCATTTTAACATATGATTTATCACAATAAAATTTTGAAATCAAATATTCAATTTAAAAGCTCAATTCACTTATTAAGTCAAAATTTCACTATTTATTAACTTATAAATTTAATAAAACTTAACATCTTATTCCAAATATCATTTCAAACTTTAAATTTAATTTACATTATTTACTTACATTTTAAAAAATATAAATTTAAAGTCAAAATCACAATCACAATTTCTTCAAATTTACATACTTAAATTCATAATTTCAAGACTTAATATTTAACCTTCTTAAAACCATAAAATATATATTTTTAAATCAAAATTTCATATTTTAAAAATACATATCTATATAAAAATCATTTAAAAATATACCACAGGGTTTGTATATAATTTTCTAATCTAGGTCAAGTGATACAGATATATATCATTTCAATCCGCAGTTTAAAAAGAAAACCCGGGTTCTATCATTTCAAACCCGCAATTCCAAGTAAATAAAAATACAATAAAAATCACTCAGGCCTATCATTTCAGCCCATAATGATTTTTCCCTATTCTAATGTTCGTTCAGATATGTATCATTTCAACCCATAGCGATTCTATTCTATAGGGAACTTGCAGTGTGAATATATATGCATACACAATATAAACAATGTCAATGTCACAATATAATGTCATATATCAGATGCCAAGTGAAAATTAACAAAGTTAACAGGGTAATAGCATGAAATAAGATATCATATAATCATGATTCTTGCATAACATTTTAATTATCAATTTACCATTTCATAAGTAAAGATGTCGGAGTGAGAAGGACTCACCTTTTCAAGCTGAAGTTAGCAAATCAACTACACGAAAAAATTCCAGAAAGCACGATATGGCATGACACAACACAACAATTGATTCAAATGAGTGGAGAGAGCCGAGATATCAACTTGTAAACAACCAAAACAACAGACAATATATACATGAATATTTAACCAAGCCAATATTGAAATAAAGAGCAATAAAGACAAGACCTTGCTTTACCATTCAAACACTTGACCATCAAGTGCTCGACCACGATGGTGTTCAGCTTAGGTTATGGCATCACAATGCATAGCAACATGGAGTAAGTGGAGGGTAGGAGATGATATGAGAATGTAGGTGATACAACTTGAAGAATACAAAGGAATAAAGCAATATAGGCAAGTTTGGTTCAACTTTAGGCTCGGCCTATAGGCAAATGGGCTTGGCCATGCTTGCGTCAGATCTATACAGGTCTAATCAAAGGTCAAGTAATGGCCAGAGATCAGGTTATGGTGGTGGTGGAGCAAGGGGAGGTGACCAAGGCAAGGTATGGAAGAGATATTGGCTTTAGGGTTCGGCTAGGCTTGTTTCTCAAGTATTGTTTGCAATTTTGGGAACTTTTCATCATAGGAGAGGCCATGGCCTGACACGGTCAGAGGAGTAGGAGGTGAAGTTTCTGTAGATGTGGTGGTGAGTGGAGCTGAAGGGTGGAGAGGCTAGTGGCCGAGCAAGCAAGGTAGGAGAGGAAGGCTAAATTCATTGAAAAAAGAAAAGATATAGAAGATGAAGCCATAATTTTTTTTCTTTTGTTTTCATAGCCATGAGTTTTGTGTCATAAGAAGGAAATGAATTCACGTGGAGGAAAGAAGAAAGTAACGGCAATAGGAAAAAAATGGATGGCCAATCAAAATGAAGAGGCAAATTGGAAAATGGAAAGACAAAGGTGAAAAGTCAAGGTACGTGAAAGGGTTTTGACTCTTTGTTTTCTATTTCTTTTAAATTAAAAATAAACCATACATATTTCAGTAAATAAAATATAAAACTAACAAAATAAAGTGAAAAAAGAAAATAGATAAATAATTTTAGGAAAATATAAAAGTAAATAAAGAAAATAGTTATTAAATTGAAGCTAGCATTTTATAATATAAACAATGTACACGTAATATTGAAAAATTATAACTACATTTATAAAATGTTTTAAAAATAAAATAAATACATAACATATCATATGACACATATATACACAAAATATGATAAACAAAAATATTATTTATATAAATTAAAATAAACAATTTGTTAAATAAACAATTCACACACAATATTGTAAAAAGCATAACTTTCACAATATAAATCGGATTTCAACAAAACGAAAAGCAGTATTATTCAAATTTAATTTATTTTCATAATAAAATAAAAATTCAAATATTTAAATTTTAAATTTAAAAGTCAAAGTTTGACCGTTTTGACCAAAATTCACTTTTCTGAAAATATTCAATTTATTCATGTTTGAAATTCTAATTCGCTTAAAAATCAAAATTTATATTTAAACAACATAATTTATTCATTTTAATAAATAAAATAAAGTTTTTAAATCAGGAATTTCAATTAAAAAATCAAAATAAACAATTAAAATAATCACGAAATACAGGGTTGTTACACTCTCCCCCACTCAAAACTTTTCGTCCCTCAAAAGGAATGAGGTACGGGAAAACATAGCAAAACATAGAAAGAAATAGGATTAAGACAAGATGATAAAAAGATTGAAATTATACCAGATAACTGTTACTATAGGTAAGTTTAACAAAGTGGAGATGATCTTCCCAAGATCCTCCAGAATCAAGAACACAAGCACGAAAAAGATCTTTTAGGATCTGATTCACCCTTTCCACTTGATCGACGGTCTATGGATGGCAAGAAGTGCTTAGATTCAAAAATGAGTACCAAAGATTATAGAAGGGTTATAGAAAGATTTCTAAACAGATTGGTATAAGCAATAGCCTCTCTATTCTGTAGCAAGATAAGGGAAATAAGAACAACTATAAGATAGTTTGAAAAACAAAATAAGATAATAAATTTGAAACCATGAACATTTCAACTAGAATTGATAATTAAATTTACATAAGTTAAATAAATCTTAACCCTCTCTAATTTCATTATCTTATCATCAAATTATATTAAATTAACATTCTCTAAAATCATGGATTTGAAAAAAATCATTTATTATACTCATAATGTACTTAATAAATTTAATTCCTCTTTATTCCTAATTAAAATTAAACTTATTTTTCTCAATATATTTTATCACCTATGTTAAATATATTTACACTTATTATAACTGCTTTAAATATTTTTAGTTCCTTTAACATCGTTATATATTGTATATTATTCTATTACCCTTTTTCTTTATTTACCACTGTTAATCTTTTTATAACTAAAATTTAAGTGTATGACATTTATTATAACCACTCAAATTTTATTTATAATTTTTTTATATTGTATATTATCGAATTACATATTCAACTTCTGTATAATTTAGGTAAGTTATATTGGAATGAAATTGTATATTATGCAAATAAAACTTTCCAATTCAATCATTTCAAGCTTGAATATTCATCCAAATCTTGAAATTATACTTGAAATTATCTTTCAAGATAAAATTTAGGAATTAAATTTTCAATAAATTCTAAACTATTTAGAGATAAATAAATGTACATATACTATACATATATCCAGTCAAATTAAAATCATATATCAGCATATGTTATAAATCCAGTCTCTTTTTTTAGAAATTCAAATCAATTAAACTCCCCAAAACAAAACTGTAGCAAGACTACAGAATGGTCTCTTCACTTCGAAACTCGAAAATGAATGTCGATGATGTTGCAGTCATCACCGAAATTATTTTCCAGCGACAAAGAGAAGAGCACTAATTTTTAAACCTTAAAATTCTTTGGAAACAAATTTCTATTCGAAAATACTTTATAAAATATATCCTTTAAACTTTAAATACAAGGTTTGTAATCATCGAAAATTAAATTCTCAATTTATTGTTTAAATTTATTTTAAATTTCCAAATAAATTTATACCCATGTTTTATAGTTCAATTATTTACATATGAAACAAGAGATAATCATATATAAAATCAAATATTATTTCTTAACAACCAATTCAATAAAAAAAATCCAGAAAAAGATTTATGATATAGTTACAAAATTTATTTCATTACTAAATTTGAAAAAACATATTGTGTCAGTTTTCTCTATTTAAGTGTTTTGGAAATCTTATCGATAGCATTAATCAGACGAATCGATCAGAAACCCAAATGAACATCAACAACTCAAACAACACAATATATAAAACATTTTAAATATTTTTTTACAAATACACTTCAAGAATGATTTGAAGATAAGTTGGAAACAAAGATGAGATGATTAAATAATATAATAGGAAGATGGATAAGCTTATATAAATCGCGGACAACCTAAACCGGGTCAACCGTGACTTAAAGAATAAGATCGATGTGGATTTTTATAAAAAATCTACATTCGGTCTCAAGAGATAGAGTTCGGGATAGTTAGAGGTACTAGCATCTAAACCGAGGATATAAAATCTCGGGTGAATCGATGCCGTTGTAAATGATTTTCCCCCTTTACAAATAAATTTGAGATTGGCGAGACTGCCGACTCATTATAAAGATCATTCGAAGTGGAGTTATGCAATACTCCAGAATAAAAAGAAAGCAAATAGTGAGGGACACGAATGGATTTTGGAATCGCAGGGAACGTTCCAAAATTCAAAGAAATCGAGACAAAAAGGAAGAGATTCAAACTCGAATGTAAGTGATTCTGTAAATACATTTACCATATATGCTGAGTTTTTCCTAGAGCTACCAAAGCTCTGATACCACATGTAACGACCCGATATTTGAACCATTCGCATCCGCACATGTCGGACTTAAATTGCCCAAAACACCGTGTTGTAAATGAAATTTGGCAAATCTCAGAATATACAGTAAATAAATAATCACATATCACAGACACAGAGTAAATAATAATGCAGCGGAATTTAAAAGAGACAGTAGTTCATGAAGCTAATATATAAAAATAAGATACATTAGAGTTAAATAAGATACATCGGAAGAATAACAAGATACATAAGGTATAAATCAGAATACATCACTGGAAACACTGGATACAGGAAGCAAAGATAGATGGCTGGATCTTCAAGCAAAGCTCCAACTTCGAAGGTGAGTCTTGAATGCCGAATCACTCAATCTGACTCGAGCCTAAAGCAAAATACAAAACTCTCGAGTCAGGACATAAATACTTATGAACTGTAAATCAACTCAAGTGAACAGTAACAAAATGCATCAGTAACTTAAAGGATGCTTGGGACCGTCCATCCTTTAAGGATCCGTTAAACTATTTACTATGTAGTAATATTGCGCTATTATAATAATGTCTACAGTAAAATAAACTTAATTTAAAATAGCGTTAAGGTGTGACCCAATATTCCCCTTGACAGGTAATAGTCCCAGTAGTCCATCCAGTATCAGCATATCTCCAGATCGGGAGACTACCCTAAATACTCCATGGGCTACGGGAGAAAAACAAACTCGTAGTAAGGCTCAGTATGGTAGGTGACACGGCACAACTAGGCAATGACAGGGTAGATATACCAATTGCGCTTCCGGGCTGGTGGTAACGCATAGCAGCCACCACTGCCCACCTCGGAACACACTCCCAAATCAAAATCGAAGGATGGCCATCAAATCAACCACAAGTTAGAGTATAGTATCGAAGGAATGTGTTCGATTGGTGGAATAACCTCACTTGGCCCATCGATCGCTCCTGTTTTAGCTACCTTATGCAACTCATGGGTGTCGGATCCACGTTCATACCTCAATAGGATTGTCGCCACCATCCTTCATCATTCTGGAATCTCCACCATGTAGACGGTTGTTAAAATGGTTTTTAGAGTTGGCAGAGAGTATGACAACTTCCGATCCCTATCTCTTTAACAATCAATCGTTATTTTAACGTCGTGGTCGTTTTAAAATAATTTGTACTTCAAAAGTCAAAACATTCATTTCAAAACTATATTCTTCTCAAAATAATTTATACTTCGAAACCAAACCATTTATTTCAAAACTATATTCAAATCAGAACGATATCATTTCCATTTCAAACATATATTCACCTTTCAAAAATCATAATACTTTCAAAGTTATAACTTTTCAAAACCTAAATACTTGAAATCATTACTCTTTGAAAAATCATAACATTTCGAAATCATACATGTGAAATCATGAAACATTCCTTTAATTTTTTACACTTTACAAATTTATTCAATTAAACCCAAATTTTGAAATTTCCAATTCAATTCAATTCAAACCATCGGTTTCAATTCAAGTCAGTTTCCCAATAAAACATTTCAAATCTTATCAATTTGAAATATAGATTTAATCCACAAAATAAACTATTTGATTTTCAATATAATTCAAAGCTTTAATATCTCACATTTCAAAACTAAATTTTACAATTTCATATATCTCAAATTTAACTTCATTATTACATAGTTTTGAAATATTCATTTCATAAATCCAATATCATTTAAATAAACCAGAATTACAAGTAAACCAAATATCCTTTCATACTAATATAAACTTTAAATATTCTTTTATCAAATAAATCAAAATCAAATACTATTCCAAATTCACATTCTTTATCGAAATAAAGATTATGTCATTCAAAACCATTCAAAATCATTTACTTTCAAATCCTTTATAAATTAATTATCATTATTTGAATTCAAATTCAAATATTCAAATTTAAATATCATTTTAAAATCAAATATGTCATTCATTTACCATTCCACATATCATGAAAAAACACATTTCAAAGTTCCATTCAAAAACTAATTTATCTCATTTCATTTTATTCCATTTAACACATAACAAAGTAACTATTACCTAAATTCAAATTCAATTTAAATTACTTAAAAATTCAAATTTAAATATTAAAATATATTCAAAACTCCTGAATTCCACAAATAATCAATTCCAAAAATTAAAACATTTAACGCTTTAAAACGTAACTCAAAACAGTGTTAAAATCTATAACATTTCAAAACATTGACAAATTATAGCAACGACGGCATTTTAAAGTGTTATCGTAGCTTAAAATTTCCAAAATAGTTTAGTTCAAGGACAACGGCATTTATAAAACGCCATAATAGATATTTATTTATTACAGCATGGTTAAATTCAAAAAGAACAGCATTTAAAAATGCTGTCATAAGACTATAGCATTTTTGGAAATGCTATTAATGAAATTCCAGATTTTATTATAACTTTTCGAAAACAATAAAACTTCAATATTTTTTCTAAATTTATAAATCATATTTCTGGACTTCAAAATTTCACATTTAAATCATTTTAACATATGATTTATCACAATAAAATTTTAAAATCAAATATTCAATTTAAAAACTCAA
The DNA here is from genome assembly GCA_030765085.1 of Allium cepa. Lineage (NCBI taxonomy): Eukaryota > Viridiplantae > Streptophyta > Magnoliopsida > Asparagales > Amaryllidaceae > Allium > Allium cepa. Next base: position 882,203,964 of record CM060928.1, read on the forward strand.
TTCATTTATTAAGTCAAAAGTTCACTGATTATTAACTTATAAATTTAATAAAACTTAACATATTATTTCAAATATCATTTCAAACTTTAAATTTAATTTACATTATTTAGTTACATTTAAAAAAATATAAATTTAAAGTCAAAATCATAATTTCCTCAAATTTACATACTTAAATTCACAATTTCAAGACTTAATATTTAACCTTCTTAAAACCATAAAATATATGTTTTTAAATCAAAATTTCATATTTTAAAAATACATGTCTATATAAAATTCATTTAAAAATATACCACGGGGTCTGTATATAATTTTCTAACCTAGGTCTAGTGATACGGATATATATTATTTCAATCTGCAGTTTAAAAAGAAAACCCAGGTTCTATCATTTCAAACCCGCAATCCCAAGTAAATAAAAATACAATAAAAATCACTCAGGCATATCATTTCATCCCATAATGATTTTTCCCTATTCTAATGTTTGTTCAGGTATGTATCATTTCAACCCATAGTGATTCTATTCTATAGGGAACTTGCAGTGTGAATATATATGCATACACAATATAAACAATGTCAATTTCAATAATATAATGTCATATATCAGATGTCAAGTGAAGATTAACAAATTTAACAGGGTAATAGCATGAAATAAGATATCATATAATCATCATTAACTTGCATAACACTTTAATTATCAATTTACCATTTCATAAGTAAAGATGTCGGAGTGAGAAGGGCTCACCTTTTCAAGCTGAAGTTAGCAAATCAACTACATGAATAAATTCTAGAAAGCATGATATGGCATGACACAGCACAACAATTGATTCAAATGAGTGGAGAGAGCCAAGATATCATCTTGCAAACAACCAAAACAACAGACAATATATACATGAATATTTAACCAAATCAATATTGAAATAAATTGAAATAAAGAGCAACAAAGACAAGACCTTGCCTTTACCATTCAAACACTTGACCATAGGAGATCAAGTGCTCGACCACGATGGTGTTAAGCTCAAGTTATGGCATCACAAATGCATGGCAACATGGAGTAAGTGGAGGGTAGGAGATGATATGAGGAGGTAGGTGATACGACTTGAAGAATACAAAGGAATAAAGCAATATAGGCAAGTTTGGCTCAACTTTAGGCTCGGCCTATAGGAAAATGGGCTCGTCCATGCTTGCTTCAGATCTGTACAGGTCTGGTCAGAAGTCAAGTGATGGCCAGAGATCAGGTTATGGTGGTGGTGGAGCAAGGGGAGGTGGCCAAGGCAAGGTATGGAAGGGATATTGACTTTAGGGTGAGGCTAGGCTTGTTTCTCAAGCGTTGCTTGCAATTTTGAGAAGTTTTCATCATAGGAGAGGCCACGGCCTAAGATGGTCATAGGAGTAGGAGGAGAAGTTGTTGTAGATGTGGTGGTGAGTGGGGTTGAAGGGTGGAGTGGCTAGTGGCCGAGCAAGCAAGGTAGGAGAGGAATGCTAAATTCATTGGAAAATGAAAAGATACAGAAGATGAAGCCATAATTTTTTTTTCTTTTGTTTTCATAGTCGTGAGTTTTGTGTGATGATAAGGAAATGAATTCATGTGAAAGAAAGAATAAAGTCACAGCAATAGGAAAAAAATGGACGGCCAATCAAAATGAAGAGGCAAAATGGAAAGACAAAGGTGAAAAGTCATGCTATATGAAAGGGTTCTGACTCTTTGTTTTCTATTTCTTTTAAATTAAAAGTAAACCATATATATTTCAGTAAATAAAATATAAAAATGAACAAAATAAAGTAAAAAAACGAAAATAAATAAATATTTTTAGGTAAATATAAAAGTAAATAAGGAAAATAGTTATTAAATTGAAACTAGCATTTTAAAATATAAACAATGTACACTTAAAATTGAAAAATTATAACTACACTTATAAAATGTTTTTAAAATAAAATATATACATAACATATCATATAACACATATATACACAAGATAAGATAAACAAAATATTATTTATATAAATTAAAATAAACAATTTACATACAATATTGTAAAAAGCATAACTTTCACAATATAAATCGAATTTCAACGAAACGAAAAGCAATGTTCTTGAAGAGATTTTGTGTTACTAGTGAAGGAAGGTCAAAGGGCAAGGCAAAAAAGGAGATTTTGTCCAACATTTAGGCTCGGCCAAAGGTCAAGTGGGTTCGGCCTTGGTCAAGTACAGGTCTGGTGATGGCCGAAGTGAATGGCCAGAGGTGGTGTACTTGCTGGTGGTGGTGGCTAAGGGTATGGCCGTGGTGAAAAAATGAAGGGGATGGGAAAAACTAGGCTCGGCTATGCCTTTTTTGGAAGGGTTTGCAATGTTTTTGTGGTGTTTGCTCCACAGGGTGGTCACGGCCAGTATTGGTTAGAGGAGGAGGAGGTTAGGCCATGGATGGTGCTGAGGAGGAAGTGATATGGTGGTCGGTGAAGGTGGTGAAGGGGTTAGGCCGAGTAATCATATGGAAGAGATCAAGCAAAACAATGGAAAATCAATAGAAAAATGAAGAGAAAAAGTAGAAAATGGAAGAAGCCATTACCTAAAAAATTCAAAAATGAAGATAGCCGTGAGTTGTGAAGTGGTGAGAAGTTTTCACGTGAATAGCAATGAGAAACACACGGCTAAAACAAAGAAATGAAAAGGCAAGCACATTAAAAGACAAAGAAAATGAAAGGTCACAAGAAATGAAAAGGCTTTGTCTCTTCAAATTTCTAATTCTTTTATTCAAAACAAACAAAATAAAAATCAGTAAATAAAACTAAAAGACAAACAAAAATAAAGTGAAAAATAAAATAAACGATTATTCTCAGGAGAAATAAAAAGTAAATAAAGAAAATAGTTTATTATATTGAAACTAGAATTAAAAACTGTAAAAAAAAATACAATTAGTATTGGAAAAATTACTACTACACTTTGAAAATGTTTTAAAAATAAAATGTAGAAATAAAATTTAATTTAAAATAATCTAAAAATATTTGCAGAAATCTAGGGTTGTTACACTCTCCCCCACTCAAACCTTTTCGTCCTCGAAAAGAACGAACAAGGAAAATAAGGAAAAACAAGATAGAAAATAGTACCTGAAATAAACAATTCCGGATTCGAAGCATGAATGCTCTCCTCCGTCTCTCAAGTACAGTCTCGATCATTAGTACTCCACTATACTTTGATCAGACTAACAGATTTCCTTCTGAGATGCTTCGTACCTCTATTGATAATACGAAGTGGCTTCCTCTCGACGGTCAAATTAGGCTCAATATCCAAACTATCAAGAGCACAAGGCTGAACAATAAGAGATGGGTCATGAAGATACCGGCGAAGATGCGAGACGTGGAATACATCACGCACTCCAGAAAGCTTCTCAGGAAAATCCAAACGATAAGCCAAAGAACCAACTCTTTCCGCAATGCGGAAAGGACCAATGAACCTAGGAGAAAGCTTCTCTCTACGACCAAAGCGAATAGCATTCCTTAAGGGAGAGACCTTAAGGAAAACCTGATCACCAACAGCAAACTCTGAACTCCGCCAACGTCTATCAGTGTACTTCTTCTTCCTATCCCGAGCAACTCTCAACTTCCTCTTAATCTCCTCAACTCTCTCAGAAGCCTCCAAAATCATATCAGGACCAAGACCAAACGATTACTGGACTCAATCCAGCAGGATGGAGATCTACAAGGTTGTCCGTAAAGAGCAGCAAACAGACACATTTTAATACTTGCCTGAATTCATAGATGGAATGAGATAAATAAAGGATTAAGATAAGCTTAAAACAGAAGATTAGATTATATCTGATAAATATTATTGTAGGTGAATTCAACAAGATGGAGATGATCTTCCCAAGATCCTCCATAATCAAGCACACAAGCACGAAGAAGATCTTCGAGAATCTGATTCACTCTTTCCATTTGGCCATCGGTCTGTGGATGGTAAGCAGTGCTTAGATTTAGATGAGTACCCAAAGATTCCTTGAAAGCTTTCCAAAACTGACTGGTAAAGATAGGATCACTACCACAAACAATACTGAGAGGAACACCATGGGGACGAACAATCTCTCTCATGTAGATCTCAAACAAGCTAGAAGCAGAACGGGTAGATTTGACCGTAATTAAATGAGAGGACTTGGTCAGTCTATCCACAATAACCCAGATACTCTAATTACCCCTCCTAGTACTCGGTAATCCATCAATGAAATCCATGGAAACATGTTCCCACTTTAAATTTGGAATCTCAAGGTGCTGCAACAAACTAGGGGTCTTCTGATGGTTGGCCTTGACTTGTTGACAATTCGCACACCTACTAATAAAGATAGAGATATCCCGCTTCAGACTCTTCCACCAATAAAGCCTCTTCATATCCTGATACACCTTCGACACACTAAGATGATTAGAAAGCCTGGATCGATGATTCTCCCAAAGTAACTCTTGCATCAATCCATCAACATTGGGGACACAAATCTTACCATTAATCCTCAAAATCCCTCTATCATCGATCTGAGCTCTACTACTGCCACCAACTCTACTACGAACACTCTCCTTCATCAATCTAAGCATCTCATCCTCATCTTGCTTAGCCATGATACGATCTAAAAGAGGAGAAGAAGAAACAACAAGCTGACACAACAAAGCCTTTTTCCGACTCAAAGGATCGACCACGACATTAGCTTTACCAGGAGTATAGCTAATATCGAGGTCGTAAGAAGCCAGAAACTCAAGCCAACGAACTTGCCTCTGATTGAAATTCTTCTGGGTAAAGATATATCTCAGAGACCGATGATCAGTGAAAAGATCAAACTTAGTTCCCAGAAGATGATGCCTCCAAAGCTTCAAAGCAAAGACAACAACAAGCAAATCTAAATCATGAGCAGCATAATTGCCTCGTGGGTTTTCAACTGACGGTTGGCATAGGCAAGGACCTTCCCATCCTGCAAGAGAACAGCACCCAATCCCTCACGACTAGCATCAGTGTATACCATCAATCCCACACTTCCATTTGGAAAGGTAAGAACTGGTGCGGAAGTAAGCTTGCTATTTAACTCATCGAATGCAGCTTTACACTTATCACACCAAATAAACTTAGCATTCTTACAAGTTAAAGCAGTGAGAGGTGCTGCAATTCGAGCAAAATTTTCGATGAATCTACGATAGTAACCGACAAGGTCCAGAAAACTACAAATATCAGATGGAGTCTTAGGAGTTTCCCAATCATGTAACAGAATAGGGAGAAAATAAGGACAACCGAAAAGATAGGATTATTAAATGATAAAAGAAAAGAGAGAAAAGAAAAACTTACATTGATCGCAGTGATCTTGACTGGATCAACAGAAACTCCATTACTAGAAACAATATGCTTGAGGAATCAGACGTCATCCTTCCAGAAATGGCATTTAGAAAATTTGGCCTTCAACCGATGATTTCTGAGAGTCTCCAGAACAGATTTCAAATGCAACTCATGCTCTTCCTTGGTCTTAGAGAAGACAAGGATATCATCAACAAAGACTAGAATAAATTTATTAAGCACATCACGAAAGACACGATTCATCAAATCAACAAAGAAAGCAGGAGCATTAGTCAAACCAAAAGGCATGACTAACCATTCATGAAACCTATTCTCAGTGCGAAAAGCGGTCTTGGGAATATTTTCCTCAGCAACTCTAAGCTGATGGAAACCTGTGGCAAGATCAAGCTAAGAGAAAACAGTAGCACCATAAAGCTGATCAAAAACATCATTGATGCGAGGCATTGGATATCTGTTTTTCATAGTGAGCTTGTTCAGCTCCCTATAATCAACACACATCCTCAAAGAACCATCGGACTTGGTGATGAAAACCACCACTTCTCCCCATTCTGAATAGCTCGGTCTAATCAGACCTTTGGAAGTTAAGTCGTCAATTTGCTTTCCTAACTCAACCTTCTTGCGGGGTGTCATTCTTCTAGGAGGAAGAACTGCAGGTCGAGCACCAGGAATAAGATCAATATGAAAATCAATTTCCCGCTTAGGAGGTAAAGAAGTGACTTCAAAAAATACATTGGGATAGAGTCTGACTACAAGAGTCGAATCAAGATCACCAGAAGAAGAATCCAGAGAATAAATAAATTTGCCAGCAAAATCCTGAGGCATGCGGCACTGAATAATCAAAGAATCACCCTTATCTCCCACAAGAGTAACAATTTGGGATTTACAAGAGATATGGGCATCATGATTCTTTAACCAATCCTCACCAAGCAATAAATCAAAAGCGTCGAAACCCAGAACATAGAAATCACCAGAAAAACGATAACCAGAATGGAAGAGTTTCACTCCTCTACAAATCCTACTAAGGTTCGTAGGACCCCCAATAGGATTAGAAACACATAAAGGAACATAAGCATACTCAAGAGAAAGGAGATGCTCAAACTTATCACACAAATCAACAGAAATAAAACTATAGGAAGCTCCGGTATCAAATAAAACATGAACAGTATGATGAAATAAAGAAAAGGGGCCCTGAAGAGTACCTTGGTCATCATTAGGAGCAGGAGCGGGTGTAGGAGCTGGAGAAGATGCATAGGTGATAGCAAATATACCAAAAGGCTTACCCTTCTGCTGGGTCGGGCAATCCTTCCTAAGATGGCCAGGCTAAAGACAAATATGGCATAGATCACGCCTAGTCAACTGAGCAGGAGGAGGAATAGTGGTACTAACTAAAGTAGGACAACTATTGCATAGTGTCCCTTCTGATCACATTTGAAGCAGGTGATGGAAGAAAGATCAACAGGCTGCCTTTGAGAAGGAGAAGATCATGAAGATCCCAAACCCGCATTCTTGAGCCAATTTTTTTCTGCTACTGGTAAGTAGGCTTTCTCTTCCTAGAATTAGCAGAGGAAGACTGAGATGAAGGAGTACCAACAACAGCAGGACCTGTAGAAATAGGGTTCTCATATCGGATAGCCATATTCATAAGCTGGGTAAAAGTACCATGAACATGAGAAATGAGACGATCATAATACTCGGGACGAGCACCAGCTATGAACTTCTCATACTTCTTGAGAGGAGTTGTATCAGGCTAGGACCGAACTTGAAATGTTCATTGAACTTCCGCTCATACTCAGAAAAGGACATGGTAATGTGCTTGAGATACATAAATTCACGGTAAAGTTGAGATTTACCGGTTTCTGGCATCCAATTTGCCATAAAAGCCTCTCTGGGAAGGAGATACAGAACAAACTTAAGATATATTCAAAAGAAAGGAAAATAGGAACAAAATTCAAGATAACACAAAGGATACCTAAACTGCTCCCAAGTAAGATCAGCCTCGACGGTTAGCCGTAACAGACTCCCACCAATCAAGGGCAGCCTCCTGCAACTGTCATGCTGCTAACTGACGCTTCTGAGCATCAGTAATCTCAAGAACGGTAAATATCCTCTCTAAACTATGCAACCATTACTGAGCTTCTATAATGCTCTCTGAACCAGTAAGCTTGGTACACCAAGTTGAGAGAATTCCTTACAGAGAACAGTAAACCTAACAAGTGCAGCAGGCTGAGGAGCTGAGGCAATACCATGACCCTTACCTTTGACATTACCATGATTCAACCTGAAAAAAATCAAGAATGAATTTAGGACAAGGTATAGAGAAGATAAAGATAAGATAAGATAAAATTCACTTGGATGAATATCCTAATGAAAGTAAATACTAACAAGGTAGATACGAAAGGAAGGAAGTTTAGAAAATTGCTTTTAAAACAAGAAAAATTTGTATCAAAATAATATTTGAAAAATCCTTTGAAAAATCATTTTGAAAATCATTTTATACTTTGAAAATACGTTCTCTCACAAAAAAATGATTCTGAGATTGATTTCACTCATTTTAGGGTATTTCTACCCTATCTCTAATGAGTTTTTGCTCCGTAGGCTAAGGTTTGCCTAAAAACCAAAGCTCTGATACCAACTGTAATGACCCACTATTCAAATCGATAATCCACATATGTCAGACTTGAATAATTCAAAATAACATATTGTAATAAAATTTGGAGCAAATAAAATCATTCATAGAATCACAAATACAGAAATATCAGAATAACTCACAGCGGAAGTTTAAATAACATAGTAGTTCATGAAGCTACTATTACAAAGTCTCAAAACAAATACATAATATCAATCTAAAAACAAATACAATAGAAATCCCAATACATAGAAGTCCACTAATACAAGAGCTGAAATAGAATAACTGAAACTGAAATAGATAAATTACTAGATAAGCAGAATCTCCGGCGATTTCTAGCTCCAGAAAGTGAAATCCAAAGCTGTGAATACTCAGGCTGACCCAAGCGTAAATAAAACACAAACACTCGAGTCAGGACATATATACTTATACAATGTAAACCAACTCAAGTGAACTGTCATAAAGTACAAGTAACTTGAAGGATGCTTGAGACCGCCTATCCTCTAAGGATCCGTTAAACTATTTACTATGTAGTAATATTGTGCTATTATAATAATGTCTACAGTAAAATAAAATTACATTTAAATAGCGTTAAAGGGTTACCCATATAGCCATTAACACGTAATAGTCCCAGTAGTCCATCTAGTATCAGCATACCTCCAGATCGGGAGGCTACCCTAAATACTCTATGGGCTACGGGAGAAAAACAAACCCGTAGTAAAACTCGCTATGGTAGGTGACACGGCATAACTAGGCAATGCCAAGGTAGATATACCAATTACGCTTCCAGACTGGTGGTAACGCATAGTAGCCACTACCGCCCACCTTGAGCCACACTCCCAAAATCAAAGGGGTGCACCCAATCAATCACAAAGTAATAGAATGGTATCGAAGAAGTGTGATCGATAGGAGGAGCTACCTCACTTGGCCCATCGATCGCTCCTGTTCTAGCCACCTTAAGCCAACTCACGGGAGTCGGGTCCACGTTCATACCATAATAGGATCGTCGCCACCATCCTACTGCATTCTGGAATCTCCACCGCATACACAGTTGTTAAAGTGGTTTTCGGTATCGACAGATAGTATGTCCATATCCGATCCCGGTCTCTTTAGCAACCAATCGTTATTATAACCCATGGTTATAAATTTCAAAAATAGTTTATATTTCAAATCAAAATACTTCATTCAAACCATTTAAAAGTAAATTCATTATATTTACAAATCAAATATTCAATTCCTAAAATTTAGTCTTTTCTGAGCTCATTTATTCACTTAAATACATTAAAACAGTGAAATTTCAACTTTTGCAGCACATAGAAAATGCTACGGTAAGTTACATTTGAAAAATAGTTCAATTCAGCAAAGACAGCATTTAAAAACTGCTGTAATAGTTCGATTTTGGTTGAAAAATAGTTCAATTTAGCAAAGATAGCATTTACAAAACTGCTGTAATAGTTCAGGGTTCAAATTAAAAGATTTAATTCAACTCAGAAAAGACAGCGTTTACATAACTGCTGCAGTAGTTCAATTATATTCAAAAATCTCATTTCAGCCAATTCAGCACTTAACAAGTACTATAGTAGCTCTTTCATTAGTTTCAGGTTCAAATTTTAGTTTCTGCAACTACAGCACTTACCAAGTGCTGCAATAACCCTTAGTTATTTTTAGCCTTTTAGTTCACTTCTGCAACTACAGCACTTACAAAGTGCTGCAGATTCATTTATTCCAGATTTGAGTTTATTTTCAAAAACGATAACATTTCTAAAGGGCTATTAAAAGAATTTTCAGATTTACAATAGAATTTCAGCAACAATTAAACATCAATTTAAACCATTTTAATTTATAAAATTTCATATTTTCCACTTTAAAATGGCCATTTAAATACCCTTTAACTTATGATTTTTATAAAGTAAATTTCAGAAATAAATATTAATTTTCTCAATGCTTAAGTCAGTGTACTATTTTCCTTAATTTTTTTTACTTTACACTTTAATTTAATTTACCATTTCATAAATTAAACTTAATTTCCATTTTTTTCTTAGCTTTTATTTTTAAACCAAATTTCACGTTTCGAAGTCAATTTATATTTCAAATTATACTTTTAAGCATTCATTTATTTAACCATTTTAATTCATAGAAAAAACAATAACACTTTATTAAGTCATTTTAAATTCAAATTTAAATCAAATTATCATATTTTTTACATTTTTAAAATACTTCAAAAATTCCAAAAAAATATATATAATAACCATGGGTCTGTATAATATTTTCTAACCTAAGTCAAGTGGTACAGATAATATATCATTTCAATCCGTCATTTACAAAGAAAAATCCTGGTTCTATCATTTCAAACCCGCAATCCCAAGTCAAATAAAATAAATAAAAATCACCCAGGCCTATCATTTCAGCCCTTAATGATTTTTCCTTATTCTAATGTCCGTTCAAGTACGTATCATTTCAACCCACAGTGATTCTATTCTACAGGGAACCTATAGTGTGAGAACAGAAATAAATAAATAATATGACAGAATATAACATAGCAGATGAGTAACAAGTTTATAACAGGGTTTAACATCATATAATTCACATCATAGGCAGGTATAACACGATATAACAATTCTATACATTCACTTGTTGTCACTTCACAAATTATATAAGTATAAATGCCATGAGTGAATACTCACCTCTTTACGCTGGAGTTAGCAAATCAAAACACACAAACAAAAATCCAAAAAGCACGATAGCACGACTTTTGATTCGAGTGGAGAGAGAACCGAGATATTAATCTTATTTTCAACAAAAAAAACAAAGCAAAATATAAATATAAACACAATACCTAAATTTATTGGAACAAAAATGGAAATAGAATTTACAAAAGACATCACCAAGCTTTTCAATCAATTTTGCTTGATCACTAACAACTTTTTCTCGGCCACGATGCTTTATTGGTTCGGCCATTGGTGGGTTTATAGGTTGAATTGGATCTTGTTTGGACTCATATAGGCATGGCTACAAAGGAGATGAAGAGTTTTTGAGTTACTAGTGAAGGAAGGTCAAAGGGAAAGGCAAAAGAGGAGTTTTTGTTCAACATTTAGGCTCGGGCAAAGGTCAAGTGGGCTCGGCCTTGGTCAGGTACAAGTTTGGTGATGGCTAAAGTGATGGTCGGAGGTGGTGTACTTGCTGGTGGTGGTGGCTAAGGGTGTGGCCATGGTGAAAAAATGAAGGGGATTGAAAAAACTAGGCTCGGCTATGCATTTTTTGGAAGGGTTTGCAATGTTTTTGTGGTGTTTGCTCCACTTGGTCGTCACGGCCGGTATTGGTCGGAGGAGGAGGAGGTCAGGCCATGGATGGTGATGAGGAGGAAGTGATATGGTGGTCGGTGAAGGTGGTGAAGGGGTTAGGCCGAGCAATCATATAGAAGAGATCGAGTAAAACAATGGAAAATTAATAGAAAAATGAAGAGAAAAAGTAGAAAATAGAAGAAGCCATTACCTAAAAAATTCAGAAATGAAGAAGCCATGAGTTGTGAAGTGGTGAGAAGATTTCATGTGAATAGCAATGAGAAACACATGGCTAAAACAAAGAAATGAAAAGGCAAGCACATGAAAAGACAAAGAAAATGAAAGGTCATAAGAAATGAAAAGGCTTTGTCTCTTCAAATTTCTAATTCTTTTATTCAAACAAACAAAATGAAAATCAGTAAATAAAAATAAAAGACAAACAAAAATAAAAGAAAAAAGAAAATAAACAATCATTCTTAGGAGAAACAAAAAGTAAATAAAGAAAATAGTTTATTATATTAAAACTAGAATTAAAAATTGTAAACAAAATAGAACTAGTACTGGAGAAATTACTGCTACACTTCGAAAATGTTTTAAAAATAAAATATAGAAATAAATTTTAATTTAAAATAATCTAAAAGTATTTGCAAAAATCTAGGGTTGTTACAAAAGTAAAGAAGGATTCATACTGAACGGGATTTAATGAAACACAATTTTCGTATGCAAACTATTGAAATTTATAATAATTTAGCGATGAAAGTAAGCATGCTTGCTGTTTCTGAAGCTTTAACTCTCGGTCAAAATTTGGTATTGCAGCTGCCACGTCTACAAAAAAATTCAATTTATCAAGTTCTAGGTATTGGAGTAGGTATATGCTTTATTTTATGTGAACTTTTGTGATGGTTTCATGTTAATACAAAGTGTAGAATTGTATCAATTAAAAAAATACCAACAATTATTTTAGTCATTAAATGTTCATCCATAATTAACAGCGAGTTATAATCCAGATCCTGGAGTGATGTTTGGGCTGCCTTGTTTAAAAAATTATGATGGGGTTTTCTTCTAAACTTATGGTATGGGCGACTACCTGTTCGAATCTCTATTTTTAATTTCATATTCTCCCCTTGCATAAACTCCCATGTTTACATTGCATGAGTCTGTACATGGGATTTGTTTACATCTAATTTTGGCTATGATCGCATTTCAGGCCAAAGATTTATGACTCGCCATCGAAGCGGCGAAGTATGTCGACGTCAAGTGTTCATTTACTTTCAAAGCACTTCACATGTACGCTAATTTATTTCTCAAAAATATTGAATGTGAAATGTCATGTGGTGCTTGACATTTGATTCAACAATCTATAACTGTAGATTTACAAAGATGTGTGAGAATGGCTATGGTTGTGACGACCCGGATTTTTTCCAACATTGAATCCGAAATATTTAAATGGTTTTAAATATAGAAATTGAATTATAAATTGGTTTTGAATATGGAAAACTTGGATTTATCTATTCAGAATGTAGATTCAGTAATTTGTTGAATAATATAATTATTCAATTCAATAATTGAAGATTGAGTAAAATATTTAATCTTGAGTTTCGAGCTTGTTAAAAATATTTTAAAAGGCTTGTAAAATTTATATTGATAGTACTGAAGATAGTAAAAGTGTTAAAATTGAATTTGGAAGTGTTTTGTTAAGTTTTGAAAATATATTGTTTAAATCGATATTTAAAAATAGCCTATCGAGGCATAGTCTTGAATTTCGACGAAACCAGTTCCATTGGATCCGTAATATTGTATTGTTATCGAATTTCAATTTTCGTAGTGTTTGGAATGATCGTTTGGGCATACGGTAAGTAAACACGCTGAATTTAAATCGAAAATTCAGTATAATAATAAGGTCCAAAAAGCTATCTTCTCCATACGATCGAATTATGGCTCGAAACCTTTTCCATTGTGTTCGGAATAGGGGTATAACATTATAAATGTCTAGTGGCATGCCTCGATAGGGGTTCGGGATTTTGAGATATGCGAACGAGACATTCTATAATTAAATAAAAAAATTATAAAACAAATCAAAGTAGTTCCTTTCTTCATAAGATAGTCCAAGTTTTCGGTGGAAGCTATCCCCTCTTTCATTTAATCAACTCGTATTACCTCTAATTCCCTTTCTCCCTCAAATTAAATCGAAACCAAAAAAAAGAGGGACGCTCGCGAGCACGAGGCACAAGGGAGAGGTCGAGAGGAAGTCTGCGGTTGCTAGAGGGGAAGCACACATGAGCGCGCTCGCGCGCGAATGAGGTTCAGAGTTCGAACTCGAGGGCGCGTGTGTGGGTCGCGGTGGCGACGAGAGGTACATTAGGGCTGGAGTTCATGGTCATGACGGTGGCATGGAGCGAGACTTGGGTTCGTCGAGGTTTCTTGTTCGAGGCGATGGTGACTAGGGTTTCGGCAAGCGGCAGAGGGGGCAACGTGGGTTCGTGGTGAAAGCGGTGACGGCAGCGATCGTCGAACGAACTCGAGTTCGAAAGATTGACGTCAATTCATCTATCATATGCGCGGGTAGTTGGGAAGAAGTAGGGTTCGAGGCAGTTGGTCATGGTCTTATGTCAGAGTGATGGTGAAGTCGAGAATGGTGGCTAGAATTTCGATCGACCGTTAGGTATATTTGTAAATTAATTCATAGATTTTAAACTTTTATATATATACACAGATAGAAAGAAATATTATACAGTAAAAATTATATACAGTAAAAAATTATATATGCAGTTTTTTAAAATTTTAAAAATATATACATGTAGAAAACAGAAATGTGTGTATATATATATGGAAAATATAATGGAATTTTTAAAATGTTTAAAAAATTATTAAAATTTAATTCATTAGAGGAGAAATTGGTTTAGATAAAACTATCAGTTAATTAAATTATTAAACAGTAATTGATTGTTCGAATATTAATGAAATTTTATATAATATAATATTGTACAAGGTCTAAAATCATGGTGAAGTCCAGGCAATATTGAGGTGGATTGCAAATAAAAAGCAAAGGTGAGTTAATCTCACTCTTCTAGATTTTTATTTAAATTTAAATGGTTAAATTTAAATTATTGGTTGAATGATTGAATTGATTTGATGTGCTATATCATATATAGTAGTATATATATAGTGTGTATTGGAGTGACTGAAGTTCCCACATTTTATGGCGGATGAGACCCTATGCGCCGCATAATAGCGGATGATATTATATAAATCCCATATACCGCGATATTCTACCTCGAAGTGGAATTGGTATTGTGCTAATATATGTGGACGTAGGGAAACAGGTTGGAGGGATCCAACTGGATTCCTCAAAATTATTTAGATTGTTTAATATTCTGTATTATGAATATTTGATATACTGTGATGAATTATATTGATAATTGGAATATTGGATACCATGGTTTGATTGAATATTTCGGTGCAGAGTCATCAAAATATATGTAGAATTGGATTTTTGAAAGAAATATAAGAGTAAGTTTTTAAGTGAAATAATTATAGAGAATTTGAATAAAAATAAGAATGAATTGGAAAGGAATAAAAGTGATTTTTAAATCCTAACAAATTCCGGGTATGAAAAAGGGATTTGAATAAAGAAGGAAATAATGAATTTTAAACTTAAGTGATGTTATATCAAGAAATAAAGAATTTATTTTAAAATTTAAGGTTTGAATTTATTTAAAAGGATAAAGAAGGAATTTGGGGAAATCTGAAATTGGTGTTTTCAGTTAAAAGATTTTAAATCATAATAAAGGAATAAAAATCTAAAGTCAATGGGTTTTGAAATAAATGAGTAAGTAAAGGAATTTATTTCAAAATGAAGTAAATTAGAAATAAATTTGGAAATTGATTTAAGTGTTTGAAATTGAAAATTTAAAGGGGAATGTGACTATGAAATTTATAAACTGGGTTTATAAAAGTGAAGTAATATATCAATGGATATTTGGAAGAATAAATTCACGCTGGGAATTTATTAAAGGAATGGGTAAATTTGTTTAAAAATAAATAGTGATTTATTTTTAAAAGATATGGAAGGGAAGCGTTTTTCCCTGAATAGCCAAGTATGTTTCAAACAAATTTTAAGTATAAGTAAAAAAATTAAGTTGTTTAAAAAAGTATGTTTAGAAAACTTATTACTTCTAAATGTTTAAATTCTAAAGTAAGTATTTTCTTTTAATCTATTATAGCAGTAATTATTTAAAGGTGGCTTGGTACTATATTTTAAAAGTTAGAAATTCAGTTTTATATTGCACAAAGTGGTTTTATTTTAAATACTCTTAAAGTATATATTTTGAATAAGTAATAAAGTAATTTTAAATTTAAATGTTTTAAAGGATATTTTATAATAAAGTGTTTTAAATTATTTTAAAAATCTAAAGATTTTGTGCTTGGTGTTTTCAGTGGAAATAAATAGATGGAAAATTATTTCACGAGAAAAGTGTGGTTTGAAACCTATTTTCAAAAGGGTTGAAAATGGAAATATATCTTGCGAAGATATTTTGGGATTTAAAAAATTCAAGAGAAATTATTTATGTTTGATGGTTGTTGTGAATGTTAATTGATAGTTAAATAACCGACTATCACTATTGACCAATGCGCTGATCGTTTTGATGAGACCGGGATCGGGTTTGCTATATTACAGTATGATACAATCTATTTGAGTGTGGTTTTCTCACGCTGGTATTCCAGACTGACTCGGGTGTTATTTCACTATAATGCTCGGGTCAGACCGAGAATTATACGATACAGGAAAGGATGCCGTGGAGCTCAAGAGACGACCTTGATGGCGATACGTACTTCCGTATCTGTGTTAAACATTCCGTTGTGTATTCAGATTGCAAGCACGGGTTATGATTACTGTCCAGTTGTGTGTTATGTATACTCTGATGATATAATGTATGAATAAATGTATTTGTTCTTGTGTAAAGATCATTTATTATCTATTATATTTTATTCCGCTGCGATGGTTAGATTCTGATGTTGTTTCCTATTTTCTTCTTCTACCTCTTCTTCTTTAACCCAAATGGCTCGTATTTCTGTACATATTTAGTTGATTGAGGGAGAATAGTGTTGACTTTAGGGGTACGGATTTGCGGGTCATCACATTCGGTATCAAAGCTGAAGGTTAAGCGAGAACCTTGGCTCTGGTGGGGATTACTCATTAAATAGAGTCCGTAGTACTCTAGAATGAGTTTGAGCGTATTAATAGAGCGCGTATTTGTTAGTGAATATAAATTGTTTTAATATTGTGTTGATTTGAATTATTATTTGAACCTTGAAATAGGTTAAAAATGAAATTTGGATTCAAAATTAAATGGTTTAAAGATATAAGTTGATTTGATTTAAAGTATTAAATCAACATTTAAAATTTAACTCAAATTTATATAATACGAGATGATTTAAATTTGAAATTTGAATTGAATAGTTCAAATTGGATTTGATTTGAATTAATTGGAATTGATTCAATTTAAATGGAAGTGAAAATTTAAATTGAGTTGATTGGATATGGAGGTTGGGAATTGAACAATTTGACTCTAGACTAGTTTTAAAATAAATTGTTTTAGTACAAATCTATTTTTTCAAGTTATTTATTATATATACAACCTTTCTTATTAAACCCAAAACTATCTTATACTTATTTTATAACTACTTTTGGAATTATTTAACTATTTTGTAACTGTTTTATAAAATAATTACTGTTTTTCAATTGTTTAATAAATAATTACTATTTTAACTATTTTGTAATTATCTAACTATTTTATAACTATTTGACTATTTCCCAACTATTTTATCGTTATTTAACTATTTTACAGCTATTTACAAACTAATAATTATTTTTCAACTACTTATCTATTTTTTAAAAAAATTCAAGCTATTTTCTAAATTTAAGCCGGTCAGAGTGCAAACTGTTTATGATTAAATTACCCAACTGAGATAAGGATTAAAGTGATAATCCAAATGGGATTGAAGCAATTGTAAATAAGTGAATGAAAATTAAAGTGAATGTGAATAGAAAGGGAATTGTTTTGGCTAATAAATCAATAAGGATAGATACATGAATGTACGTATATTATTCTATTCGCATAGTGGTTTGATCCGGATTCGAGCACAGAATTTCGAGATAGTTTATCGATCCGAGTTGAAATTTTTCACTCGATTTTCGATGGCGAATCTGGATATGGATTGTTGATTGATTCTGGATATTCTCTATCATAGCAAGGCTATGCAAGGAGAGTGACGGTTTCTGATCAAGAAACCAGATCTGTGTCCGCATTAGGAAGTCGGATGGACGATACTAGTTCGAAAGTGAAATTGTGTGATCGAGTGAGCGATCAGATTGGTATAGCGTATATGTGTACATCGTACAGATTTGAATGAAATTGGTATTGGAAATTTTTGGATAAGAGATGTGAAATGGTTTTTGAAATGAAAGGTGTTTTTTGTGAAACATATGATGAAGTAAAATGGAAATTGGATATTTTCTATGGTAAAAATTTACTTTGTGGAAGTAAGTAAAATGATAAGTGACTTTACAGGGTAATCAAATTTGAATATTTAATTTTGAATAAACAAAATTAAATATCTTTGTTATATAAAATAAATCTCCCCTTGTTGAATCTATTGCCGTAAGAAAAGTATTTTGAAAGTGTTTGAAGTATAAAAGGAGTTTTATACAAGTTTGAAATGATCCAAAGTTTTAAAAAAAATTTATATATATAACTATATATATAAAGGATCTTAAGAGGATTTTGGAAAAAAGTTTTGCGAACCTTTGGATTTGGAAAGGCTTTTGATTTTTGGGTAAAATCAATATTGAAATTTGGAAAGCCTAGTTTGAGAATTATCGATTTTGGGATAATTGATTTTGAGAAAAGGAGATTTATATGAGATTCCTACTAAGTGTATGATTTGGAAGATACTATATGTGTATAGTATAAAGTGTTTTGACAATGGCTCTGGGGAAAAGTGCTCCCTTGAAATGAACTTCTCAGGAGTGCCACAGGATGGTACTACCTTCAACCCTAAGGGGGGTTCTAAAGTTGATCCTGTGAGGAGTCCGGACAAAACTAGTTCCTGAGGATTATGTGTAGAGTGTAGCGAAAATCGTGGGCGCTGAGGCCTACAGAGGCATTTGGGTTATGCTGTGACGACAGTGTAACTTGATGTTACTGCGATCTACTGCAGACCATAGCAAAAGTCGTGTGTGCCGCTGAGAGCCAACAGTCTACGTTTGATTTTATATCGGTAGATGACGACCTATGGTAACATAGCGAAAGTCATGTGCACAGCTGAGAGCCAACAGTCTGCGTTTGATTTTACATCGGTAGACTGCGATCTATGTGGGAGTGGAGAAGTTTCATTTTTGACAGCGAAAATCGAGGGCGCTGATGCCTACAGTTACGTGGACTTTTGCTGCAATGGCAACGTAACCCTGAAATGTAAATGCGATCTGTTGTGGGTTTCATGGCATAATCGAGGGGCGTGGAGTGCCTACAGTTACATGGACTTTTGCTGCGATGGCAACATAACCCAGGATGTAATTGCGACCATGGATGGGGGTGATGATTTCCAGAGCATTCTCACCAAAGATATTTCCTCTGTATTCAAAAAAAATGTTTTCGATATTTTCAATAAAATTATTTTCCAGGTATTTTCACTGGATGTTGAAAATGGGTCTGCTACGTACTTATAGATTTTCTGTCTTACGCCTGATCAACGTATGACCGAATTTCTATGAGAACAAGGATGGACTGGTTGACACATCGAGTTATAAGAAGTATTTTTATAAAAAGCTATTTTAATTGTATTATGTGAATTTAAAAGTATTTCTAAAATTTTAAATAAAAGAGTAAGCCGCTATTCGAGAATAGTTTATAAACACCTGACATGATAAATTGACACAGTATTGTTTTATAGGTGGGTGAATGAAATAATTTTACCCAAAATATATTTTGATATAAAAGAAATATTTCCTTAAATTGTTATATAACTTGGATGTTTGGATGATAATATTCTAAACAAATAAGATTATAAAAATTGGAATGACTTAGATAATCAAATGGGAATTTTTATGAGCACAGATTATACAAATAAATTATAGTTAAAACTTGATTTAAGTCAAAAATTTGAAATTTAAAAACCCCGGAGATTTTGAAAGTGGTTTTCAAAGTGTTTTAAAGACAAATAATAGCACTATTGTTTTAGAAGTATTTCTAAAAGGAAATTGTTTTAAATAAATTTTAGGAAGGGATATAGCATTGAATCACTTCTGTCGCTGGAAAATAACTTCGGTGATGACTGCAGCATCATCGATGTTCATTTTCGAGTTTCTAAGTGACGGATTGCTGCCAAATTGATTTGTTTAGAAGAACTAGTTTATTTTTGAAATTTCAAAAGAAATTTGTTGGGGATAAAAACCAGGATTGGTTTAAAAAATTTGAGAAATGTGATTTTGGGATAATGGTGGTTGTAAAATGATTTGAACCAAAAGCCGGGTGTTTGAAATCCTGAATCCTTGTTTGAATTGACAATCCCGATGAGGTAAGTTATAAACTTGAAAGGTTGAGATGATTTTTAAATAAGGAAGGAAAATATGAGCTTTTGAATATTGGAATTAAAATTTAAAGTGAAAAGTTAAATAAATTTAATTTGAAGAAATTTAATTTGGGAAAATTTAATGGATGATTGGAAGAAATAATTAGTAAATCTTGAATGTGATTAGAATGGAAAAATAAAAAATTGAACTTGGATTGAGAAATAAAATTTATTAGAATTAAATTAACTTAAGCAAAGTTAATAATAATGAATTGGATTTGAAATAAGTTAAAAGAAATGAAATAAAAGTGAATTATGTGGGATGATATTAAATGGAATTAAGTCCTTTCTTAATAAAATTCGAAAGAATGGTATGTAGCTAGATTTAACTGGAGTTGAGTTAAATAAAATTTAACTGAAATAAATTTAGTTGAGTTATGGATAATATTGAATGGAATAAAATTCTTACTTAAATAAATAAGCCCAGAATAAAGTTTATTTCATATTTTGGAAAATGAATTGAATTTGAAAATTAAAATTTGTAATGAACGAAACAAAAAAACCAATCAAATAAATTTGTAGACTGAAATGAGATTTGATTGAAATAGAATCTGAAAGGTGTGTGATAGTGCACGTGCTAGTATAGTACACACGGATCGTGTAATATGGACTATAATATAAATGCGGAAAATAGATGATAGTAGCAAAGTAAATAAAAATAGAAAAATCACACCAGAGATTTTTATACTGGTTCGGAGCACCGTCCTACGTCCAGTCCCAGACTTCTATCTGGATTTTCACTATTAACTACCTCGCTTCACCCGGAGGAACAGGTTTACAATACCCGAGCAGACGAACGGGATTTCACGCCTCTAATACACTGAGGACTTCAACACTTGCCTCTTACAACACCGAGGACATCAACAAAAGAACAAATACAATTGTTGTTGACAACTTGTGCTCTTGAAAACACGGATTTGTCACTAGAAGTACACCCTTCCTATAATCTTATCCTCAAAGTATGTGAATGATGTTTTGTGAAGATTAAGAAAAGTATATTACTTATTGAATCAAAAGATATGAAATAATTTCAATGATTCAATAAGCAATTAAAATAATTGAGAGCTTTTAGAATGCAGGAGTAAGATCAGAGATTAGAGTAAAAAGCATATACAATCATGTTATTTGAATCAATGATTTAGATGAGTTTATATAGAGAAGAATGGTTGTAACTCTTTGTGAGCAGTTGCCATTAAGAGATATGATCATTGATGAAAGGTAAGAGATGCAACCTTTGGAGAAGGAAGTGTCTTTTGGAAAAGTTGTTTGCTGTTTAAAAACGGTCGACAGGTCAAAAAAATGACCAGTAGACGGGAATTCAAAATATATAGTCGTTATATGCATGTGTGCACGTTTCAATGTGCAACATATACTGGAACGGTCGACCGCCTATATTATGACCGGTCGACCGATTCCTGTAAAGTTGCATACTGAATGTGCAACTGTAATTCAGTTGTATATATATTGATTCCCTTGAGATGCATGAGTATTTGAGGATAGATTTTAACAAGTTTATTACTATTACAACATCAAATAATCAACCTATAATCTAGAGTACCATATGTAGCTCTTTTGAGCCTCTTTATAGCCATAATGACCTTGTTTTGTCGATCGCCTTTATTTCTTTGTCAGAAATCAAAACCTTCATAGAACCTGTGACTCAACATTCTCCCCCTTTTTGATTGATGACAATATATATCTGAAAATCTGAATCTCCCCCTGAGTATGTGATCTCCCTCTTTGAATTTTTTATATATATGTATATTCCTGCAAACAATTATTAGCCCTTTCTCCCCCTTTGTCATTGACAAAAAGGAGTAACAGATCCTGGAATAATATAGGAGTGTAATCACCATAATGTGCATAGAAAAATAAGACTTAACACATCCAAAACATAACAGGGTATAATACAGACCATAATGTCAGATGAAAAATAAAAATAACGACACTATTTAGTACAAGTGTCGATTGATGTTTTTAAAGTACTTAACCATAATAGAGAATAGAATCTAAGACGAGGCAGATCCTATCTCTTCTTCATCATCATCATCATCGTTATTATCATCATCTTCTTCTTCATCATCATTGTTCCCTCTAGATGATTCTCCATGTCCATGTCCACTCATACCAGTAGACTCCTCAGATGATGTCCAGTTGAAGACAGGAGGAGCAGGACGTTTTCCTGGGTCTTGTGCTTGAACAGAGGTGGATGTGGTACATGATATATCATCCCATAACATACCAAAGAATGACTTGACCTTATTGAAGCGTTTATCAATTTTTGTGTCCATGCGCTTGAGACGTGATTCAAGTAAGAATTGGTTACGCGCAATAGTTTCAAGTGATTCTTTTGTGGATGATTTTGATTTTAACAGTTTAACATCATCGGAACGAGGTCGAGAGGAAATTGCTTTTTGTTTGCTTGGACCTCTTTGTTGCCATTGTTCAAAAGGCATAATCTCAAGATAAGGTGGAGGAAGCTTCATGCGTTTGATGGTTATAGAATCAATACATTTTGGTTTCGAGGTGGCAGAGTCAGGAGGCTTTACCCCACAAGCTAACAAAAGACGCATGATATATTCATTGTAGAAAAAATGAGGTCGCGTAGAGTTATTTACCTTGAAAATTTCGTCAAAAAGCATATGAACCCAATTGATTGGGATTTCCCCATAAATAGCATAGAGAGCCTTGAAGTTTTCTTTATATACCGCATCATAATTTCCAAGTCTAGGAAACAGAGAATGCATCAAGACGCGATGTAGTAGTCTGGCGGTGGGTTGAAGTCCAATAGACTTTGTGCCATCACTATTGTCCTCTATGAACTGATGACTGATGCTATCGCGAGCGAAGACTTCACAGAAAGTAGATGAAAACTCATCGCCTCGATTTGGTATACCAAGTATAGAGGCAATCCTATCACGAGTAATAAAAATTTGTTTGCCACAGACGACAGACCAAATGACTCCATTCGGATTATCAGGTTGATACTCGTCGAGGTTCATGTTCGCATAGAACAATTTTATCATCAAATGATTTATTTCCACATTGTTTTCTAAAAAATCTATCAATGGAGAAATGTTGGAGTTATTGGCTAACCTACGAATTCCATAAGACGTGAAATCATCAAACTTGATGAAAGAGCCCGGATGGAACTTGTAGTTAGTCATTTGATTCCATCTTGTTATAGCTACCGGACTTTCGAGCCATTTCTTAGCGGAGAAATTAAGAGATGAAGTTCCGGAGGATGGTGCTTTCTTGGGTTTCTTTTGCGGAGGAGCCATTGTTAGAAGATTTGGAGATTTGGAAATAGAAATTGAGAAACTAGGGTTTTTGGAGTTTGGGGAAAAATAACTGGTTGAGTCAAATGAGAAGGAGGATAAAAAGAAAATGACGCATAGGATATATATAAAAAATGGAAATACGTCAACCGGTCGACCGCTTGATTATGGCCGGTCGACCGTTTTCAACCAGAGAGCAAACGGTCGACCGGTTATAATTTTGGGGGTCGACCGGTTTGACAATATGCTGAATAAAATCCTGTGTAGTGCAATTTTATTTTATTTTGAATATATTGTGCTACATTTTAACTCTTATTGTAGAATACAAGTATTATTACATGAGTGAAAGAAAATAAAGAAGAAAAAAATGGAATACAATGAGTATATGTATAAATCTAAGTGGAAGGTTCGTCATTAGAATTATCTTTGTTTTCTTCAATACGTTTTGCCCATGGACTCCAGTTTTTAAGAGCACCTTCATTCATCTCATAATTCTGATCCCAAGAGTTTGGACTTTTAGATGTTGATGCCCTAGACGGCATTGGTTCATGCACGTCATGAACGTGCCGATGTCCGTTGTTGCTCATGATAAAGTTGGCTTTGCCCGTAATGGAGCTGTCTCTGAAGATCTATTTTACGTTTCTGATAGTGGTGAATCTCGTCGATCTGTGCTTTAGTACGAGGAGAACAAAACAACGGCCTCTTCACTCGTTTTGAGGTTGGTATATTACCAGGAATACAAGAGTATTGATGATGATAACATGTTTTTTGTTTTGGTGTTTTGGGGGAATAATATTCCTCCGACTCAGAACTCGTAATGGAAATGTGTGATTCTTGAGCACATTTATCACAAATGTGAGCCATAGAGAATTTTGTATAGAATCTTATGGTCAGAGAAGAAAAGATGAATAAAATAAGAAATTTTGACAAGCTCATATACAAGTTTCTTATGTATAAACCTATGGATGTGAGTGAATAGAAAATTTTGACCATGAAAACAAGTAGAGGCTTATGTTAACTCTAAAAATAGGTCTCCTTTCGTTAGTATTTAAAACTAAAGTTATAAAATAGGAAAGGAAAAGACTGTCATTTAAAAGAAAGGATGATCGTTTGTATTTATTAGTTGAGATTATTTCTTGAGATTAAACCAAGCTCCCTTCGTAATCTAATAAAGCTAGATTCGAGCAGAGGCTTAGTAAAGATGTCTGCTAATTGATTGTCAGTTTGAATATATTCAAGTCATATATTTTCTTTTTCAATATTATCTCGAAGGAAATGATGACGGATATCAATGCGTTTGGTTCTAGAATGATTCACCGGATTCTTAGAGAGATTTATAGCACTTGTGTTATCACAGTATATAATTGAATTTGATAAATGAATATCAAAATCTTGAAGAGTTTGTTGCATGTATAGCACTTGAGTACAAGCGAGAGCCGCTGATATATATTCGGCTTCACATGTTGATAGTGAAACACAATTCTGTTTCTTACTAAACCAAGAGACAAGTGATTTTCCAATAAAATGGCACGTACCACTTGTACTTTTTCTATCCGTTCGTGATCCGCCAAAATCAGCATCACTATATGATACTAATTCAAATGGACATTCTTTTGGATAAAAAAGACCGAATTCTTTGGTATTATTCAGATAACGAATTATACGTTTCACTGCTCGTAGATGTGATTCTTTTGGATCTGCTTGAAAGCGTGCACATAGACAAACACTCATCATAATATCTGGACGACTAGCTGTAAGATAAAGAAGAGAACCAATCATGCTTCGATATAATTTCTGGTCAGCACTCTTACCATTTTCATCTTTTTCAAGATGTGTACTTGTACTCATAGGAGTTGGTTTACCAGATGTATTTTCTAATCTGAAGCGTTTGATTAGATTTCTGCAATATTTTTCTTGATTGATAAAGATACCATTCGGAAGTTGCTTGATTTGAAGTCCAAGAAAATATGATAGTTCTCCCATATGAGACATTTCGAATTCTTTGGTCATAATACTTGCAAATTCTTTGCAGAGTTTATCGTTTGTTGAACCAAAGATGATGTCGTCTACATATATTTGGATAACTATAATATCCTTTTGAGAATGTTTAATAAACAAAGTTTTATCGACTTTGCCTATTTGAAATCCTGAGTTAATAAGATAGCTACCATACCAAGCACGAGGTGCCTGTTTCAAACCATACAGAACTTTCTTAAGTTTGAACACATGGTCAGGATATTTTTCATGTACGAACAAAGGAGGTTGTTCGACATAGACATTCTCTTTGATAAATCCATTGAGAAAAGCACTTTTGACATCCATCTGATAAAGTTTGAAATTATGGTGACAAGCAAAAGATAATAGAATTCTAATAGCTTCTAGTCGAGCAACTGGTGCAAAAGTTTCTTCATAATCGATACCTTCTTCCTGATTATATCCTTGTGCTACTAATCTTGCTTTGTTTTTGGTGATATTTCCTTGTTCGTCGGCCTTATTTTTATAAACCCATTCAGTACCAATAACTGACTGATCAGTTGGCCTTGGAACAAGTTCCCAAACGTCATTGCGCTCGAACTGATTTAGTTCTTCCTGCATGGCAATGATCCAGTAATCGTCTGTAGCAGCTTCTTTTTGATTCTTAGGTTCGATATTTGATAGAAACGCAACATGACCCATTTGATGTAATTGATTCCTAGTTCTTACTTGTGAGTTAACCTCGCCAATTACATTTTGAACCGGATGGTGTCTCAATAATCTTGAAGGGGAATGTATCTCACCAACTGGTTGTTGTTGGGAAATATTGTCAATAAGATTTTCAGAGTCAGAATCATAATTTATGATGAGAGGAGTGTCAGTAAATATAGTTTCGTCATTATCTGGTTTTGATTGAGAAGGTTTAAAGAATTCATCGAAAGAAACATGAAGAGATTCTTCAATAGTTTTGGTTTGTTTATTGAAAATACGATATGCTTTGCTTCTTTCCGAATAACCGACAAATATACCTTCATCAGCTTTCGGATCAAATTTTCCAAGATGGTCTTTTGTATTTAAAATAAAACATTTTGAACCAAATACTTTGAAGTAAGATATATTTGGCTTTCTTTCGTTAAATAATTCATAAGAGGTGTTTTTGGTGAGTGGTCGAATGGACACACGATTCAAAACATAACACGCAGTAGCGATGGCTTCTGCCCAGAAATGCTTTGATAAAGTAGATCCATTTAATAACGTTCTTGCACATTCTTGTAATGTTCGATTTTTCCGTTCTACAACTCCGTTTTGTTGTGGAGTTCTAGGAAACGAAAAATTATGGTTAATACCTTTTTTTGTACAAAAATGTTCAAATTTGTTATTTTCAAATTCACCACCATGATCACTTCTTATGTTTTTAACTTTTAGCCCTTTTGATTTTTGAATTCTTTTGACGAAAGATTTGAAATGGTCAAAAGTGTCACTCTTGTTTTTCAGAAAAATAGTCCATGTATAACGAGAATAGTCATCAACTATTACAAATACATATCTATTATGGTTTATTGACTGAACCTGTGTTGGTCCGAATAAATCCATATGTAGTAGTTCAAGTGGTTGTAATGTTGATATGACCCTTTTTGACTTGAATGATGATCTGGTCAATTTTCCTATCTGACAGGCATCACAAAAATTATCGTTTTTATAACTAATCTTGGGTAGACCTCTAACTAGATTGTTTTTGGCTAGCTTGTTAATAGTTCTGAAGTTTATATGACAGAAACGTTTGTGCCATAACCATGGATCATTATCATTAGCCACAAGACACATATCTGAATTATGATTAATATTCATATTCAGAATATATATATTTCTGTCTCTATAACCTTCGAAAACTAAATTTTGGTCTTTATCTAAGATACTACACTTATTATTCAAAAAGGAGATTGTAAAACCTTTGTCACATAACTGACTAATACTAAGTAAATTGTGTTTTAAATTTTTAACTAGCATGACATTTGTAATAAGAGGTAAGTTAGATGTACCGCAATTGCTCACATCGCCTTTGCCGATGATATAGCCTTTTGAATTGTCTCCAAAAGTGACGGAGCCACCATTTGAGTATGTAATATTTGTTAATAAGCTCTTGTCTCCCGTCATGTGCTTCGAGCAACCACTGTCCAATATCCACTTTCCTCTTTTCTTAAGTGAGACCTGCAAAAAATAGAATTAAGTCCATGGTACCCACTTTTTATAGGGTCCTAAGAGTTAGGTCTTAGGAGTCCAAACCCATATGGGTCTGGTATCCCCTTTATATATATAATTATTATTAAGATGCACAGTATTCATGAATTGTTGAATGTATTTGTTCCTAATCAAATTGTTATTTGTTTTAGGAACCCATATTTTGATAGTCTTTGTATTTTTCTTTTGAAATTTCACAACTGGCTTTGGTTTGGAACATAATAAACTAAGATTTTTCTTAATTTCAATCTTTTGTACTTTCTTCTTTCTTTTATTACCCTTGATTTCTTGTTTCTTATATCCCAGACCTTGTTTATTTGATGCAGATTGTGAGTTTTCAATGATTTTTGTCAAATTTTCTCGACCTTTATTAAAGTTAGAAACATTTTGAGTAATGTCATCAAACTTTGTTTGTAAACTAGCTTTTTCTAGGTCTAGAATTTTGACTTTTGCCTTAAGCTCATGATTTTCAGTAGTGAGAGCATTATTTTTATCTTTTTGAGCTTCTATTTCTTGACTCAAAAGAAATAGTTGAGAGTCAACATTAGATGATGATTCTTGAATTCTTTCAAGTTCCTCTTCTAATATTTTCTTCTCATCTTTTAACATATCTCGTTCAAACTCTGCTCTACTTAAATCTGCTTTGACTACTTTTAATTGACGTTTTATGTCTTTATATTTGACTATCAATTCAGCATTAATATCAAGTAATTCATCAAATATAGGAATTTGTACCTCATCTTCCGTTGCCATAAAACAAACATTAGCTTGTTCATTCTCCGAATCACTTTCACTTTCTGATGAAGATGACTCTGAATCATCCCATGTTACTGAGAAGGCTCGTTTCTTTGATTTGTCCTTCTTATATTTGAATTTGTCATTTTCTGACTTCTTCTTTTGTTCTGGACAATCCTTCTGCATGTGTCCCTTTTTGTGGCAGTTGAAACATTCTATAGCAGATGAAGATGGTTTATTTGATCCAGGTTTCCTTTTATTGTAACGACTGGCTTTTCGATATTTTAGGAATTTTTTGAATCCTTTCGCAATGAATGCCAAATCTTCGTCTTCAGAATCTGATTCATTTTCATCTTTCTCAACATGAAATGCTACATTTTTCTTTTCTTCTTTCTGTTCTTTTCTAGCCTGCAAATTCGCTTCATAGGACATTAAATTTCCTATCAATTCATCTGGCTTCATGACGGAAAGGTCATTAGCTTCCTCAATTGCTAATACTTTTCCTTCCCATTCACTAGTCAGAGAATGTAGAATAGTTGAAACAACATCAAAATCAGAATATTTTTGTCCTAAGCCAATAAGTGCATGGTGGATAGTTTGAAACCGTGAATACATATCATTGATTGTCTCATTTGGTTTCATTTTGAAATTTTGAAATTGACTTTTCAGCATGGCTATTTTGGCTTGTTTAACCTTGTTAGTACCTTCATGAGTGGTTTTTAGTGTTTGCCAAATTTGATATGCAGTAGTGCAGATACTAACACGGTTATATTCATTTTGGTCTAATGCACAGAACAACATATTTATTGCTCTTGCATTTACGGCTGCTGCCGTTTTCTCAGCCGCAGTCCATTCTGAATAATCAGTTGTTGGATTCACTATTTCTCTTTGAGTGGCATTCCAAGCATCATAGTTATTTGATTGCATAAAGAATGACATACGTGTTGCCCAATAACTATAGTTAAGACCATTGAAAAATGGAGGTCTTTGTGTCGATTGACCTTCCATGTATGTGGTGTTCTGAGTGCTAGTACTTGCGTTATTTGCCATATTACTGGAATATATCAAATAACTGTGTTACGGTTATGTGATAACCTTGCTCTGATACCAAATGAAAGGTGTATGATAGTGCACGTGCTAGTATAGTACACACGGATCGTGTAATATGGACTATAATATAAATGCGGAAAATAGATGATAGTAGCAAAGTAAATAAAAATAGAAAAATCACACCAGAGATTTTTATACTGGTTCGGAGCACCGTCCTACGTCCAGTCCCAGACTTCTATCTGGATTTTCACTATTAACTACCTCGCTTCACCCGGAGGAACAGGTTTACAATACCCGAGCAGACGAACGGGATTTCACGCCTCTAATACACTGAGGACTTCAACACTTGCCTCTTACAACACCGAGGACTTCAAAAAAAGAACAAATACAATTGTTGTTGACAACTTGTGCTCTTGAAAACATGGATTTGTCACTAGAAGTACACCCTTCCTATAATCTTATCCTCAAAGTATGTGAATGATGTTTTGTGAAGATTAAGGAAAGTATATTACTTATTGAATCAAAAGATATGAAATAATTTCAATGATTCAATAAGCAATTAAAATAATTGAGAGCTTTTAGAATGCAGGAGTAAGATCAGAGATTAGAGTAAAAAGCATATACAATCATGTTATTTGAATCAATGATTTAGATGAGTTTATATAGAGAAGAATGGTTGTAACTCTTTGTGAGCAGTTGCCGTTAAGAGATATGATCATTGATGAAAGGTAAGAGATGCAACCTTTGGAGAAGGAAGTGTCTTTTGGAAAAGTTGCTTGTTGTTTAAAAACGGTCGACAGGTCAAAAAAATGACCAGTAGACAGGAATTCAAAATATATAGTCGTTATGTGCATGTGTGCACGTTTCAATGTGCAACATATACTGGAACGGTCGACCGCCTATATTATGACCGGTCGACCGGTCCCTGTAAAGTTGCATACTGAATGTGCAACTGTAATTCAGTTGTATATATATTGATTCCCTTGAGATGCATGAGTATTTGAGGATAGATTTTAACAAGTTTATTACTATTACAACATCAAATAATCAACCTATAATCTAGAGTACCATATGTAGCTCTTTTGAGCCTCTTTATAGCCATAATGACCTTGTTTTGTCGATCGCCTTTATTTCTTTGTCAGAAATCAAAACCTTCATAGAACCTGTGACTCAACAGAATCAAGTTAAAGTGAAAAAGAAAATTTATTTGCAAATGAAGTGAGCTTAAGTTTTGAGGTTAGGATAAATTGAATTAAATTAACTTAAGTTAAAAATAATTAGAGGCTCAACTTCAAGTAAGAATGAAAGTTCATTAAATAAAAGTTTGGGTTAAATTAATTTGGAAAATGGTTATTGATATAATCATTAAATGTTGTCGGGCTCAATGAAATGGTTTTAAAATGAAACCAATGCGGAGATGAGATGAAATGCAAATGTATGGTTGG
Source organism: Allium cepa (assembly GCA_030765085.1). Taxonomy (NCBI): domain Eukaryota; kingdom Viridiplantae; phylum Streptophyta; class Magnoliopsida; order Asparagales; family Amaryllidaceae; genus Allium; species Allium cepa. The sequence goes on from CM060928.1 coordinate 882,234,535, forward strand.
TGAATAAACTAGAAATGGGATGGAATTTAAAATAAAATGAGTTGGAATCAATTGGATGTGGATAAAAACTAAAATGGATATTCTATTCAGTGAATATCGTCGAATTGCATAAAATAAGTTAATCGTTAGACTTAAACGGAAGTAAATAAAAATCCTATGGATTGGTAGAAGTAAATAAAATTGATTTTTGGAATCAATTGAAATAAATGTGAGTTATTGGGTTAAAAATAAATAGAATGAAAGAAATTGAAATGTAAACCATTAAAATTGAATGGAATGACACATGAATTGGTTGAAAGCAATTGACTTAGTTTTGAAATCATATAAATTGCTAATGGAAAGTGTTTGGTGCATGTTGCTTATGGAATGCATGTGTTTAGCTATTGAAAGTAAGTGAAATGTTAACAAAATTTCATATATTTAGTACTTACATGTTTGAATTGAGTAAGTACAGGTACCGGGAAGACGTTTGGCTGGATTTAGACGCGCTAATTGCTAAAATAAATATGCCGCTTGCTTAAAAATGCTAAACAGAGGTACGCCTACGCAATAAAAATAGGAAATATGAACTGTTTTGGTTTTCCGACTGTGTGGGTCGATGTATATATATTTATATCTCTTTTCAAATTGCAAAAGCTCCTCCGTACAAAGAAGACTCTGCCAAAAAATTTCAAAAATTTTGGGAATTGGAAAATTTTCATTAGCAACAAAATGATTTCAAATTGAAATTGAAAGAAGGATTTTTGATTTCAAAGGATAAATTGAAATTTGCTCGGCAAAGGTATGTATTTAGTCTATCCACTTGGCTTTTGTTTTCTTTTGAAATCCGAGGGCCCGTAGAGGCATTTCGTAGTTGTACCGAACTAGCCGCGTAAAGGAGATGCCGGCGAATTTTTTTCGAAAATTTAGAGAGTTAGAAAATTTTTGAGAAAGTTTTGATAATTTAAATTTTGATTTAAATTTAAATTTGAATAAGTGGAGTAAATAATGTTGTTGGAAACTATGGAAGGTTTTGGAAAGTTGGTTGAAGTAATAGTGAGTCTTTAATAAAAGATATGTTATGGAAAGTTGATAAAACTGTTTGGTTTTGGAAAATAGTAATGGGTATTGGATCATTCTTCTTAACAAGTAATTTCAGGGATGAAATTCTTTTAAGGGGGTAGGAATGTGACGACCCGCATTTTTTTCAACATTGAATCCAGAATATTTAAATGGTTTTAAATATAGAAATTGAATTATAAATTGGTTTTGAGTATGGAAAACTTGGATTTATCTATTCAGAATATAGATACAGCAATTTGTTGAATAACATAATTATTCAATTCAATAATTGAAGATTGAGTAAAATATTTAATCTTGAGTCTCGAGCTTGTTAAAAATATTTTAAAAGGCTTGTAAAATTTATATTGATAGTACTGAAGATAGTAAAAGTGTTAATATTGAATTTGAAAGTGTTTTGTTAAGTTTTGAAAATATATTGTTTAAATCGATATTTAAAAATAGCCTTCCGAGGCACAGTCTCGGATTTCGACGAAACCAGTTCCATTGGATCGGTAATATTGTATTGTTGTCAAATTTCAATTTTCGTAGTGTTCGGAATGATCGTTTGAGCGTAAGGTAAGTAAATGTGCTAAATTTAAATCGAAAATTCAGTATAATAATAAGGTCCAAAAAGCTATCTTCTCCATACGATCGAATTATGACTCGAAACCTTTTCCATTGTGTTCGGAATAGGGGTATAACACTATAAATATCCAGTGCACGCCTCGATAGGGGTTCGGGATTTTGAAGCATGCGAACGAGACATTCTATAATTAAATAATAATAAAAATTATAAAACAAATCAAAGCAGTTCTTTTCTTCATAAGCTAGTCCAATTTTTTATTGGAAGCTATCCCCTCTTTCATTTAATCAACTCGTATTACCTCTAATTCCCTTTCTCCCTCAAATTAAATCGAAACCCAGAAGGAAAAAAAAGAGGGCCGCTCACGAGCACGGGGAACAAAGGGGAGGTCGAGAGGAAGTCTGCGGTTGCTAGAGGGGAAGCACACGTGCGCGCGCTCGCGCGCGAAGGATGATTGAAGTTCAAATTCAAGGACGCGTGTGTGGGTCGCGGTGGTGACGAGAGGTACAGGGTTCGATTAGGGCTGGAGTTTGTGGTCATGACGACGGCGTGGAGCGAGGCTAGGGTTCGTCGAGGTTTCTGGTTCGAGGCGATGGTGACTAGGGTTTCGGCGAGTGGCAGAGGGGGCAGCGTGGGTTCATGGTGAAAAAGGCAACGACAGCGATCGTTGAACGAATTCGAGTTCGAAAGATTGACGTCAATTCATCTATCGCGTGTGCGGGTAGCTGGGAAGAAGTAGGGTTCGAGGTTGTTGCTCGTGGTCGTGTGTCAGAGTGATGGTGAAGTCGAGAATGGTGGCTAGAATTAGGATCGACCGTGAGGTATATTTGTAAATTAATTTATAGATTTTAAACTTTTGTATATGTACACAGACAAAAAGAAATATTATACCGTAAATTTTTTATATATATGCAGTTTTTTAAAATTTTAAAAATATATACATGCAGAAAACATAAATGTGTATATATATACACCTGACTTTGGAAAATATATTGGAATTTTTAAAATGTTTAAAAAGTTATTAAAATTTAATTTATTAAAGGAGAAATTGGTTTAGATAAAACTGTCGGTTAGTTAAATTATTAAACAGTAATTGATTATTCGATTGTTCGAATACTAATGAAATTTTATATAATATAATATTATACAAGGTCTAAAATCATGTTGAAGTCAAGGCAATATTGAAGTGGATTGCAAATAAAAAGCAAAGGTGAGTTAATCTCACTCTTTTGGATTTTTATTTAAATTTAAATGGTTAAATTTAAATAATTGGTTGAATGATTGAATTGATTTGATGTGCTATATTATATATAGTAGTATACATATAGTGTGTATTGGAGTGATTGATTTTCCCGCATTTTATAGCGGATGAGACCCTATGCGCCGTATAATAGCGGATGATATTATATAAATCTCATATACCGCGATATTCCACCTCGAAGTGGAATTGGTATTGTGCTAACATCTGTGGATGCAGGGAAACAGGTTGGAGGGATCCAATTGGATTCCTCAAAATTATTTAGATTGTTTAATATTCTGTTTTATGAATATTTGATATGCTGTGATGAATTATATTGATAATTGGAATATTGGATACCATGGTTTGATTGAATATTTCGGTACACCGAGCCATCAAAATATATGTAGAATTGGATTTTTGAAAGAAATATAAGAGTAAGTTGTTAAGTGAAATAATTATAGAGATTTTGAATAAAAATAAGAATGAATTGGAAGGGAATAAAAGTGATTTTTTAAATCCTAATAAATTTCGGGTATGAAAAAGGGATTTGAATAAACAGGGAAATAATGAATTTTAAACTTAAGTGACGTTATATCAAGAAACAAAGAATTTATTTTTAAATTTAAGGTTTGAATTTATTTAAAAGGATAAAGAAGGAATTTGGGGAAATCTGAAATTGGTGTTTTCAGTTAAAAGATTTTAAATCAAAATTATGGAATAAAAATCTAAAGTCAATGGGTTTTGAAATAAATGGGTAAGTAAAGGAATTTATTTCAAAATGGAGTAAATTGGGAATAAATTTGGAAATTGATTTAAGTGTTTGAAATTGAAAATTTAAAGGAGAATGTGACTGTGAAATTTATAAACTGGGTTTATCAAAGTGATGTAATATATCAATGGATATTTGGAAGAATAAATTCACGGTGGGAATTTATTAAAGGAATGGGTAAATTTGTTTAAAATAAATAGTGATTTATTTTTAAAAGACGTGGAAGGGAAGCGTATTTCCCTGAATAGCCAAGTACATTTCAAACAAATTTTAAGTATAAGTAAAAAGTTTTAAGTTGTTTAAAAAGGTATGTTTAGAAAACTTATTATTTCTAAATGTTTAAATTCTAAAGTAAGTATTTTCTTTTAATCTATTATAGTAGTAATTATTTAAAGGTGGCTTGGTATTATGTTTTAAAAGTTAGAAATTCAGTTTTATATTGTACAAAGTGGTTTTATTTTAAATACTCTTAAAGTATATATTTTGAATAAGTATTAAAGTAATTTTTAATTTAAATGTTTTAAAGGAAGTTTTATAATAAAGTGTTTTAAATTATTTTAAAAATCTAAAGTTTTTATGCTTAGTGTTTTCAGTGGAAATAAATAGTTGGAAATTTATTTCATGAGAAAAGTGTGGTTTGAAAACTGTTTTCAAAAGGGTCAAAAATGGAAATATATCCTGCGAAGATATTTTGGGGTTAAAAAAAATTCAGGAGAAATTATTTATGTTTGATGGTTGTTGTGAATGTTAATTGATAGTTAAATAACCGACTATCAATATTGGCCAATGCGTTGATCGTTTCGAAGAAACCGGGATCGGGTTTGCTATATTACAGTATGATACAATCAATTTGAGTGTGGTTTTCTCACACTGGTATTCCAGACCGACTCGGGTGTTATTTCACTATAATGCTCGGGTCAGACCGAGTATTATAAGACACAGGAAAGGATGTCCTGGAGCTCAGGAGACGAGCTGGATGGCGATACGTACTTCTATATTTGTGTTAAACATTCCGCTGTGTATTCAGATTGTGAGGACAGGTTATGATTACTGTCCAGTTGTGTGTTATGTATACTCTGATGATGTAATGTATAAACAAATGTATTTGTTCTTGTGTAAAGATCATTTATTATCTGTTATATTTTATTCCGCCGCGATGGTTAGATTCTGATGTTGTTTCCTATTTTCTTCTTCTACCTCTTCTTCTTTAACCCAAATGGCTCGTATTTCCGTACATCTTTAATTGATTGAGGGAGAATGGTGTCGACTTTCGGGGTACGGATTTGCAGGTCGTCACATTGGTTTAAAGGACTTCTCTTCCGTTTTCGCCATTATTACTCTGGAAATGATGAGAAGCAAAAGAAGCAAAGTAATAAGCTAAAGAAGGCATGAATGACCTGGTCATATTTACACTACTCTGGTTCGAAAAGCTGTTACACTGAGTACAACTGTTTATAATTTTTGTGTATATCATTGCATACCAAATTGCTGTGTTATCTTTGTTTATCAAAATGAGTAATTCAATAATTGTGCCTCCACTAAAATTAGATTGTGTGTGTATATTTTGATGATTTTGTATCTAAAAATGGAAGACAGAGATAATTTATCTTAGGAAATACCTTATTAAGTAGGAGATGGTTTAGATGCTAATTCTTGGTCAATGATGTTTGCTGGGAAAAGGTTGATAATTTATTTTATAGCGTTCTTATTTGTCGAGGCTGGATTGTCTTAACTTGTAAATGTAGGACTATGTGAATTCTATGTTAGCATTTATCAGTACTTTTGGTACATCTGTTGGACGTGTGCAAAAAAAATTGATAGTAAAATTATTTTATTTTATATACGTAAATGATACTTAACACACATAAATATGTTCAGTAAATTCATTTTATTGGAGCCTTGGAAACATAAAAAGAAAAATGGAGATAAAAACAAAAAAGAAAATCGAGATAATAATTTGATGCAATGTATGCCATTAATGGCTTCTTACTCATAGATAGAGTTTATAAATAAATATCTCTTGCCACTATCATAGCCAAGAGCCAATTATTGCATATTCATAAGCTAACATAGAAGCATTCAAAAGTTTTGCGTCTTCTAAATCTTAATTACATTTCTTTTCTTCTTTTTTTTGAGAAAATTCATTACGTGATTTGGTCTATGTATATTGATAGGAGATCCTTAGTATCAAGTTAGCATACATTTACAATCCTTATTATAATTGATTTTACACATTTTCAGTTACTTTCAGTTTTTTTAAATGCAGTTTGTTTTTCATCAAATTATCAATAAAGGAAAAAAATTAACAAAAGTTTTTTCATTCGTATCAAATAACACAAGGGTCGGTTTTTCTACCGTTGTACGGTTATACTGGTCTAAGGACATATCGCTGAAATAAAACCAGAAACTAATCTTATATTATGGAAAGAGGTTTTTAGACTTAAGGAAAACGTTCATAAAAAATTTAGTTCTAGAGATAAGAAATTTAAAATTTTAGTTTTAGAGATAAGAAGTTTATCTTTTAGGCTGAAGGACAGTTTGTAGTGTAAATCACAAAATGGTAGTTATTCATTTTTTGTTTATCCAAAAAGCGTCATTCACGTTAAAAATTAAACTCGTTGTCTTTTAAATTAAATTTTTTTGCAACTTCTTTCATGTGTACATTTATCTGATATTGGAAAATTCAAGGAGACTTTTGAATGGACTAAAACAACAATACCCGTCACATTTTTTACTATATGCCCAGAAATAATTTTTATTGGATCCAAAAGTTATTCTCGGGTCCAAGGGGTTTAAGATAATATAAGCCGGTGAAACCCTATAAGTATCGCAAGTCCTGTCAACAAACCCTAAATCAAGCTACGGCCGTCACATCAATTCGTCTTATGCTAAATTCATATTTATATTATTTTCCTGATAAAATTGCGTCCTTCTCTAATTCAATCAGTGAAATGCATCTGATTTAAAAAGCAGTTACCTTGAATCATGTATATTGTAATCGTCATCGCATTTCAAGTAAAGCAATATGAAGTCAGAAATCCGGAAGTTTAAGTCAGTGTACGATCTTTACTCATTTGAACTTTCTGATAATCGATCCATTTGCATTAATAAAAATTTGATTTTGCTACCCAGCGATGATGAGCTCTTAACATGTAAGAAGATCCAACTACGGGTCTTCAGTGAAATATTTTTGTTACGCTTGGCTTCTGAGCTGTGGATTTTAATTTTTTCCCCAAAAAATAGAAGTATTTGCCTCACATTCAGTGTAGAATTCTACCTGTGTTTTCAAATTGATGCAACTGTTTACTCTTAATTCTTACAACAGTTACCACTTGTACGTGTTTTTAAATATAAATCAACTATGAGAGGATGGATATGTGATTTGCTGTGATGAGCTGTTAACATATAAGTGGATTCAAATTTTTATTTGGATCTTCAATGTAATACTCATGTTACGCTTGGCTTCTGAGCTTTGTTTTTTCTTGGTGATTCCTCAACAAAACTTATCTTTGTTGAGTGTGCAGCTAAGATCATTTTAATTCTGTTATATCTTTTCCCCTTTTAAACTGGTTTAAGAATTATTTTTCGAGCTTATTACATCCGTGTACTCCAGAAAAGCATTATTATTTATATTTGCTTAATGTTTAATACATGTTGAAAAATATATGTTTATTCCACGAAATTATATGGGAAATGATGATCTTTTTGTTGCATAGGTTGCAATGATATTATATTGCAGCAATATCTGCTGAAAAATTGCACGTCAGTCTGATCCTAAAAAAATATTATGTTACTGTTGAAGGGGTAAAACGAGTCTTATACAAGTTTTCGTTATCTGCTACATGTCATTTGGATGATTTGGTATAGGATAAGAGATAATTGTAGATTACCAATTGAGTCCTGTTGTACAGTTGTTTCTTCTGAAAACGCTGTTTGCATGCTTGTTTCAATTTTTAAATGTTCATTAGTAAATGAAATAACAGTTTTAGAAAGAAAACACAATCATATGAATTTAAATGTGAAGTGTTTTTTTACTAGATTCTAGATTTTATGAATTATAAGGGCATCTTTGGTACCAATTAAACGGGTGTCTGCTATTAAGCTCCTATTTAATAGACACTTGATGATTGGTGGAGAGTGGGGTTTGGAGGTCTATTTATTGAACTTTCGGACGTACATTTCACAGGCGTTGACGTTCATTAAATCGACGTCAGGGCTTGGCCGTCTAAGTTCAATTCAAATTCCGTACTTCGATTTTGAATATTACCTTTAACATTTAGAATTGAATTCATGACATGGGGAAAAAACTTAATATTAAGAGCTGAATATCGACCATTGAAGATGCTCTAACAGAAGTCTTTACCAATTCAATATTTAGTATGAATTGTTTAGGGCGTTTATTTAATAGCGGTATGAAGTTGGATGTTTATTAAATAATCGGTCATTACACCACTAACATAAATGGTTTTATTTTTTACTTTTAGGTGGTTAGTAAAACAAAAAAGCAACATACAATGTGCTGGGAATAGATTTTAACCGTTTTATCTTTACCGTGTTATGTGTTTCAATATGATTTTTCATTACTTTCAATTGTACAACAATGAGTTTATACATAATTAGTACAATCGTACAACAATGAGAAATCGACTGTTCGAAAATGAAATGATTTGTAAGAAAATAACATTTATCATCTTTTTTCTATTGTTCAATTAAACACCCAACGATAATATGTTAAATATAAAATATTTTGTATTACTCAAAATTGAATAGTAATATTGTTAAAGAAAATACAATAAAGAACAATTAACAATTAAATAGTGAAAATGACACATAAACTGATACCAAATCAAGTCTCTAATTTATCGGGAACAAAATTTGAAACCAACGAGTTCAATTTAGAAACTCATTAAGGATCTTTGTGCGGTTTTCAATGTAACAACCCAAGAGATCACAAATGCCTCACTGATTTTGTGCGTATCAAATTTTTGCCTTGACATTTAACTTAGTATTGACCATCAATAATAAATAATTAAAGTCAATTATCATTAACCATGAAGATAATTATTATTTACCACAGAGCAAGAATGATAGCCAAAGTTACAAAAATATCATAGCATCCAAATTATCTACTAAGAAAATAACATTGGTACAAACAAACTTGATACGCCTTCAACGATTGTTGCTCCATTCCCATCAACCGTGCATGCAAATAGCTGCCCAAATATTACGCATGCAAGACCTAAAAGGACCACTACACTGCCTAGCCGCCATAGGGAATAAAGGTTGAATACGTAGAGCTAGTGGGCGTAACAAACTTTATATTTTTATTAATATTTTTGTTATAAAAAGCGTGGTAAAGAATATCAAGTAAATTATAGACTGCCAGCCGCACAAAGTTGTTATGCAGCTGTACGAAGTTGTTATGCATGAATGGTGTACTTCTTTATATAAACTGTGAAAGGAAAGAAATGGATATAGCTGGATAAGTTTTTTTTTTCATTTTTTTCCTGTCGTTTTCCTTTCAACCTTTCTAATACTTCTTTGCTGCAATTTACGTGATAACAAGTTTTGTGCATATCAAATGGTGCTTTCATTAATGCATATTCTTCCCTACTTTCGTCATGACTCGTCTCGACGACATCGCCTCCCAACTCACCACCCAACAAAATAACATTGATTCCATCAACACCACTCTATCCAAACAAAACACCGCTATTGTCGACATATCTGATATCAAATCTGCTATCCAGAACCTGACTCAAGCTATAGCCGATATGTTCGCCAAGTTCTCCTTGTCCAACACAACCCTCATAATATGCCACCTCCCTCGTCCATGACCACTGCGGCCTCGACAATACCTCCACCACCATACACTCGACAACCATCACCTCCTTCTCCATTACTCACAACTCCAATCAACACACACCATATTCCAACTCATATTCATCTTCGCTCACCCAAATGCGAACTAACAAAATTTGATGGATCTGATCCATTCGATTGGATCTTCCAAGCCGAACGGTTTTTCAAATACCACTCCACTCCCAATCAACATCGTGTAGAACTTAGCAAGCTTTTATATGTGCGACCAAGCTTTGACTTGGTCCCATTGGATGTATAACAACAATCAACTCACCTCTTGGCCATCTCTTACCCGTGTCATCGAAAATCGTTTCGGCCCATACCCTTTCATTCATCCACAATCAATCCATTTCAAGCTTCGTCAAACGACATCCGTCGAAGACTATCAATCCCACTTTGAAATATTATCCAATCGAATAACCAACCTTCCCCCCGACGCCATTGTACAATACTTCCTCTTCGACCTAAAACCGCAAATTAGGAATGATGTGTTACCCCTCCAACCTACCACCATTAACGATGCCATCGCTCTACCAAAATTAATCGAGACTAAGCACAATGGTATGAAACAATTTTTCAACCGATCCACCTTTTCTAGAAACCAGCCTTCATTATCGTCTCTCCCACCTATACTCACGCCTACACAAACAATTGATATTCCATACCCAATCAAGAAACAATCTCAAACGAGCTCCAAAATTGGAACGACCCGGGATTTTGGACATCCCGAGTTGTGAATATTAATTTATAATATTCAATAATATTGTATTTTTTTATATACAATATTTCCATAAATTAATGATTAATAATTTTATGCAATTTTCCTAATCAACATAACTTGAATTTTCAAATCTATATTAGAATATAGATTGATTTAAATGGAATTTCTTATATGTATATTTTGTTTTAAAAGCAAAATAAGTATATATTGTTTTAGATTAAATAAATGTATTTTGTTTTAAAGATATATATATATATATATATATATATATATTATTAATAGAGCATTAAATAAATTGGAATAGCCAAATGCATATATTTTACATATAGGAATAATAAATTTATATGTAATAAAATTTGGATAAATTCATAGTGAAGTAAAAGTGATATTTTTGATTTCGGTATATATGAACAATGTGTTTATATTAAATAAAAAGGAGTTTAAGTCACTTAAACAATATGTATACATTGAATAAGGAAATTATATATATATGTTATGTTAAGTAAAAATAAAGTTTATAATATTTTAAATAGATAAATGTTGTAAACTAAGAGGCATGTATAATAATCACATAAATATAAATAGGAGAGACTATATATATATATATGTACGTATATATATATATATATATATATGTATGTATGTATGTATGTATGTATGTATGTATATATAGGATTTAGTACCACTTTGAAGTTCTTATAACACATAGAGTGTTTAATATCGAATATAATTTATTTTATTTTAGTAACGTATGAATATAAGGTGTTGATATTGAATGTTATTTAAGTAACAATATATTTATATAAGTATAAACCAAGTAGTATTATGTTAATCTAGTTTCTTATTTTGTTCTAAAATGTATGGGTGACAAATGCAAATACAACTTAGTTAAAAGCAAAGATAATTTTTAGCTATTTTGTAGTCTTTGTTTAAATTAACACATATATTTATAAGATAAATTAACTAAGAAGTGTTATTTTAATATAGTTTCTCATTTTTATTTTTATTTTTAAATCTATAGAAACAATACAAATATTACTTTGTCAAATAATGTGAATTATGAGCTGTTTAAAATCTGGGATATACTTGCATACGCTTTTAGTAGTGTATGGTTTACATTATTATAAATATATGATAAGAGGATATACTTGCATACGCTTTTCGGAAAAACTAAAACTACTTTAAAAAAATCACATAAATAAAGAAACATCAACAACCATTTTCTCTGTTATCTCTGTTTTAATTGAAGAAATTACTGATTCGATAGATCTGCAGTCTTTACACAAAATACAAGCATAGAGAAAGCCAGCGTTCATAAAGACCGCCTATGTGTTGGTGTCAAACCACCTTCCATTCAGGCACCTTACATTCAAATCATACCTGATTAGAAGTTTAATAAGCTGAAGTACATCTACACTATATAATACAAATTACTTCATAACAAGATAGAACTGACCAGGTCTATGGAGATAAAGTCTACGATTTTAGCAACTCGTCAATTTAACCTAGCAAGTATACATTCTTCATATTCTTGTTTCATATGGTTATAACCTATAAAGCATTACTAATATAACATCAACATTCAATGACATATGTGTTGGTTTCAAACCACCTTCCATTCAGATCATACTTGATTAGAAGATTAATAGTTTTGAAGTACATCTACATTATTTCATACAAATTACTACATAACAAGAAAGAACTGACTAGGTCTATGAAGGTGTTTATTTTCGAATTATAGGAACTTATCTTCATGGTTGCAAAAGATGTTGAAAAGAGAAAATGCCAACTGAAAACAATATACAAGAGCAACATGACTAGAAGTTTGTCAAGCATAGGTGGTGCATTCAGATCAATATAATGTATATCATCTGTACATGTGAAGATGAATAATATTAATCCTAATAAGTTTAATAATATCACAACAACTTAAAATACAAGTGTTAACAAATAATGTTTAAATCTAGCCATTTTGATAATAAAAATGATTCAAACCCTTAACAACACATTTTTGAATTCATAACATATTTTTTCATAAACTTCTTAGCTAAAATTACATCAGGATTACAAGAATAAACTTTAGCCAAAAGAGTTCTCCAAAGCAATGCGAACATACCGGATACTATTTATACCAAATTAGTAAAGCATAATCACTAACACGTATAAGAGTTAGCGAAAAAAGAAATATGAAACATTAGTCATCTCAATCCACTGTTCAACTAGGACTAAGGGTCAGCCTTTCTAAATTAATACGATTGTTTCATGCTCTTATAAAGTGCAATATAAAGCTCTTCATGAATTACACCTTATTAAAAAAATGATAAAGTCTACAATCCTAGCATACTCATTAATTTAATCAAGTAAGTATATATTCTTCACATTCTTTTTTCATATGATTATACCTTTAAAGCATTTCTAATATAACATAAACATTCAACGACATATGAGACACTGAGTTAAACCTAACTTTTTGGGTACTATGAAAATATCATTAAAATATCCATGGTTTCTAACAAATTCCACAAACATATAACAAACTATGCATAAACATTAACATAAACTTTATAATTAAACAATGATACAAATTAGACTTCTAATTGTGCAAATGATGATGGTAGATTAAAGAAAAAAGAACAATTTATCATTTTGAAGAATTGATTTAGAAAAACTAGAATTAAAAATAGCCGATTCAATAGACTGGTATTAATTAAATTAACAAAAGACATTATGTCTTGTTTTCTTAAACTAGTTTTAGTGAATTGAAACCTAAATACTATAGTTATTTATTTAAAAATCAAATACCATTTCTTTCACACATAAAGTAATGATCAAATAGAAAACACATGAATTCAAATTCATTTCAAAAATCCATATGCCAATAATAAGCATAAAACCCGAAGTGCCTAAATTATCCAGTTGACGGGAGATCAAAGCATGGCTCAAGAAGGTAGACGCAAGCCGAATGTAGAAAAGCGAGAGAAATACGATTGAAGTGAAGGAGCGTGGTTGATCTAGAGGTCGATACTGGAAAAAATCATCGTGACATGGTATGATGGTTGGCTGTGATGGAGTGATGGTTGAAGGATATTGCAGTAGAAATAGAATATGAATTGCAGAAGAAACAGATTTTAGGGGAATTATTAGGCATCATAATTTGAAGTCGATGTAACAATGGAACAAGAAATATCGAGAAAGGCGGAGTATTATTTGGGATTCAGAAAAATTGGTTTTGGTCAACAACAATAAGCAAACCTCCTTAACGATCGGTTTGGTAAAAATAGCTTAATTAATTAATATTATTTTTATACATTACTTCATTATTTGAATATCAGTTGTAAATGAATGTAAATAAAAAATTTAACAAATCAAAAATTCAGTCATGGTAAATTTACTATATAATCTTAAATTTAAGATGAAAATTACAATAAATTGATAAATAAATTAATAACAGTTTTAGGTTAAGATGATATATAATGTGCATTCCATGTTCATAAGAGGCGACTAAGTGTAAACAATGAAACATGCTTTAATTCAGTATGATTTTCAATTAATTAGCATAATGAATTAGGATCTGCAAATACTATGTTTTGTTTCAAAACTAGTTTGAAAAATATATAAAAAGGAATCTAATAGTACAAACAAGAACATAAAAATAAAAATAAAAATTACTATGTGACTGTTTCCTAGCTGTTTGAATACTTATTAATCTCAGTTTTATTAATATTCGACTATATATACTATAAATATAAGTGTATAAGTTTAATTTTTAATATGATTTTGTTATACTTGTAATTAACCTATCATTCTATCAATATATTATTTCGCAAATTTAAACGAGGTAAAAATTCAAACAAACCAAACTCTACTATTTGATGCTTCTTAAAAATATACAGCAATAAATAGAAAAGGAACGACCATGAGGAATGTGATCAAGTAGCATAAAAATAACCTTAAAAGGATAAGAAAAGAAAACGTAAGATGTAGCATTCTTGTTGGATATTTTATTTCTAGCCGTCATGAGAAGAAAAATACAAAGGATATTTTTATTAGATATTTTATTTTGTAGTTAGAATGAGGAAAAAGCCATAATTTTAAAATTATTTAAAATTGGTTAATTGATTCTAATTTTTTTGAATGTTTATTTCTGATTTAAATTAGACAAAATTTTCCTTTTAAATACATTAATTTCATTATCTTTTTGCCAAATCAACGAATTACTAAAGATAAGCAAATGGAATGGTTAGAAATTGTAGCAATCCTATTTTCGAACCAGTAGTATTATATAAATTCAATTAAAATAAAAGTGTTTGGATTTAATTTTGATTATTATCATTTTTGGAAATAAATTTTTTATTCAGTTGAAACCTAATTAATGAAGATTTTGTTACAAAATTGAATTAGATAATAAATTTCTTTTTAGATAATATATTGAAATTCAAATAAAAGGTTTTAATAAATATAAAATATTCATAAAATGCAAATAATTTTATATACTTGTAATAGATGAGTAGAAGTTTTATTTTATATTCTATAAAATCAATAATTAATGAATATGAATAATTATTGAATTTACATATCCGGTATAACTTATTAAAACATACGTGGCAAAACAAAATAGAAGTTTTATTTGAATTAAAATTAAGGTCAAACCCATTCAATATCTTCTTTAGCTTGTTACAACCAACTCAATTAAACATCCATTCTATTTCTTATTAGTAGCCATAACTCCTACTAAAAAAGCCCAAGAACCTCGGTTTTATCTCATGTAGAAATCAAGACAAATCAAGACGAGCCCTTCCTTTTTGTTTCGTTCGAAACTAGCCCTAATTACCAAAAATCCAAATCGAGTGAAAGAAAAATAAATCAACGAGTCATGTGCAGCCGCGACTGAAAAGGTTGACGTTAGGGGTGAGACACTCGTATTTGGAGAGATCGTCGACAATGTTGCATGCGTTGACTGCTTATGGTGACGTGATTTTCTAGGCACTGTGACGGTGAATTGGAGGTTGAGGCCATGTGTTTTGGGGTGCGAGCGTTCTTGGATGTGTGCGATGGTGAGGTGAAGGGTGGCTGGCTTTCAGGTGATTGGTGCGAGCAGCATGAAGCCCGGAACATCAGCTTCAAGCAACAGAGGCGGGGTGCTGGAATGCTTCAAATAAAGTTAAGGCCGATCGCTGCGGATGGTGCAGCCTCAACATCGACACCTTGTGCATTAATGTGAGTTAATCTATTTAAATCGTGCATCTATTTTTAAAAATGATTATATCTCTTTTGCATGCCTTGTTTGATTATGAATTGCGATAATATTTGGTAGTGAACGATTGAAGTGCTGGAAGTAAAATTGTTTACCGTGGTTTCAATTTTTTTATGGTTTAATTGGTTGAATTGTTGGTTTAAATATTGAGTTTGATTCAATTTCGATTATGAAATACATTTATGTTAGGAAACCATCAAAATGGAATAAATTTTTGTAGTTAGATTTTGTGATGTTTGTGCATTATTTGTGTGATCGGAGTTCACCAATATGACGATTCAGATCGTTAAAATGGCTCTCTACTTGATGAATGATTTTGAAGGATGGTTTTAAATAATTCTAAAATTCTCAAATGTGATTTTCTCTATTTTTGGATTCTTGTTAGAATTGTTTTAGGAAATTTTATTAAACCATTTTAGAATCATCACTCATTTCTGCATTTGATTTCTATATCAAGCTTCTAAATTGATTTTATTTATGTACAATCCGCTAAAATCACTATTTTAATTATATTTCAAATCTGAGAATGTTTTTGTAGCAACCCTGTATTTTGTAATTACTTTAATTGTATATTTTAATTATTTTAATTGAAATTCCTGATTTAAAAACTTTGTTTTATTTATTAAAATGGATAAATTTTGTTATTTTAAATATAAATTTTTATTTTTGTGTGAATTATAATTCCAAACTTAAATAAATGGAATATTTCCTAAAAAGTGGATTTTGGTCAAAATGGTCAAACTTTGACTTTTAAATTTAAAATTTAAATTTTTAAAATTTTGAAATTTTATCTTTTATTATGAAAATAGATTTAATTTCAAGAATACTTCTTTTCATTTCGTTGAAATCGGATTAATATTGTGAAAGTTATGCTTTTTACAATATTATGTGTAAATGGTTTTATTTAACAAATTTTTTTATTTTACATTTATATAAATAATATTTTTGTTGTAAAATCTTGTTCTAATTTGTGTAACATGATATGTTATGCGTATTTTTTTTAAAAATATTTTAAAGTATAGTTATAATTTTCAAATGTTGATTGTATATTGTTTTCAATCTTTAATTCTAGTTTCCATTAAATAAAGCATTTTCTTTATTTATTTCCTGCTTTTCCTAAAAATATTTATTTATTCTTCATAATATTTATCTCTACCTTATTTTTTTATTTTAATTATTTATACATTCATTTAGTAATTAAATGGATAAGTATTTAGATCCCCATTTATTTCTTGGAAAGAAATTTCAAATATATATACACGTTATTGTTTTAAAAAGCATACCTTTAAATGTTTATTTTAATTAATATAAGTAATATTTTTGGTTTATATATCATGTTATAATCGTGTGTATATATATGTAATATTACATGTTATGTATATATTTACAACATTTGTCCGTTTTTTTTTCCATTTAATTTGGATATATACTTTGTAAATTAAGTAACATACAAAGATGTAAACATCAATTAATTTATACGTTTCTATAACCGTTTTCTTATTTATTCCTATAGTGTTTATATAAACGGTATGTATTTATTGAATTATTTCTTTGGCATATATTTTATTAAATAGATGGGAATCAAATCAAGTTAAGATACGTTACCTATTTTTAATTAAAGGCATGCGTACGTTTTGATTCATTACCTCTTTATCTTTCCATCCATTAATTTCATACCATAACTCCTACATATTTGTTGCCATTTATTCCTTAATCCCTAGCCGCGTATATCACTATATTCACGTGAAAAATCTCTTCCCATATTCATTTTTACAACGCAATTTCAGATCTGAGGAAAAAAAGTGATAATGTCTTCTTCTTTTTCTACTTTTCTATTCACTTTTCTTATTGATTTTTCAATGTTTTGGCCATGCTCTTCTCTTGCCATGCTCGGCCATAGCCACCACCACCTCCTCCTCTTCACCATCCACCACATCACCCTCCTCTCCACTTGTCTTGCCCAAGCCGTGACCATCCCATGATGCAAACTCCACCCAAAAGAAAAAATATTTCGTGATGCTTTGAAAAGAACTCCACAATTGTAAACCTTGATTTTAAAAATCTTTTGTGAAGTAATTTTGAAAAGGAAGTCCACTGCAATATATTTATTTTGGAATGTAATGTTTGAAAAATACCTTAATTTTTTTAAGATATGGCTTTGAAGGTTTGTATATACGTATTTTGAAAATTATATGTGTTTATGTAAACATTTTAGATTTCTCCTAAGAGGAAATTATGGGGACGTAATTTTCTTAAGTGGGGAGTCCGTGTAACCCTAGATTTTGGGAAACACTTAATTTTAGTATATAATTGTGAATTAATTACTTAAAATGAAAATAATATATAATAATTGGATTGTTTATTAATTGACATATATCTTCATTTTGGAATATGTATATGATTGGTTATATATTGATTTCATATACCATGGTAAATTAATTGAATGGACAGACAATTAGTTGAGCATTAATTGATATATATCCTAAATTTTGAATTATGCCTATAATATGAATATGCCTTGATTTCATGTGTTATGGAAAACTAACAAATACGGTTATAAGCATCAAATTCTATATTTAGAGTTTTTACTTGTGGGCCTAATATGTATATACATATTTAGTGTAAATATATACATATATGTTTATATTTTCTATATCTTAGTTATGGAATTTTATTCAAATTTTGAAATTTGAATATATATTTATTTACTATATAAACATTTTGGAAAATTAATTGCTTGGGTATCAATTAATTTTACATTAATTAGAATTGGCGGAAGCTATCTGATTTTGACCCTAACTATTGGAAATAAAAGGGAAGGAATCAAAAATAAATTAAAAACATATTTTTTTTCTTCCTTCATCCTCTCACCATCCTCTTTACAATAGTATCACTATAAATATTTTTAAATCCCTAAAATTCTAAAATTAAAACATGTTGCTCTCAACACCAAACAATATCACTAGCTATGAAGAAGTTTGAATTTTGTTGTTGTAACTCCACTACCTCTTCCTATTCTCTTATGGCCATGCATTTGAGTCTAAACCAGACCCATACCCGAGCCATATCATGTCATGGCCGAACCATATTAATTCCCTAGGCCGAGCAATTGATTGGTGAAAGCATGACCAAAGAAATTGTGTTCATTTTGCTTCTTATTTCAAAGATTGTTTCAATATATGTTATATTGAATTTATATTTATATTTGTCTTGTTCGATAGGTTGCTACAAGATCAATAGCTTGGCTCTCTTCCCACTTGAGTCTATAGTCATGTTATCGTGCCTTTTGGAATTCATTCGTGCTGTTTGTTTTGCGAACTCCAGCTTTAAAAGGTGAGTAATCACACCTGACATTTATACTTATATGACAGTGCATTGATAGCAAGTGAAAGTGTAGAAATTATTACATCATGTTATACCTACCTGTGTTATAAAATATATGTTGTTAATCCTATTTATTTATCTTTCATATCATCTGATACTGCTTTATGTTGTTATACTGTTTATTTTATTCTGTTCTCTCACTGCAAGTTCCCTGTAGAATAGAATCACTATGGGTTGAAATGATACGTACCTGAATGGAATTCAGAATAGAGAAAAATCGTTATGGGCTGAAATGATTGGCCTAGATGATTTTTATTTATTTGTATTTTTCTTGGGATTGTGGATTTGAAATAATCAAAATCCGAAAATTTTACTGATTACGGAATTAAATGATAATTTCCGTATCACTTTATTTAGGTGTGAAATATTTTCCAAACCCGTGGTTGATTTCAAAATATGATTTCCTATAAATTTCATGTATGGTAAAAGAAGGAAAAAAATAATAAGAAATTTGTCTTATATGGGATTTAAATGGTTAAGCAGTGATTTTCTAAAAGGTTAAATGGTATAAGTTAATAAATGGTTTGAGTTGTGGTGTGAAAGTTAGATTTAACTTAATTATGGGAATTTAAGTAAAAATGGAATTATAAGCTTAACTTGGTAATTAATTTAATTGATGTATGAATTGGATAAATGTAAAGTAAAAGAAAATATCAAGTTATTTGTAAAATAAAGTTAAGCAACTTACAGTGTATTTTGAATTTATGTAATTAGTTTAAAATGTTAAATAAATGGATAGTTAAATGGAAATTTGGAATTTAACTTGGCTTGACATTGTGAGATTTGGTTTCAAAATGGAAGTTTAAGTAAATTAAATAAAAGGGGAAATTTAGTTTAATGTATGAAATGGTAATTTGAAATTTAAGTGATAAATAATTGTTAAAAGGTAAAGAATGGGAAATTTGTGAACTTGAATTTAATAAGTGAAATTATTGATATTTGTATGTGTAATTTAATTTATAAACACCATAAGTTCAAAGGTATTTGAACGACCATTTTTATAGTGGAAAATATGAAATTTTTATAAGTTAAAAATGGTTTAAATTGAAGTTTATTTGAAGTGTTTAACTGAATAAATGAACTTAGAAAAGGCTAAATTTTTGGAAATTGAATATTTGATCTGAAGGAATAATGAATTCACTTTTAACGGTTTAAATGAATGATTTTAATTCGGAATTATAAATCATTTTGAAATTTATAACCACGGGTACAGTACTTTGTGTGTAATGTGATTTCTTTGTGATTGTTTGATGCACACCTTTAATTTAAGAGTGTGGCTAGAGGTGAGCGGATACTGTAGCTCTACGACACCCTAGTCACAATAACACTTTTATTTGCATTGTTTACTTTAATATGGATATTTCTAGGATAGTTTTTATTACTACTTAATTGATGGTTTGACTAATCCTTAAAGGATGGACGATCCCAAGCATCCTTTAAGTTGTTGTGCATTGCTATTACAGTTCACTTGAGTTGATTTACATTGTATAAGTATGTACGTCCTGACTCGAGAGTTTGTGTTTTACTTTACACTCGGGTCAGCCTGAGAATCACAGCTTTGGATTCACCTTCTAGAGCTAGAGTTTTGTTGAAGCTTATCTATCTATCTATTCGTCTACTTCTTACAGTTAGTTCCTACTCGGTATTTGTCTCGGTATTGTTGTTTATGTATCCTGACTTCTATTGTATCTATTTTACTATGAGATTTTGTATATGTTTTGAGAGTATGTATATAGCAGCTTCATAAACCACTATGGTATTTTATTTCCCCTGCGAGTATTCTGATATTTCTGTGTCTGTGATTCTGTGAATGATTTTATTTGCTCTAAATTTTATTACAATCTGTTATTTTGAATTATTCAAGTCTGACATGTGTGGATTTTTGTCGATTTGAATGGTCTAAAATAGTGGATCGTTGCAATTTGGTATCGCAGCTTTAGTTTTGGCAAACCTTAGCCCATGGAGCAAAAACTCATTAGAGATAGGGTAGAAATACCCTAGAATGAGTGAAATCAATCTCAGAATCATTTCTTTGTGAGAGAACGTATTTTCGAAGTGTAAAATGATTTCCAAATGATTTTAAAGGATTTACAAAGATTATATTGGTATAAAATTTTCTTATTTCGAAATCAAGATTTTCTAAATTTCATCCCTTCTGTATCCACCTTGTTAGTAATCTCTTGGTTAGGATTCTTATCGATTAGGATTCCTTGAACTTTGAAACGCTCCCACTTGTTCTGAAATCCAGTCTTGTCTTTCCTATTTTATCCTTTGATTTTGGTGCATTCCATAACTCCATTTTTGAATGACCTCCATAAAGATTGGTGATATCACAAATCTTTGAATGATTTGTAAAGGGGTGAAACTCCTTTACAATTGGCATTGATTCATCGGAGATTTCTGTATCCTCGGTTTACGATGCTGTCTATCTTCTGTTATACCTAGATTCTATCTCTGGCGATCGAATGTCGATTTGCCTTAGATTTCCGCATTGATTATATTCCTGAAGTCACGGCTGACCCGGTTAAAGTCGCTCGCGATTTATTTAGGCTTATCCATCTTCTATTTGGTAATTATCTCATCTTCGTTTGAGCTTACCTTAGAACTAAATTTCTATTTGATTTAAGTTCCTCTAAATTTGAATCTCTGTTTGTATTGAAATCCATTCTTAAATCATTCCTTGAAAAAATTTGTGTTCGGTTGTATTTTGAAATTGTGCATACATCGAAGATACTATTTTGATAAGGATGACCATATTTTTATATAAAAGTGAAATGTTTTCGATAAGGATTATATACCTTTTAAAAACGAGAGTCCGAAATTTTGAAAGCATTTGAAATTTTATAAGAGATGGTTTCATATAAAATGATTTATAACTGAAGGTTTTGAATGTGAATTTGGGTAATTGAACTCTGGTATTTTGAAATTTGGTTTTGAGATTTCAAAAATATATAATAATAATACGATTTAAAAGTATTTTCCGGATAAGAAATGGTTCAAAAGAGTTCAAATGAATTCCAATGATTTAGAAGAAATTTCAATGAAGTTTTCAAGAAAATAGAAGTCCAGAACTCACTTTTGTCGTTGAAAAATAATTTTGGTGATGAGTGCACGCATCAACATTGATTTTCGAGTTTCATAGTGGGGGAGAGGCCACTCTAGTAGCTTTGTTATGCGAGTGATTTTGTGAAACCAATTTTGATTTCAGATTTCGAAGTATGATTTGATTTTCGAATGATATATGTATGTATATTTGAAATGATTTGAAGTAAGCCCGGTGTTCAGTCCTCGAGTTTCAGATTTGATTTAGTATAACTCTATTTATAAAATTGATTGACTGATTTATTGTTGATTCCCAACTCTTGGATTTGAAATTTGATTTCACCGACTATTTTGAAGGTTCGAACACTTCCAAATCGAGGTTTAATTTTCAAAGCTAATAAATTTCGAAGAGTATAAAAAATTTGATATAGTATATAAATTTAGTTTTGTATGTTTAAAGTATGAATAGTACGACTTAAATAAATTTGAAACTTCTGTTAAATAAATAATTTGCAAAAGGAAAATTGGATCTTTTGAATAGAAATAAATAGTTTAAAGGTTTTAAAGGGATAGATATAAATTTGGAAACCATTTTGGGTATAATTGATTTTGAGAAAATATTTAGTTTCGAAAATAGATTGGAATGTAGAACCCAATATTAATATGATGATTTTGGAAATGAATTTGTTTGACTTAAATTATGTTAATATGGAAACTTGAGTTATTTTCTAAACCTATTATTTTGGAAACTTTGAAAATGAAGATGTTTAATTTGGAAGAAATAACTTGGTGAAATCATATATGATTTTGAAACTAAATTGATATTGAAATGATTCGAAATTAAGGACCTTGTATTATTAAGCACTTGATTTGGGAGTTGTCGAAATTATATAAAATGGATTTGTATAAGTATGAAGTTGATTTGAAAACTATTGATTTCAAAGGTACTCAATTTGGAAAGAGAAATCTTACAAGTGTGATTTTATGTACTATTGTTTTGGAAAGTATTCGATTTAAAAATGAAATCCTATATAATGGACTTTATATAAGTATGATATTTGAAAGTGGTTTGAAAAGGTACTATATGATACATATTTTTGAAGTAAAGATATGGAAAGTGCCTTCTGCTTAATATCCGCTCTGTGGCCACATTGTGGATTCATTCTATCGATATTATTCTCTCTGATTTTTGGTTTTCCGGATGTGATACTCGAGTGTCCTACCATGGCGTAACCAATGGTCTTTTGAGCGCGACTGCATAGCGTAATTCGCAAGGGCTACGAGAGCCTACAGGTACGGATGTTTCCTAGAGGATCCAGGCGTAACCATTGTGTACCTGCAATCTATAGGGTCGCTTGGTAGCGTAATCAGCAGAGGCTGCGAGAGCCTACGGGTGCGGATGTTTTCTGGGGGATCCAGGCGTAACCATTGTGTATCTGCGGTACTACCGGTCTTCATAGCATAATCGCAGGGCTGCGGTAGTCAGCCTACGGGTACGGTTGTTTCCTAGGGGATCTAACCATTGTGTATCTGCGGTACTACCAGTCTTTATGGCGTAATCGAAGGGCTGCGGTAGTCAGCCTAAGGGTACGGATGTTTTCTGGGGGATTCAGGCGTAACCATTGTGTATCAGCGATCCATGATCGACATGTTTTGGTTTGGTTGTTTTGTTTGGATTGTACTTTCCATATTTGTTTTTAAAAGTTTTTCAAGTATTTTCATTGGCAGTTGAAATAAGTCTACTAAGTACCTGGAGAATTCTAGCTTTGCGCGTGACCAACGCATAGCCAGAGCCTGCAGGAACGAGGATAAACTTGTCAATACATCGAGTTATAAAAATATTTCGATAAAGTACTATATAAAGGATATTTTGATCATTTATTTTACCTTCCTAAATAATTGAAATTTATATAACTTTAAAATAATGGTTCATCCTTGTCTTTCAACCTGTTTTTCCGTTCTAGCTATTACTATTCTCCACCTTGTTAAACTTACCTATAACAATAGTTATCAGGTATAATTTTAATCTTCTTGTCATCTTGTCTTAGTCATATTTCATTCTATTTTTTCTGTGTATTCCGTACCTCGTTCCTTTTCGAGGACGAAAAGATTTGAATGAGGGAGAGTGTAACAACCCTGTATTTTGTAATTACTTTAATTGTATATTTAAATTGTTTTAATTGAAATTCATGATTTAAAAACTTTATTTTATTTATTAAAATGGATAAAAAAATTACTTTAAATATAAATTTTTATTTTTGTGTGAATTATAATTCCAAACCCGAATAAATGGAAAATTTCCGAAAAAGTGGATTTTGGTCGAAATGGTCAAACTTTGACTTTTAAATTTAAAATTTAAATTTTTGAATTTTTGAAATTTTATCTTTTATTATGAGAATAGATTTAATTTCAAGAATATTGCTTTTCGTTTCATTGAAATCGGATTAATATTGTGAAAGTTACGCTTTTTAGAATATTGTGTGTAAATGGTTTTATTTAACAAATTTTTTTATTTTAAATTTATATAAATAATATTTTTGTTGTAAAATCATGTTCTAATTTGTGTAACATGATATGTTATGCATATATTTTGTTTTTAAAACATTTTAAAGTATAGCTGTAATTTTCAAATGTTGATTGTATATTATTTTCAATCTTTAATTCTAGTTTCCGTTAAATAAAGTATTTTCTTTACTTATTTCCTACTTTTCCTAAAAATATTTATTTATTCTTCATAATATTTACCTCTATCTTATTTTTCTATTTTAATCATTTATACATTATTTAGTAATTAAATGGATAAGAATTTAGATCCCTATTTATTTCTTGGAAAGAAATTTCAAATTTATATACACGTTATTGTTTTAAAAGACATACCTTTAAATGTTTATTTTAATTAATATAAGTAATATTTTTGGTTGATATATCATGTTATAATTGTGTGTATATATATGTAACATTACATGTTATGTATATATTTACAACATTTGTCCGTTTTTATTCCATTTAATTTGGATATATACTTTGTAAATTAAGTAACATACAAAGATGTAAATAGCAATTAATTTATACGTTTCTATAACCGTTTTCTTATTTATTTCTATAGTGTTTATATAAACGGTATGCATTTATCGAATTATTTCTTTGGCATATATTTTATTAATTAGATGGAAATCAAATCAAATTAAGACACGTTACCTATTTTTAATTAAAGGCATGCATATGTTTTGATTTATTACATCTTTATCTTTCAATCCATTAATTTCATACCATAACTCCTACATATTTGTTGCCGTTTATTCCTTAATCCCTAGCAGCGTATATCACTATATTCACGTGAAAAATCTCTTCCCATCTTCATTTTTGCAACGCGAGTTCAGATCTGAGAAAAAAAAGTGGTAATGTCTTCTTCTTTTCCTACTTTTCTCTTCACTTTTCTTATTGATTTTTCAATGTTTTGGCCATGCTCTTCTCTTGCCATGCTCGGCCATAGCCGCCACCACCTCCTCCTCTTCACCATCCACCACTTCCCCCTCCTCTCCACTTGTCTTGCCCAAGCCGTGATCATCCCATGATGCAAACTCCACCCAAAAACAAAAAATATATTTCGTGATGCTTTGAAAAGAACTTCACAATTGTAAACCTTGATTTTAAAAATCTTTTGTGAAGTAATTTTGAAAAGGAAATCCACTACAATATATTTATTTTGGAATGTAATGTTTGAAAAATACCTTAATTTTTTTGAAGATATGGCTTTGAAGGTATGTATATACGTATTTTGAAAATTATATGTGTTTATGTAAACATTTTAGATTTCTCCTAAGAGAAAATTATGGGGACACAATTTTCTTAAGTGGGGAGTCTGTATAACCCTAGATTTTGGGAAACACTTAATTTTAGTATATAATTGAGATTTAATTACTTAAAATGAAAATAATATATTATAATTGGATTGTGTATTAATTGACATATATCTTGATTTTGGAATATGTATATGATTGCTTATATATTGATTTCATTTACTTTAGTAAATTAATTGAATGACTGACAATTAGTTGAGCATTAATTGACATACATCCTAATTTTTGAATTATATCTATAATATGAATGTGCCTTGATTTCTAGTGTTATGGAAAACTAACAAATACGGTTATAAGCATCAAATTCTATATTTAGAGTTTTTACTTGTGGGCCTAATATGTATATACATATTTAGTGTAAATGTATACATATATGTTTATATTTTCTATATCTTAATTATGGAATTTTATTCAAAATTCAAAATTTGTATATATTTATTTACTATATAAACGTTTTGGGAAATTAATTGCTTGGGTATCAATTAATTTTACATTAATTAGAATTGGCAGAAGTTATCTGATTTTGACCCTAACTATTGGAAATAAAAGGGAAGGAATCGAAAATAAATTAAAAACATATTTTTTTCCTTCCTTCATCCTCTCACCATCCTCTTTTCAATAGTATCACTATAAATATTTTCAAATCCCTAAAATTCTAAAATTAAAACATGTTGCTCTCAACACCAAACAATATCACTAGCTATGAAGAAGTTTGAATTTTGTTGTTATAACTCCACTACCTCTTCCTATTCTCTTGTAGCCGTGCATTTGAGTCCAAACTAGACCCATACTCGAGCCATACCATGGCATGGACGAACCATATTAATTCCTTAGGTCGAGCAATTGATTGGTGAAAGCATGGCCAAAGCAATTGTGTTCATTTTGCTTCTTATTTCAAAGATTGTTTCAATATATATTGTATTGAATTTATATTTATATTTGTCTTGTTCTATTGGTTGCTATATGATCAATAGCTTGGCTCTCTTCCCACTGCAGTCTATGGTCATGTTATCATGCCTTCTGGAATTCATTCGTGTTGTTTGTTTTGCGAACTCCAGCTTTAAAAGGTGAGTAATCACACCACATATTTATACTTATATGACCGTGAATTGATAGCAAGTGAAAGTGTAGAAATTATTACATCATGTTATATCTGCCCGTGTTATAAAATATATGATGTTAATCCTGTTTATTTATCTGTCATATCATCTGATACTGCTTTATGTTGTTCTACTGTTTATTTTATTCTGTTCTCACACTACAAGTTCCTTGTAGAATAGAATCACTATGAGTTGAAATGATATATACCCGAACGGAATTTAGAATAAGGAAAAATCATTATGGGCTGAAATGATAGGCCTAAATGATTTTTATTTATTTGTATTTGTCATAGGATTGCGGGTTTGAAATAACCAAGACCCGAAAATTTTACTGATTACGGATTTAAATGATAATTTCCGTATCACTTGATTTAGGTGTGAAATATTATCCGGACCCGTGGTTGATTTCAAAATATGATTTCTTATAAATTTCATGTATGGTAAAAGAAGGAAAAAAATAATATGAAATTTGACTTATATGGGATTTAAAATGGTTAAGCAGTGATTTTCTAAAAGGTTAAATGGTATAGGTTAATAGATGGTTTGAGTTGTGGTGTGAAAGTTTGATTTAACTTAATAATGAGAATTTCAGTAAAAATGGAATTATAAGCTTAACTTGGTAATTAATATAATTGATGTATAAATTGGATAAATATAAAGTAAAATAAAATATCAAATTATTTGTAAAATAAAGTTAAGCAACCTACAATGTATTTTGAATTTACGTAATTAGTTTAAAATCTTAAATAAATGGATAGTTAAAACGAAATTTGGAATTTAACTTGGATTGGAATTGTGAGATTTGGTTTTAAAATGGAAGTTTAAGTAAATTAAATAAAAGGGGAAATTTAGTTTAATGTATGAAATGGTAATTTGAAATTTAAGTGATAAATAATTGTTAAAAGGTAAAGAATGGGAAATTTATGCACTTGAATTTAATAAGTGAAATTATTGATATTTATTTGTGTAATTTACTTTATAAAAATCATAAGTTCAAAGGTATTTGAGTGACCATTTTTATAGTGGAAAATATGAAATTTTATAAGTTAAAAATGGTTTAAATTGAAGTTTATTTGAAGTGTTTAACTGAATAAATGAACTCAGAAATGGCTAAATTTTTGGGAATTGAATATTTTATTTGAAGGAATAATGACTTCACTCTTAATGTTTTGAATGAACGATTTTAATTCGGAATTATAAATCATTTTGAAATTTATAACCACGGCTACACTGCTTTGTGTGTAATGTCATTTCCTTGTGATTGTTTGACGCACACCTTTGATTTTAAGAGTATGGCTAGAGGTGAGCGGATACTGCAGCTCTACGCTACCCTAGTCACAATAACACTATTATTTGCATTGTTTACTTTAATATGGATATTTCTAGGTTAGTGTTTATTACTACTTAATTGATGGTTTGATTGATCCTTAAAGGATGAACGATCCCAAGTATCCTTTAAGTTGTTGTGCATTGCTATTACAGTTTTGTGTTTTACTTTACACTTGGGTCAGCCTTAGAATCACAGTTTTGGATTCACCTTCTGGAGCTAGAGTTTTGCTGGAGCTTATATGTCTATCTATTCGTCTACTTCTTCCAGTTAGTTCCTATTCGGTATCTGTCTCGGTATTGTTGTTTATGTATCATGACTTCTATTGTATCTATTTTACTATGAGATTTTTTTATATGTTTTGAGAGTACGTATATAGTAGCTTCATGAACTACTATGGTATTTTATTTCCGCTGCAAGTATTCTGATATTTCCGTGGCTGTGATTCTGTGAATGATTTTATTTGCTCCAAATTTTATTACAATCTCTTATTTTGAATTATTCAAGTCTGACATGTGTGGATTATTGTTGATTTGAATAGTCCAAAATAGTAGGTCGTTACAGTTTTAAAAACAAATAAAAATATGCCGCTCTTTTATAAAAGAAATTATCTTATTTGAAGTGATCTTGATTATAGAAGTTATTTAAATAACTTTAGAAGAGTTTGCAAGCCTTAAATAAACAACTCTTCTTTAAAATGAAATTAAGGATTTAAAAGTGGTTTTGGGAAATTATATCTTTGAATATATAATTATTTTGAACTCTTTTATTTTATTTATTATGGATTGGGATTTATTGAGATTTCGTGTTTTTTTATGAAATGAGGAATTTTAATAAACATTCGAATCATACAGATTGGTATAAGATTTTCTGTACAATTCTTCCACGGTGATTAACACTTCAGAGTTGTACTATCTTAGGGTGGTGACTATATAGGCTGATAGATCCCTAAGTGAAATATAATTCATGATTTTGATGATCATGATGATCGTTTGATTTTGATGATTCAGTTGATCGTTCATGATCCTGGTAACTTACTAGACAATTCCAAGATGTTATCTTCTTCTGAAGATCAATTGATGGTCGCCATAGGGTTTTGTGGGTGACTAGCTGTCTCAAGTTCAGGAGGGGACCATACCTTTATCCAGGAGGGGATCGTACCTTTGTCCAGAAGGGGACTGTACCTATGCTTGTGCATTTAGCCTATTAGTTGCTACCATCGTGATTTTGTGTTGCCAAAGAAGAGATAGCAATTTTTAGTAGCTTTCTATTAGCTATATCTATGTTTATGTGATTCGTCTAGGAGGGGACCGTATCTCTATGCGTTGTTCAAGAGGGGACAATACCTTTATGTTTTGTCTACAAATGGGACAATACCTTTGAATTAGTGATATTTTTATATGGATTCATTTTAGTTCCACCGTTTTGAAATAGACGTACATGAATTACAAATTTGTATATGATAGTTTATGATAAACTTGACCGTTTTATGAAATGGTGATTATCTTATGATATATCGTTTTGGATTGATTTGGATTGACATATTTTATATGACTTAGTAATTATGTGTGGTCATATATTCTTATGATGTATTATTCTCACATCTTTAAATTAGATATAGTCTGACCCGTTTATTTTCATAATACTCGGATCGGGCCGAGACTCTACGGTACCAGTACTCACTGACCTTGGAGATGTGTGCTAGCATGGGAATAAACTATTTTGACCGTTTGAGTTTACCTCATGTAAGAATGACGTGTCAGTGTTAGCCCAAGGCAATAGTCACATCAGGTATGCTCTTAACAAACCTCATTCTATGTATTACTAGACGATATTACTTAGTAATATTCTTTAATAGTATAGGTACAGAGTTAGGCGTTATGAAAATACTATTAGACAATGACTCATGAATTGATACTTTCTTTAATTTCCATTTCCTCTTGCTGCCCTTCAATTGTTATTTTCTTTTACCATCCTTCAATTCCCTTAATTTTACTTGCCTTTGAGCCGTTAATGTGCATACTGATGTATAGTAAATGTTGAGATTGAAAGTTGAAGAAGTTAAAAGTTAAATGTAAAACTTAAATATGTTAGAGCATGAAATATTTACAATTCACCAAGATTTTAAATTTTGTCGATTCTAACATTTGCCATTTATTTTAGTCTTACACCTAACTTCTCATTATTGCACCTTTCAATCTTGTCTATTAAAATTGAAACTTCATGCAACTTACATATTGGCGTCTTAGAGGAAGATTAAGTTGGGAAAATTGTAGAAGGTTAAAAAGAAATGGAAACCGAAGGAAGTATTTGGCTGCAAGTTCTCCAATCGGTATTGTTTGGTAGCATTGCTCGCCACTCTATTTATTTTTATTTAGAAAATTGCCGATTAGTCTAAAGCAAGTTTCGAGAACTCGGTTTCGGTCATTTGAAATTTTGTCGGTTTTAGGCATTTGGTTTTGGTTTCAATCTTAGTTTTTGTTTTAAGTGGTTTATTAATGAAAATTTATTTAAAATTATAAATAGTGTCCTTAGAACATAGTTAAATAGATTTAAATTATAATTACGCCAAGTTAAATAACACTAAAGTAAACTATTTAAAAACCAGCCCCATTTATAACCAGGCTCATTTGTAAACCAGCCCCATTAAATAAGAATGTCAATAGAATGTAGTTAATTTTCTCAGTCCCACTTATAAACTTGCCCCATTTATTAACTGGCCCTAAACTAAAATAAATTAGAACCTAACATCAACGTAACCTTATTTGTAAACAGGCCCAAAAAAACCGGCCACCCAAAATATGACAAAACCCCAACTCAAACCACAGCCTCCATTAATTCATAAACCCAAAATCGCATCTCGTCCAAAGCTATAGCCAACCTAAGAAAATCGTCCTTGGAAGCCAGGGTTTCTCAAAACCGCAAAAGAAAATTAAAAAAAGGAAGAAGATGTTGCCTTATGAAGAAATGAGTTTAGGAGGGAAAGCAAGTTGTTTTTTTATGAGGCAAGTATAATCAATTCTCTTTTGCATTTTTTTTCTTTTTCTCTGTTTTCGATTGTTTAATAGGGGCTCGATTGGTTTGAACTAAAAAAAGAATTCTTTTCACTGTCTAGTTCAGAATCAAATTTTGGTCCTGTTCTGGATCGGACAACAGTGGTATCAGTTTGGTGCCACCGAAATTTCGAGGTATGGACCGGAGCCTAATACCTTGGTCTAAAAGACTAAAATTAATGTAATTAGAAGAACATCAAAATCATTCAAAAAAATAGGATCCATTAAACAACCAAAACTAACTCTTTGACCATTGCTTTTTCCATCCTTTGACCACAGATTAAAATTTCTAATAAAGTTTCGTTTTTTTTCTTTCCATACCAACTAGAAGTTAATACTTAGCCAAAATTTTACATTTCTTTTTTTTTTTCCTTATATTTTTAGGTAATTTTTAAACTATTTTTGTCCACCTTCTGGTCGACAATTTTCTGTATGGGCAAAAGCCATTATTTATTTTACCGTAAGCGCATTATTTCAATTGTAATATTTATGCGAGTAGGCATCAAATCTAAAGGGAGTTATTAAATATTTGTGTTCAATCAAATTCTAGGCATTTTAGACAAAATTGAAAGGTTGAGATCTGATTAGCTTAAATTACGAATGATTGAATGTTTAGAAAAATGAAATTGCAGGAAATAATTAAAAGAAATGATTGAATTGTTTGACAAAATAAAATTACAAAGAAAGAAGAAAAATTCAGAGTTTGAGCAATGGAGATTGATTGATCGATATAAGCAAGAAAGATTTATTAGCACTTTGACAAACTAGTAGATCCTAAACAGAACTAAAATGCAAATAAAAGTAAAATAAACTATAATATAATATAATGTAACCGAGAACTGAACAGAAATAAAATAAGAGATTTTATTGCTAAAATAAAAATTTGATTACATGAAAAAAAAAATAAAGAAAAAAAATTGATGCTTTAATGTCAACCTGAAAGCATCATAAAAGAAAACTAAAATTAAATGTAAGATGTCTTAAAATATGGCAAGATTGGGGTATTTATAGAGCTATTTGCATTCATATCTAAACAATTGGTCAAAAATGGGAGTACTGTTAGTTGTTTCCTTGATATGGATACCTCTTATTTAACAACCAGTCTTTTTGATCCTCATTAGCCGACACTAATACATCCGCAGTATTCAACCGAACACCCAAGTGCCGGAATGAAAGATTATTAAGATGAAAGAAAGAAAGATAGAACAGAACCTCACAAATGTGATGAGTAACATATAATATACCAATGATCTTTACAAAAAGAAAACTTTTTATATACATACACAAATCAGAGTACTAACCTATCATCAGCCTAGACAGTTATAACAATTCATCCTTACAAATCCTGATAAATACAATATGAATAAACAACAAAAGATAAAATATGAATATAAGTCTTGGAGGATCCAGCTCATCTCCTGAAGCTCCAAAGTGTACAGCTAAATCTAGGAAATATGCTTGGGCTGACCTAAGCATTGTAAGAAAAATAACATCTGGATCAGTCTGGTAAAACCAGCATGAGAAACACACATCATGTGGAATTTAATGTTATAAAACTTTTAAAATAAAGGTATCTCGTAAGACCATGCTCCACATAAACACAGACGGAATTTCATTTTATATAACCAAATCATTTCATAGGAAATATTCTGATATTATAATAATGTCTAGGGTAAAATAAATATAAATAATAATCATAGCAGAAACTGTTACATTAATTAAATGCCAGCATAATATGTATACACTAAATCCACAGGGGCTTGTTTTGGAGATTGCATTCCATTAATGATAAGGCTATTGGGGTACCGCCTGCGACAATACACCTCCATAAAAATGTACCGAAGGCCTCACATGGACCCTTTGTGAATCGGAGCCGAGCTGCCCCACAAACATGACAAGCCGGATTACATCATTTCCTAGGACCAATTCTCTAAAACAATGTACACCAACCATGGTCCCACTTCTACATGCATATCAAATCCATAATATCGATTTTAAATCAAGGAATGACTGCTCCTAATGGTAGAGAATAACATTAGCATATCCCATGTTTTATTCATTACCGGGTTGTGAGGTTGGTGAGGTCACGATTATTTTTTTCATCCTTTAGCAAATCCCACTTGGAATGCTAACACCGCCCAACAGGTAAGGCTGTCAATGGGTCGGGTCGAGTCGGGTCGAGTTCGAGTTGATTTTAAATGGGTCAGGTCAACCCGTTTATTAAACAGGTCAGAAATAGCTTAACCCGAACCTGACCCGATTATAAATGGGCTGACCCAATCCGACCTTGTAGCCGATTACAAACGGTTCGAGTTGGGTCGTAAATAGGTCTGGTCAACCGGTATAAAGTATAAACGGGTTATAAACGGGTCGTAAAAGGGTTATAAACAAGTCAAATTCGGGTTCGTGGGCCGGGTTGGGTTATAATCAGGTCAGATCAACCCTAAGTTTAACGGGTTATAAACGGGTCAAGTTCGGGTTCACGGCTTAACCCGAAACCCACCCGTTTATAAACCCGGAAAACTCGGGTTAGCCCGAAAATGTCCTACCCACTTATCCAAGTTGGGTTAACATGTTAATTTTTGTGTAATCTTCGTATTGTGTTTCGGGTCATGCTGGAAATTGACAGCCTACCACGAGGCAACAATGCAATGCCGGCATTCGTCTATACAAGTTTTTCAAGATATGAACAAACTGAAGGCACTACTTCTACTACATGCATTTTGGTATCACACTCGGGATTAGTGCTAGTAGCCCTTGTATTTCAAAGAGCTCCATCATCGACTCCATTATCTTCAAGATGTCTTCAATATGACACTTGAGTTGGTTCGAAGTGGTTTTTGGATAATTCGTATTTATCTCATCCCGATCTCTTCGAACCAACATTCGATAGTTTTCGGTAAACTCAACTCCGGTTCTTTCGAAAATAATCAAACAATAAATAAGAGCGAAGATTATATCTTAACTGCTTAAGTGGACGTATTTTCTCATCATTTGTCCTAGAAGAACAAAACGAGAGTTATACGCACAATACAACATCATCGAAGATGATTGTGCCATATAATTCACGTGTTTCTCGTAGATATTACCAGAGTTATATTTTGACCATGATTTGATAGTCGCTTATTTAACTATCAAATAACAAGCAACAATCAGTCATAGATTTAATTCCTTATGGGTTCCACTAAGCCTCTATGAATAAATCTTTCAATTATTAAATTCTCTTTTAATTATTTGTTTCAAAATACCTTCACAAGAGATATATTCACAAACCCCTTGTATTCTTTCCAATACTTGGAGAAACATTCATATACTTATCTCAGCGGTATAAATATATTTCAAAACATTATATATTTTCAATATTTTAGGATATCCATATACTTATCTCAACGGTATAAGTATGGTAAGAAAACTTAAGGGAGATTTTTACATTTCCAAAGTTATATTTAAACGGGCCAAACATATATTATTTATAATATTTCTTACTATAAACCAAACTATTATCCTTCGATGTTAAGTATGGAAAGAATGTTTCCATACCACCATAATTAAAACGGATTAATTATCAAAATCAAATCTCATTCCTTTTTATAAAATTCCTTGTTTATGAGTCCATTTCATATTTACAAACCCTTTTATAAATATCTAAATTAATATATAAAACTCCTTTTATACATCTCTAAAATGATTTATAAAATTCCTTTCTGTTTATATTAAAATTCCTTTCTATTTATACTAAAATTCCTTTCTATTTATAAGTTCTTTTCTAAATTTCCCTTTATAAACTCCTTTATACACATATTTTATACAATTTGTAATAAGGATCCCTTTATAAATCCAAAGTCCAATTTTTGTAAATCATATTTATTTAACATAGTATAAGTTATCATTGAAATATCACTTATAAATTCATACCTTTACTTAAAAATTACCATTTATAAGCCACTTTTACAAATATCACTTATAAAACTCATTTATAAAATATTTTTGTAAATCTGTTTTATCAAAATATCATTTGTAAATCCCTTTTACAAAATATCATTTGTAAATATCTTTTACCAAAATATCATTTGTAACTCCCTTTATTAACTTAAACACAATTAATTAAATCAATTAACCCCTTAAACATCATTATTTACATCAATTAATTAACTTTAAATACCATTAATTAAATAAATAGTTAATTTAAAATATCATTAGTAAATAATAAATTAAATAACTTTAAAATATTATTCATAAAATAATTAATTAACCTTAAACTCTGTTAATTAAAATAATTAATTAACTTAAACGACATTAATAAAATAATTAACTTAAACAACATCATTAATAAAATAAGGAAATATCTTTAAACAACATGATTAATATAATTAAATAATTTAAACAATAATAATAATATAATTAAATACTTTAAACCTCATTTGAAAATATAATTAAATAACATTAAAACATCTTTAATAATATAATTTAATTCAAAACATGATTAATAATATAAATAACTTTAAAACATCATTAATAAAGTAATTAACTCATTTTGAACAACACTTATAAACACTCAACCTTAAATTTGTTATAAATTTGAAGTTAATTTAAATCCATACTTTATAGATTTTGCAAGAGGCTTAGCGACCACAATGATATTAAACCAAGTTACCATTTAATTCAATTTGAATTTTAAGTCAGATAACTGGTATTTACATACGCAACATATATGTAAATCTAACCCATAGTTAACCATCAATAGTTCACACATCCCCTTTTCCAACATTAACTAATCCATATATTAATTAACTAGCATACGAATAAATGTCAAAATTAATATAATAGCAGAACTGAGTTTTATGCTGTCATACAAACGTCATCGATTATCTATTCCATCTAATTTATAGTGGAACGAGGTTTTATTCTGCTAAATAAATGTCTTAAAATAATTTATTCCATTTTAATTTAAGAGATCGGTGTTTTATTTGGCCAAATAGATATCACCAATGAAGTATAATTAATTAACTACGTTATTAACATAATTAAATCCAGTCCTTTTGATTTTATCAGTATTTTAAACATCACCAATCTATCAACAAGTTTACTACAATGTTGTACTCGTCAATATGAGTCCAATGCAAAATTCTATCGATAAATCGGATTTTATATGAGTGAGATATCACATTTTTCAACTAACACACATGCACGCACATATATATTTAATGTAATAACCTACCTTTTCCACCCTTAGAAGTCGACACTAATACATCCATGTGCCAAACAACCAAGTGCCAAAAAGAAAAATGGTTAGGGAAAAGAAGAAGAAAGAAGACAAGAAGTAACTAAACAACACAGAATCTTACATCACAACGGATACTCCATAATATAACAATGAACTTTACAAAGTAAAACTTTTATATACATACTTCCATCAGAGTTGTAACAACCCATACCTCCATGGGCCTAAATTTCAACAAAAAACGAAACCAAAGTCCATTAAAGCACAAATCGTTGGATTTGGTACCTACAAATAAGTATGAGCATTAACAGGGATTGATGGACATCTAAATTCACAGTGGAAACAAATATTTGGTAAGAATACGAACTATGACTACTACCTTAGAATTAATGGTATTCCTTGGATAGTAGATTGTCACATCAACATCGAGCGTGAGAGAAAGAAAACTTCAACAACAAAGCGCATCCAGCTCGAGTGACCTGTTTCTATAAATTCTATCATGTGGGTTGTAATGAGGAGGAGGTCAGAACAACGGTCTGGTGACTGTAATATATAAAAATTGCGATAACATAAATTTATTCTGATTGGTTTTTGTTTTATAGTTATATCCGTCAAGGTTAGTGATTCTAATCTAACATTGCATTGCACACACGATTACTTACCTACCCATTCCCAAAGTAGAAGATATCAATGAAGCCTTAACGACCACCCAATACTTTCAGACCCATTTGCCACTTAATATTTCTAAATATAAAGCGGGTTTCTATATAAAAAGAGAGATATGCAGACTCTACCATTTAAGACCTTAATCAAGGTATACCCCGTCATCTAAGACCTATTCCTAAGGTGATTTCCTAACAATGTTGTCAATGGCTGGTGGGACTTAGATACAAGACCTCTAATCACTTTTTAAGGCTTCCGACATTTAATTTTCAACTAATACTGCATCTATCGTCGATAAAATCGTAGCCATGTAATAAACGGTACCCAAGCCACTTAATACCTATTATTGGAAAATAAGCAGACTCTAGTCATTTTAGACCTTGATTAAGATAGACCCATCATTTAAGACCAATTCCCAATGCATGCTCCTCAATGGTAATATCGTTATTACGGCCTTAGCAATGTGAGAGACTGTACCCAAGCCACTTAATACCTCATTAATAAAGACCAAGAAGACCTCTGATCATTTAACACATATTTATAGGTAGGCCTTCGTCATTTAATACCTAACCCCAATGCAGACTCCTCAGTGGTACTATCTAGATGACATTGCTTGGAAATCTCAATGAGCTACTTAATTATTCTTTTATAGGAAAGAGGCAAAACCTTCAGTCACTTAAGACCCCAAACCTGAAGCGAAATCTTCCCGAGATTTCCACTATCACTCTTTAATTATAAATATGACATCTCACTAGGTTACTTCTTTCGGTAGGAAGGCAGATCTTATAGCCACCTAAGACCTCAACACTGAAGTAAACCCTTTTTTGAGACACCATATTTATTTATTTATTTGGAATCTCACTAGCTTACTTAATACTTCCATTTAGGAGAGAGGCGGAACCTTCAGCCACTTAAGATCTCAAATTAGAAGCTAACCCCTATGGAGATATCCCTTACCACTCCTAATTTCAAGTTTGGACCATTTAATACTTTCCTATTAAGAAAGTAGGCCCAATCTCTCAAGTCAACACGGGTCCTAAGATTAGTGATATCTCACATCAGTATTAAGCACACCTGACTGCTGGTAGCCTCCAAGTGAAGGGCAGTCTTCTGTCGAGTGAGTCCACTGACCTCACATCACTAACCCACTAAGTCCAGTTAACCATCCTAAGTCCTTACTTATTATCTTAGGTAGACATTGGACTTAGCTTACTATTTCTCTCTTTATTTAACGCAATTAGATTTACCTTAAATATTTATCTACCCATAAATCCCCATTTAATGCTCATAAATGACAGTTTGTCCATAAAATTCTAATGGAAATTCCCTAAGACATTTATGTATGATTAGTAATTTCAAATTAATAACCTTCTATATTTATTCATTTTTATCAGTCCCATTAATCGATGTGTAACGACCCGTAAATTTTAGTGGTTTATTAATTTATTAATTTATTTTTATGAAATTTTAAACAATAAAATTTAGAAATAAAAATTTAATATTTGAAATAAGTATATTTAAACATAGCAAATGGTAAATTTTCACCTGATAATATGAAAGTTTATTTTTTTGTATAATTTTCTTCAAACTCAAATCAGTTAAAAATTTGATGATAATAAAATGTTTTTCAAACCTGAATATTTTTATACAATAAATTTGCAAATCATCTTCTGAGTGAGACGTCATATTTCGTTTATCCGACTTTGGAGTGCTGTTGCTCGACATATCTAAGTTCTGACGTTGTAGCAGCATGTTGGTACCGATATCGATTTTTGATCGGATAATCGTACCACTGATATCTGTATACCATTTTGATCGTCTCGTCATGCTTATCTGCATAATCTATTTGTTTGTGTGTTTCGGGGTCCGGTGCATCGCGGAAACTGTGAAACGGTCAACCTTATCAGTTTTGAAATTTTGGCTTTTAAATTCCTTGTGACCATTCAATTTTCACCGTATAGCAACCCATCAGCCATTAGCCTTTATTATCTCTGAATTCGATGTGTGTGACCTTTACTATTCTTACTCTTTTCGTTTTATTTTATTTTTGTTTCGTTTCCCAACCGGTTGATCCATTTTCAAATTTATAAAGTAAAATTTTTTGGTCTTCTCTCTGAAACTCGCCTCCACTATTACACACATCGACCTTCCCTCTCTTCTTTCTTGACATCATCCATTTTCAAGTTTCTTCTCTTCCCAACCACCAACATGCAGCCTCGGCCTCCCCTAGCACAGCCTTCCACCGCCTTTCAAAATTATTGCTGCCGAGCCTAATCATAAAAAATAAAATAGTAGCTTGTACATATGAGCTTGTGACCTTGTGAGGCAGCGAAGTGATGGAATGTTGGTGGTCCTCCAGGTTGCTGGATTTGGTGCATTCGCATTAAATCAGCAGGTATATATGTATGCTGCATTTCTCTTTTATACATATAAATAAGTTTATATATATATATATTTATGTTGTATGAATTTGTTGTTATTGGTCTAAGTATTATAGGATAAAGGTGAAGTTTGTTGAATATGCGCTTATATGATTTTTGTTTGATGATAATAAACATATATACATTCATTTAAATGTATTTGTTAATATACTATTTTATTTTCACAGATTAAATAAATATTTGTTGAATAAATTAAATAACACAGAATTTGAATTCAAACGAATATTTTATTCAAACAAATATTTATTACAACTTTGAATAGTACAATTTCAAGCTCTCACTATAACTATAAAACTTTGATTACAATAACATCACATTTCATATTTACAATTCACCTCACTACATATCACTCACACTCGTATTTATCTTCAACTTCATTCCAGTTTGAATCCAGCATCTGAGCAATCTGCAAAAATATTTACTAACGCAGTAAAATTGAAAATAAAATATTTTTGCGATATA
The DNA here is from genome assembly GCA_030765085.1 of Allium cepa. NCBI lineage: Eukaryota > Viridiplantae > Streptophyta > Magnoliopsida > Asparagales > Amaryllidaceae > Allium > Allium cepa. The sequence goes on from CM060928.1 coordinate 882,274,558, forward strand.
AAATAAAATATGGTTTTTGAAAATAATATTTGCCTCAGTTATTTGGGTTGTTCGTCATCATTCATATTTGAATTCGTCATACACAAACAACTTGTGACATACACAGTGTATCACTGTATATGCCACAAGGCCGTGCACACCGATATACACTTGATAATGCTACAGGGACAGGTGAGCACAGGTCAAACCCAAATGCAAAGTCGGGTTCAACTCACGTGCAATATATTTAAAATCACGACACGAGCACAAGTCAAACCCGAGCTGTAAAACTGGGTTCAACACAAGGCTACATGAAGTATGCAAGCTCGACTAACAGATTCAACCTCTTCATTAAACAACTCCAGACCAACAGCAACAGGGCCAAATGCAAACAAAACAAGTCACAATGTCGAGAATGCATGAAACAGTGGAATGAACCAGTGATACAAGGCAACAAGTACAATACTGCACAAATTCAACACAGCACCAAAGCACAAAGGCTTGAATGATCAAGTGCTCAAAGATACAACAAACACAGAGGAAACATGAATTTAAACTGCACATAAACAGACATAAACAATGTCACAGTAAACAAGGTGCACCAGACCAGACCAGGTTACAAGATGATCAAGGCAGACTCCAAGTTCAAGTGGACAGTGAAGGCAATACACAAGTGAAACAACAAAATGAATGTTATGTTCAAACATAAGATGAATGATATAACAACAACTACAGGAACAACAAGGTGATCAAACAAACAAGACCAGGCAATAGTGAAGTACAACATCACTAACAAATGCTGACTCAAAGCACAAAAGTGCACAGCAACCATCATGAACACAGTGAAGACCACAAAGGCAAGTATGGACAGAGCTCGAGCACAGTTAAAACTCAAGCAAATGAAAACATCACAGTGACATGCTACAACTTCAAACAGGCAATGCACATGTGAATCAAGTGACCAACCAGAAGTACAACATGACCAAAAGTATACGGTAATGCAACATGGAGTGTGCAAGTGCAAATGACCAGAGCTCATGCAAACATGAAGTGAATGCAATAACAGCAAATACCACAATATCAAGTGAAAAGTGCAGACTAAACTCAAGTGCAATTCGAATTGACAAAACAGTTTCAAGTTACAACAAGCAGTTGCAACATGGCGAACAGAGACATATGTATATGAAGCGACAATTCGAGCAACAGTTCATGTATGCATCAGTAACCGAGCAACAGAATCAATAATACAACAGTGACAAACATCATATAGAAATGTCCAACACAGATAGCCAGAGAGGAAGCTCACCAGGATGAACACAAACATTGCAGAGATGACCAAAGTATAATACTAATCAAGCCAAAGTCAACAGTAAGATGATCGGAGTCAAAGTCGTGGATAGCAAGAATATACACGCATATGAACAAGTCAAAATCAAAGCCGATGACTTTAAACCGTGTCAACCAAGTAACCCAAGTTTATACGATTATGAAAAAGTCAGAATAAATCTCAAACATTCAAGCATCATCAAGTGGCCGAGATAATAAAATTGACAAATTCAAATGATTTTATACGAACGCAAAAATAGGAATTCGAGTCCTATATAAACCCTAGGATCATCATCGGCAATTTGATTCGAGTTCGAGCATAACAAAAGAACAAATCATCCAACTCGAATCACGATCAAGTTCAAGAATCAACCCAGTAAAGCAAAAAGATAAAATTACATACCGAAGCAAGGAGTCGAACTCGATCGAACAACAAAGCAGCCAAGAGCGAACGAATGAGAACAAAGCACACGAAAAGGCGCAGCTTCAATACCCTAAATTTGGATCAAGAGCCGAAGCCCTAATTTGGAGTAGAAGAGCCGAAGCCCTAATTTCAGAAACAGGATGAAGCCGCCATTATTCTCACAACCAAAGGAACGGGCCAAGCAAAAGAAGAAGGGAACGAGTCATAGAATTAAAAAAAAGGGGCCGGCCTTATTATAAAAGGCTTTATTTTAAGTTTAATTAGGGTTTTGTATTTTTTTTTAATTTTTTTTTTAAATTTTAAACCGTTTAATTTTCTAGTCGTGTGACTAGGGGACAAGCTACGTGGCGTAGCTTGAGAATTCGCAACTCGGTGGTTGAGTTGTGGCAAGCTTTTGAGCGTAGAATTAGATTAGTCAATAGCGGGTATAGCGAGTTTACGTGTGTAAGCGAGGGACTATCTAATTTCTAGTAGAAACCTTGGGGGCAGCACGTAGGCAGGGTTTTGCTGAAGCTGGATAAATTCTGTGTTGTTCTGTTTTTTCTGTTATTTATATTCTGCGATATCTGTGCTGCTATTCTGTGATCTGAATTGAAATTAATAAGCTTCCGCGATTAATTCTTATAATTTACACTATCACCCTATTCACCCCCCCTCTAGGGTGAAATCGATCCTACAAGTGGTATCAGAGCTAGGAATAGAAGTCAACATCTGTTTTAAAAATTCGATTTTTTCTGAAAAAATCAGTTTTTGTTTTAAAAATTTGAATTTTTAAAATGGCTTCTTTTAATAATGCTTTTGCAGGGGGTCAGTCGATAGTTAGACCACCAATATTCAATGGTGAATATGCTTTTTGGAAAAATAGGATGAATTTTTTTTTGAAAACCATTGACGCTTGGGATATTGTTGAGACAGGTTATAAAACTCCAATTATAACTGTAGATAATCAGGAAATAGAGAAACCAAAGGAACAATGGACAGAACTAGAAAATAAATTACAAAATACTAATGCCAAAGCTATGAATTCTATTATCTGTTCATTAGATCAATTTGAATTTAATCGTGTCTCACATTGTCTAACTGCGCAGGAAATATGGCACATATTAGAAGTGACTCACGAAGGAACATCTCAAGTCAAAGAATCTCGCCTTGCAATGCTAAGCAGCGAATACGAGAACTTCAAAATGGCGAAGGAAGAAAATGTCAAAGAGATGTACGGATGACTTTCCAATATCGTATACAAATCAAAAGCTCTCGGAAAAACATACACCGAATTAGAAATAGTCCGGAAAATCCTCAGAGTCCTTCCACGAAGCTTTGAAGCAAAAGTAACTACCATACAAGAATCAAAAGATTTAAAACAACTTAAAGTTGAAGAACTCATCGGAAATCTCACCACTTATGAACTAGAAATGAAATTCAAGGAAGAGCGTGAAGGAGGTGACACTCGAAAGAAATCAATAGCTCTCAAAGGAACAACCGAAAGTGATGATGATAACGATGAAGATGATGGAACAGCAGAATTGGCGCTACTAATAAAGAAATTCAAAAAGTGGAATCGCAAACACGGAAATCCAGCTCGAAATCATGAATTGAAAAGCAGAATAGGGAAAGCACTTGACTACTCAGAAGAACAGGAGATCATCTGTCATAAGTGCAACAAACCCGGCCATATCAAGCCCGATTGTCCACAAATTAAATTCAGCCATGGAAAGAAACAGAAAAAGAAAAGTTTTGCAGCCACTTGGGATGAAATGGACGAGAATGATCAAAGCACTGGCAGTGAAAGCGAAAAGGCAGAATCGTGTCTTCGAGGTGATAGAACTGAAAGTGACGATGACGAGCCAAGTGAGGTATCAAAACTTACTCGTTCTGAGTTGCTTATATATTTTCATGAAGTAAACGGTTGTTTTGAACGACTTAGGGAAAAATACGCCAAACTTGAATCTCAAAAGGATACTTTGATAGAATGTAATAAACAACTTGATCAATTAGTTAAAACCTATCAAAGTAGGATCCCTAAGTGTGATAAGTGTCCAACATTTGATGAAGAAATTAAAAAGTCAGAAATTAAAATGAAATCGCTTGAAAATGAAATTCTGATTTTAAAAGAGAATGAAAATACTAGAAGAGAGAATTCTATTAAAAAGTGCACACAATTATTAAACGAAAATGAGTCTCTCAAAACACAAGTCCAACATTTGTCTACTACTTTAGATAAATTTTCCAAAAGTGAAAAATCATTGAATATGCTATTAGGAAAGCAAACTGTTAATACGGTTAGGCAAGGACTTGGATGTAATAGTTCGAAAATTGTTGAAAACAAGATTAATCAAGAAAATTCAATATGCACGATTTGTAGAAAATATGGACACAATCACAATAATTGTTGGTATAGACCCAAACATGTGAAAACTATACCGATTTGGGTTCCAAAAGGCACAAATATAAAATCTCTCAAAGTTAAACAAATTTGGGTGCCAAAGGGAACAATTATAAATAATTTTGGGTCTTTACAAAATTGTTTTTCAAAATTTTCTGCCACTAACAACCATGGACCTATAAAAACAAATAGGTCACATAAATCTTTCATCGTGTAGGTGTGGTGGCAGGCTAAGGAACAACAATAGTGTTCTCTGGATTTTTGGCTGTTCCAGAAACACAACGGGCGACAAAGCAAAGTTCCTTAGCCTAGTATAAAGGTGACAGAATCACAACGGACAACAACGAAAAATATCGTAAAGGTAAAACCGGTAATGGTATGTTTTAAACGATATATTAAATGTGATAATCTGCACCGTATTCTGAATTAACATCAGCCAATATTGAGATGATGAAAAGATGATGATTCTGACTTATTCAAAATAGTTGGCCAATTATATTCTTATGCCAAAAACACTATAAAATTCTCTAGATTCTTTGAATTACTTCATATATATATCAGTTTGGATTAAAAATAGTGTTTTGTTGGATAATACAATTGGTTATAATATGGCTGACTCTATATTCACGGTTTTCGATTATTTACACGGCTTCAATTCAATTTCAAAAGAATGTCATTTAAATTGTTGTTAAAATTGAATTTGAAATTTTTGGTGCACACTTCATGTTTTGATCTATAAAATTCAATTGATGATAATTTTTGAGTGAAAGAGAAATTCAGATGCAGATTACACTGGTAATCTAGTTGATAGAAAAATTACTAGTGAAATGTGATTTTTGTTGAGACATTTAGTAACTGCATCGTTTTTCAAAGAAAATATCTGCATATTCTTCATTTCAAATAATTTTCAAATAGCAGAAAATTTTCTTTTAAAACCCCCTGGAGAAAATCATGTTTGACCATAGTTTCAGATTAGTCATTTTTGAAAAATTAATTTCATAATTATTTTTGAATTTGATTTTAAATGACTATTTTGACTAATCTGACTCCCTAATGTTTATCGAAAAGGAAAATAGTGATTGAAAAAGTGATGAGTGTTAATATTGATCAAATATTATGACTCGAGACGGTATAATTAATAAATTTCTTTAGAAATTTAAACAAGAGCTATAAAATTGTTTGTTGGTAAAAATTCCATGACCATCTCTATGTCTATCATATTTCTAACGACAATCACTCATCAAAATTCTATATAGTTTGTCGATATGTGGTACTTTAAACAGGAATCATTCGTTTTTCATTTTTCACTTTTTTTTTAAAAAAAGGGGTAATAATAATAATAATAATAATAATAATAATAAATACCAAAGTATTCACTCTCATTTAAAAGTCCTCACGGTTATGCATGGGTGAATTACTTGGAATTTGTTATGTGCTTCCATGCTCATTTAAAAGTCCTCACGGTTATGCATGTATGGAACGCATATCAAAAGTTGATTTTTTTTAAAATAAACAAGTTGATTCTAATCCCATTTAAAAGTCCTCACGGTTATGCGTGGTTAGAAGATACTTGAATTCATTTTTTTAAAAATAAAATTGGAATACTACTAATCTCATTTAAAAGTCCTAACGGTTATGCATGGTTAGTAGATATTCAAATTCCTGGTATAAATATACCACAAATAGACACAACTATATGGTTTTATATGATGACATAATACCCATCATTCTAAAAGTTGAATATGCGCCTAACAAAATATTTATGATTTTTGTTTGACTTTTTATCGAAATTTGATATTTATATTCAATTGAGTTTTAATGTTGGATTAATATCGATCACTTTATCTCTATTTTCTCTAGCACTATTATTCTTTTGCTGATAACAAAAAGGGGAGAGAAAAGTTAAGATTTTGTCAAATAAAATTAAGCAAAGGTCAAATAATTTTCCATTTGCATCTAGGCTCATTTGCATATTTTTATTTGTATGCATGTATGTAGGGGGAGTATTGTGTAGAGAGGGAGCATTTAAATAGGGGGAGCAATTAGGATATATCCATGATCAAATACATTTAACATATTCAAAATCTTAAATATATGTTTGTTATCATCAAAAGGGGGAGATTGTTGAATATGCGCTTATATGATTTTTGTTTGATGATAATAAACATATATACATTCATTTAAATGTATTTGTTAATATACTATTTTATTTTCATAGATTAAATAAATATTTGTTGAATAAATTAAATAACATAGAATTTGAATTCAAACGAATATTTTATTCAAACAAATATTTATTACAACTTTGAATAGTACAATTTCAAGCTCTCACTATAACTATACAACTTTGATTACAATAACATCACATTTCATATTTACAGTTCACCTCACTACATATCACTCACACTCGTATTTATCTTCAACTTCATTCCAGTTTGAATCCAGCATCTGAGCAATCTGCAAAAATATTTACTAACGCAGTAAAATTGAAAATAAAATATTTTTGCGATATAAAATAAAATATGGTTTTTGAAAATAATATTTGCCTCAGTTATTTGGGTTGTTCGTCATCATTCATATTTGGATTCGTCATACACGAACAACTTGTGACATACACAGTGTATCACTATATATGCCACAAGGCCGTGCACACCGATATACACTTGATAATGCTACAAGGACATGTGAGCACATGTAAAACCCAAATGCAAAGTCGGGTTCAACTCACGTGCAATATATTTAAAATCACGAAACGAGCACAAGGTCAAACCCGAGCTGTAAAACTGGGTTCAACACAAGGCTACATGAAGTATGCAAGCTCGACTAACAGGTTCAACCTCTTCATTAAACAACTCCATACCAACAACAACAAGGCCAAATGCAAACAAAACAAGTCACAATGTCGAGAATGCATGAAACAATGGAATGAACCAGTGATACAAGGCAACAAGTACAATACTGCACAAATTCAACACAGCACCAAAGCACAAAGGCTTGAATGATCAAGTGCTCAAAGATACAACAAACACAGAGGCAACATGAATATAAACTGCACATAAACAGACATGAACAATGTCACAGTAAACAAGGTGCACCAGACCAGACCAGGTTACAAGATGATCAAGGCAGACTCCAAGTTCAAGTGGACAGTGAAGGCAATACACAAGTGAAACAATAAAATGAATGTTATGTTCAAACATAAGATGAATGATATAACAGCAACTACAGGAACAGCAAGGTGATCAAACAAACAAGACCAGGCAATGGTGAAGTACAACATCACTAACAAATGCTGACTCAAAGCACAAAAGTGCACAGCAACCATCATGAACACAGTGAAGACCACAAAGGCAAGTATGGACAGAGCTCGAGCACAGTTAAAACTCAAGCAAATGAAAACATCACAGTGACATGCTACAACTTCAAACAGGCAGTGCACATGTGAATCAAGTGACCAACCAGAAGTACAACATGACCAAAAGTATACAGTAATGCAACATGGAGTGTGCAAGTGCAAATGACCAGAGCTCATGCAAACATGAAGTGAATGCAATAACAGCAAATACCACAATATCAAGTGAAAAGTGCAGACTAAACTCAAGTGCAATTCGAATTGACAAAACAGTTTCAAGTTACAACAAGCAGTTGCAACATGGCGAACAGAGACATATGTATATGAAGCGACAATTCGAGCAACAGTTCATGTATGCATCGGTAACCGAGCAACAGAATCAATAATACAACAGTGACAAACATCATATAGAAATGCCCAACACAGATGGCCAGAGAGGAAGCTCACCAGGATGAACACAAACATTGCAGAGATGACCAAAGTATAATACTAATCAAGCCAAAGTCAACAGTAAGATGATCGGAGTCAAAGCCGTGGATAGCAAGAATATACACGCATATGAACAAGTCAAAATCAAAGCCGATGACTTTAAACCGTGTCAACCAAGTAACCCAAGTTTATACGATTATGAAAAAGTCAGAATAAATCTCAAACATTCAAGCATCATCAAGTGGCCGAGATAATAAAATTGACAAATTCAAATGATTTTATACGAACGCAAAAATAGGAATTCGAGTCCTATATAAACCCTAGGATCATCATCGGCAATTTGATTCGAGTTCGAGCATAACAAAAGAACAAATCATCCAACTCGAATCACGATCAAGTTCAAGAATCAACCCAGTAAAGCAAAAAGATAAAATTACATACCGAAGCAAGGAGTCAAACTCGATCGAACAACGAAGCAGCCAAGAGCGAACGAACGAGAACAAAGCACACGAAAAAGGCGCAGCTTCAATACCCTAAATTTGGATCAAGAGCCGAAGCCCTAATTTGGAGTAGAAGAGCCGAAGCCCTAATTTCAGAAACATGACGAAACCGCCATTATTCTCACAAGCAAAGGAACGGGCCAAGCAAAAGAAGAAGGGAATGGGTCATAGAATTAAAAAAAAGGGGCCGGCCTTATTATAAAAGGCTTTATTTTAAGTTTAATTAGGGTTTTGTATTTTTATTTGTTTTTTAATTTTGTTTTAAATTTTAAACCGTTTATTTTCTAGTCGTGTGACTAGGGGACAAGCTACGTGGCGTAGCTTGAGAATTCGCAACTCGGTGGTTGAGTTGTGGCAAGGTTTTGAGCGTAGAGTTAGATTAGTCAATAGCGGGTATAGCGAGTTTACGTGTGTAAGCGAGGGACTATCTAATTTCTAGTAGAAACCTTGGGGGCAGCACGTAGGAAGGGGTTTTGCTGAAGCTGGGTAAATTCTGTGTTGTTCTGTTTTTTCTGTTATTTATATTCTGCGATATCTGTGCTGCTATTCTGTGATCTGAATTGAAATTAATAAGCTTCCACGATTAATTCTTATAATTTACACTATCACCCTATTCACCCCCCCTCTAGGGTGAAATCTATCCTACAAAGTTTTGTTTTGGTGGTTCTGTACAAATAAACATATGTTATATATTTGTTTATATATATAAGTATGTTATTTTATAAAAGAAGTGTATATATATAACCATTTGTTATACTGTAAGTATATGTATATAACAGTTTAGTTTATATATTTGTATTTATATATATATAATGTTTTATTTTTGTAAATTCACAGTAAATATATATATGTTAGTATACAGGTAATGTAAAAGTTTTAGTGTTGTTCAGGCAGCATGCATATATATTTTATTGTATATATATATATATATATATATATATATATATATATATATATATATATTATATCTAATATTTGGATCTGCATATTTTAGTTTATATGACACGGTATTGTTATGTACCAGCTTATATATATATATATATATATATATATTGAATCTGCTGTTTTGATGAGTATAAGTTTATATCAGTTTCATATGTTATATACATTACTTGAATATATATAGGCTGTAATCTTATGGGCTGTAATCTTTTGATATCGACTTGGTAGGTGCTTTGTTTGATTTCTAATAAAACCAAAAGTATGTATATATGAGTTATAAAGTTACAGTGTGTGTGTGTGTGTGTGTGTTTATAAGTATATATATTATATTAGTTCTTATTTTGTTTACAATATATATATATATTAAAGTATATCCATGTTAGTTATAAATAATTATACAGTCAGTATGTATATTGGTTTATATCCATTTGCCTATATATTAGTGATATATATATTGTTGATTTCAAAGTATATATATAAGTATTTATTTCAAACTTTATTATAGATATATGTTGATCTTTATATATGTATTGAATGGTAAATGTGAGTTTCAATTATTTATGTATTAAGTATTGATTTGGGGAAATGATATATATTTTGATGTTTAATTTTTCCAAATCTACCATAAAGATTTATTTTGTTTAATATGTGTGTAAGTATATATGAATTTGGTTTTCACACACACACACACACACATATTTTATTTTTATATTAAAGTTAAATTATTGATTTGAAACTAAATATGTATATTTTATTTAATATATGTTTGAAATTAGAATATGATTTTTATATATAGTTATATATATATTGATATACTTAAGTTCACTTACACCATTTATCTTCATTAATCTATTTCTGTTTGATTTCGTCAATTTCTATTTATCAGCCTTGATTCGTGCCAATTTAGCTTTGGTTTGGAAGTCGTGCTTGCATTTCATAACTCAACTTCATTGTCTATCCTCTCTAACCTCGAAAGGTGAGCAATCACTCATGATTAATGTTCTTATATTTATTAAATTTGTTTTCATTTGGAACGACAATTGAAATATGCTGCTATTAGTTAGTTACATTGCTATATATATGCTATTATCTGTATTTGTTCACCTATGACATCTGACACCATTATCTGTTATTTAAATTGATGATATATGACTGTTACATTATTATCATATATGTTATCACTCTGCAAGTTCCATGTTAGTATAGAATTCACTATGGGTTGAAATGATACTTACCCGAACGATCTGTATAATAGGAGAAAATCATTATGGGTTGAAATGATAAACCCAAGTGAATTTCATTGAATAGAATTTGGGATTGCAGGTTGAAATGATATATACCGTATATATGTAAATTGCGGATTGAAATGATAAATATCTGTATCACTTGACCATAGGATAGAAAATTATATACAGACACCGTTGGTCAATATATATTTCGAAATGATTTCCAAGGTTTTGAAATGAATATTTCAGTTTTATTATTAAGATATATATATATATATATATATATATATATATATATATATAAATGTTATTTTTATAAAGGTTTCAAATTTTGATTTTTAAATTATATGTTTTGAATTAAAATTATAAGTTAGTTTTGAAATTTTCAATTTTAAGAATTTACTTATAATTGTACTAATTTAAAATGTGTATAAATTAGTTTTAATATCAAATAAGTTTGATAATAAGATTTAATTTAATGAAGTTTAATTTAATTAAAATATAATATGTTTAAGTATTTATTTAAAATAATATTTATAATATTGACTTTATAATGATTTTTATAAGTTAAAGTTGGAAAGATGAATTTAAAATGATTTGAATTCGTATTCTTTAAGAATTATATTTAATTAAAAATCAATTTGAAACTTATTGAAATTGAGATTTTAAAGATATGATTTTATTACTTGATTTGGTTTAAGGTGATTAAATGAATGTTTCAAGTTTGAATAAATTGAAATATTTAGTTTATTTGTAATTTGAAATTTATTTAGATGACATTGGATTTATTAAGTGGTTATAAAACCAAATAATAACGATGTTAAATAAAGATATATATATGAAATTACCAAATTTAGTTTTGAAATTGTGGAAATTTTAAAGCTTTGAAATATATTGAAATTGAAATGGTTTATTTTGTGGTTCAAATCTGTATTTGAATTCGATATAATTTGAAAGAATTTATTGAGAAATTGAATTGATTTGAAATTGATGATTTGAGATTGGATTAAATTTGATTTGGAATTCGAGTTGATTTGAATCGATTTGTGAAATTTAAGGAAACTATTTTATTATATAAAGTATTTTAAAATTATATTTTAAAACTATTTATATAATTTAATATGAATTATTTTGATATAAACTATTTTAATATAAATTATTTTTAATATAAACTATTTTAATATACTAAATATTTTATTATAAACTATTTTAACCTATAAATATTTTTATATAAACTATTTTATTTTATAAAGTATTTTATTTTATAAATTATTTTATTATATATACTATTATTAATATCTAAACGGTTTGAAGGAAAATGTTAAGATTTCAAAGTGTTATGATTTTCAAAGTGCTATAAATTCAAATGTTATGATTTCCAAAGTGCTATGATTTTGAAATGTTATGATTTCCAAAATGTTGTAATTTCAAGTGTTTTCGTTTCGAAATTGTTATAACTTTGAAAGTACTATGATTTTGGAAGTGAATATATTTGAAATGGAAATGATATCGTATTTGGTTTTGAAATGGAAATGATATCGTATTGATATGTTTTTGAAATGGAAACGATATTTTGGTTTTGAAGTATAAACTATTTTGAAATGACCGCGGTGTTATAATAACGTTTGGTAGTTCAAGAGACCGGGATCAGATATTGTCATACTCTCTACCAATACCGAAAACTACTTTAACAACCGTGTACGCGGTGGAGATTCCACACTGAAGTAGGATGGTGTCGACGATCCTATATGAGGTGTATACGTGGACCCGACTCCCATGAGTTGACATATGGTGGCTAAAATAGGAGCAATCGATGGGCCAAGTGAGGTGGCTCCTTCGATCAGACACACTTCTTCATATGCCATTCTATTACTTTGTGATTGATTTGGTGCGCACCTTTGGTTTGGGGGTGTGGCTCGAGGTGGGCGGTAGTTGCTGCTATGCATTACCACCAGGCTGGAAGTGCAATTGGTATATCTACCTTGGCATTGCCTAGTTGTGCCATGTCACCTACCTTAGCGAAACCACTACGAGTTTGTTTTGTACCATACCTATGGAGTGCCCTCTGATATGCCCAGTTTATGGAAAGTTATGGTACTGTATAGACTATGAGAATATATGAAAATGTGTTAAGGGGGAGATGGGTAACGCCTTAACGCTATTTTAATAGTTTCCTTTACTTTAGACATTATTATAATAGCGTATATTACTACATAGTAAATAGTTTCACGGATCCTTAGAGGATGGTTATCCCAAACATCCTTTAAGTTACTTGTATTTCAGTTGATATTCCACTTGAGTTGGATTTATTGATGTAAGAATGTTAATCCTGACTTGAATATTTTGTGTTTTGTTTTACGCTCGGGTCAGACTGAGTGATACAGCTTTTGGGACTCACCTTTGGGGTTGGAGCTTCGCTTGGAGATCCATCTATCTATTCAGCTTGCAGTTATTCAGTTGATTCCAGTGATGCATTCTGATCATGTATTTTACTATTGTATTTGAGACTTCTGTTGTATCTTATTTAACTCTGTTATATATAGTAGCTTCATGAACTACTATTCTTTTGTTTTCGCTGCTTATTATTGTGATACTCTGTGTCTGTGATTCTGTGATTTATTTATCTACTGTATATGCTGAGTTTTGCCAAATATAAATTAACAATATGATATTTTGAGCAATTCAATTCTGACATGTGTAGCTGCGTATGGTTGAAAATATCGGGGTGTTACACATGGTATCAGAGCTCTAGTTTTAGGAAATACTCAATATATAGGGTAAATTTAATTACGGAATCACTTTCGTTCAAGCTTGAATTCTTTCCTCTTTGACTCGATTTCCTATGAATTTTGGAATGTTCCCTTCGACTCCAAAATCCATTCTATCCATCCCTATTTGTGTTCCTTTGATTCTGGAGCATCCCAAAGCTCCACTTATGATTTGTAACGAGGTGAAACTCCTTTACAACGAGCATTGATTCACCGGAGATTTCTGTATCTTCGGTTTAATTGTTGTTATCTGTTGCTATACCTGAATTCTATCTCTTGTGATCTGATGTCGATTTGCTTTAGAATTCTACATCGATCGTATTCTTGAAGTCATGGTTGACCCGGATAAGGTTACCCGTGATTTATATAAGTCTATCTATCTTCTTTGTTTGAAAGTCAATCATCTTATCTTCCTATCGAGCCTATCTTTTGGTTGAGTTCTATCTAATTTGAATATCTATCCTTGTTTTCATCCATTCTAGAATAATCGGGTGAGGGAACGTATTTGTGTTGATATTAAAATGTTATATATGTTGTATTGTTTGAATTATTAGTGTCGATTTGGGTTTTCGATCTATTCGTCCAATCAACGCTATCGATAGGAATTCCAAAACACTTAAACAGAGCAAACCGACACAATATTATTTTTAAAATTTGGTAAATGAAATAAATTTTGTATGATTATAAATATTATTTTTAAAATTTGGTAAATGAAATAAATTTTGTATGATTATATTATATATAAGTAAATTTTTCTGAAACTAAATAGTTAAATGAATTGGTTGTTTGAAATGATAATATTTGATTTTCATTTATTGCTTTGTAAATCATTGACTATTGTCACATGATATAAATAAATGGAATTATAAAAACATGGTTTAGAAACTGTTTTGGAAATTTAATTGAATTTAAAATTTAGATTTTGAGAATTTAATTTCTGGTAACTCCAAACTATGGTTTTCAAATTTTTTAAAATATATATTATTAAAAGTATTTTCGAATAGAAATCGTTTCCAAAGAATTTTTAAATGTTGAAGTGCTCACCTATTTTGTCGCTGGAAAATAATTTCGGTGATGGTGGCCGCATCTTCGACATTCATTTTCGAGTTTCAGAGTGGAGGGACCATATGTAGCTTTGTTACACTTTTGTTGTGGAAAATAAATTTGATTTTAATTTCTCAAATTGACTTCATTTATAATATATATAGGTATATATTTATAAATTTGATTTAATTTACATTGTGTGTGTGTGTATCTAAATGGTTGAAGTGAATCGAAAATTTAATTCTTAATTTTTTTGTAAAGGTGATTTCAATTATAAAATGAAGCCAAAATTTTTGAATAAATATTCAAACTTGAAGTAATTGAATTGGGAAAATTTTACGTGTATAATACTCAATTGCATTCCAACATAATTTACCTTAATCATCCAGAATTTGAATATGTAATTAAATAATTTACAATGTAAAATGATGTTAAAAGAATTTATAAATAAACTTGAGTGGTTATAATAAATGATTTATACTTAATTTTAAGATTATAGAAATGTTGATTAAGATAAATTGGATAATAGGATAATGAATAAATAAGATAGACAAATAAATTTGTTTTGAAGGAATTTATAAATTGAAATTAAATCAACTTAATGAAATACCTTAAATTTAAAATCAATTGTTGAATATTAATTAATTTAAACTGAAATTTATTTGGTTTTAAATTAATTGTTTTATTTTGTTTTTCAATCTATTTTCTCCTGGTTGTTTCTGTTCTCCTACCTCCTTCCTTTTCGAGGACGAAAAGTTTTGAGTGGGGGAGAGTGTAATGACCCGTAAATTTTAGTGGTTTTATTTATTTATTTATTTAATTTAATTTTGTTAGATTTTAAATAATAAAATTTGGAAATAAAAATTTAATAATTGGAATACGTATATTTAAATATAGAAAATAGTAAATTTTCAACTAATAATATGAAATTTTATTTTATTTTTGTATAATTTTATTCAAATTCAAATAAGTTAAAAATTTGATGATAATAAAATGTTTTCCAAACCTGAATATTTTTACACAATTAATTTGTAAATCATCTTCTGAGTGAGACGTCATATTTTGTTTCACTGAATTTGGACTGCTGTTACTCCGTATATCTAAATTCTGACGTTGTAGCAGCATTTTGGTACCGATATCGATTTTTGATCGGATAATCGTACCACTGATATCTGTATACAGTTTTGATTGTCCCGTCATGCTGATCTTCGTAATCTATTTGTTTGTGTGTTTCGGGGTACGGTACGTCACAGAAACTGTGAAACGGTCAACCGTATCGGTTCCGAAATTTTGGCTTTTAAATTCCTTGTGACCATTCAATTTTCACCGTATATCAACCCATCAGCCATTAGCCTTTATTATCTCTGAATTCGATGTATGTAACCTTTACAATTCTTAACCTTTTCATGTTATTTTATTTTTGTTTCTTTTCTTAATCGGTTGATCCATTTTCAAATTTATAAAGTAATAAATTTGGGTCTTCTCTCTGAAACTCGCCTCCACCATTACACACATCGACCTTCCCTTTCTTCTTTCTTGACATTATCCATTTTAAAGTTTCTCCCTGTTTGCGCCAAAATTAGTCACGAACCCCAAATACCGTGAAAGCACCAGTGTATAAACACAAACCAATGAGATTCAAGCACAAACATCAGATCTCAACAAATATCAAACAGCAATTCAGAAATAATGCACAAAGACACCAGATTTATAGTGGTTCGTCTATCTCCAACCTACGTCCACTCCAAAGTTTTATCCTTTTATTGATAATCCTTGCTGGTTACAGATGATTACAGCAGTAATAGTGAAGAATTTCGAGTACAATAGTTGTATTGAAGTACAGAAACGAATCCGGTAGAGTCTGGACGTCCAATAGCCAAAAGATCCTTTTTATGTAGGCTTCAGGGTGCTATTTATAGGCGTAGGAGGCTGATATTGCGCTCAAACTTCGGGAGACTCCTTCTGGCATGTGAGTGGGCATACGCGACCGACCCACCAAGTTTCGACTCGATCTGTGATCCATACGAAGTGATTTCGTATCCACCAAAAAATGATCCAATCGAGCTGAAACTTGGGAGGAACATTCCTTACCTTACATGCAAGCTGCTGTGAAAATTTCGTTGCATTTGGATCAGTGGATCTTGAGTTATGATCGATTGGAACTTGGGTTCTCCATTGGCTGTCGTCTTCGAATCCATCTGCTCGAATCCATCACCTTCGACTCCATCTGAAGCACGCGCGCGCAATGACGTGGCGCTATCCTCCCGGGTCGATTCGAACTATGCGGCGTATTGACTCCACTTGGTGCGCCGAGTTGAACGCTTCCTTCCTAGAGATGCACACGTATCCACGCTTCATGCTTGCATGTGTCCATCATTCCTTCATGTACTCAACCATTCGCTCTCGTATCGATCGCAAGGGGAGTATTTCGTATCGATCCGATCAATACGAAAATGTTGAATGCTATCGATACGAATGGAAGGCAAACAGATGGGTACGAAACCATGCACGATGATGGATACGAACGAAGCCTTACCTGATGGATACGAGTGAGATTTTACCTGATGGATATGAGAATGCCAAAGTCCATCTGCTATCGATACGAGAGTATCGATTCGAAGCATGCCATCTCTTCCTATCCTCTGCATGCTTGCCTACCAATCTGAGTGTGTTGCCATCGAGTCGAAATCCACTTAGCCTTCCTATCTGATCGATACTAAGACCATCGAGTCGTGTCCATGCTGATCGATACGAATGGTATCGATTCGAAGTCATCACTTCCTGATCGATACGAAGTGCATCGATTCGAACCATCCATGTGCCATGCCTTCGATCGATGCGAACCTGATGGAGTCGAACTGAACAGAACCTGATGGATTCGAAATGAGCATCGCCTCGACCACCTGATGGATTCGAACAATATGCACTCCTTACCTTGTATCGATTATATCTCCTCCATTGGAACTCCGATTGACCTGAAACTTGAAATATAGCCACTCCTAATCCTCATCATCATCTCCAATCGATTCCGTCCCGATCGGAGCTCAACCAAATTTTGACGTCATCGATTATGGCCTTGTTTCCAATCGATCTCTAATCCCGATATCCATCATTCCTTGCCAATTTGTTGATATTCCAGTTTTGGCCAAAAAGTGGGATAACACTTTGCCCCCCAAAACATGCCTTGTGATAAGAAGGCGTGTTTTCAATAGTCCCGATTCTAATATCCAAAGTCCATAGCCATATCGCCAGAGTATGTCATCCTTGACTGCTCCGAGTCGATGCCCAATTCCAAATCCAATAACCAAAGCCTTGGCCAATTCCATATCCATTCGAACTCGACAACCGAGTCCTAATCCATCCTTATCCAATAGCCACTAACTGAATTCAGGACCTCCCCGGGTCGATATTCGAATCCATAACCTCTCCGTGCTCTTGCCAGGCGCAATCCACACCTGATGTCCTTGGTCCAGTGTCCCTGGACGTTGAGCCAACCTCTCCGGGTTCTTGCCAAGCGCAATCCACACCCGACGACCGTGGTCCAGTGTCCCTAGACGTTGTATAAAGCCATGGCTTAAGTCCTAAGTCGAATCCTGGTCTCTCCGGACCCTTGTTCAGCATAGTCCATACTCAACGACCTGAAACAATAATCGATAATATGGGGCCTAAGTCCTAGGCCGAATCCTGGTCATTCCGGACCCTTGCCGAGCATAGTCCATACTCGACGACCTGAATGAGTCAATTTACCACGTTCGGGCAAAGTGACTCACCCCTTACCAGGCATAATTCATACCCGACGACTGTTTATCAAAAACCAGATAAAAATCCAATCAAAATCCAAATCCAAAATCCAAATCCAGAATCCAAATCAAAACCAGAAAACCAAAAATCCAAACCAGCATCCAAAACCGAAAACAATTTTCCAAAGGAAAATCCAAATCAAAGAAGCAAGCAAAACCAGGAGCTCAATCCAAACTCCTAAACCAAAATCCAAAAAGAAAAGCAGTGTCCAATCCAATAGCAAAAGATAAATTTCACAAACCATAGCATCGCAGTTTATCATCATTCAGAGCATGCCTAGGGGCTATCTCCGTCCCCATACATGTGTAAACGACTAGGTTGCTTGCCAGTAGTTCGCTACGTATTTCACATTATCCTGGTCAATGGATGATCAATCGATCATCATTCCTGGGCCTCCCATGATCGTGGCTTGAGGTAGGCGGCTCCTGTTCCGCCGTTGCATTCCGAGTTTCGACATATTGTGGCAACAGTCCTTTCCTGACATGCTCCTCGATTATATCCTTTAAATGCCTGCAGCTGTTGGTGTCGTGTCCATCCAAATCATGGAAGAGACAATGCCTTCCCGATGTCCTCTCCCATTCTGATGGTTCTCTCCTAGCCGGCCTTCGGTAGGGAAGGCGATTTCGAGTATCCTGGTATATCCGCTCAAGCATCTCGTTCAATCCTGTGTATGTGGAAAACTTTGGATCCTTCCATCGCTTCCTAGCATTTCCAGAATCATCGTCCAACTTCCTTTTTCCTCTGTCTTTATCCAAACCTTTGCTGGATGGTCCTCCACCCTCAGTTGCATTAACTTTTTCAACTTTAAATCCCTACTCGCATCTTCCTGCCGAAGGAACCTTTCTGCCTCGTGAAAGAATTCGTCGAGATCCTGCGGGGGATCTCGTATCAGAGATACCTTGAAATCCGAATCCTCCCTGACTCCTGATACTGCTTCCATTAAAACCATCGATGGATCAGGCCGATCCACCGAAGCAATTGCCGCACTGAATCGAGTTAGAAAAGCTCTAAGCGATTCATCCATCCTTTGCTTTAACGATGTCAATGTCATCACATTCTTTGGCCTCTTGACGTGAACCCGAAACTGTCCCAAAAACCTTTCCACCAATTCCCTCCAAGTCCTAATAGACCCTTCTCCCAGCTGCCTAAACCACATTGCAGCTAGGTCCGTCAAGTATAAAGGAAAGCATCGTGCCATTACTTCTTCCGATGCCCCCAGCACCTCCATGTGTCTGGTGTACCTCATCAAGTGATCAGTTGGATCTGCTTTGCCATCATATACCTCCACGCTAGGTAGCTTGAACTTAGGTGGATTCTGAGCCATCCTTATTTCCCGAGCGAATGAACTCATGTTCACTCCTTCTAAGTCTCTATTGGTCAAACCACCTCGCATGGTTTTTCTGATGATCTCTACTAATCCAGTATTGTCTGTTGGTGGTTGCCCCCCATGCCCCCGAGGGAACTCCGACACATACTCTTCATGTGGCTCACTAGCAGCAATGTTAGCCCTGGCCTGTTGAACTCCTTCCAAAGGCCCTCCTGTGTTACATCCTGTGGGCCTACCCCCAAGCCCTTATTGATTGCCTTTTGGCTCCGTATCCTGTCCTCCATTGGGTTCCACAACCCTAGTCCCTTGTCCTGCATCCACAGCTGTTGTAGCTGTTCCTAAGTTCTGCGTCCTTACAGCTCTCATCTGTTCAAAGAAAGTCTGCATCATTTCCTGTTGGCTCTTCAACAATCTCTCTTGCAAAGAATTTGCCATAGCCTCCATATCATTCCGGGTTATGTAGATCGAAGCCTGTCCTTCCCCAGCTCCAGAGGATGCTTGTTGACTTCCTTCCTGTTGACTTCTCTCAACCCTTTGCCTTCTACTATTTTGCCTAGTCATTGTCCTCAAATCAAGACTCCTCAAACTCTTCAAACCTGAACTTCAAATCCGATGTAGCGGGTGCTAGTCCTTCTCAGTGAAAGCACCAAAGTGTTTGCGCCAAAATTGGTCACAAACCCCAAATACCGTGAAAGCACCAGTGTATAAACACAAACCAATGAGATTCAAGCACAAATATCAGATCTCAACAAATATCAAACAGCAATTCAGAAATAATGCACAAAGACACAAGATTTATAGTGGTTCGGCTATCTCCGGCCTACGTCCACTCCAAAGTTTTATCCTTTTATTGATAATCCTTGCTGGTTACAGATGATTACAGCAGTAATAGTGAAGAATTTAGAGTACAATAGTTGTATTGAAGTACATAAACGAATCCGGCAGAGTCTGGACGTCCAATAGCCAAAAGATCCTTTTTCTGTAGGCTTAAGGTGCTATTTATAGGCGTAGGAGGCTTATATTGTGCTCAAACTTCGGGAGACTCCTTCTGGCACGTGAGTGGGCCCACGCGATCGACCCCACCAAGTTTCGACTCGATCTGTGATCAATACGAAGTGATTTCTTATCCACCAAAAAATGATCCAGTCGAGCTGAAACTTGGGAGGAACATTCCTTACCTTGCATGCAAGCTGCTGTGAAAATTTCGTTTGCATTTGGAACAGTGGATCTTGACTTATGATCGATTCGAACTTGGGTTCTCCATTGGCTGTCGTCTTCGAATTCATCTGCTCGAATCCATCACCTTCGACTCCATCTGAAGCACGCGCGCGCAATGACGTGGCGCTATCCTCCCGGGTCGATTCGAACTATGCGGCGTGTTGACTCCACTTGGTGCGCCGAGTTGAACGCTTCCTTCCTAGAGACGTGCACGTATCCATGCTTCATGCTTGCACGTGTCCATCATTCCTTAATGTACTCAACCGTTCGCTCTCGTATCGATCGCAAGGGGAGTACTTCATATCAATCCGATCGATACGAAAATGTTGAATGCTATCGATACGAATGGAAGGCAAACAGATGGGTACGAAACCATGCACGATGATGGATACGAACGAAGCCTTACCTGATGGATACGAGTGAGATTTTACCTGATGGATATGAGAATGCCAAAGTCCATCTGCTATCGATACGAGAGTATCGATTCGAAGCATGCCATCTTTTCCTATGCATGCTTGCCTACCAATCTGAGTGTGTTGCCATCGAGTCGAATTCCAATTAGCCTTCCTATCTGATCGATACGAAGACCATCGAGTCGTGTCCACGCTGATCGATACGAACGATATCGATTAGAAGTCATCACTTCCTGATCGATATGAAGTGCATCGATTCGAACCATGCCTGTGCCATGCCTTCGATCGATGCGAATCTGATGGAGTCGAACTGAACAGAACCTGATGGATTCGAAATGAGCATCGCCTCGACCCCCTGATGGATTCGAACAGTATGCCCTCCTTACCTTGTATCAATTATATCTCCTCCATTCGAACTCCGATTGATCTGAAACTTTAAACGTAGCCTCTCCTAATCCTCATCATCATCTCCAATCGATTCCGTCCCGATCGGAGCTCAACCAAATTTTGACGTCATCGACTATGGCCTTGTTTCCAATCGATCTCTAATCCCGATATCCGTCATTCCTTGCCAATTTGTTGATATTCCAGTTTTGGCCAAAAAGTGGAATAAATCTTTGCCCCCCAAAACATGCCTTGTGATAAGAAGGCGTGTTTTGAATAGTTCCGATTCTAATATCCAAAGTCCATAGCCATATCGCCAGAGTATGTCATCCTTGACTGCTCCGAGTTGATGCCCAATTCCAAATCCAATAACCAAAGACTTAGCCAATTCCATATCCATTCGAACTCGACAACCGAGTCCTAATCCATCCTTATCCAATAGCCACTAACCGAATTCAGGACCTCTCCGGGTCGATATCCGAATCCATAACCTCTCCGGGCTCTTGCCAGGCGCAATCCACACCTGATGTCCTTGGTCCAGTGTCCCTGGACGTTGAGCTAACCTCTCCAGGTTCTTGCCAAGCGCAATCCACACCTGACGACCTAAGTCCTGTGTCCCTAGACATTGTACAAAGACATGGCTTAAGTCCTAAGCCGAATCCTGGTCTCCTCGGACCCTTGTTGAGCATAGTCCATACTCAACGACCTGAAACAATAATCGATAATATGGGGCCTAAGTCCTAGGCCGAATCCTGGTCACTCCGGACCCTTGTTGAGCATAGTCCATACTCGACGACCTGAATGAGTCAATTTACCACGTTCGGGCAAAGTGACTCACCCCTTGCCAGGCATAATCCATACCCGACGACCGTTATCAAAAACCAGATAAAAATCCAATCAAAATCCAAATCTAAAATCCAAATCAAAACCAGAAAATCAGAAGTCCAAACCAGCATCCAAAGCCGAAAACAATTTTCCAAAGGAAAATCCAAATAAAAATAGCAAGCAAAACCAGGAGCTCAATCCAAACTCCAAAACCAAAATCCAAAAAGAAAAGCAGTGTCCAATCCAAAAGCAAAAGATAAATTTCACTAACCATAGCATCGCAGTTTATCATCATTTAGAGCATGCCTAGGGGCTATCTCCGTCCCCATACATGTGTAAACGACTTGGTTACTTGCCAGTAGTTCGCTACTTATTTCACATTATCCTGGTCAATGGATGATCAATCGATCATCATTCCTGGGCCTCCCATGATCGTGGCTTGAGGTAGGCGGCCCTGTTCCGCCGTTGCATTCCGAGTTCCGACATATTGTGGCAACAGTCCCTTCCTGACATGCTCCTCGGTTATATCCTTTAAATGCCTGCAGCTTTTGGTGTCGTGTCCATCCAAATCATGGAAGAGACAATGCCTTCCTGATGTCCTCTCCCGTTCTGATGGTTCTTCCCTAGCCGGCCTGTGACGCCCCACCTCTATACCCACGCTAGCCAAGAACACTCCGGAGTAGTGCTGTCAACTAGCACGGAGAATAAGGCTGTTGAGGAGCGACCATCCATGTAATTGCTTATCACACGGTGGCTATAAATAATCTTCGGAAACAAACATAGAAATAATCATATCACAAATCAGTCACAGATATCCATATCACAAAGGCGGAAGAAGATATGAATATATAACTAACACATGAAAGTGTACATCAGAGTAGTGGTCAGTAAGATCCACGATAATACAAAAGAATAGCAACACGTGCTATACAAAAGAATACAACTATGAGTCTATATCTCAAGTGTATACAACAAAAACTGCTAATCTAAACAGTTAGCCAAAAGTCAGAGTGATGAATCCCTGGGAAGAAGTCAAGCAGAAGCACCTGTAACATCTCGGTCTGACCCGAGTATTATTTAAGAAAATAATAAACGGATCAGTCTAGCTATAAATATCAGATGACATGATATAACATAAAAGATATGGCATAAACATAAACATCCATAACGACATACCACTATAAGTATGTAAATAATGATCAACAGAAGATCAATCAATAAGAGATAATCAATATCACAAGAATCTTCTCAAAGATTCGAAGAGGGCATCATACCTAAACTTGTACTCATAACAAGTCAATGACATAAATTCCAGAAATCAACACGAGAAATCCAGAAATCATAAAAAGGGAAAGAGGCCTATCACATGACGGTCCGAAGACCAAGGGGAGCTACCCCGCATGTGTGAATGGAATCACACAGATTGAGGTCAAGACTAACCAAAAAGCAGAAAGGTATGTGTGAATGGAATCACACAAGTGGTGTCTAGTCTAACCTTGCAATGAAAGAGACATCGCGCAATTGCTAGTCTAATTCATAAAGCGATCATCAAGATCAACGAGAAGTGTCAATTACACTAAGCTAGTAAATATAGAAGTTTAGCTTCATGTCCCATAACCACTTGCTTAACTTAAATATTTACGAACAAACTGTAAATCTTCACTAATAAAATTGTCACAAGAGGTTCAATCGAACAAGTCCAAGAATTAACCGACGAAGTGAACGCAAGCGTTTCATACCACTTGTTTTACTAAGTCGTTTAATTAGATTTCTCATCCGAGTGAGGTAAAGGCTTGTATATACTAATAGATTGGAAAACGGTTTAAGAAAAGAGCTTTGTTATTAAAAATAGAGTTGAAATTGTTTGTTAAAAGAGTTTTGATATTTACTACTAGTATTGAAACCTTTATATTATAAAGTGACAAAACACAGAAGCAATTGTAGAAACAATCAGTCACAAAAATCGCATACGGAGATGTGAATAAAATCCAAGGAAATCAGCTCAATGTTTTTCAGATAAGATCCCCTACGGAGGGGGGGTCCAGGGGGGGTGGCAACCCCCCAAGGTGGGGGTGCGGGGGCAACGCCCCGACAAAACGGTACGACCTAAGTGAAGGCAAGAGGCCTACAACCTAAAGCAAAATGAGCTCTAACGACCCAAGGATTCACGCGACCTAACACAATGGCTGAGCGACCTAACTAAGTGCGCGACCTGGTGGGTAAGGAGGTCGAGCGACCTAATGTTCTTTGCGACCTAACGAGGTAGAGGGGACACGCGACCTAAAGGTACGCGACCTAAGAAAGTTCGCGGGCTAAGGATGAGCGACCTAACAAGGTTCATGACCTAACGGAGACGAGGTCATGCGACCTAAAAGTGAAACGACCTAAGGGTGAAAACAAGGTCACGCGACCTAACAGGAAACAAGGTCAAGCGACCTAAGGGGTTACGCGACCTAACGTAACACGGGTCAAACGACCTAAGGCATCACAGGACGAACGACCTAACTTCTTAAGGGACAGGCGACCTAAAGAGGTTCGCGACCTAATAGGGTTCGCGACCTAATAGTGTTCGCGACCTAAGGTCTTTCGACCTAGGGGTATATAGGTAACACGACCTAAAGATGTCGCGACCTAAAAATAGAAAGCATGGCCGAACGACCTATCGAAGTAGAAAGGCATGCGACCTAACGGTCGAAAGGCCAACGACCTACGACCTAAAAGTCATACGACTTACGACCTAAAAGCCATACGACCTACGACCTAAAAGCCATACGACCTACGACCTAAAAGCCATACGACCTAACGTGAAACGACCGAACTCCGAAGTGAAGATTCAAGGCAGTGCGACTTAGCGCGATAACACGCGAACGACCTAAGGGTTAGGTCGCGAGCGACCTAAGTACTAGGTCGTGAACGACCTAACTCCGAACACGCGAAAAATGGTCAGAACGATCTAGGAGCTATCTCATACGCGACCTACGACCTAAGACCCACACGACCTATCTCCGAACGACCTAAAAATGGCCAGAACGACCTAAATGCAGAAATTTCGCCAAAACGCCAAAAATCGGAGTTTTTTCGCCAATCCAATCCAAACCAAAAGCAAATATTCATGCTAAAGTGATAGGGAATCATTCCCAACAACCCAATATAGTTATAGACTAGATTTGTGAGATAAAAATCTCACCTTTGCACTAAAGTTTATGAAGATGAAGCTTGAAAGCAAGGAGAAGCAATCCAAAGCTTGAATCCAATATCTTCTACTTGAATTTGGAGTTGAATGTTGGATTTGCAATTGAATTTGTGCTTGGAGTTTTAATTTCCCATTCCCTCCACCATTAATGCCAAAGCTTGATTAGTTAGGAAATTTATGAAGAGTGAGGAGAAGAGGGTTGGAACTTGGGCTTAATAGGCTAAACTAACCCAAAGTCCAAAGCGGGAAAAGTTAGTGAAATTTCACTAACTCCAAACCTATCGATGTTTATACTTAAAAAGTTGTAAACGACATTTCGAACTCAATGGAAGTGGTCTCGAGTCCTAATTTGACCGTTTGCAAAAAGTAGCTTTTCGGACCAAAATCCGATTAACGAGTTAATATTTAAATAAAATATTTAAATACAAACTCGATAAATATGCGGGTTGTTACACGGCCTTCGGTAGGGAAGGCGATTTCGAGTATCCTGGTATATCCGCTCCAGCGTCTCGTTCAATCCTGTGGATGTGGAAAACTTTAAGATCCTTCCATCGCTTCCTAGCATTTCCAGAATCATCGTCCAACTTCCTTTTTCCTCTGTCTTTATCCAAACCTTTGCTGGATGGTCTTCACCCTCAGTTGCATTAACTTTTTTCAACTTTAAATCCCTACTCGCATCTTCTTGCCGAAGGAACCTCTCTGCCTCGTGAAAGAATCCGTCGAGATCCTGCAGGGGATCTCATATCAGAGATACCTTGAAATCCGAATCCTCCCTGACTCCTGATACTGCTGCCATTAAAACCATCGATGGATCAGGTCGATCCACCGAAGCAACTGCCGCACTGAATCGAGTTAGAAAAGCTCTAAGCGATTCATCCATCCTTTGCTTTACCGATGTCAATGTCATCACATTCTTTGGCCTCTTGACGTGAACCCGAAACTGTCCCAAAAACCTTTCCACCAATTCCCTCCAAGTCCTGATAGACCCTTCTCCCAGCTGCCAAAACCACATTGCAGCTAGGTCCGTCAAGTATAAAGGAAAGCATCGTGCCATTACTTCTTCCGATGCCCAAGCACCTCCATGTGTCTGGTGTACCTTAACAAATGATCAGTTGGATCTGCTTTGCCATCATATACCTCCACGCTAGGTAGCTTGAACTTAGGTGGATTCTGAGCCATCCTTATTTCCCAGCGAATGGACTCCTGTTCACTCCTTCTAAGTCTCTGTTGGTCAAACCACCATGCACAGTTTTTCTGATGATCTCCACTAATCCAGTATTTTCTGTTGGGGGTTCCCCCCATGCCCCCGAGGGAACTTCGGCACATACTCTTCATGTGGCTCACTAGCAGCAATGTTAGCCCTGGCCTGTTGAACTCTTTCCAAAGGCCCTCCTGTGTTACATCCTGTGGGCCTGCCCCCAAGCCTTTGTTGCTTGCCTTCTGGCTCCGTATCCTGTCCTCCATTGTGTTCCACAACCCTAGTCCCTTGTCCTGCATCCACAGCTGTTGTAGCTGTTCCTAAGTTTTGCGTCCCTACAGCTCTCATCTGTTCAAAGAAAGTCTGCATCATTTCCTATTGGCTCTTCAACAATCTCTCTTGCAAAGAATTTGCCATAGCCTCCATTTCATCCTGGGTTATGTAGATCGAAGCCTGTCCTTCCCCAGCTCCAGAGGATGCTTGTTGACTTCCTTCCTGTTGACTTCTCTCAACCCTTTGCCTTCTACTATTTTTCCTAGTCATTGTCCTCAAATCAAGACTCCTCAAACTCTTCAAACCTGAACTTCAAATCTGATGTAGCGGGTGCTAGTCCTTCTCAGTGAAAGCACCAAAGTGTTTCGCCAAAATTGGTCACAAACCCCAAATACCGTGAAAGCACCAGTGTATAAACACAAACCAATGAGATTCAAGCACAAATATCAGATCTCAACAAATATCAAACACCAATTCATAAATAATGCACAAAGACACAAGATTTATAGTGGTTCGGCTATCTCCGGCCTACGTCCACTCCAAAGTTTTATCCTTTTATTGATAATCCTTGCTGGTTATAGATGATTACAGTAGTAATAGTGAAGAATTTCGAGTACAATAGTTGTATTGAAGTACATAAACGAATCCGGCAGAGTCTGGACGTCCAATAGCCAAAAGATCCTTTTTATGTAGGCTTCAGGGTGCTATTTATAGGCGTAGGAGGCTGATATTGAGCTCAAACTTCGGGAGACTCCTTCTGGCACGTGAGTGGGCCCACGCGACCGACCCCACCAAGTTTCGACTCAATCTGTGATCGATACGAAGTGATTTCGTATCAATCAAAAAATGATCCAATCGAGCTGAAACTTGGGAGGAACATTCCTTACCTTGCATGCAAGTTGCTGTGAAAATTTCGTTGCATTTGGAACAGTGGATTTTGAGTTAAGATCGATTCGAACTTGGGTTCTCCATTGGCTGTCGTCTTCGAATCCATCTGCTCGAATCCATCACCTTCGACTCCATCTGAAGCACGAGCGTGCAATGACGTGGCGCTATCCTTCCGGGTCGATTTGAACTATGCGGCGTGTTGACTCCACTTAGTGCGCCGAGTTGAACGCTTCCTTCGTAGAGACGCGCACGTATCCACGCTTCATGCTTGCACGTGTCCATCATTCCTTCATATACTCAACCGTTCTCTCTCGTATCGATCGCAAGGGGAGTATTTCGTATCGATCTGATCGATACGAAAATGTTGAATGCTATCGATACGAATGGAAGGAAAACGATGATGGATACAAAACCATGCACGATGATGGATACGAACGAAGCCTTACCTGATGGATACGAGTGAGATTTTACCTGATGGATATGAGAATGCCAAAGTCCATCTGCTACCGATACGAGAGTATCGATTCGAAGCATGCCATCTCTTCCTATCCTCTACATGCTTGCCTACCAATCTGAGTGTGTTGCCATCGAGTCGAAATCCACTTAGCCTTCCTATCTGATCGATACGAAGACCATCGAGTCGTGTCCATGCTGATCCATACGAACGGTATCGATTCGAAGTCATCACTTCCTGATCGATACGAAGTGCATCGATTCGAACCATCCCTGTGCCATGCCTTCGATCGATGCGAACCTGATGGAGTCGAACTGAACAGAACCTGATGGATTCGAAATGAACATCGCCTCGACCCCCTGATGGATTCGAACAATATGCCCTTCTTACCTTGTATCGATTATATCTCCTCCATTCGAACTCCGATTGACCTAAAACTTGAAACGTAGCCTCTCCTAATCCTCATCATCATCTCCAATCGATTCCGTCCCGATCGGAGCTCAACCAAATTTTGACGTCATCGATTATGGCCTTGTTTCCAATCGATCTCTAATCCCGATATCCATCATTCCTTGCCAATTTATTGATATTCCAGTTTTGGTCAAAAAGTGGGATAACGCTCCTCTTCCCGACCACCAGCATGCAGCCTCGGCCTCCCCTAGCACAACCTTCCACCACCCTTCAAAACTATTGCTACCGAGCCACATCATAAAAAATAAAATAGTAGCTTATATATGTGAGCCTGTGACCTTGTGAGGCAGCGAAGTGATGGATGTTGGTGGTCCTCCAGATTGCTGGATTTGGTACATTCGCGTAAAGTCAGTAGGTGTATATATGTTGCAGTTTTCTTTTATACATATAAATAAGTTTAAATACATATATATATATATTTATGTTGTATGAATTTATTATTGCTGGTCTAAGTAAAGTATATATAGGATAAAGGTGAAGTTTTGTTTTGATGGTTCTGTACAAATAAACATATGTTATATATTTATTTATATATATAAGTATATTATTTTATAAAAGAAGTGTGTGTGTTGTGTGTGTGTATAACCGTTTGTTATACTGTAAGTATATGTATATAACAGTCTAGTTTATATATTTGTGTGTGTGCGTGTGTATATATATAGTGTTCTGATTTTCGTAAGTTCACAGTAATTATATATGTGTGTGTGTGTGTGTGTGTGTGTTTGTGTGTTATTATATAGGTAATATAATAGTTTTAGTGTAGTTCATGCAACATGCATATATATTTTATTGTGTGTGTATATATATATAATATTTGAGTCTGCATATTTTAGTTTATACGACACTGTATGGTTATATACCAGTTTATTTATATATATATTGAATCTGCTGTTTTGATGAGTATAAGTTTATACCTATTTTATATGTTATATACATTACTTGAATATATATAAGCTGTAATCTTATGGGGTGTAATCTTTTGATATCGACTGGATAGGTGCTTTGTTTGATTTCTAATAAAACCAAAAGTATGTATATATGAGTTATAAAGTTACAACACACACACACACACAGATATATATATATATATACACGTAAATATATATAAATTATATTAGTTCTTACTTTGTTTACAGTATATATATATATATATATATATATATATATATATATATATTAAAGTATATCCATGTTAGTTATAAATAATTATACAGTCAATATGTATATTGGTTTATATCCATTTGTCTATATATTAGTGATTTGTTGATTTCAAAGCATATATATAAATATTTATTTCAAACTTTATTATGGATATATGTTGATCTTTATATATCTTGTGAATGGTAAATGTGAGTTTAAATTATTTATGTATTAATTACCGACTTGGACAAATGATATATATTTTGATGTTTGATTTTTCCAAATCTACCATAAATATTTATTTTGTTTAATATGTGTGTAAGTATATATGAATTTGGTTTTCACATAAATATAGATTTTATTTTTATATTAAAGTTAAATTATTGATTTGAAAATAAATATGTATATTTTATTTAATATATGTTTGAAATTAGAAAATGATTTCTATATATAGTTATATATATATTTATATACCTAAGTTCACTTATACCATTTATCTTCATCGATCCATTTCTGATTAATTTTTTCAATTTCTATTTATCAGCCTTGTTCGTCGAATTCATGCCAATTTATCTTTGATTTGGAACTCGTGCTTGCATTTCGTAACTCAACTTCATTGTCTATCCTCTCTAACCTCGAAAGGTGATCATTCATGATCAAGGTTCTTATTTTTATTAAATTTGTTTTCAATTGGAACGACGACTGAAATATTCTACTATTAGTTAGTTACATTGCTATATATATGCTATAATCTGTATCTGTTCATCTATGACATCTGACACCATTATCAATTATTTATATTGATGATACATGCCTGTTACAGTATTATCATATATGTTATCACTATGCAAGTTCCCTGTTAGTATAGAATTCACTATGGGTCAAAATGATACATACCCGAACGATCGGTAGAATAGGAAAAAATCGTTATGGGTTAAAATGATAAACCTAAGCGATTTTCATTGAATTGAATTTGGAATTGCGGGTTGAAACGATATATACCCGTATATTTTTAAATTGCGGATTGAAATGAAAAATATCCGTATCACTTGACCATAGGATAGAAAATTATATACAGACGCCGTTGGTCAATATATATTTTGAAATGATTTCCAAGGTTTTGTAATGAATATTTTGGTTTAATAAATATTGATTTGAAGATATATATATATATATATATATATATAAATGTTATATTTATAAAGGTTTTAAATTTTTATTTTTTAAAATTATATGTTTTGAAAATTTTAAAATTATAAGTTAGTTTTGAAATTTTAAATTTTAGGAAATTACTTATATTTTACTAATTTAAAATATGTATAAATTTGTTTTAATATCAAATAAGTTTGATAATAAGATTTAATTTAATAAAGTTTGATTAAATTAAAATATAATATGTTTAAGTATTTATTTAAAATAATTTTTAAATATAGATTTTATAATGATTTTTATAAGTTAAGGTTGGAAAGATGAATTTAAATTGATTTGAAATCGTATTCTTTAAGAATTATATTTAATTAAAAATCAATTTGAAAATTATCGAAATTGAGGTTTTAAAGATATGATTTTATAACTTGATTTTGTTTAAGGTGATTAAATGAATGTTTCAAGTTTAAATAAACTGAAATAGTTATTCTATTTGTAATTTGAGATTTATTTAAATGATATTGGTTTTATTAAGTGGACATTTTGAAACCAAATAATAAATATGTTAAATTAAGATATATACGAAATTATCAAATTTAGTTTTGAAATTGTGGAATATTTAAAGCTTTGAAATATATTGAAATTGAAATGGTTTATTTTGTGGTTCAAATCTGTATTTGAATTCGATATAATTTGAAAGAGTTTGTTGAGAAACTGAATTGAATTGAAATTGATGATTTGAGATTGAATTAAATTTGAATTTTGAAATTTGAGTTGATTTGAATCGATTTGTGAAATTTGAGTTGATTTGAATCGATTTGTGAAATTTGAGGAAACTATTTTATTACATAAAATAATTTAAAATTATATTTTAAAACTATTTATATAATTTAATATAAATTATTTTGATATTAACTATTTTAATATAAATCATTTTTAATATAAACTATTTTTTATATACTAACTATTTCATTATAAACTACTTTAACTTATAACTATTTTGATATAAACGATTTTATTTTATAAACCATTTTATTATATATACTATTACTAATATCTAAACGGTTTAAAGGAAAATGTTATGATTTCAAAGTGTTATGATTTCCAAAGTGCTATTATTTCAAAGTATTATGATTTCCAAAGTGCAATGATTTCGAAATGTTATGATTTTCAAAGTGTTATAATTTCAAGTGTTTTGGTTACGAAAGTATTATAACTTTGAAAGTACTATGATTTTGGAAGTGAATATATTTGAAATGGAAATGATATCGTATTTGGTTTTGAAATGGAAATGATATTGTATTGATATGGTTTTGAAATGGCAATGATATTCTGGTTTTGAAGTATAAACTATTTTGAAATGACCGCGGTGTTATAATAACGTTTTGTTGTTCAAGAGACCGGGAACGGATATTGTCATTCTCTCTGCCAATACCGAAAACCACTTTAACAACCGTATATGCGGTGGAGATTCCAGAATGAAGTAGGATGGTGGCGACAAGCCTATATGAGGTATATACATGGACCCGACTCCCATGAGTTGGCATAAGGTGGCTAAACCAGGAGCAATCGACGGGCCAAGTGAGGTAGCTCCGCCGGTCGGACACACTTTTTCGTATGCCATTCTATTACTTTGTGATTGATTTGGTGCGCACCTTTGATTTGGCAGTGTGGCTCGAGGTGGGTGGTAGTTGCTGCTATGCGTTACCACCAGGCCGGAAGTGTAATTGGTATATCTACCCTGGCATTGCCTTGTTGTACCGTGTCACCTACCTTAGCGAGACCACTACGAGTTTGTTTTGTACCATACGTATGGAGTGCCCTTTGATAAGCCCAGTTTACGGGAAGTTACAGTAATGTATAGACCATGGAAATATATAAAAATGTGTTAAGGGGAAAATGGGTAACGCCCTAACGCTATTAGTTTATTTTAATTTAGACATTATTATAATAGCGTATATTACTACATAGTAGATAGTTTCACGGATCCTTAGATGATGGTTATCCCAAACATCCTTTAAGTTACTTGTATTTCAGTTGATATTTCACTTGAGTTGGATTTATTGATATAAGAATGTTAATCCTGACTCGAGTGTTTTGTGTTTTGCTTTATGCTCGGGTCAGGCTGAGTGATACAGCTTTTGAGACTCACCTTTGGAGTTGTAGCTTCTCTTGGAGATCCCTCTATCTATCCAGCTTGCAGTTATTCAGTTGATTCCAGTGATGCATTCTGATCTTGTATTTGACTATTGTATTTGAGATTTCTATTGTTGTATCTTATTTAACTATGTTATATATAATAGCTTCATGAACTACTATTCTTTTGTTTCCGTTGCTTATTAGTGTAATACTCTGTGTCTGTGATTCTATGATTTATTTATTTACTGTATACGTTGAGTTTTGCCAAATATAAATTAACAATCTGATATTTTGAGCAATTCAATTTCGACATGTACGGCTGCGAATGGTTGAAAATGTTGGGCTATTACATGATGTACCCTATTAAATTATTGCAACTCCCATATTTATTACCATTATTGGAGTTAAAACCTTTTAAATTCTTTCTCCATTAGTTAATTATCCTAAACAACGAATATTATGTGCAAGCGTCGTTATTATCTTTTTATTTAATTATTATAAGCGCAGTAAATTACGTATATTTACTTTTATCAAATATGTTCTAGTTATATATCTTCACTAGAATATTCTTTTCCATGTTAAATTGTTGGAATCATATCTAAAAATATTATCCGCAATAACTTGCATAAATTAATCCAAAACAAAAGATTTAACTTTAAAAGATTACATTATTTGTAATTATAAGGAATAATCATTTCTTTTTTTAATGAAATAGATAGTGTAAACTACAATGAATTCATACTTTACACATCTCTTTCTCATTATTATACAACATATTTCAGATTAGAAATAAATTTCATTAAAATTAATATTCTAAATTCATACCTTTGGGACTAATTTCCAACGTAGGTTGTAAACAATTTTAAATCAATTCATAAACAAGAGCATGTAGGCAATATTTATTACATTCAAATTATATTCAATTTGTTGCCTGCAACTCATATATAATTATCTAAGTGGACATAAAAATCAAATAAATAGTAACAGGATAATTTTCATATTATAACAATCTATATAATTTCCGACCCACCTTTTAAAGCGATCCAAATCTCCAGATCTGAAGTAGAACCTTTGATTCATCTCCAAATCCTTTTTAATCCAAGAGGTAAGTATAAAATGGTATATACATACATTAGAATTACAGATCCGAGGAGTGGTTTGGGATAGGAAGAGAAAGTAGATACAAATGTATATAAATATTTAAATTATCTCAAATATGCGTATGGTTGAGTCTCTTCTCTTCTCCTTTTATTAGATTTCTACTCTTCTTCGATTTGTATGAATATAGATAAAAATATCATTATAATTTAGAAAGAAAGCAGAGAAGAAGAAATGGCAGAGCTTTGGTACTGCCTCCATAAAATTATGAGAAGAGAAGGGAGGGCTAGGTTTGAATTTATAAGCACTAGAATCAACTAGAACCGTGAGATTTAAAATATTAGATCCAGGCCGTTGTGGCCTAGGCTAACCCTAGCTGCCTGAAGGCGACCAATCAACCGCCCTTGGAGCACCGATCGACTGCTAGGGGTTGACTGGTCCCAATAACATGTCAACCCATGGGCGCGTGCTATTAATTAATAAACATTAGTTTTTCTTATTTAATTTTTTCGTTTCGAATCATTTTTCATCTATAACTTCTTTATTTAGACTCTGATCGCAAAACTCCAAACATGAAAGTAGCCTAGAATTTCACAACGAATGCAAAGGCGCAAGTTTCGTGGTCAAATTCCATTGTTCGCATAAATTCCATTTTCGGAGTCTTATTAATTAACTAACTAATAAAATAACTAACGCCAAATAACGGGGTGTTACCAAAGTACTAGCCTATCATCTACCTGGATAGTTATAACACATGTCCTTGCAAATTATGATAAATACAATAAAGCCATGTAGTGGAACATAGAGAAATACCTAGACACGTCTTGGCCTCTAGCTCGTCTCTGGGCTCTACTGCATCCAAAGCTAATCTAAAAAATATTCTCGATCTGACTTGAGCATTATAAGAAAACAACATCCGGGTCAACCTAGAAAAATTAGCGTGAGAAACTCAAATCAGAAGGAATTTTATTTATTATAACTTGTGAAATCCTTTGAAATCAAAGGTATCTTGTAAGATCTCACCACACATAAATGCTGACGGGTTAATAAAACTATTTTTTTATTAACTACAGTGATATTATCATAATGTCTAAGGATTTAAATTAAATATATCAAGTAGCTGTGATGTGTTTACATGACAGTAATAACAGGTATACAATCAAAAACTGAAGGCACTTACTGGAGAATGGATTTTCATCAAATGGAAAGGTAAGGGGCTACCTTCCGAAAATCTGCACACCTTTAGATAAAATGTATAGTGAGATCGAAAATCTTTCGACCTTTGCTACCACAGGATCGAGCTATTCCTGAACTGGGTAGTGTCGAATATGATCGCCACTTGGCTTGATCAATAACCAAAAAGGGCCCGAAGCATACATAGAGATATCAACACTAGATCTTAGGATGATCATACACTAATGAGTGTGACCCACATAGCCTTGCCAAATCTACCATGTTTTAACCATTTGTAACAACCCAGTATTTTGTGATTATTTTAATTATTTTAAATTGAATTTCTTAATTTAAAAACTTTATTTTATTTATTAAAATGAATAATTTTTTTATTTTAAATATAAATTTTGATTTTGATGTAAATTATAATTCCAAACATAAATAAATAGAATATTTTCCAGAAATGTGATTTTTTGTCAATATGGTCAAACTTTGACTTTTAATTTAAATATTTAAAATTTGAACTTTGGAAATTTATATTTTTTGTATGAAATTAAATAAAATTTTAAGTATACTGCTTTTTGTTTCGTTGAAATCTGATTAATATTGTGAAAGTTATGCTTTTTAAAACATTGTATGTAAATTATTTATTTAACAAAATTGTTTATTTTAATTTATATAAATAATATTTTTATTTGTCATGTCATATTCTAATTTATGTTTACATGTGTAACATGACAGTTATGTATATATTTTATTTTTAAAACATTTTAAAAGTGTAGTTGAAATTTTCCAATGTTAGTTGTATTTTGTTTACAATTTTAATTCTAGTTTCAATTAAATAAAGAAATTTCTTTATTTATTTTCAACTTTCCTAAAACAATTTATTTATTTTAATTTCTACTTTATTTTGTTTTCATTTTTATTTTACTTACTAAACTTTTATTTGTTTATATTGGATTAAAAAGAATTGGAAATTCGAAGAGACTTAAGCTTTTAATCTTGTGACTTTCCTTATCCTTCTCTCTTCGTTTCCTTGGCCTTTCATTTTATCTTGGTTTAGCCGTGTATTTCATTTGTTTTTTCACGTGAGATATTTCTCATCCTCGTCATTTGTTCGGCCATTCCTCATTTCTGAAAAAAAGTTAGTGTGGCTTCCATTCTCTTATTTTCTTCTTCATTTTCCTTTGATTTTGCCTTGCTCCTCTCTATGTTTGCTCTGCCTAACCACCATCACCTTCACCGACCAACACCATCATCTCCTCCCCCTCATCATCCAGGCCAACCACCCACTCCTTTGACCAGACCTGCTCATGACCATCTAGATGAACAAACACCACAAAAACTTTGCATAAACCCCAAACAATGCCTAGCCAAGCCATGTATTCCCATCACCTTCATGTTTAGCCTTGGCCAACACCTCTAACACCACCACCACTTGCTATCATGACCTCTAGCCATCACCATCAGCCTCTGACCTGACCTTTGGTGGCATGGCCGAGCCCAAATGTTGGCATAGGCCGAGCCTATGTTGCACCAAAACCTTCCATCCCTTGACCCCTTGCTTACTTTTGCCTCTCCGTGCCTTTGCCTTCCATTTTCACGTCCATAGCCATGTCTCATGACTCATGGCAAGCATACATGACCTAATCCGAGCCTAGGTGTGGTTAGATCAAGCCCATTTGCATTTTGGCCAAGCTTATGTTGTCTTGTACAAGTCTTTTGCGCCTAAGGTTTGGTTATCTCTCTTGTTTTTGTAATTGTTTTGCAAACAAAAGTTGTTAACTTTACTTGTATGTCAATATTTATATTTGTGCTTACGTATGTTATATTTTGTGTTGTTTACAAGGCTCTCCATCCATTCAAATCAAATCGTGCTTGTAGTACTTTTGAAATCTTTCTTGAGTGTTGTTTTGGGTCTCTAGCTTTGATAAAGGTGATTCCTTCTCACTATGACATTATTACTTATGAAATGGTAAATGGATGACAAGTGATTAGTAATTAAAATATTTATGCAAGTTAATGATGAATATATGATATGTATTTCTACCATGTTAGCTTTGTTAATTATCACCTGGCATATGATATATGACAGTAAATCGTGATATTGACATGTAGTATAATTGTTTATATTGTTTATGCATATGTTCATACTGTAAGTTCCCTGTTAGAATAGAATCACTATGGGTTGAAATGATACATACCTGAATGGACATTAGAATAGGAAAAAATCATTATGAGCTGAAATGATAGGCTCAAGTGATTTTTATTGTATTTTATTTGACTTGGGATTGCGGGTTTGAAATGATAGAACCCGGGTTATTCTTTTTAAATTGCGGATTGAAATGATACATACCCGTATCTCTTGACCTAGGATAGAAAATTATATACAGACTCCGTGGTATATTTTAATAATTTTTATATAAATATGTATTTTAAAGTATGAAATTATGATTTAAATATTTTTCTTACATTTTAAGAAAGTTAGATATTTGAATTAAATTGAAGTATGTAAATTTGAAGTAAATGTAATTTTTGACTTTAAATTTTATTTTTAAAAATGTAAGTAAATAATGGAAATTAAATTTAAAGTTTTGAAAAGGTGTTTGAAGTAAAATGTTGAAGTTTTGTTAAGTTAATAAGTTAAGAAAACAGTGAAATTTTGACTTAACAAATGAATTGAGTTTTGAATTAGATATTTAATTATAAAATTTTATTGTGATAAATCATATGTTAAATTGATTTAAATGTGAAGTTTTAAAGCCTAAAAATATGATTTATAAGTTTAAAATTTGCTAAAATTGAAGTTTTATTGTTTTTGAAAAGTTATAATAAAATCTGGAATTTTATTGATAGCATTTCCAAAAATGCTGTGGTTTTAAGATGGTATTTGTTAAGTGCTATCACTTCTGAAATTTAACTAAGTTCTGAAATAACGAAATATATATTATGGCATTTATAATGCCGTTGTTTCTGAACTGAACTATTTCGAAAAATAAATACCTACTGTAGCACTTTATAAATGCCGTCGTTGCTAAAATTTGACAATGTTTCGAAATATTATATATTTTAACACTATTTGAGTCATATTTTAAAGTGATAATGATTTAACTTTTGGAATTGATAAATTGTGAAATTTAAGGAGTTTGAATATATTTTAACATTTAAATTTGAATTTTTAAGGAATTTAAATTGAATTTGAATTTAAATAAAGGTTGCTTTGTTATGTGCTAAATGGAATGAAATGAAATGAGATAAATGAATTTTTAAATGGAATTTTGAAATGTGTTTTGTAATGATATTTGGAATAATAAATGAATGACATATTTTATTTTAAAATTATATTTAATTTGAATATTTGAATTAAAGAACGATAATGAATTGATAAAGGATTTGAAAGGAAATGATTTTGAAATGGTTTTGGTTTCGAAGTATAAACAATTTTGATTTGAATATAGTTTTGAAATAGAAATGGTTTTGGGAAGTATAAATTATTTTGAAAGGAATATAGTTTGGAAATAAAATGATTTGATTTTGAAGTATGAACTATTTTGAAATGACCACGGCGCTATAATAACGATTGGTTGTTAAAGAGACCGGAATCGAAAGTTGTCATACTCTATGCCAACTTCGAAAACCCTTTAGCAACCATGTATGCGGTGGAGATTCCAGAATGAAGTAGGATGGTGGTGGCGTTTCCTTTAATGTATATACGTGGACCCGACTCCCGTGAGTTGGCTAAAACAGGAGTGATCGACGGGCTAAGAAGGTAGCATCTTTTATTGGACACACTCCTTCGATACCATTCTATTACTTTGTGATTGATGGGGGACCTTTTAATTTTGGGAGTGTAGCTTGAGGTGGGCGATAGTAGCTGCTATGCATTACCACCAGTCCGGAAGCGTAACTGGTGTATCTACCCTGGCATTGCCTAGTTGTGTCGTGTCACCTACCTTAGCGCGCCATGTACGAGTTTGGTTTTCTCCTGTAGCCCATGGAGTATTTAGGGTAGTCTCCCGATCTAGAGATGCGCTGATACTGGATGGACTACTGCGACTATTATGTGGTAAGAGCTATATGGGTAACCCCTTAACGCTATTTAAAAGTAAGTTTTTTTTACTATAGACATTATTATAATAGCGAATATTACTACATAGTAAATAGTTTAACGGATCCTTAAAGGATGGGCGATCCCAAGCATCCTTTAAGTTACTGATGCATTTTGTTACTGTTCACTTGAGTTGATTTATAGTTCATAAGTATGTATGGCCTAACTCGAGTGTTTTGTGTTTTGCTTTACGCTCGGGTCAGACTGAGTGATTCAGCATTCAAGACTCACCTTCGGAGTTGGAGCTTTGCTTGAAGATCCAGCTATCTATTTTGCTTTCAGTATCTAGTGATTCCGGTGAGGTATTCTGATTTGTACCTGATGTATCTTGTTACTCTTCTGTTGTATCTTGTTTAACTCTAATGTATCTTATATATATAGTAGCTTCATGAACTACTATCTCTTTTACTTCCGCTGCATTATTATTCACTCTGTGCCCGTGATTATGTGATTATTTATTTACTGTATATGATAAGATTGCCAAATTTTATTTACAATGCGGTATTTTTAGCAATTCAAGTCCGATATATTCGGATGCGAGTGGTTGAAAATATCGGGCCGTTACAGTTGGTATCAGAGCTTTGGCTCTAGGCAAACTTAGCATATATAGTAAATTTATTTACAGAATCACTTTCGTTCGAGTTTAAATCTCTTCCCCTTCGATTCGAATTTCCTTTGAATTTTGGAGCGTTTCCTACGGTTCCAAAATTCATTCATGACCCTCACTACTTGTCTTCTTTTGATTCTGGAGTATCCCATAACTCCACTTCGAATGATCTTTATTATGAGTCGGCGGTCTCGCAATCTCAAATTGATTTATAACGGGGTGAAACTCCTTTACAACAGTATCGATTCACCAAAGATTTTATATCCTTGATTTAGATGCTAGTATCTCTTATTATTTCAAATTCTATCTCTTGAGATCGAATGTAGATTTACCCCAGAAAATCCACATCGATCTTATTCTTTAAGTCACAGTTTATCGGTTGGAGTCGCCCGCGATTTATTTAAGCTTATCCATCTCCCTATTTTGTTATTTAATCATCTTGTCTTTTGTTTCCACCTATCTTCAAAACATTTTTGAATTGTACTTGTAAATCTATATTTAATGTTTTGTTTTATATTGTGTTGTTTGAGTTGTTGATGTTGATTTGGGTTTCCGATCGATTCGTCTGATTAACGCTATCGATAAGATTTCCAAAACGCTCGAACATAGCAAACTGACACAATATGGTTTTTCAAATTTAGTAATGAAATAAATTTTGTAACTATATTATAAATTTTTCTGGATTATCATTGGATTGGTTGTTAAGAAATAATATTTGATTTTATATATCATTATCCCTAGTTTCATATATAAATAATTGAACTATAAAACATGGTTATAAATTTATTTGGAAATTTAAAATGAGTTTAAAACAAGAATTTGAGAATTTAATTTCCGATGGTTTCAAACCTTGTGGTCAAAGTTTTGAAAGTATATATTATTTAAAGTATTTTCGAATAGAAATTTGTTTCCAAAGAATTTTAAAGTTTAAAATTAGTGCTCTTCTCTTTGTCGCTGGAAAACAACTTCGGTGATGACTGCAACATCATTGACATTCATTTTCAAGTTTCAAAGTGAAGAGACCGTTCTGTAGCCTTGCTACAGTTTTTCTTTGGAGAATTTAATTGATTTGAATTTCTAAAATAAGACTGGATTTATAACATATGCCGGTATATGATTTAAATCTGAATGGATATATATAGTATATATGCATTTATTTATCTCTAAATAGTTTGGAATTTATCGAAGATTTTATTCCTAAATTTTATCTTGAAAGATAATTTCAAGTATAATTTCAAGATTTGAATAAATTTCAAACTTGAAATGATTGAATTAGAACGTTTTATTTGTATAATGCATAATTTCATTCCAATATAACTTACCTAAATTATACAGAAGTTGAATATGTAATTGGATAATATACAACACAAAAAGTTTTATAAATAAAATTTTAGTGGT
Organism: Allium cepa; assembly: GCA_030765085.1. Taxonomy (NCBI): domain Eukaryota; kingdom Viridiplantae; phylum Streptophyta; class Magnoliopsida; order Asparagales; family Amaryllidaceae; genus Allium; species Allium cepa. The sequence goes on from CM060928.1 coordinate 882,316,185, forward strand.
TATAATAAATGTTATACACTTAAATTTTAGTTATAAAAAGATTAAAAGAGGAAAATAGAGAAAAAGGGTAATGAAACAATTTACAATATAAAATGGTGTTAAAGGAACTAAGAATAAATTAAAGTAGTTATAATAAGTGTAATTATATTTAACATAAGTGAGAAAATATATTGAGAGGAATAAATTTAATTTTAATTAGGAATAAAGAAGAATTAAATTTATTGAGTACACTATGAGTATAATGAATGATTTTTTTCAAATCCATGATTTTAGAGATTGTTTATTTAAGATAACTGGATGATAAGATAATGAAATTAGAGATGGTTAAGATTTATTTTACTTATGCAAATTAATTATCAATTTAAGTTGAAATTTTCATGGTTTCAAATTTATTATCTTATTTTGTTTACCAAACTATCTTTTGATTGTCCTTATTTCCCTTATCTTGCTACAGAATGGGGAAACTATTGCTTATACTAGTCTGTTTGGAAACCTTTCTATAATCTTTGGTACTCATTTTGAATTTGAGCACTGCTGGCCATCTATAGACCGTCCGTCAAGCGAAAGGGGTGAATCAGATTCTAAAGGATTTTTTTTCGTTCTTGTGTTCTTGATTCTAGAGGATCTTGGGAAGATCATCTCCACCTTGTTAAACTTACCTATAACAACAGTTATCACGTTTAATTTCAATCTTCTTGTAATCTTGTCTTAATCCTATTTCATTCCATCTTTTTCTGTGTTTTTCCGTACCTCATTTCTTTTCGGGGACGAAAAGTTTTTAAGGGGGAGAATGTAACAACCTTGTATTTTGTGATTATTTTAATTATATATTTTAATTATTTTAAATTGAATTTCCTGATTTAAAAACTTTATTTTATTTACTAAAATGAATATATTTTTATTTTAAATATAAATTTTGATTTTGATGTAAACTATAATTCCAAACATAAATAAATAGAATATTTTCCAGAAATATGAATTTTTGTCAATATGGTCAAACTTTGACTTTTAATTTAAAAAATTTAAAACTTGAACTTTTGAAATTTATTTTTTTGTATGAAAGTAAATAAAATTTTAAGTGTACTGCTTTTCGTCTCATTGAAATCTGATTAATATTGTGAAAGTTATGCTTTTTAAACCATTGTATGTAAATTGTTTTATTTAACAAAATTGTTTATTTTAATTTATATAAATAATATTTTTATTTATCATGTCATGTTCTAATTTATGTTTACATGTGTAACATGACATGTTATGTATATATTTTATTTTTAAAACATTTTAAAAGCGTATTTGAAATTTTCCAATGTTAGTTGTATTTTGTTTACAATTTTAATTCTAGTTTCAATTAAATAAAGTAATTTATTTATTTATTTTCTATTTTCCTAAAACTATTCGTTTATTTTCATTTCTACTTTATTTTTTTTCCTCATTTTCATTTTACTTACTAAATTTTTATTTTTTTATATTGGATTTAAAAGAATTGAAAATTCGAAGAGACTTAAGCTTTTAATCTTGTGACTTTTCCTTATCCTTGTCCCTTTATTGCCTTGGCCTTTCATTTTCTCTTGGTTTAGCTGTTTATTTCATTTTTTTTTTCATGTGATAAACTTCACATCCTCATCATTTGTTCGGCCATTCCTCATTTCTGAAGAAAAAAAGTATGGCTTCCATTCTCTTATTTTCTTCTTCATTTTCCTTTGATTTTGCCTTGCTCCTCCCTATGTTTGCTTGGCCTAACCACCATCAGCTTCACCGACAACCACCACCATCTCCTCCCCCTCATCATCCATGGCCAATCACCCTCTCCTCTGACCAAATCTGGCCATGACCATTAAGATGAACAAACACCACAAAAACTTTGCAAAAACTCCAAACAATGCCTAGTCAAGCCATGTATTCCCATCACCTTCATGTTTAGCCTTGGCCACCACCTCTAACACCACTACCATTTGCTGCCATGACCTCTAGACGCCACCATCAGCCTTTGACCTGACCTATAGTGGCATGACCGAGCCCAAATGTTGGCATAGGTCGAGCCTATGTTGCACCAAAACCTTCCATCCCTTGACCCCTTTGCATACTTTTGCCTCTCCATGCATTTGCCTTCCATGTTCATGTCCATAGCCATGTCTCATGACTCATGGCCGAGCATACATGACCTAATCCGAGCCTTGGTGTGGTTAGATCAAGCCCATTTGCATTTTGGCCAAGCTTATGTTGTCTTGTACAAGTATTTGCGCCTAAGGTTTGGTTATCTCTCTTGTTTGGCAATTGTTTTACAAACAAAAGTTGTTAAATTTAATTTTATGTCAATATTTATATTTTTTTGCTTATGTATGTTATATTTTATGTTATTTACAAGGCTCTCCATCCATTCAAATCTAATCGTGCTTGTCGTGCTTTTGAAATCGTTCTTGATTGTTGTTTTGGGTCTCTAGCTTTGATAAAGGCGAGTCCTTCTCACTTTGACATTATTACTTATGAAATGGTAAATGGATGACAAGTGATTAGTAATTAAAAAATTTATGCAAGTTAATGATGATTATATGATACGTATTTCATGTGGTTACCATGTTAACTTTGTTAATTGTCACACCCGACATATGATATATGACAGTATATTGTGACATTGACATGTAGTATAATTATTTATATTGTTTATGCATATGTTCACACTGCAAGTTCCCTATTAGAATAGAATCACTATGGGTTGAAATGATATTACCCGAACGGACATTAGAATAAGGAAAAATCATTATGAGCCGAAATGATAGGATCAAGTGATTTTTATTGCATTTTATTTGACTTGGGATTGTGGGTTTGAAATGATAGAACCCGGGTTATTCTTTTTAAATTGCGGTTTGAAATGATACATATCCGTATCACTTGACCTAGGATAGAAAATTATATATAGACCCCATGGTATATTTTAATAATTTTTATATAAATATGTATTTTAAAGTATGAAATTATGATTCAAATATTTTTCTTATATTTTAAGAAAGTTAAATATTTGAATTAAATTTAAGTATGTAAATTTGAAGTAAATGTGATTTTTGACTTTAAATTTTATTTTTAAAAATGTAAGTAAATAATGGAAATTAAATTTGAAGTTTTGAAAAAATATTTGAAGTAAAATGTTAAAGTTTTGTTAAATTAATAAGTTAAGGAAACAGTGAAATTTTGACTTAACAAATGAATTGAGTTTTAAATTGGATATTTAATTACAAAATTTTGTTGCGATAAATCATATGTTAAATTGATTTAAATGTGAAGTTTTGTAGCCTAAAAATATGATTTATAAGTTTACAATTTGCTAAAATTGAAGTTTTATTGTTTCTGAAAAGTTATAATAAAATCTGGAATTTTATTGATAGCATTTCCAAAAATGCTGTGGTTTTACGATGGTATTTCTTAAGTGCTATCACTTCTGAAATTTAACAAAATTCTGAAATAACTAAATATCTATTACGGCATTTGTAATGCTGCTGTTTTCGAACTGAACTATTTTGGAAATTAAATACCTATTGTAGCACTTTATAAATGCTGTCGTTGCTAAAATTTGACGATGTTTTGAAATGTTATTGATTTTAACACTATTTGAGTTATATTTTAAAGTGATAATGATTTAACTTTTGGAATTGATAAATTGTGAAATTTAAGGAGTTTGAATATATTTTAATATTTAAATTTGAGTTTTTAAGGAATTTAAATTGAATTTGAGTTTAAATAATGGTTACTTTGTTATGTGCTAAATGAAATGAAATGAAATGAGATAAATGAATTTTTGAATGGAATTTTGAAATGTGTTTTGTAATGATATTTGGAATAATAAATGAATGACAATTTGACTTTAAAATGATTTGAATATTTTAATTAAAGAATGATAATGAATTGATAAAGGATTTTAAAGGTAATGATTTTGAAATGGTTTTGGTTTCGAAGTATAAACTATTTTGATTTGAATATAGTTTTGAAATAAAAATGGTTTTGGTTTCGAAGTATAAACTATTTTGAAAGGAATATAGTTTGGAAATGAAATGATTTGATTTTGAAGTATGAACTATTTTGAAATGACCACGACATTCTAATAACGACTGGTTGTTAAAGAGACCCGGATCGGAAGTTGTCATACTCTCTGCCAACTCCGAAAACCACTATAACAACTGTGTATGCGGTGGAATGAAGTAGGATGGTGGCGGCGTTTCCTTTAAGGTATATACGTGGACCCGACTGCCGTGAGTTGGCATAAGGTGGCTAAAACAGGAGCGATCGACGGGCTAAGAAGATAGCACCTTTTATCGGACACACTCCTTCGATGCCATTTTATTACTTTGTAATTGATTGAGGCCCTTTTGAATTTGGGGGCGTGGCTCGAGGCGGGCGGTAGTAGCTGCTACGCGTTACCACCGGTCCGGAAGCGTAATTGGTATATCTACGCTGGCATTGACTAGTTGTGCCGTGTCACCTACCCTAGCGTGCCTTGTACGAGTTTGGTTTTCTCCCGTAGCCCATGGAGTATTTAGGGTAGTCTCCCGTTCTGGAGATGCGCTGATACTGGATGAACTACTGCGACTATTACGTGGTAAGGGCTAAATGGGTAACCCCTTAACGCTATTTAAAAGCATGTTCATTTTACTATAGACCATATTATAATAGCGAATTTTACTACATAGTAAATAGTTTAACGGATCTTTAAAGGATGGACGATCCCAAGCATCCTTTAAGTCACTGATGCATTTTGTTACTGTTCACTTGAGTTGATTTACATTTCATAAGTATGTATGTCCTGACTCGAGTGTTTTTTGTTTTGCTTTACGCTCGGGTCAGACTGAGCGATTCAACATTCAAGAATCACCTTCGGAGTTAGAGCTTTGCTTGAAGATCTAGCCATCTATTTTGCTTTCAGTATCCAGTGATTCCAATGATGTATTCTGATTTGTACCTGATGTATCTTATTACTCTTCTGTTGTATCTTGTTTAACTCTGATGTATCTTATATATATATAGTAGCTTCATGAACTACTATCTCTTTTACTTCTGCTGCATTATTATTTACACCGTGCCCGTGATTATGTGATTATTTATTTAATGTATATGATGAAATTGCCAAATTTTATTTACAACGCGGTATTTTGGGCAATTCAAGTCCGACATGTGTGGATACGAGTGGTTGAAAATATCGGGTCGTTACACCATTACCAGGGTGCGAGGTTTAAGAGGCTATGCTCTTAACATTTAGCAATCCATCTTGGAATGCTAACACTGTCCTCTAGGCAGAAATGCAGTGCTAGCATTCATTCATACAAGTTCTTTCTGGGTCTGAACGAAACTAAGGGCTCTTCAAGGAGCATTGTCTTCATTCATGTAACATCCCCCTACTTGGAGGCCCAAAACTAGCGGCTACGGATATTGCAGTCATCTATAGTTATTAACCCTCAACGATCAAATACAACAATGTTAGATACATTGATACACAAAAAAGCATGAATATGGAAAAAAATTAAAACAACAAACAAAGTCCACATTCCATTTCAAAATATTTCAAATTCGTTATATAATTCCAAAGCGCAGGGCACATTTAGACAAAATATAATTATTACAAAATAAGCCAAGAGCGATATATGAAGATGCCCCTTGGATGATTAGAGTATGTAATATGGCAATAAAAAAAGTTTGCCTTTACAACCAAACACAGCGAAAATAAAAGAACTCTAAGTAGCTAACATTCCTCCTGCACGTAACCGGAAGCTTTATTCGTCTAAGAGAACACCTGAAAACCTTAAGCTCAAACTACTCAAAACAATTGAATACCCGTGTGTTTAAGGGGAAAACAAAAACTTCAAGTCAAACATAAAGCCTGGTATAAATAATAATCTACCATCTCAAATCTTTTAGATATCTAACGAGGCCACGCCGCTTAGCGGAATGAGTTTTCCTCTCACTAGTACCTTAAAACCTTTATGAATCCATATATTGTGCTCCTGCATCTACAATGGTTAAAACAATTCAAAAAAGTATAATACGATGATATGTAAATAAATAAATTAACGCTGGATTACCCATCTATCTCAATCATAGTTTCTAGGTTACTATTAACATATTACTTTTCATGGGCTTACTAATAACCTGATAAATGTCTATGGACTACCTGTCCAATTTCATAGTTTTTTGGGATCGCTAAGAACCTATTGGTAACTCTAATATCTTTCTCTTATCCTAGTTTTCATGGGATGCCTAGGAACCTATTGATTAACTATCAATATCTTAATCCGGATATAGTTTTCATGCGCTAACTATAAACCTATTGACTCCTGCCAATATCAAATCATAGTCTTCATAGGCTGCATATGAACCTATTAGCCCACTAATATCTTTCCCTTTACACAGTTTTCATGGGCTTACTGTGAACCTATTGGCCCCTATCAATATCTTTAATTAAGATTTTAACATTTCTTAAGTTATATTCACTATTGGATCGACCTAGCTGGTTATTCTGCCCTTCTCCAAAGTACCGTTATGCGTTAATTACAATGTGAATGAATATATGAAGAAGCAATCAACAAAATAATATTCTTAAAAATCTTTATTTATGGCATGGTTCTTCCTTTAAAATGAGAATGAGTTATTTGTTTTCAAAATTTAAACATCACTTTCGAAACCACTGAACAACCTCCTTCGAAAGCATAGAAAACCTCTTACCAAAATTCTAAGCATATACCTTTCGAAGCTCTATAAATCAAACCTTTTGAAACCAAATCATACCTTTCAAATGTGTCAAAACATTGCTAAATAGTCTTTAGAAATATAGCTTCGAAACCACTAAAGGTACCCCTTTCGAAAACATTGGGTTTTAGTCTTTAAAAACATCTTCCGGGTCAAAGTGGTTACACATCAAAGTATCTCTTTTGAAACCTTTAATAAAATATTTACGGGGAAAAATTAATGGTGTCGAAACTATCTATTCGAAAGCTCAAAACCTTGGAGTAACACTTTGAAGGATAACACGAAACCTCCTTTCGACATCATTGCCTTCGAAACCCCTGAATTCCTTCGAAAGCATTTAGAAAGTGACTTAGCTTAAGTCTAAGATTAAAAGAACCCTTTGAAAGAATTGATGGCTACAATACATCCGAAAGATAAAAAATAGCGGTTGGGTTTCGACCAAGTCGGAATCTCCTCTTTCGAAAGAATTATATAAATACAAAGGAAACCATTTGAAAACTCCTACTTAAAACATGATAAGGCAACCTACTTAAAAAGCTATTTAGAAAAAACCCCTTTCAAAAATATAGGTTTCGACTATGTCAAAATCTTTAGGTAATACAAAGCAGGCACTTAACATTTGAAAACAGAACTAAGGTTTCGACCCCATCGGAAGTATTGCTTTCGACACCCCGACTTCCGTCTTTCCTCCAATCCACTACGTACACGTACCATCTAATTGATACCTTGTGTATTGATTTCGACTATGTGGATTTCGACAGTGTTGGTGTCGACTGAGTTGGAGCAGAAGCATTTGAGTCGAAAGGTACTACTAAAGAGGAGTGGAACCTCTTTTCAAATTAAAGTCTGAAATCATGCTTATTTTTAGTAATTGCTTTAACTAACCTGCCTATGTGCAATATTTTAATTGGTTGCCTTGAAACTTTTCAAATACTTTACAAAATAACTTCTGTATTCATCAGATCTAAATCAAAGGAAAAATTAAAATTTTAGCCCTTTCATTAAAACCAATATTGAAAATAAGCCTTTCTTTTAAAATAATTTATTTTCCATAGCAATTTAATTAGGAAAAATCCTCAAAAATCACAGAAATTCACCTTCATCATGTTATTAAACATATTAAAATTTCAGACCCAATTTCTTCCTGAAATAATCGAAACAAATTTTAAGCCCATATATATACACACACACATATATACATATATACATACATACATACATACATATATATATATATATATCATATTTTCCTTTAGAAATCCGTAATAAATTTTCCATAGCTTGCAAAATTATGTAAATTAAAACCCATCTCTAAAATCCTGTTTTACCTAGTATATAATTTTTCCATGGCATTCTAAATTCAATAACAATCAATTTTGCCTTAAAACCGTGCAAATTCATATGTGAATGAATTGGTTTAAATCAAACATATAATAATTCAAGCGTATCATCATCCAAAACATCATAAAAACGAATTTAATCTTAAATATGAAAACATATGATTACAAAAACAAAATAGAGATGGAATGAATTATTATTCACCTAAATATGATAACAGCCTTGAGATTTGATTTGAAATTAATCCCTTAGCTTTAATTCCTTAATTTGATTGAATTTCTCTCCCTCTTCTTTCTTGTTAATGGCCAGCTCTTCATAGGTTAAATTTGCGCTTTTGAGTTTTTGAGAAAATGAACGTGAATGGGCAAAATAAAAGTGCATGACCATGAATAATAAGGTGCGGCTATATTTACTAATATGCCTATGTTTTAATTAATAATTTAAAAGCTATTTTAAGCCCATTTAAGGTAAACTATGTACGACCTTCTTATAGTTTTATTCAAACCTCAATCCTTTTATCATCGTTATTCTATTTAATTTATCTAATTAAATCTCCTGAATAATGTTGTCAAAAATTAGGAGGTTACAGGCTCCCCTCTTAAAGAATTTCATCCTCGAAATTCAGTAAGGACTAAATACTAAACATAGCAATCATCTGTAATAGCTCCTAACATGCATACTAGCCTATCTGACTGGCAACTGTCTATATAAATCTAGTTTAGACATATCCTTAAAGCTGATCAGGATAAGTATTCATATTCTCGTCTTCTATCTTCGAAGTACAGTCCTTCTCATTGTCGCTCCACTGAACTTACACCGACTTGATTGTCTTGTTCCTCAGTCTTTTCTCATCTCTCACTACAACCTGAACTGGTTGTCTAACAAAAGTCAAATTAATCTCTACAACTGGATCTTCCAACCCCGTCGACGGAATAGTAGTCTCTTCATCATGCACGTACTTGTGAAGATGAGACACATGAAATACATTATGGACACTTGCCACACTGCCCGGCAACTCTACTCTGTACGCGAGCTTCCTAATCCTTTCTATAATTTGCCCGGCAACTCTATGGCTTTACGCCTCTTATCTGCATAACTTTTCTGCCTGAATTGAGCTTCCTTCATCCTTTCTCGGATTAACTCAATCTTCTCTAAAGCCTCCCTAACAAAATCAGGACCTAAGACTAATCTGTCTCCAGTCTCCAACCGACATGCTTGTGATTTGCATGGTCTTCCATACAAAGCTTCAAAAAGTGCCATTCCTATACTAGTCTGGTAACTATTATTATAGGAAAACTCAACCAAATGTAGGTGATCTTCTCAAGATCTGCCAAAGTCTAATATACAAGCTCTCAGTAGATTCTCAAGTACCTTGTTGACTCTCTCCGTCTGCCCATCTATTTGGAGTGATATGCATTACTCATATTAAGCTTTGTACCCAATACTTCCTGTAGACTCTTACAGAATTCACTAGCGAACAAGGCATCTTTGTCACTGACTATACTACTAGGAACTCCATGTAATCTAACTATATTCTTCTTGAACAACTTAGCTAAAATAGGTGCTTGTCTTGGTTGACTTTACCGGAATGAAATGGGTACTCTTGGTCAATCTGTTCACTATGACCCATATGCTTTCATTTCTCCTATTTGACAATGGCAACCCGTCTATAAAATCCATGGATATCAAATCCCATTTCCAAACTGAAATCTCTAAAGGTTGGAGCAACTCACTCAACTTCTGATGTTCAGCTTTCACTTGTTGACAGTTTGTACACTGCCTAACCTACAAGCCAACACCCCTTTTTATACCTCTCCAATAGAAGCTCCTTTTCATATCCTTATACATCTTGGTTCCTCCAGGATGAATTGTAAACTTGGACGATGACATTCTCCAAGAACTTCTTTCCTCAAGTCCTCTACATTTGGAACGCACAACCTTCCCTTCTTTCTCAACCATCCCCTTTGGTCAAGACTAAAGTCTTTTAGATCACCGATCTCAATTCCACCCTCAAACCTTCTAATCCTCTCGACTAACACTGGATCCTCTTTTTGCTTAGAAGCAATCCTTTCGATCAACACTGGTCGAATTTCTAAACAGGACAACATGGCGATACCCTGACTAGAACTAGAAGTCAATCTTAACTGCACACTGCAACTAGCCAAAGGCTTCTAAATCCTTCCACTCCACCAACATAGCTAATACCACATTCTGATGTCTTCGGCTAAGAGCATCCGCTACCACATTACATTTTCCTGGTGTATACTCTAAACCAAAATCATAAGCAGCCAAAAACTCCAACCACCTCTGTTGTCTCATATTCAACAACTTTTGAGAGAATAAGTATCTTAAAGACTTATGATCTCTATAAACCTCAAACCTCTCCCCTAAAAGATAATGTCTCCAAATCATCAATGCAAAGATCACTGCAGCCAACTCCAAATCATGTGTAGGATACCTTACTCCATGCGGTCTAAGCTTTCTGAATGCGTAGGCAATAACTTTACCCTTCTACATCAATACTGCTACCAATCCAGTTCCGCATGCATCAGTATACACCACCAACCATTGGTTTCCGTCTGGAACTACTAAAACTGTGCATTGGTCAACAAATGACTTAACTTAAGGAGTGCTTCCTCACATTTGTCAGACCAAACGAAGTTCACATCCTTCTTGGTTAACTTAGTCAAAGGTGCTACTATCCTCGAGAAATCCTTGATGAATCTCCGGTAGTAGCCAACAAGTACAAGAAAACTTCTAATCTCAGTTACCATCTCTGGTCTCTTCCAACTATTCACAGCTTCGATCTTATCTGGATCTAAATCAAAGGAAATATTAACATTTAAGCCCTTTCATTAAGCAAAACCAATATTGTAAACAAGTTCCTCTTTTAAAATAATTTATTTTCCATAGCAAGTTAATTATGAAAATCCCCGAAAATCACAGAAATTCACCTTCATCATGTTATCAAACATATTAAAATTTTAGACCCAATTAGTTCCTGAAATAATCGAAATAAATTTTAAACCCAAATATATCATATTTTCCTTTAGAAATTCATAATAAAATTTTCATAGCTTGAAAAATTATGAAAATTGAAACCATCTCTAAAATCATGTTTTACCTAACATATAATTTTTCCATGGCATTCTAAATTCAATAACAATCGGTTTTGCCCTAAAACCGTGCAAATTCTTATGTAAATGAATTGGTTTATATCAAACATATAATAATTCAAGCATACCACCATACAAAATATCATAAAAACGAATTTAATCTTAGATCCGAAAAAATATGATTATAAAAACAAAATAGAGATGGAATGAATTATTATTCACCTTAAATATGATAAGAGCTTTGAGATTTGATTTGAAATTAATCCCTTAGCTTTAATTCCTTAACTTGATTGAATCTCTCTTCCTCTTCTTCCTTGTTAATGGCCGGCTCTTCTTAGGTTAAATTTACGTTTTTGAGTTTATGAGAAAATGAACATGAATGGGCAAATAAAAGTGTATGGCCATGAATAATAAGGTGCGATTATACTTACTAATATGCCCATGTTTTAATTAATAATTAAAAGCTATTTAAAGCCAATTTAAGGTAAATTAAGCAAGGCCTTCTTATAGTTTTATTCAAATATCAATCTCCTTATCATCATTATTCTATTTAATTTATCTAATTAAATCTCTTGAATAATGTTGTCAAAAATTAGGAGTGTTACAATTCATCTTCAAGATGTCTTCCATGCAAGCGCATTGTTGGTTCAAAGTGGTTTTCGAATAACATATCCAATCTCAGTCTCTCCAAACCAACAAGGACAATTTTCGATTGACTCATTCTCGGTTCTTTTGGATGTATACAACAAGTATTCGAGTCCTCACCGGAGAACTTGCATATACAACCATACTTTCCAAATCAAAACTAACCAAGATTTGATAATCGATATTTAACGATGAAATACACAAACAAACATAACTCTAGAAATTTAATTACCCACCACAACCACTGAGCCTCAAAAAAATCTTCATTTATTAGATCTCTTTTCAAAACATTAATCAAAACATTCATATGCATATCTTATTGGCATAAGTATATTCACAAAACATTTGTGAAAGATTTCTTATTTCAAAATAATATTAAAAAGGATCAAACAAATGTTATTTAAATTAGAGATAAGAACCATCCCGAACACCGTTCCTCCGGTATTAAGCATGGAACGAAAGTTCCACACCATCATAATTAAGAAGGTCAGTTAAGGGAAATCCAAATCTCAAATTCCTTTTTTTATAAAATTCTTGAATAAATCCTTTTTATAAATCTTTTCCACTTATGAAATCTCCTTTTTCCTAAATTCAAAATCTATTTATAAAACACTTTTATAAGTATCCAAAAACATTTATAAAACTCTTCTATAAATATCCAAAATCATTTGTAAAACTCTTTTATAAATTTCCATTCGTAATTCCCTTTACTTAAAATGTCATTTCAAAATAGCGTTTGTAAATCTCCTTTAAAATATCATTTGCAAATACCTTTATTAAAATATTCGAACAACTTACAAAATTATTTAAAACAATTATCCTCAAATTTTTATGGAATTAAATTCAATTTAGAAAACCTTAATTTTACAAATTCGAAAGGAGACTTAGCGACCACAATGGTACTAAGTCAAGTTACCATTTATTTAAATTTGTCTTCCAAGTCACATAACCGTTATTTACATAAGCCAACATATATGTTAATAAAATCTAACCAAATTAGGGATTATCAAGTCAATATAATCCAATTGGTAAGCACATATCCTAATAACATAATAGAAGGATGGTGGTTTGTCCTACTAAATAGATGCCCAAACTATCCATAGAACTCAATTATAACAGAATGGGGATTTATTCTGTTAAAAGATATCCAAACGGTCAATATAATTAAGTTATAGCAGAACGTGGATTTATTCTACTAACAAACGTCAAAGTTGATTATAACCTAATCACATTCATATGCTTACTTAATGGTATCGACAATAGAACCCCTTGTGCTCAAACTATTCTTTGTAAAAGGAAGTTGCCTTTAAACAAATTGATCCTTGGAAAACAAAGTAATTAAGAAGTTAAACTTCATTTTAAATAATTAATTACAAGTTAAATCCTTTTAAAAAAACATAATTAAATCTTAATTAAGTCTTAACTTAACTTAATTATCAATTAAGAAATAATTAGCATTTAATAAATAATTTGTTTGTAAATTAAACCCTTAATTAATTTATCATTAAGATAATTAAACACTTACTTAATAATTAATTAATAAATAATCAACCCTATACTTAATTATAATTAATTAAACATAAATTATTTACTTAATTATAATTAATTAAAAACTAACCTTACATAATCAAAGAATATAAAAATTAATCTCACTTTTAAAAGACAATTAATTAGTAATAATCTCCATATAATTATAATTAATATACCATGTTTAATACTTAATTAACTATTAATTAGAAAACACAACTAATCAATAATTAATTAATAAATCCTTAACTAACTTCTTAATCATTATCAATTCAGTTTTATAAAATATTTTCTAAAGTATTTTAAGTATAAAAACTTAATTTGCAAAAACTGGACTTTTAGCGAAACTGTATTCATAGCAACCATCACTATATGGACCATAACTTGAAAAACTTGTCTTGGCTTTCCATTTTGAATCATGAAAGCTTACTAACTTAGTCAAACATAAAGTAAGAGTTTTGTAAAACTAAAACAAAGTTTGAAACTGGAAAAATCTTTTGATTTTTGAAAATAACTAACTAAATTGTTTACATAAGTATTCCAAGTCGCCAAACCATACAAAGGTACCAACTTTTCTTAGCATGCTACTACATACACTTGTCCACAACATATAAAATCAAATTACAACCACAAGCACATGTAAAGATCTAAACTAATGTAAGTACACTTATGTTATTAATCTTTATTTTATTTTCTAATCCATGTTTAAGTTATTCAAAAAGTGTAAATATATTAACTAAGGTGTTTACAACATTTCAAAAACCTTTTTAATGGTGAAAAATTGAAAATTTTCAAAAAGCTTTCTGGTCACATATTTTAGTTTCCTTTTAACTAATTATTTTTGTAAACATATCTTAAAAGTAAACTTCACCATTATTTGTCATAAATTCAAAAGGGCATTTTAATTATTTAGATCATTATTTTAATATATAAAATTAATTAAATATTCATAAATCAAAGCGATAAAATTCGATGTCGTTATATTAAACATAATAAAATTACTCCTCACCCCTAAACAAATCCAGCCCGACCCAACAAGCTACACACAACCCGAACTCCATCTCCTTCTTCTTCCCTCTCTCTTTCAATTCAAATCCTCACTGCATAGAACCCATTACCATGCACGACATGCATGTGTACACCCCGTTCCTCCACTGAATCGTTGAACCAACCTCACTATCTATTTTCTCTACTTAAGCCCGACCCATTAGCACCTGCGACACACATCCACCTCCTCCAAGAAGACCACGGCCTGGACGCCTGCCCTTGCCGCTCTAAAATGCCGCACCCTCCAACATTGGGTCAGACCTCCTCCAATTATGGCCACCGACTCCCCTTGCCACCACAAAGTCGAATCCAAACTCCATTATACCTCTCGCCTCACCAAATGTTGGGAATTCCAAACCCTAGCTCCACTGTAAAAACCCGAACATCCCAAGCCATAAACAAACATCACCAAACATACGCGGATCTGTAGATCTCAGAATAACAAGCTCAACAAGATTTATTTCATGATTTTTAGTTGGCTAATTAATCTAGTTTGGAATTTTGACATTAACTAGAAAATGAAGAGGACATGATTTTGGTTTACTGTAAAATTGAAAGCGAAGGAGGCAATGAAAATAAAGAAAAGGGATTGGTAAGTGTTAGACTTTGGTCCTTATAAACAAATCAAATACAGTACTTTATAAAGAAGACAAAAAAAATTTCTCAAGTTAAACGATATTTACAAGTAAACCAATATTCCCAATCCAATATCACATCTCAAGATTTGACCAAACTTTTGAATTTTTTTAATTTTGATTTAAAATAGTTTTGAAAAGAAATACTTGTGATACTCTGCTACACATTATTCTATCCGTGTATGGACCATGAATGACAAAAATAAAAATACTATGGTTTGCAATAATGCAACGTGATCACAAATCAAAAATAATATATACTGCTATTAAATTTTGTAAAACCATAAGAATAACATCGTTTGTTGAAAAATCGTCAAAAGACCATTTAAATATTTTTCAAATTAAAAATTATGGAAAAATCTTACAAAATAAAAATATGTTATTAAAAATAAGTCATTTTTATTACAATTTTAGTTTCTTATAAATTTTAAATCCGAATCAAATTTGAATATCTAAATAAATTATATATTCCATTCGAAACATTAAGAAAAAACTGGTCGTTACATCTTGCATTTACTCCATCCACCTAAAATATAGTATAGACAATGACATGATTTGAATTTAGTATTTTAAGAATAAAAGCTACATCACCCAACCATTATAGGACATGTGCTTTGGTAAATTATTTGTATAGTGCTTTATGGAAGGGATCTCCTGAATTTTAGGTATCTGTTGTAAAATCTGGTCGAATGAGTGAGCTTGTATGTTTTCGTAATTTCCTTTTCTTTTCTTGAAGGAATTCTCTATTTTTTTAATTAATTTTTGCATGTATATTTGAGCTCAATTGTTGATATTTTCCATAACTTCAGCTAAAAACTATATTCAGCAAAAACACATTAAAATACAATGCAATACTGTTCATAGAGATTAATTTTTTTAATAAGCAGTATAAATTATATACAATTTGATGTTTATAAAATATTTTCACACTAGAATTTTTGTTCGTCTTCAAATAAAATTTAACTTGATTTATTAGACACTTTCATATGGAAACACGGTTGCATTTCGTCTATGCAAAAAGCGTCTGAACCCTCAGGTGTTCCTAGGATAACGAGTTGTATCTCATGAGAATTTAGCGGATACTACCCACAAAGTCCAAATGCAGTGTATGTGGATTATAACACATCTATATAAATGCAAAAAATTATTTTGAAAATCGAAGAAATGATTTATTTTAGATAGATACAATATTGAAGTGTACAAATGTTCTGATCAAAATCTGGAAATTTAAGTTCATCGCCTTGTTACAAGCTTCAAAAAAAAAAAATCAAGCCTTATCACACTGGACTCTAGTTTGCTAGTTGAAAACATAGTGCAATCATTTACTCTCTCTTTAATTAACTTTTACTTTTACTTTTATTTATTGTACTTTATTTTTAATATATGCATACGCCTAACCAATATGATCAAGTTATACCATCCATGCACTGCCTTTTGGGTTTATGTGAGAGCAATGTTGCTCAAGGCAGAGCGAAGATTTGGGCGCTATCAACGTCTTTAGAGTCCAAGAAAAGTCCGAACGGAGATGAAAATAAGCGCTCGTAACATAATCTAAAACAAATTGATTTTTCATCAAGTAGTGTTAAAATAGGTACTACATATAATGGGAAAATCAATTTGTGTTAATTAGATTATCACTTTTTATTATCGTAACATGGGTGACATATACAGACATAATTAAAGTTTTTCATCAATAAACCTAAAATGGAACAAATTCATATTATAGTTTACAATAATAAAAAAAAACTTATACATAATAATGTTTATACATAATGAAATTTATATCACAAATAATTAAATATTTATGTATAATAATCATGACTTCAAAAATCACAATAATATTGAATAATTTAATTTTTTGTAAAATACACCACGCTATATTCCAAAAATATTTAAAGTGAAATTTAAAAATTAATGGATAAGAAAGTGAAAGAAAGAAACATTAAAGTCATATTTCAAATAAGTAAAAAACTAATGGGTAATTATTATTGTATATATTTTTTGAACTAGAAAATTAATTAAGCAAGTTTTAGGAAACGAAAATTTCACATTTATTTTGAATTGTAAAAAGAATATTAATTGAGTGATCTTTTATATATTTTGATATGAATTGTATAAAATGTAAATAAATTTTAAATTTATATTAAAAGATGAAGAACTTCAATAAATAAATAAAATAATTAAGTATTTTTGGGGTAATTATATTTAATTTTGTCAAAGTAAAAAAAATTACACTAGAAAATGTATTCTTCTAGCGTCCAAAAAACTTAGAGCCCAGACAGCGTCTCAGACCAAGGTGTAGAACAAAGCAAAATGCTATAATTGCCAAATAAAGCCTAAGTGGCACTCAACTGCGACCCAACGGCGCTCTTGATAGCATAGCGTGAGAGTAGAATAGAGCTTGGTGGATTGAGCAAACCGACTCTAACTATGTCGGTAAAGGTCGGTGATTCTCAGGTGTCCAACTCATAAGATGGGACTAAGGTGTACCACACATGCACTGCCTTTCGGGCTTACGTGAGAGTTAAACATAGCTTAGTGGATTTGCACATTAATGCTATATGTACTAGCAATGTTGAATACCTTTGGATTTATTATTATTAGTAGTAGTTTTTGGAAATGTAGAGAGAGTAATGCAAAATCATCTTCTCATCTCTTAATTTTAAATTTTTTAAAATGTTAACACATGTACTTTAGATGTGCTACAATTTAACATCAGCAAACTTCAAAGTTATCACCTATGAGTCAACTTATATACCAGTTTCTTCCTATTTAACTCGAAACCGATCAATCTAGCCATAAGCAGGTTGAAGGGAGATCTAACGGGCCTTGGAGGACCAAACCCACGTATGTGGCAAAATACGGGGACTAAAGCTTTGATTCTGCAATATTTCTGCCATTAATTACCCCTTCTATTTCCATATAGAGTTTGAGTATGTTCACCTACACACTACCACACTACCATCGCTTGTAATTTAAAATTTTCATTTTATTTTCCATTTGAAGTTGACAATTCATAAAAATTTCCTTTGAATAACTAACACAGCGTACCTACTTTGTCATGTTTTTGTTCAAAATAAACCGATTTTGATCAATTTGAAATAAAGATGCAATTTGGGTAGTCCATAATTCATTTACTTAAATGAAATGAAAATTACTCTACATGAAAAAATATTGAAAAAAGCGAATCTAAAATAAATGTAAATTTTGATAAAAAAAATGAATGCAACACGAATCTTCCCTTCACTTATATTTTGACTGTGTTTTCACTATTAAAAACATTTTCTAAACTTAAAGGTAAGTACGCATGAATGGATGCAATGCAAAATGATTTGTAATATAAAATGAAGTTTAACAATATGCTGAAATAAATTTTGGACAGTATATTACTCACGGCTTTTAGGGGCACTAAATGGTTACATACTAACATTTATGGATAACTACTGAAACGACTCACTCAATGGTTTTTTAGTTGGTTAATATAACTAAGGTCAAACATAGAATCTTAAAGTGAAGATATACACAGTTTTATCGACTTAAGAATACTATTAAACTTCAATGTGGACACTTCAGTTTGATTATAATTAAATCATGACACGATGATCATCGAATAACTATAGTTGGGTCTGAGTTGAAGCATTAGAAGCAAAACACTTTTCAATAGAGAATTCATCTTCTCGGATATATGAGATTAATATCATCGCCAACTATAGTCAACTCAAACTCAAAGTCTCTGAACAGGGCAATATTGTTAATAATGATTGCTATTATTGAACCAAAGACTTTGTATTTGGACTAATCGAGTTGAATGTGGACGATATTGGAATTTGATCAAAACCAAATTCCATAAATTCTTAATTGACATAGTTTTGACGAAGAGAATTAGTGTAAATAACACACTGCTGGGTGTCGCTTAAAATAATAAATTGAATTTTACCAAGTAAATGTATAAGCGATAAATTCGTCAAATTGTCACACCACTATTCGAATAGTTCGATATTAATTGCTGACTGAATTCACATTCGTGGGTCGCACAACCTTGTTGATGAATACTTCGAAATACCGCATGATTTAATTAATTCATAATTGTTGTAAATTAAATAAATAAATTAATATTTATGAAATATTTATTATTTATTTATTTGAAGTATTGTTGTCGTTAGTAATTTTCTATATGAAATAGTAATTAATTGAGTACATATATATAAAAGTTATATGTGTACAAATCAATATATTTTATCGTTATGCATTTAAATTGGATTTAAATGTGATTAATTGCTAAATGGGGTTTGAAAATTTAAAGGCCAATATTTCCATGTACGTGACCGACCAAGATTGGAGCAAGGAAGGGTTCATTTTTGGATAATGGATTTAGAATTTGGTAAATGGTGGATTAGAAAATTAAGGAAAATAATTCTCACTAACTTTCTCTTTGAAAGCTACTAAACTCCTCACTGTTTGAGATCTTTTTCTTCCATCTCTTACCTCCATTTTCAGCTAAGCATACCTTAAGTAACGACCCAGAATTTCGAACACTTTGTATTTGAATATCTGAATTATTCAGATATTTGAATATTGGATTGAATGTTATTCAAATGATTTATTAAGCTTTTTAATTCCCTTTTAAATCATAATTAATGATGGTAAACTTATTTTAAAAAATGTTTACAAAAATAAATATTTTGAAAAAATATCGATAATGTGATTGAAAATCGTTTTATCGATAAACAGTTTTTTAACCGTCGGAAGTTGTTTAGATTTATTTTTGTACATACAATTATTCACTTAGGAAATTAATAAAATCAAATATATTTTTTTCATTTATGGAAATAAACTTTATGGATACTGTCATGGGTGATGTCATCAAAGATATTTAGGAAATGACTTTTTATGGTAATACTTACTTTTAAGCAAAAGAAGAAAGATATAAAGTTAACATGTGAAAAGAAGGCTCCTTTGTAACCTTTCATGGATGGTAAGAGGTGGTTATAACCTCTTGTAAAAATCTATATAAGGAGGGGCATATCTTTAAGAATAAATCACTAATTCACTTGAGTTTGAGATGAAGTATGAGAGTTAAAATGGTGGAAGTGCTTAAGCACTAATCAACTAATTACTCTCTAACTTTTTCAAGTCTTAACCAAATAATCTACCGTCCCTTTTAAACTTTGGCTTTTCCCTAAAACCTAATGGGAGGCATGATAAGGAAGTAAGAAGTGGGAGAAGGTTAGAGAAAGAAGGGGTTTCAAGGAGGGGCCCTGAGCATGGAGGAGGAAGGGGAGGTGGTTGCTTTAGTTTGGAAGTGCTAAAGGTTGGATCTTTAGGCTTGTGGTGATGGAAGGAGGTGGTTCTTTGGTTCTTGTGTCCTTGTGCTTGGGTATGACATAGATCTAAGTGAGTTATGTCACTAACTTTTAAGTATATATTTTGAGGCTTGGGTATGACATAGATCTAAGTGAGCTACCTCACTATCTTTTAAGTATATATTTTGTATAGATGTCTAGTGTTTGAATTATAAAGTTAAAGTGACATTAACTAAGTAAAGTTATAAACTTTGGACCCCTCTTGCTTTCGAAAGCGAATGACAACTTTATATTGTACAACATCGCTTATATTAGCCTCTTAAACATGTGGCGTAGCCTTGACTTGATGTTTAAATGATTTTTTAATTTATGTGTTAAATTGAATTAAGTTTGAAAGTCTTTGAAGTGAGAATAGTCGTTATAAGCGCTCTTTGGAATCCTTTGTTTTCAAGGATTTTTATAATTAAATGGGAAGATATTCTTAGAGGTTTCTTTTCATGATTTTTAAGTACCCTAAAAGTAATACTTACTATAAAAATTTCAAGTCTTAAATCATTTGTGAAAGTGGTTAAAACTAGTCACAAAGATCGTTCTTCTCAATTTTTTTTAACAAGGACTTTTAACAACATTTATAAATACTGTAGTAAGTCGCTTATGATTTTAAGTATTCAAAAATAATATTTAAATTTGGTATATTTCTCTAATCTTTTTAGAAATGTTTCCATACACATTTTGAAATATCTCAAAGTTGGTTTCAAGTTTAAATATATTTTTAATTATTATCTATAAATTTCAAAAAAGTAAAGAAGTGGTTTGACACTCGACGAGGTAAACTTCACTAATTTTTGAGTGTTGAGATTGATTTCTAGTAGGTAAAGATTAGTAGAGCTTTGACCTACCAAGCTTCCCTCTTGGATGAGGAATGGTTGAGTTGGAATGTCGAAAACGTGTTAACCTTGTTATTTACTTGTTTAAATGGTAATTAGCTTTGCTTAACGCTAAAAGCCGACAAAGTAGGCATATCTATTTCTTGTTGCTAGATTGATGTCGAGCAGGGATGGATCATTAGAGCTCTAACCTACCGGGTTTCTCTCTTGAATGAGGAATAGTTAAGTCGGGAATGTCGAAAGCGGGTTAATAATGTTGTTTTTATTTGTTTATGGAAATCATTAATACTATACTTAACACTAAAAGTCGACTAGTATGCTTGTCTATTTATGAGATTCAAGAATCGAGTGCCTAGGCAAAACTTTGATGCAACCAATGCTCTAACTTACCTGACTTCCCTCTTGAATGAGGAATTGTTAATTTGAAATGTCGAAAACGAGTTTAACATTGATTTGTATAAGTAACTGTTTTAACTGGATAATCAATTAGTCGACGGTCGGACTTAACCTATTATTAAACATTAAAAGAATGTTTTAAAGATGATACAAGTATGAAATGGTTTTGGATTTGAAAATGTTTAAGTAACATTAGTCTTAAACCTTTTGAGCGATTTATGAAAGCACTTAGATCCTTAAAATGGATATTTTGAAGGAAATTATAAGTAAGAAATCTTTTGGAAGAAGATAGAAAAAGAAAAGGGTTAAAGTAAAAAATCTTTTTAATGGTTTGTGAATATACTTATACCATTTGAGATAAGTATATGAATACTTTCTGAAGTATTGAAAGAGTGCAAATGAATAGCGGAAATTGATAAAAGAAGTTTTATTAGATAAAAGAAGTTTACTAATAAAAGAGGTTTTAATTAATAAAAGATGGATTAAAAAAGAGAGGCTTAGAAGTCACTTATGTAACTTAATCGTGCGATGTGTGAGTTGGTCGTGCTTTGTAGGACTTGATGTGCACTGTATGCTTACTCATTCATGGAAAACATTCTGTCGTATACTTAGCACTAAAATCTGATTAAGTAGGCTTGTCTATCTATGTGAATTAAGACTGATGTTCATGTGGAGATATGAGTAAAAGAGCTCTAACTTACTGTCTTCACTCTTGATCGAGGGATAGTGTCAGATAAAAATATCAAAGATATGATAAGTATACGAGAATTGGTTTCCATATGCAATTGCCCTCATTATGATTGAATGACCAAATTCATCGTTTCAGTCTTGGAGTGACCGGGATCAATAAGTTTCTTACTTACCGAAAACCACTTCAAGGCTAAGATACGCGTTCTATCTCTTGGAAGTGGATATGTTTGAGACGTGGGAATCTATATAGAGATTCAAGATATGTTTAAGATGCACAAACACATGTAGTTGTCCGTGATCTATTTAGGATGTGGGAATCCATGTGTGATTCCGAGATCTGTTGAGATGCAGGAATCAATTTGTGGTTTAGAGATTTGTTCGAGATGTGGGAGTCCAATTAGAGATTTGTGTTCTGTTCGAGTGATAAAGACTCATGTGAAAGATGTCGAACGTGACCTCGACATCGAAAATGACAGAAAATAGAGTAGGGACATAGCTTGGGGTTTGGATAACCTACGATAGAATATTATCACTCCATATCTAGAGTATGCTTATCGATGTTGCGCGTCGGAGGTGATGATATTTAGGATCACATGTTAGGGCATGAACCAGCTATGTTTTCCTTGGATGTATATTTTATTTAGACATATACGATGCTCGGAAGGTACTTTCTAACCTTATATAGGAGATTGGATCCGGCTCTACAGGAGAGATCTCCATGAAAATCCAATATGCTAACGTTCCTGATCTGATTTGATTGTACCATCTAATATTTTGTTGAAGGTAACCATTCTGGCTATTATATATATATATATATATATATATATATATATATATATTCTTCGCCTTAGACATTATCTATTATAACACCTTATGACTTATTATATAGTGGTTCTTTTGAGGGGATAATTGTTATGGTATTCCATGCGCTCTCAAAAGTATTGTTATATGTTAGCTACATATTTCTTGATTTTCTCATATCAGACTTATGTCTGACGCTTGATTTTTCCTTTTAAATTGCAGGCATGCTCTTTAAAGTAGTTTTAGAAAGACAGGTTTTTGTTGATGTTCATTGGAGCTCGAGAAGAGAAGCTGGATGTTTCACCTACCGTAGTATTCTTATTTCCGCTCCATTACTTTATTGTATATATCAGCATTTGTGAGCACAAGTTATTATAACTGTCCAAGCCGGTGATGGTTCTTAGATTTTGTAACTCTGAAGTTTCTATATTAGAGTAACCCTTTGTACTTTTCTTTTGATATTAAAATGTTGTGTTCTCTTCTTTCTTGTGCTATTTATTTTTATTTTTTATTTTTACTCTAATTTTTTGTCTTTTCGGCACTTGGATGCTTGGCACATGAATATTGTGGATGTATTAGTGTCGACATTTGAGGATTGAGAGGGCATGTCGTTACAGCTGGTATCAGAGCCGAAGGTTAAGCGAGAACCTTGGCTTTGATGGATATGACTCATTAAGGAATAAGGTAATTGAATGCCCTAGCATGAGTTGAGTGTATTATGTATATGAGAGCATATTTTTAACTGTTATAAACGTATACCTTAATGGTAATTATAACTGCAAAAATTTAAGATCTTATATAAGGTAACTTATATAAGTGAACCGTCAAGGTGTTGTTTAATTAATGTAGGGGTTAATGATGTTTATCTATTATCCCTCGTTAATTAGTTTAGTTATGCTTGGCCAATCCATGGGAGTTAACTATCATTTTTTGATTGTTGATTTGTGCTCAACCAGTTTATGAGAAGTTTTACCTTCTACTGCTTGGGTTGGCTAGACAGTATTTGCAGGTGCATTGAAACGAACACCTCGTGAATTAAGTTTCATAGTTTGACTATAAGTCTTTCGATGGCAATGTTAGGTTAAAAGTTTAATTTAGTAAAAGATGTGTATTTTAATCTGAGAAAGATAAGATATTTTGTAAAATAAACTTTTGTGAAAGGATTTTATATAAGAAAGTAATTTTATACAAGTATGGCCTATAAAACATGATTTATAAACAAGAAGGAGTGAACTGCAAACTTAAATCCCGGTGTCTTTGAAAATGTTTTGCAGAAAATAATAGTAATATTATTTGAAGGTAAGTATTTGGAAAACTAATTTATGAAGTTGAGATTGTGGTACTTGGTAATATTTACGAAGTATTTTATTCCATTTTGAAATGATTTTGGTTAAGTCCAAAAGGCATGAATTAGATGTATTGAACTCTCTTCTATCCCTTGAAAATAGTTGCGGTGATGATTTCAATATCATCGGCATTCATTCACGGGTTTCTAAGTGGGGGATGCTACAGGGTTTTTTTATTAGAATGGATACTAATTTGATTCCGAAAGTATGATTTGTTATACAAAAGATACATGTATGTAGTACTATTTCAAAATGATTTGAAATAAAACCTGGTGTTTAGTTCTAAAGCTTTTCTTTGGAAAGAAATTTGGTATGAACTTTTTGTGTAGAAATTTTTATGTATACTATGTAGGATGCCCGAGCGATAGTGGCAGAGCCTAAAAAAATGTTGGAACTTTTTAGGTTTCTCCTTTTTGGGTAAAGTGTGTTTAATAAATTATTAAAGATTTGTTAAGTTATTTTATAGACACATGTAGCATATGCATTAAGATTGTATGGTATGTGCATCTTGTTATGATATGTTGTTTGGTAGATTTCATTTGTTAAGATGAAATGAGATTTTCAATACTTTTGGACAATTGGAAACTTCCGAATCATTATAGAACCTGAAACTAAGTGTTTCGTGAAAATATAACAGATGAATTTATATAACACTTGAATTAAGAAGGTAGTAAGTTAAAACAAGTTTTGAATTTGTTTAACATGCTTGTTAAGTAAAATGAATTTGATGTTTTGTATATACTTTTAGGATGTCATGGAGTATTATACGAGTATGACTTAAGTTATAATTGCTTAAGCTTATGTTTTATGGAATGTTCCATAAATGATTTTAATATTGAATGACATATTATTTAGATAAAATTATGTGATAAAATATATTGTTGTAGTTGAGAAACCAATAGGATAAGTACGTAAGTTGTACATAGATAGTTCTATTCGCATGATTGTTCTTGATCTAGTATTCGAGTATATGATTTCAAGGTGGTTTACACCAGCCCGAACAAGGATTTTTCACTAAGTTCTTGATGGTGAACATTTGATACGGATTCTTGATATGACCCTAAATTTTTCTATCATAGTATATGGCTATCTAAGGAAAATGAAAGTTGCTAATCAAAGAACCCGATTGAAGTCCGCACTAGAGAGGTCAAGTGATCTATACTAGTTGGAAAGCGAAATTTATGTGATCGAGCAAGTGATCGGGTTTGATATTGCGTACCGATGGCTTATGCACATCGTACGGA
Source organism: Allium cepa (assembly GCA_030765085.1). NCBI lineage: Eukaryota > Viridiplantae > Streptophyta > Magnoliopsida > Asparagales > Amaryllidaceae > Allium > Allium cepa. Next base: position 882,341,889 of record CM060928.1, read on the forward strand.
ATTAAATATATGCATACTAAGTTTTGTTGGATTATAGAGAGTTTAGGTGAAAACTCTTCGATCTATTATGAGGTATTATGAATCATTGGTTAAGCAATTACCTGAGGCTGTTGAATATACAGTACGCTTAGTAGGTTGTTAATCATCCTAGTGCGACGAAAGGATTTGAACTTGGGCAAACCGTGAGTTTTGTTTTCTAAGTGATTTTGAATAGTGTTAAATATTTCCATGTGATTATTTCTTTGGTTTCTCATGTTGAATTTCAAGGACGAAATATTCTAAGTAGGGGAGAATGCAATGACCCAAAATTTCAAACACTTCGTATTTGAATATCTGAATCATTTAAATATTCGAACCTTGGATTTAATGTTATTAAAGTGATTTAATAATCTTTTTAACCCCCCTTTAACTCATAAGTAATGATGATAAACTTATTTTGAAAAAAAAAATTAAAAAATAAATACTTTGGATAAATATCGATAATGTGACCGAAAATCGTTTTATCAATAACAGCTTCTTAATCATAAGAAGTTGTTCATATTTTATTTACATACACTTATGTGCTTGGAAAATTAATAAAATAATTTATACAAATAAACATTATGGATAATGTCATCGGTGATGTCATCAAAGATATTTAGGAAATGATTTTATAGTAATACTTAACTTTTAAGCAAAAGAAGAAAGGTGTAAAGTTAACACGTGAAAAGGAGTCTCCTTTATAACCTTTCATGGAAGATAAGATTTGTTATAACCTCTTGTAAAATCCTATATAAGGAAGGTATACCCTTAAGAATAAATCACTAATTCACTTGAGCTTGAGATGAAGTATGAGAGTTAAAAATGGTGGAAGTGCTTAACACTAATCCACTAATTACTCTCTAACCTTTACAAGTCTTAATCAAATCATCTCCTATCTCTTTTAAACTTTGGCTCTGGGCATAAAACACCATGGGTTCCAAGGAGGGGCCGTGAGCATGAGGAGGAATGGGAGGTGGTTGCTTTAGTTTGGAAGTGCTAAAGGTTGGATCTTTAGGCTTGTAGTGATGGAAGGTGGTGAATCTTTAGTTCTTACGGCTTCGTGATTGGGTTTGGCATGGATCTAAGTGTAACGACTCGAATTTTGCCCGCTCAAAAATCGACATCCATACTTCAAATCGTATTCGAATGCCATAGATTCGAACGTTCAAATCCGATTCGTCGGAGCTTATAACAACATTAAGTAAATAACACAGCGGAATAAAAGAATAATACATTGATATACAGCTTTGATACAATATTTGATACAACAGATGATCCAATAGATATCAATATACATCAGAGATATGATACAATAAAATAGCAGCGGAAAAGAAAATAGATGACATCTAGCTGCGGAACAATATAACTCAGTTATATTCCAAAAGTCCATTTATAAGTTAAGTACTTATAATCCATTTATTCACTAAATCGTTCTTCAAAACATTTGAAATTAATTTTCAAAAGAATTCAGAATCAAATTTCCAAGTTATAATTCAATAATTCTCTTGGTTATAACCAAATCAACATATCATTTTATTTCACAGTTATTTCGGAGATATTCACAATATTTGATTTAACCAATTTAAACCAATTCAAACCAATTCATTAATTCACTTAACTTATATTTCATTTTTCCATAAATCTCAACAATTTGATAATGGATTTTCAAATGATTCAAACTCAAATCTAAGGAGTTCTTACCGAAAAGAAACTATCGCACTTAAATTTAGAGAGGGGAATTTTCAAAATAATTCTAACTTTCAAAATACCTTTCATTTTAAAGAAAACAATTTTATACTTCTTTAGATTTGAAAACACTTTCTTTAAAGTGGTTCTAGTAACTATTCATATTAAACATCATAAACTGAGCTTTGAGTAAACCAAAGCTCTGATACCACTTTAGACATACAATCCATACAAGTCTGTTCCGGGCTCGAACAGAACCGAAGGCACTTACAAAGAAGTCCTTGCAATCCGGATATTCACAATCCCGATCGGATTTCCCATCACTTAGGGAGTCTCTAAACCGTTGCAACTCAGTGCAGAGACAATCGATATGTCATACTATCGTTCTTGCAAATACCCGGTCTTCAACACCGGTCTTCAAATGCTATCCATAACGACGTATCACATATTCGGAATGGGTTATACGTCCCAATGGTCCTTTCCCGGCTAACCCGAATAGTGAACGCAATATTTAAAACATATGGATAAGGAATTTCAATTAAGTCACAACTTAATAATCCAAAACTTTTCTTTCAAATGGTATAAACAAATTACCATTTCAAATCTTTTTAACAAAAGATTAATTTCACAAAATTCCATTTACGGATTTCAAAACAATTTCCATTTCAATTGGATTAACTCGTTAAATCTTTAAATCAAAGATTTAACTCATAGCTTTCAAAATTCGATTAACTTGTTGAACCTTTAAATCAAAGATTCAACTTATAGCTTTCAAAATCATTTCCAAAGATTCATTCATAGCCTTTCAAAAACAATTTCAATTCAAGTTGGATTAACTCATTCGGCCTTTGAATCAAAGATTCATTTCATAGCTTTCAAAACATTTCAATTCTATTTCAGCTTGAAACCTTTTCAACATAATTGGGAGATATTTTCTTTAAATGAAAGCTGTTATTATTTGAAAGCAAGTAGTTTTCGTTTCGAAGAAGTTCGATCTTATTTATACAAGTTAATCTTTTGAGTTAATTCAAATTCCCAAAAACAACACTTCAAAAATGGTTTAAAAACCCATATAACTTATTATAAGTTGAATAACTTTTCTTTATATCCTAGTTTTCAAATCATAGAATTCAATTTCAAATATTGAATTCAAATTTAAATCAAAATATTTAAATTTCAAAACTCAATCAAGTTATCCAAACTATATTTCACCTTTGAAATTCCATTTCAAAAGCTTTTCACTTTAATCTCAATCCATTTTCAAAACATTTGAATTCAAATATTCAATTTTATAAATCATTTTAAAATCTGTGACTTAACCGATTTCCTCGTGAAATCCATATTTGTGTGTGTATGGTGTGGTCCAGGGGTTTGACACAATAGTGCAACATCATTCAATCATCACAGATTAAAACACAGAAATATAGTTGATAAGCGATATAAACTATAACGCTTATCTTCATTCAAAGATTCACAGATAATATACAAATGTAAATAAATGGATAAATTATACACAGCTCAATCCATAGAACAAAATGTCACAAATCAGATATATCACAAAACATCAGATAGGACAATCAATTCAAGGCATTTCATACAACATAAACATTCATAAGCAAGGTCAAGTATTCAATAGTCATTTATAAGCAGGATTAATTTATCGTTTAATCCTAATCAATACAATTTATTTCCAAGTAAATTAATTACTTCTGAATTTAATTATCCAATCCCAATTTATTTTACAAATCATTTGATATAAATTAATTAATCAACCATCTCATAAACGACCCGCCGCCCTGACCGCCTCTAGTCGGTAGTTAAACCAACTAGAAACGTTCAAAATGACGGATTGTTAGTCAGTTTATAGAGTTTAAACAGAATCAGCCACAGAATCACAGAACAATCATATATTTCTCGTAAATAATTTTTTCTTACATATATCAGAGTTTGTACAATGCATTAAATTTTATACAGCGGAATATATCTTTGATTCTTAAGTACAAGAAAAATTTTCCAGAAAAAAAAATTTAGTGGAGTGCTTTCCCCTCTCTCTCTAACTTCGCGGCCTGAAAATCTTCAAGCTATAAAAATACTCGGTCTGACCCGAGTATTATATTCAAAAGAAAATAATACACGGATCAGTCTAATTCAAACTCAGTTATTAGTGCATAGAGGCAATAATAATCAATTGACAATTAGACGACAGTCAAAGATAAATTCACCTATCCGATCCTTTTAACAAAGAAAATCGGATAACGGTGAATATAACACTTAAAAGTGTTACAACAATAAGTCAGCAGATTTAAATTTTCAACACAGATAGATAGAAGGATTACTGATGAAGAAAATTTAGATAACAACAAAATTGCCTAAACGGCAATTAACAACAAAATTGTCATTTTAAATCAAATCAATTCAAACAATTGAAATATCATTCAAAACATCAATGTCGATTGGCTGTAGTGCACGCACGCGTGCACTGCCTCGCCAATACAGTGTGGAAATACACAAAAGCTCTATGAAAGCTCATAGACAAACATAAGGTCAAAACCCATGAAGAAGTCGGGTTCAACTCAAATGAATTTAGGGAAAACTAAATCCCATTGCAACAATGCAACGCAAATCGACAAGAGCAAGACTGCATAAAAAAAACGAAACTGCAGTCACTAATAAATACAAGGGAAAACTGCAACAAGAATGCAGTCACCACAAGTACACAAAGCACGAAGGCTCGAATGACCCAATGCGCAAAGGCAGGGGTACAGATTACAGAAAACAGCAGAATGAGGTGAGGGCACCAAAATGTAGCACCACAACACACAATATTTAGGCCACAAAACATCAGTACCAATCAAAGGCAACTGGCAACATGTATGCATATACATGTTATCATTAATCACAAAACGCAAAGGTCAAGTCACAACTATCATGACTCAACGCAAATGCAGCGATCAGGGGCAAACTGCAACAAGAATGCAGCCACCACAAGATCACGAGACTGCATCAAAAGAAAACTCAGATGCAAAACTTCAACAAATCAATAATAGCATCAAAGCACATAAGAATTTGACTCTGTGCAATACAAATAAAATTTCAGTCACCACAAGTATGCAAGGGCAACTGTAAAGCAAACAATGCTATCAAGACTTCAAGTCCAGACCAACACAAACATTTCAAGGGGAAAACTGCAACAAGAATGCAGCCTCCACTTGGATACAAGGGCACAGCAAATATTCGAGCCCAAGTCAATAAAATCCAAAAAATGCAACCAAAAAGGAACTGCCATAAAACTGATCATAAGTATGGGACAGTAAGCACATAAATGCCAAGTGCAACTTCCAAACTAGGTCAAGCAAGTGCAACACAGTGACAAGCTCAACCAAGTCAAAAATACAGTGATGTACTTATTCACATGTGTAGTTATAGTGCAACAGGTCAAAGCAGCATGAGGTCAAGACATCTAAATAGTGCAACATGTCAGTTATAGTACTTATTTCAAAATCAATGACTCAAAATCATAAATACAGTGATGTACAACATCAAGACTAAATGCCACTTGATAACCGAAAATGCTACATGAAGTCAAAAGGGCAAAAATGAAGACTACATGAAGTCATGCAACAGCAATACAAATGCAAGTATAAACATACAAACCACAAAACATACAATCCATCGTGGGGGATCCCAGTCAGTCCCAATGGACATTCCACTAATGGAAATTCTACGTAGCTACGATTTCCAATGGACACTCCACCGAGTTCCAATCACCTTCACAAATAATAAATGGAAGATACATTTCCATATCCTTAGTTTTTTTAGAAAACATATGTCATATACATATAGTACTTCATTTCACATTTCGTACATATCATACCTATGTAAACTTGCATAGGATTTTCATAATAATGACTTTCCAAACTGATGGTTTTCGATTTATTATATTCACATATATAAGTTACGAAAACTCAATTCACATTCAGAACAAATAGAGGATTCCAAATTTTCCATCACGTTTAAAATTTTCCTCTAAATCGATTTGAAAATTTAAGGTTATCTCAAACCTAATTCACATTCATAATCCAATTTATTATCGACTTCACATTCGATTTGGATTTCACGTTACATCGTCAATTCTCAACACATAATTGATGTCTATCGATATATAACCTCTAAGCTCGTATGTCTCAGAGAAGGGTGTTAAGCTAAAAGAATAAATTCTCCGCCACCACAGATATATATTTAATAGAGATCAAATGCTATGTCATCAATTCACAATGTTAGACATACAATCCCAATCGACTTCCCAAATGCTATGTGCAGTTTTGTGGTTTGTATGTTTATACTTGCATTTGTATTGCTGTTGCATGACTTCATGTAGCCTTCATTTTTGCCCTTTTGACTTCATGTAGCATTTTCGGTTATCAAGTGGCATTTAGTATTGATGTTGTACATCACTGTATTTATGATTTTGAGTCATTGATTTTGAAATAAGTACTATAACTGACATGTTGCACTATTTAGATGTCTTGACCTCATGCTGCTTTGACCTGTTGCACTATAACTACACATGTGAATAAGTACATCACTGTATTTTTGACTTGGTTGAGCTTGTCACTGTGTTGCACTTGCTTGACCTAGTTTGGAAGTTGCACTTGGCATTTATGTGCTTACTGTCCCATACTTATGATCAGTTTTATGGCAGTTCCTTTTTGGTTGCATTTTTTGGATTTTATTGACTTGGGCTCGAATATTTGCTGTGCCCTTGTATCCAAGTGGAGGCTGCATTCTTGTTGCAGTTTTCCCCTTGAAATGTTTGTGTTGGTCTGGACTTGAAGTCTTGATAGCATTGTTTGCTTCACAGTTGCCCTTGCATACTTGTGGTGACTGAAATTTTATTTGTATTGCATAGAGTCAAATTCTTATGTGCTTTGATGCTATTTTTGATTTGTTGAAGTTTTGCATCTGAGTTTTCTTTTGATGCAGTCTCGTGATCTTGTGGTGGCTGCATTCTTGTTGCAGTTTACCCCTGATCGCTGCATTTGCGTTGAGTCATGATAGTTGTGACTTGACCTTTGCGTTTTGTGATTAATGATAACATGTATATGCATACATGTTGCCAGTTGCCTTTGATTGGTACTGATGTTTTGTGGCCTAAATATTGTGTGTTGTGGTGCTACATTTTGGTGCCCTCACCTCATTCTGCTGTTTTCTGTAATCTGTACCCCTGCCTTTGCGCATTGGGTCATTCGAGCCTTCGTGCTTTGTGTACTTGTGGTGACTGCATTCTTGTTGCAGTTTGCCCTTGTATTTATTAGTGACTGTAGTTTCGTTTTTTTTATGCAGTCTTGCTCTTGTCGATTTGCGTTGCATTGTTGCAATGGGATTTAGTTTTCCCTAAATTCATTTGAGTTGAACCCGACTTCTTCATGGGTTTTGACCTTATGTTTGTCTATGAGCTTTCATAGAGCTTTTGTGTATTTCCACACTGTATTGGCGAGGCAGTGCACGCGTGCATGCACTACAGCCAATCGACATTGATGTTTTGAATGATATTTCAATTGTTTGAATTGATTTGATTTAAAATGACAATTTTGTTGTTAATTGCCGTTTAGGAAATTTTGTTGTTATCTAAATTTTCTTCATCAGTAATCCTTCTATCTATCTGTGTTGAAAATTTAAATCTGCTGACTTATTGTTGTAACACTTTTAAGTGTTATATTCACCGTTATCCGATTTTCTTTGTTAAAAGGATCGGATAGGTGAATTTATCTTTGACTGTCGTCTAATTGTCAATTGATTATTATTGCCTCTATGCACTAATAACTGAGTTTGAATTAGACTGATCCGTGTATTATTTTCTTTTGAATGTAATACTAGGGTCAGACCGAGTATTTTTACAGCTTGAAGATTTTCAGGCCGCGAAGTTAGAGAGAGAGGGGAAAGCACTCCACTAAAGTTTTTTTCTGGAAAATTTTTCTTGTACTCAATAATAAAAGATATATTCCGCTGTATAAAATTTAATGCATTGTACAAACTCTGATATATGTAAGAAAAATTATTTATGAGAAATATATGATTGTTCTGTGATTCTGTGGCTGATTCTGTTTAAACTCTATAAACTGAACAACAATCCGTCATTTTGAACGTTTCTACTTGGTTTAATTACCGACTGGGGGCGGTTAAGGCGGCGGGTCGTTACACTAAGTGAGTTATCTCACTATCTTATATATATGTTGTGTTTGAATTATAAATTTAAAGTGACATTAACTAAGTTATAAACTTTGGACTCCTCTTACTTTTGAAAGTAAATGACAAATTTATATTGTATAAAATCACTTCTATTACCCTCTTAAACATGTGGTGTGGTCTTTACTTGATTTTCAAAAAGTTTATTAACTTGTAAGTTAACTTGAAGTAAGTTTGAAAGTATTTGAAGCGAGAATAGTCGTTATAAGCGCACTTCAAAATCCATTGTTTTCAAGAATTTTAATAAATAAATGGGAAGATATTATTTAGGGTTAGTTTCTATGCTTTTTAAGTACCCTAATGGTAGTACTTACGGTAAAAATTTCAAGTCTAAAATCGTTTGTTAAAGTGGTCAAATCTAGTCACAGGGATCGTTCTTTTCAGTGTTGTTTTAATAAGGACTTTTAACATCATTTATAAATGTTGTAGTAAGTCGCATATGGTTTTAAGTGTTCAAAAATGATATTTAAATTTGGTATCTTTGCCTATTTTTTATAGAGATGTTTCCAAACTCATTTTGAAGTATCTTAAAGTTGGTTGAAGTTTAAATATATTTTTAATAATTAGATACATACATACATACATACATACATACATACATACATACATACATACATACATACATATATATATATATATATATATATATTGAAAAAGTAAAGAAGAGGTTTAACACTAAAAGACGACGAGGTAGGCTTCTCTAATTTCTAAGTGTTAAGATTAATGTCGAGTAGGGAATAAGTAGTAGAGCTCTAACCTACCAAACTTCCCTCTTGGATGAGGAATGGTTGAGTTAGAATGTCGAAAATGTGTTAATTTTGTTGTTTACTTAATTGTTTAGAAGGTAATTAACTCTGCTTAACGCTATAAGCCGACGAGGTAGACTTATCTATTTCTTGGATTTATGACTGATGTTGAGTAGGTACGGAGTGATAGAGCTCTAACCTACTGGCTTCTCTCTTGAACACGAAATATTTAAGTCAGAAATGTCGAAAAGGGGTTAATCATGTTGTTGTTACTTGTTTACGGAAATCATTAGTATTATACTTAACACTAAAAGCTGATGAGTATGCTTGTCTATTTATGAGATTTAAGAATGAAATGTTTAGGTAAGGCTTTGATGCAAGCAGTGATCTAACTTACATGCTTCCCTCTTGAACGAGGAATGATTAAGTTGAAATGTCGGAATCGAGTTAAGTATATGAACATTGATTTGTATAAACAATTGTTTTAACTAGATAATTGATTAGTCGACTATCGAACTTAACCTATTATTAAATTTATATTTTTAAAAGAATGTTTTAAAGATAAACAAGTATGAAATGGCTTTGGGTTTGTAGTGATAATGTTTAAGGAACATCAGTCTTAGACCCTTTGAATAGATTTGTGAAAGCACTTAAATCCTTAAAATGGATATTTTGAAAGAAATTATAAGTAAGGAATCTTCTGGAAAAGGATAGAAAATGAAAAGGTTTAAAGTTAGAAATCTTATTAATGGCTTGTGAATAAACTTATACCATTTGAGATAAGTATATGAATATCTTTTGAAGGATTGAAAGAGTATAAATAAATAGTAGAAATTGATAAAAGAAGTTTTACTAATAAAAATGGTTTTAATTAATAAAAGATTAGTTAAACAAAAAGAGAATTAGAAGTCACTTATGTGAATTAATCGTACTTTGTGTGACTTGATTGTGCTTTGTATGACTTGATTGTGCTTTGTATGTTTACTCGTTTATGGAAAACATTTAGTCGTGTATTTAGCACTAAAAGCTGATGAAGTAGGCTTGTCAATCTGTGAGAATTAAGACTGATATTCATGTAGGGATATGAGCAATAGATCTCTACCTACCGGTCTTGCTCTTAATCGAGGGATAGCGTGAGATGAAAATATCGAAAATGTTATATGTATACGAGACTAGGTTTCCATATGCGACCACTCTCATTATCATTGAATGACCAAATTCATCGATTCAGTCTTGGAGAGACCGTGTAGGTAAGTGTTTTATTTATTGAAAACCACTTCAAGGCTGAGAAACGTGTTCTATCTCTTGGAAGTGGATCCGTTTGAGATGCAGGAATCTAAGTGGAGATTCGAGATCTATTTAAGATGCTCGAATACATGTAGTTGTTTGTGATCTATTCATGATATGGGAATCCACGTGTGATTTCGAGATCTGTTGATATGTTGGAATCCATATGTGGTTTCAAGATCTATTCAAAATGTGGGAATCCAATTGGGGATTCATGTTCTGTTCGAGTGTTGAAGACTCGTGTGAATGATGTCGAATGTGACCTCGACAATCAGAAATGATAGAAAATAGAGTAGGGGCATAGCTTGGGGTTTGACTGATCCACATATGATATTATCACTCCATATCTAGATTATGTTTATTAATGTTGCATGCAGGAGGTGATGTTATTTGGGATCATGTGTTAGGGCGTGGACCGACTATGTTTTCTTTTGAGATATATTTTATCTAGAGCCATACCACGCTCTGAATGTACTTTCTGACCCTTGTAACATTCCATACGGTTTCAAAAGTATTGTTATATGCTAACTACATATTTCTTGAGTTTCTCACTCCAGACTTATATCTGACGCTTTGGTTTTTGTTTTCCCTGAATTCGACATATGCTCTTTCGAGTAGTTTGAGAAAGGCAGGTTTTCGTTGATGTTCATTGGAGATCGAGAAGACGGGCAGGATGTTTCATCCACTGTAGTATTCTTATTTCTGCTTCATTGCTGTTATATCAGCATTTGTGAGGACATGTTGTTATAACTATCTAGGCTGATGATGGTACTTAGGTTTTGTAACTCCAATTTTTTTGTATCAGAGTAACTCCTTGTACTGTTCTTTTGATATTATATGTTATCGTTCAACTATTGATATTTTCATGTTTTGTTCTCTTCTTTCTTGTTCTTTTTCCTTTTCTTTTTACCCTTACCTTTTGTCTTTCTGATACTTGAGTGCTCGACACATGAGTACCATGGATATATTAAAGTCGACTTTCGGGAGTCGAGAGTACGGTTCATTACACTCCACCGTATAGGCCGAGAATTTCATCAATCTAGATCAAATCAAATTAAAACGTGGCACTTCAGATCTTTGAACATTCAGAGAGATCTTCGCAATATCTGGAGGGAGATTCCAAATGATTTTAGGAATTGTTCAATCAATCGAAGTGCATCCGAAGTCTACATCCAATTACAATATAATTTCTTTAGTTATGATTCATATTCTACCATATTATTATAGATTTATAATGTTACCTGGAAGAATTTATATACATAATGTTGTCCCTATCAATATACTACTATTAGTATTATATATATATATATATATATATATATGCAAATATCATTATTTATATCGCATATCTTTGGTTTAATAAAAAAAGTGTTTTTCTAATGTACGGCTTTTATGAACTTTTGTTTATTTGAAACATTAAAAATTATTTTAAATGTGTATGTGTGTATATATCTGTATCTTTAAACATATATTCATAAATTCATTTTAAATTATTTTACGTATCAAATCCTTTCTCAGAACAAAATAAAAAAAATTGAAAATAGTATTATGCTATTTATAAATATAAACTTGTATGTAGTTTGAAAGTAACATATTTATTAACATGCATGTGTGTGTATTCATAATTTAGCAATTTTATTTCTATAAACTTGCGTTCTTATTTTTGTCACGCGGATTTGAAAAAAAAAACTTATTTTTTTTCATAAGGCGACTTCATTTTCATACATATTATAATTGTTTTAGTGTAAGAAATGTAAATTTCTATGTATATACATGGATATATTATTTTCATAAATTATATTCTATTTAAAATATTTTGATATATTAATTTAATATATTATATATATAATTTATTTTAAATTTATATATCTAGATCTGGTTTTTGGAATTATTTTACTAAGTAAACGAACTAGATATTTTGCAAAGAATTTTGAATTCTAAAATTATCGAATTTGTCGAATTAAATTTTTTAATAAATTTTTTGAAATTATAAACATATATATATACATATGTATATATGTATATGTATATTGTTTTGGAAAATAATATGCATATAAAAGATCAATGTGTTCCTTGCAATATAAATCCCAACATTTATACATGTACACAATACATATATGTTGCACGTGTATAATACACACATGAATATATTTGGATATACTCAAATTAAATTAAAATTTTAAATCCAATATATAATTAAATCAGTGAATTAAATAAAATAGGATTTTATGTAAATCGAATAGAGGATCTAAAATTAATTTAGATTTCATAGGCCCAATAAGATTTAAATTAGGGAATTTTTTTGAAATCTGCGACCTGACCCATTTCTATTACCCTCTTCGTCATCCTTCAAGTCCAGTTCATTGAAAGGATCACCGATGTACCAAAGTGGGGGACTTATCTTAAATTGCTATGCGACCAAGTTTTTGATGTAGAGAGTAATCTCTGCATGCTTTCCTTTCTCATACGTCTATTATCATGGAACTTTACCACGTAGCATTCTAGTAGTGTTTTAATCTCCTTCGACCATCTCAACATCGGTATACATACGTAATTCTATTTTCAAACATCACCGGGCCATGACTGCGCAGAAGTTTGATAATGTCCTATAACATCCCGCCTTTTCGCACACTTTAAACCGACACACATGACGATTCAAACCATACGGAAGGGCGGATTGTTATGGGGTAAATAAGAAAAACAGAGAAGAAATAAAACAAAACAGAATCTCACAGCGGAAGGATAAAATATAATAATCAAATATACAGTTCATGAAACAGTTTTACAAAATATTTTATTTTACTTGTACAATGAATATCAGAGTTACCCATACCAATACTATCAATGCAGCGGAATTAAATGGTGTAGTGAAATAATATAGTAGATACTAGTAATACAAATCTTTGTCTTCGTCACGTCCTCCAGAGCTAAATCCTCAAATCCTGAAACGCTCGGACTGACCCGAGCGAATTTGAAAAGACAAAAACACTCGAGTCAGAACTAAAAGATCTTATGTGAGTAAAATTTACAGAAATAAATATGAGTACAGTAACTCAAGAGATGCTCGGGATTTACATCTCCTAAGGGTCCGTTAAACTATTTACTATGTAGTATATTGCGCTATTATAATAATGTCTATTTATAAAATAAACTTACTTTTTAATAGCGTTAAGGGGTTACCCATATAGCCCTTAACACAGAATATATTCCCATAGTCTATACAGTACCGTAATCTCCCCCGTAATGAGCGTCGTCAGAGGGAACTCCATAGGTATGGTACAAAACAAAACTCGTAGTAAAGGCTCGGTATGGTAGGTGACACGGCACAACTAGGCAATGCCAGGGTAGATATACCAATTGCTATCAGGGCTGGTGGAAACGCGCAGCGCGCTAAACTCCCCCAAAATCAAAAATAAAAGTGGCCACTGAATCAATCCAAAGTCAAAGTATAATATCGAAGAGGAGTGTCCGATTAGAGGAATGACCTCATTGGCCCGAGAATCGCTCCTGTTTTAGCCACCTTATGCCAACTCACGGGAGTCGGGTCCACGTATTTACCTTACAGGAAACGCCGCCACCAACCTGCTTCATTCTGGAATCTCCACCGCGTACACGGTTAGTCAAAGTGGTTTTCGGTATCGACAGAGAGTATGTCCATATCCGATCCCGGTCTCTTTGCCAACCAATCGTTATTATAACACCGCGGTCATTTAAAATAGTTTATACTTTAAAACCAGAATAAAAATTCCATTTCAAAACTATGAATACGATATCATCTTAAAACCCAAAACAATATGATATCATTTTATCCAAATATATTTCTTCTCCAAAATCATACTGCTTTAAAATTTAAAATATCTGGAAACCAAATATTTGACTTATACTTTCAAAGCATAATATTTCGAAATTCATATATTTTAAAACCATAACTTCTAAAACTTGAATGGTTTGGATATTCAACGGTATACGAAATAAATGGTTTAACTTTAAGGTTACTTTGTAAAGAAAATAATTTCCATGGCTTTACAAATATATTTCTTTATTTAAAGTCTAAACCAAAATTTAAATACCACTTTCAAGTTCCAAAACCACTTCAATTTCTATATATATATATATATATATATATATATATATATATATATATCCATTTGGAGTATTAATATTTCAAAACTAAAGTTGGAATTTATTCCTTCAACCAAATTAAATGTTCTATTATTTAATCTTGAATATTTACATAAAAATCCATAAATAAAACTCCAACTTCTAGCAATTAAATATTTTCTTCAATTAAATTATACTAGAATATTCATTTTAAATTTATCTTGGAAAAATCCAGTTATAAATATCATACCTTAAAACTTTCCAAACTTAAACATATAATATGAATGATCAAATTCCATTTCTCAATTTTCCCATTTTTATTTAATAGATTTATACACAGCTTAAATTCAAAAATTTTAACTTCATATGTATATATATAGAAGAATAACATCTATAAAATATCAAAATTAAAAAATTTTATAAACTGTATCCCATCCAAACCATAGAAATCACTTTAAAATAATTTATATATAGACCACGGTGCCTGTATAAAATTTTCTATCCTATGGTCAAGTGATACGGATATTTATCATTTCAATCCACAATTTAAAAATAAAATTTTGCGGTTGTATTCAAACCACAACCCCGAATGAAATGAAAATGCATGATGACTTGCAGTTTATACAATATAATTATAGCATTCATTCATCCAAATATCAATCATCAATCATCAATTGCAATCATCATCCAATTTTAAACAATCATTGATACATAGCATATGAATTATACAGGAATTAATAACAGATTATTAACTAACAGTTTCTATTCCATAATAAATTTAATGACTGTTAACTAGCAGTTTATGTGCAAAAATAAATTCTACCTGTCAAATTTTATGCAATAAATAAACTAAATTAACAGTTAAGTTAAATAAATGCGATTTAACAGATATGCTGAATAAAACACGCCAACAGTCATAAATAAATTTCTACTCATATTTAAAATAAATTTAACAAACATAAAAACTTTTAGAAGTTGTGAGTGGGTTAAAACACTCACCTTTTGAATTTAAATCGAATTTAAATCCGATTTAAACCCAAAAATTCGACGGTCTCCGAATTGGTCCAAACTAGTTTCAAACTGTCCGGAATTTAATTACGATCCTAACAAAAAAAGTTTCGCGTGAATCCGAGGTCGTATGAAAAAGTTATGCGATTTAAACGATTTGAAAATCAAAATAAATTATAAAACAAAACAAACCTTAATTAAATACTCGCCACGTCACTATCGTCTTCCACGCGCTTTGGCTACAGGAGCACGTGAATATGCTTCCAGACCGAACCCAAAACGGAAAACGAACACCACCAGTAGATTGCGTATTCTGAGAACTCCAACATATAATTTTTCTGGAATTTTTAGAGGAGTTTGAATTTTGACTTTTATTTGGATTGAAACTGGATCTAGAATTTGTCTGTTGCCATTGAAGAAGAGAAGAAGTTGAAGAAGAAACTATACAGAGGAATGAAGATGGAGGCTAGGGTTTCATCGCCTATTTATAGATATATCGCAAAAGAATAGGTGTGCACGAATTTTAACGTGCAAACGGAGGTGGTCCCAAAAGATAAATAATATTAATTATACACGTTATTGATTTAGGAAATAAATAAATTCCTTATCATTTACATTTTATTTTAAACGTATTTACAAATGTAAATCTAGACGTTTCGTTTACGTTTCAAAATATATCCACAATTTTATTAATTTCCAAATTGATCTAAACAAATTTAGATGTAAATTAAAAGCTGATAAGTCTATCCATTGCAGTGTTAATTTCTCCACTTCCTTATATTTAGAATGGAAACGTTCACTTTATTTCCTCAACATTCTTTTATTTTTCTTAAAATGCTTATTTGTTACTTGCAATTCATAATGTAAACATTCTTATATTCTAAAATGATCAACTTATACAATATTAAATCAATTCTTATATTTCCAAATAATGTACATTCATAATGAAAACATTCTTACATAAATTTTATTAATTGCACTTTGTTTCTTTTCCTTTTTCAATTGAAAGATTTTAATAAATTTATTTCCAATTAATTTTAATCTTCCACTTCAAAACAGACCCTAATTGATGAAATCAATTAAATAAATACGTGAACATTGTAATCCTTATTTATAGTCAAGCAAACATGTTTATAAAATTACAGTTTTCAACAAGCATTAAATTACATACTAAATAAATCTTTTTCTCTATTCAATTAAATAATCAAATGTTTATTCCATCTAAAAATTTTAAGTAGAAGGATTCCATGTTGGGTTCAAAATCTATTATTTTAATATCCTTGAATTTTAGTTTAATCTCTATAAACGAAATATTTAAACGTTAATTTCATTTATTTTGCAATACTTAATTAAACCAAAATATCGTTTTCTAAACTTAAATATATGCTCCCATTGATTCATTCAATTTGCACTTATTGTGTATTATTTTAACAACTCATTTATAACTTTGAATCTATTCCCCAAATTTCACATTTCTATCGTTATATACATTTGAATTCCATCCTATTTAATATTTCAAATATTACGTCATTATCATTAATGAAATAAATATATTGTTAATTATTGGAATTGATTTTCCGTTATAACTTAATATACTAAATAGGTGGTAAATCTTAAATACTTGTTCACATTAACGATTTATTTCTACTTACAAATTAATGCAATTATTACCTATTTCCATCTTTATCTCCAATTAACGTAAAATGTTATATTCAAATTCCATAAATTTCAATTGATTCAAATTATCATATCTATGAAGAACATTTACGTTATTATCCATTTATTACCTTAACTTATTCAACGTAACATTTAATTTATATTTAATGCAATGATTTCCAAATCAATTGAATTGAATTAAATATATATGTATCACTCATAATAACTTGTGGTCACAACTCTTGATCACCATTAATAAGTTTATTATTTACAATCCAATAATCGTCATTCTATATATATATATATATATATATATATATATATATATATACGAATTAACTAATTTAATATTTCCATTTCGTTTTCCTATCCTAAATTTATTACTAAGTGTATTTACTCCATTCCAACAAGTTGGAATTTCATTTTTACTATACAATCATTTCCCTATTCACTTTTATTACTAACCCATCATCATTGCATTTATTGTCTTTTATTAATTTAATCAATTTACCCCATATTCCCTTAAACTCATACTAACGAAACATTCAATTCTATTTATCTCATAAATTCCATTTCATAAATCTACCTGCAATTTCTACCTAGAAATAAGGTTACATTTCCGTTGAAAATACATTTACATCTTACGTTACTACATTAATAGTTAGTAACGTTTATATCATCAACCATCACTTATGAATAATTAGCGTTTCCTATTTATTTTGTTACATTCACTTATATTCATTTATGAATAAATTGGTATTCCCTTTAACCTATTAATTACTAACTTTAATTATTGCAATTCATTTATCTAACATAAATTTTGAATCTATTTCCAAATTTTCATATTTCAATTAATTAACACCTTACAATAGTTTACAAATAAAAGGGATTGTACTAATTACATTATTTATTTTCTTGCATTACTTTATTACCTCTGTTTATATTCAATTTCCGTAAATCAATATTTTATTTCATTGACAAATTCAATACTTGCAACAATTTCCGCTATTACTATTAATTGCAATATATAATTTAATTTGCAAATTTTAATTACCTTTGATACATCAAATTTCAATATTTTCTTTCATATAAATTAATAAGATTTTTATTTCTTTCTAAATTTTAAAATAAAATCCTATTAATTTAATTCATTTCAAACATCGAATTTACGCGGGTCGTTACAGTCGGTCTTTCTAGGAAAGCATTGTACATCGATAAACAATCCACCAAAACGAAAATATGCTTTCGTATAACTGATATGGAATAGTTCTCAAGCTCAACAAAGAAATCCAGCTTCCCTATGGCCATTTTTTTCCTCTGGTAAATCTGTGCAGTTGTTTTTCGTATGGAGCGATGTCCTGCATAAATAACTCCATCTTGTCGAAATCATCCTTGAATAAGATATTGATTGAGCCCCACTATCTACCAATACACAATGCACCTCTACTGGACCAATTATGGACGAGATCATCAGGGAATCAATACGTGGATATTGTTTTCCTTGCAAATCATTGTCATTGAATGTTATCTTGGTCTGTTCTCGATGAAGGGTTTTAGCGTCACGTTCTTTACCTATGGCATACACAAACCCTTCACCCTTTTTCAAAAACCTAGTGGGCATTTTCATCTGTCCCAACTTTTATCTGCTATGTGGGGTTCTCTTATTATGGTATTGATAATCAACCTCCTATCCATTGCATGGCTAGCGCTACTTTCATTTACTCTATTCTGATGCGGGGATTGCTTCAGTGGTTAGTAAGCTGAAATATAAGGGCATTGAGATTGCTGACATATCGCTTCAACATTTTCTTTCTGATATACTCCTCAATAATATTGTGCAAGTAGCGACACTTATTGATGTCATATCTATGAGACTCATGGAACCGGCAATAATTCCCTAAATTCAGACCAGCTTCGATTTACTTTCTTGGTTGAGACCTACTATACATTAATTCTACCTGCATCGCTAGGAAAATGTTCCCCACGATATCATTCAAGTTTATATAAGCACTGAACCTTAGTCCAGTCCTAAATCTTTTCCATTCTATCTTCTTTTTGCTTGTGTCACCTCGGTTAATGTCCATTTCAACAAATGTTTTCACTTCCCTTTGCTATAGCATTCACACTATTCGATGTTACAACCCTAACTTTCACACTAGGCTGTCTTTCAGACGCGACATCATCTCATATATTTTTCTACTTTATAGAATAAGTCTTGCAAGGTGGTCGGTTTTTCCTTAGTCTATCTCCTAACGAACTTCTTTCCTGGACGCACTCCAACGTGTAACGACATTAAGGTTAGTCGTTCATCTCCATTCGGAACTCCAGCGGCTACGGTGTTAACTCGTGTCAAGCACCACTGCAGTGATTCATCATCCTTTTGCTTCACGTCAGACAATGAGTATGGATCATTTGGTTTTTTCGCATGCATCCAGAGTTGGCTAACGAACTTCTCCTTTATCATTGTCCCATAGTGAACTGAACCTGAGGGTAGATGACAAAACCAATAGTGGATAAGTCTGCTAAGAATGGAGGAAAGCATTTGCACAAGATTTCTTCGGTTGCTCCACTCATCAACATGTCCAGAGTGTATCATTACAGGTGTATTGTGGGGTCGGTCAATCCTTTGTATGGGTTCATAGTGAGCATTTTGAAATCTTTGAGATTCCAAACTGTTTCTATACCTAGGGAGAAAGGGCTACCTACTCTGGCTCCTATACCTCATTCCACTTCTTATGTTGAACATGTGCAGTTAATGCGCTCGGTAGATTCGAAGCGGTGGAGGTGCAAAAAGTCATAACGGCGGTACAACGAGGATATAGCGAGATATAGCGGATGACTCTAAAATAGCATATAAAACTCGTACTTAATATTTTTACCCATATATGAATGGTAATTAAATGAAAAATTATCATTCAATTGAATTATAAATAATACATAAATAATTTTAAATAAAAACATGTGCGAATATACTTAAATAAATGAAAAACTGTTATATAACATAATTGAATTTGGTAGAATATTAGAGTATTTTCATTTCTGAAAATATATTAAAAATTAAATCAAATAAATCAGTTTCATAATTTTATAATGTATAAATGCAATTTTTCAATTCATTTTATTAAAAAAGATATAGCGGAAATAGCGGAATATAGCGAAAAAAACGGAAGATAGCGGAAATAGCGAGGATTAAAGCGGAAATGGTATATTCTGGAGCTATATGGAAAAATCGTAGCGGTAAAAATCCGCTATGAGATATAGCGGGTTATAGCGGGGCATTAAGAACACATTCCCTAATAATTCATGCCACTCTATCTTCCGGCTCAAGTGATTGTTGATGATGGGTCGATCTTTCGCCTATAGGTGACAGGCCTTTATCATTCTTTCTATGACGACTCGACCTTCTGTCCCAGTCTCGATTTTGGCTCATAGACGATTCCTTATGATCAGCCCATCTTCCATTAACAACTACTTCAACAGGGGAAGGAGAACATCGATGGCGAGCAGTATTAGCTGCAGCTGGCCCTAATTTGGTACATCCTTTGTTCGGTTCGATGACGGACCGATCCACGAGCGGCTAAACTTTTACTCGTTCCAGCTCTCCTCTTCCCGTTCATTGATTTCCTTGATCAAATTCGCCGTCAGAATAAGACATCTTTCGCCTTCTGGATCCCCCAGACTGGAATCGTCTTCCTGCTTCAGTGTTGTGACAACAGTTTGCGCCTGCCCCAAGCGTGACATAATTCTGTCCACGATAACTTCTGGTTCGGCTGCTTCTGTTCAACTATAATTGCTGTTCAAGGTTTCCCCTATTATTGTTCACAGTTTGAACATTTATAGGAGTGAAAATTTAGGGAGGCTAGACCTACAAAATAGGCAATTTCCTTAACTCGCTCGGACTTGGTATTTCCATATCTTTTGTTTTTAAAAATCTGCTGCATCTCTTCTTGTATACTTCTCTTCTCTCCCTCTTCATTTCTGCAATCTTTACTTGCTAAAACATCCAGTTCTCGCTTCATTCTTACCTGAAACTTCACTGAATTCCCCTAGACTTCCGTAGACCTCCCTTATTCATCCTATTCATTATCTTACACCTTCTGCCCCATTTCTTCCCCTTGTATACTTCCAAAGCTTCAAGAAATACTCCACGAAATATCAATTCCCTTGCAACTCCATCACCATAACTATGGTAAAAAAACAAGGCTTCTAACATAATGCTAATTGTAATTTGGTATGAATGAACGTGTTGGTTCAATTATTCATACATGCAATTAATGATTTCATGTGTAAGTGTGGTTTATGTAGAGCTATCTGCATTGGGAATTGGTGTATAGGTGAGAACTCTTATCTATTAAAATAAGATGTCCAAATGAAGTGTATATCATGTCTTTTTTTAACAATGTCTAGAGTACTATATACATGTATGATCATATGTTTTATCAAAGCAAGCAAGCAAGCACAGAAAATGCAAGAAATTTGAGTTGAATAAAATACTTACATTTCCTCCTATTGATCTCTGTAATATTTTGAGTTTATACCAAAAGAATTTCAACGCATGTACCCAACAAGATGTGGTTGTTTAGGATTAGCCTGCAAACATATATTAAACTTATATCCTCTTTTAACATAGCTTGAAGCAGTCGTTTATGTTTCTATGAATATAGATATAAATGTTTGTATCTACATTCTTTTACATCTAAAAATCATGTCATTTTTCCTCTTTATGTTTGCAACTACACAAATATCATAATAATACTCACTCTTTTACTGTAAATAAAAGAAGATTTAACAATTAATTTAGTTTCGATGTAACTTAGTTCAGGCTTGATTTTATTTACCATCATGGCATTGATTATAACCTTATATGTATTTAACCATATTTCTACACATGTTTAGCTTGCATATATTTTCAGGGATAATTCAGTAGTTAAAGAAGAACAGAGGTAATATGAAACACAAATTGAAGCTAGGAAATTTCTGACTGCGAGTGCATGATCAGGTTTATGATATTTTGAAGTATTCTTCTTTCAGTATGTTTATTGGCTCCTTTTTGTTCACTCTGGCTTATAAATACAGATGCATTTGTACCATGGTTCAAAATTTTGACGGAATTTCAGTTATTTTGGTAATTTCGTTCCGGTTCGATCATAACCATAACGGAATCCAGTCAAAATGCCAGTTTCCGTTAAAGTTCTGGATTTTCTTGTCAAGTATAGAGAAAGATAGTAAAAGATTGCAAAAATAAAGAATACAAAAAATGAAACAAAAAAACAGATTCAACAAAACAATATTTAGATGGACAAGAAAAAAAGTTGTTATACTTTTGTCAATTTATACTAGAATCATAATAAAAAAATTCAAAATTTTCAAAAGTAATCGAAAATCTGAAAATCTCAAATGGACGAAACTGAACCTTAAACTATATATATATTTTTTCTTTTAACCATGTACTTTGTATGTAATCTAAAGAATGTACCATAAATTTATGATAGTATTGGATATTTATTAGTGTATTTAGCAGTTAAAAAAAAACAGAATTCTCGAAATATCTGAAATATAACTAGAAATTTTAAAATTAGCAATGACCGAACGGAAACGGAAAATAGAATTTTGAACCTTTTTGTACAGATATTGTGGTTGTAGGTACGAAGTGGTTTGAGAATCAGTATCTGCTGTTGTAAAATATATAGCATGAGTGCATGATATTATTAACTATATGTGAGTAGTTATATTCCATGTCCTTTTACTTTGTATCTTCATTTTTATATTTTGTTGATTAGATACTACATAAAATTAATGGTTGGCAGTGCTGAATGGATGCAACTCATTGGAGCACTAATGTCCCAGGTTTAGCAGTCTCCCACTAAAGTATCTGCTTTACTCCAAGTCTTATGACAATGAGCCATGTAGAAATGTCAATATGTGTTTACCTTATTTTTACTTTGTTTTAATTTGCAAACATTTGCATCTTATCTATGTATAATTAAAATGTCTACCTTTTTGTGAATCCGTTCCATAGTTGTCATGATCAAACCATGAATCAAACTATGATGGCTAAAAATTTAAGATTTTGATGTCAGAAAAGTGCATATTTTATTTTTCAAAAATTTACATATTTAATACACAAAAATATTTATAAAAAAAAATGCTAAACAGGCGAATTGTGGATGGTCTTCAATGTCTCCAACAGGAACTGTGTAGCCGAAATTATGTACCGGTGCAGTGCACAATTAGAGCTGTTGTGAGTTGCACGAATGCGCTAACATAACCGCCATATTGTGCACAACATAAAAGCTGGGTAGCGGCGAATTTGACAAAGCTTATAGTAATTTTGAATGTGCTTGTAGTATCAAAGAACTAAATGATGAAGTTTGTTTTTTTGATTTTGGGACGGTGATTATTTTTTTAAATGTAGATCTAGTTCTTTATTTTGATACAGTTGAGAAAATGAATATGATATACGGTAAAAAAGTATGGAAAAAAAAATAAAAAAATCGTGATTCAAACAGCTAAAATTGATGGTTGAACAAGTATTTGAAGGTCCAACCTTCGGTTCATGCACAACTAAGGTCTAATTGAGTTTCGGACCATAGCGATCCATGGTTCGAGGTTTTTCAAGATTGGACTGGTTGGGTCCAGTAGTGATAACACAAATCTGTTATATTTTATTCTAGATTCTTCCATTTTGACTTTTCATACCTCTTTATTTATTTATTTATTTTATATTTTTGCGATTCTAAATTCATAAATTATAGTAACAATAGTTTAAAATCTTTTGATCATGTTGTTTTCATGCTACCTGGTATGCTTGTTTGAACAGGTAATTTTGGCTTCTTCGGATACCATATGAGTAAACATTTTTAGAAACATACTTTTTAGAAACATATTTTTTATGATCTTTTGGTACATCTGTGTGTATTACAGTGAATAAGAGGATATGAAACAAATAACCTTTTCTCTTATGCCTGGGATTTGTCCATTTATTGTTAAAGTTGTTGCTCTACATGCATATCATATTCATGATTTAAATTACTACTTGATTAGCGTATTTCTAGGAAATATTCCAAGAAGAGCAAATTTTTTTCTGTAACATGCCACCGCGTAATTTTAGTTTATGACTAAACATGCAATGATTAAAAAGCTATATGAATTTAGTACTTTTTGTTGTGCGAAGACTGATAATTTAGTTAATGCAGCTTCTAAACAAGCCCTTCAAAACATAATTTTAATCTTACGTTGGATGCAAAAACAATCGGGGCTTCATTTTTGTAACCATTGTTTCTTTGGTTTCTTCTTGGGTGGCTAAACATCTTTGTGATCTACTAGAATATATTGTAACATTATAGCCACTGCTGAAATATTATGGTAGTTTGGGTTTTAAATCTTTATTTTTCTCAGAAGAAAATCAGAATATTTTATTAATTTTTTGACAGTTGCAATTTTCCCTTACTAATGCAATCAACTAAATGATGAAAAAGAACAATTGGTCCGTCCGTTCTCACCATTGCACGCTGTACTGGACTACGTACAATTATACACAGACGTAGCAATAATACACAGACGTACTTATAGCTCTTCATTATGTTAAACCAACAGTTATAATTTTGAAATAGTGAAAACAGAGATTGAGGAAACTAGGATAAAATGTTGTTAAAAAAGGGAATGCTTAAGTTGATAATCATGCGCAATGTAAGAAAGCAGTAATCTAATAGCAAGATAATGATTCGATATAACATCTCTAATTGATCGAACAAATTGGTTACAAAAGAGGAATAGAAAGAAATTAATCTTTGATGATAGTTGTAATTTCTTTGATATCACACTTTTTTGGTGTGTCAACATTAACTATTAAAAATGTCCATCTATAGATATTAACAAACCCTAGTATTCTAATTTAAAAGCAAAATATGCCTATATATTTGTGCAAATAATTTTCTTTTGACTGTATTAAATATATATAATTTATAGAAAAACAATTCACGAGCAAATCACCCTGTCGTCACGCGTGAAACACGTGCGGTAATGGTCGTCATCATAATCATAATAAAAAATACGGAGAAAAGGGCACCTTAATTGGTCCTAGAATTTTCTGACCTTTTTTTTTGTTGGGTAAGATTGGGCCTGTATTGCTCAACTGAACAATAAAGAAGGGAACAAATAAAAGTATTCTCTTTGTGGGATATGAATAATTAGGTAAGACTGAACATAACCACCAGCTATAAATAATTGACTAGAAAAGATCTCGATGCATATTTAGGTTTAGTCTTAGTTTTTTGATAGCATGACCGCTTGATAAAACTAATACATGTTCAGTTATTTATATTATCCAGCGCCTAATTGTTAGTTGCTTTTCTTCAGAATTTAATTGATTGCATAAAAGGGAAATAAGTCAATACTAAAATAAGGGATCTTCTTTTTCTTTTTCTTTTCTTTTTTAATTTTTTTGAAAAAGAAAGAGATATACTATAGGTAAACAAGTATGCAATGCTTTCAAAAACCTAATTAACCAAACTGTTACTGATTTGCTTAGCTATCGAACTTCAACCATAGGCTAATTCAGTTACATGTCATTTTCTCAGTAGGTGCTATTAAATTTAGCATACAACATGACACTATGACTTTATATTCAGATATATATGTTGATAGAGGCATTTTAAGAAGTGGAATCAAATTTAGCCTGGATGTGTTTTGAATGTTCAAACCAAGGTTCAAAATTCCGTTTTCCGTTCCGATCAATGTTAATTTTAAAATTCCCGGTTCCGTTCCGGACATTCCGAAAGTTCCGCTTTAATTTCGGTTTTCTAATTCCGACATTTTTTTGCTTTAATTTGCTATATACACTAATAAATAACCAATATTGTCATAAATTTATAGTATACTTTTTACATTACATATAAAATACACGTTTTAATTAAAAATCTAGTGTGTAAGATTATGTATTGTTCATTTGAGATTTTAAAGCTTGGATCAATTTTGAATTTCTTTAATTTTTCATTACGATTCTATATAAATTAACAAAAGTATAACAACTTTTTTTTATGAAACTATATGATTTTTTCTCCATTTATTTATTGTCCCGATTAATTTTTTTTCTTTTTTAATTAATATAAATTTATTGTATTTTTTTAATTTTTTATAAAAAAATTTCAATATTTGAAAAGCAAATTCGGAATTTTGACCGGAACTGGAATTTTGACCGGATTTCGTTCCGGTTATGAACAGAACCAGAACGGAATCGCCGGAATAACCGGAATTTTATGAAACTACCTGTTAGATTGTGAACCTTGTGCCCTTAAGCGCACTTCAAAGTTGACCTAGGTAGGAAGCATAGAGACATCACTTTTACGATGTATTATTGTTGCAGTCTTTTCAAAAAGATACTGTCCATATATCCTTCTACTTGTATTAGATTCATCCTCCGATTCGGATTAATAAGAGGAAGTTGGTACTAGAATTCAAATGCTGTCGGGATTGTATAGAGCCTGTGAGTGTTTAAACGAGGGTAGTGCAAAAGTACTAACATGAAGTAGAAGCAAACTATATTAATCAGATTTATCAATGTATAATTTTCACATTTTTACACGTAGTAAATGAAAGTCCAGCCCGCTTATTTTTTTCTTAGAGCATTCATTAACTCATGAGAAATTTTAGATGTGCTTTGGATGAATTTTTATTTTGATTTTAAGCTGGTATTGTCTTGTTTCAGTTGTAGCTGTATGTTTTATAGACTGTTTTAGCATTCTCAGTACACATGTTCATAAGTAATTAATCAAACTAAAAGCAACTTAAAAGCTATCATCCATGAGCTACTTTTTTCACATATTTTTATTTTTCATTTTACAGGTATATACTCTCTACATTTATGGACTTTTCTATGCATCAAGGTACGAACTTTATATAATAGTTTGTTTATAATTCATGTCAGTTGTTGTAAGTGCATCATTATTGAGATTATTGGCAGTGGAATGAGCAGCACACTGTTCGTTGGCTAGATGCATCAACTTGCACATAAAGTTATTACACACGCATCATTATAGTATTTTTGAAGTACTAGTCTGAGGTAATACAAACCCAAGTATGTGGGAGCCTTGATATATGATTTATGATTGTTTTTACACCAAACATATATTCTCACACAGCACACTCCCACTAAATTTTTTAATGCCATAGTACAGATTCTATAATATATAGCTATATATTTAGTGAGGTATACTAAAATGAACTGTATCTCGTTTCTTTCTGTGCTAAAAATACCAAAATTTACTTATATAACAGATGAAATGGTAATCTGTTTTGAACTCTTATATAACTGCTGATAGCTAACACTAAGTGTACTCAAATCAAGATGTTTCTTTATGAAATTTTGTGGATTAGTAGTAATTTGAAAGAAGATGAATATAGGATTATATTCTAGTTAGAAAAGCAACAGCATAACATAGTAATGGTTTCGGACGCTTCCACCGAATGACTGATTTGATATGCCTACAAATGACTGCCATACATAAATAGATGAATAGAGCCAACCAACTTATGGAGCTAGATATTACTAATGCAAGTGCATGGATCATCATGTATTCTTCTAATAAAGTTGAATAGTATTTATAAAAAGTTGCATTTTGCCTTAGAATCCATCAGTACACCTTTTTTCTTTCTTCTGGTTGATCAGCTAGTGCTGTTAGAATTAGTTTGATGCAGACGTTCTTCTTCATCAGGTTGTACTATGATTCTCCATTAAAGGTGAAAATCGTATATTTTGTCGGTTAACTAACCGATGAAAGATTCTTGGTGAAAGTACTTTAGATCATATGCATTTTTGTTCCTTGATAATAGTCAGAAGTTGTGGTTTCTGATCACAAATAATAAAGTTAAAAGCAATTCCAAGTCCGCGGATGCGGCGCATTGAAAATGAGGCTTGTGTTCTGGTAAAAAGATCCAAGTTCAAGCTCAATTCCTACTATGCGCTTCCCTATCCTATATAAATTTACCCGGAGGTATGGATGCTTTGATCAGCGGACGGCTTCCCGACACCCTTCTCAGAGGTGGCCTGCTGGGTTCTCCTGGGTTAAAAAAAACAGTCCAAAAAAATTATAATTTAAGTGTTAGAGAACCATTTAAGATCACAAAACCAACTCTTGGTATTTATATATAATTTATTTTATAAACTTTCCGATGTGGACAAATCTCAACAGTGAGAATGCTCAACTTTTAATAAGATTACCATATTTATTCTGTTTTATTTATTTATTCTGTTTTATTTATTTGTTCCATTTCATATATTTTAGGTGATTGGGAAAAAGATCTACTGACTTCAATCGTTGCTACTTGATTTTTTAATCTTTTATCAACATAGCTAGATGATCAGCTATAATTTGGAGATATGCTTTGTTGTTGTTATATTCACACCAGAAGCAAAAACCGTTCACATCTTTCTCAAAATTATTGCATCACTGACTAATAATTATGAAAGCTGCTTTTCTATTTTGTTTGATTGCTCAATAATATGTATTGTGAAAGCAAGTAGAGTAAAAGAGAGAGAAATATGACAGTTTTGAATATAGTCAAGTTGATAGTACTTGAAAGTTGAATCAAATGATTGAAGACTCATTTACTACAAGAATGATGTAAATCTTAACCTTGTTCAACCTTTTTCAGTTCAGAGTTACTCACATGTATTGATGCAGATTATCCACTCACATTTTTAATCTTCAAATGTATATCACTTTTTATCATGTGCTTTATGCAATAAATCATAATTTTTGGTTTGATCACTCAGTTTATAATTGATGCAGTTATATAAATCTTTAATTACTTATTTTGCCTTCATAATACCCTTTAATCTCAAGTATCTCTTAGCCTTAGCCTCATGTTATGTTTCTCAAATCATGATTTTACCTTCATGCTCTTAAATCTTATTCTAAAGTTGCAGTTGATGATGATGAATATTGGACTGATAATTGAGCAGACAAGTTTTTTTTTTTTTTTTTTTTTTTTTTTTTTTTTTAAAAGAAAAAAAAAGAGGAGAACATTAAATTTGTGCATGGATTAAAAATAATAATTAAAACAACTAATGGCATAATGATTCTAGGAATCATCTGATCTTTCTTTTATGGAGTATCTCTTAGCTAGCTAGCTTACTATACAGCTGTCACGAAAATAGTAGTAATATATCACCAAATTGTACATAATCCTTTAGTTTAATCCCACTTAACCTATGATTAACTACACATGCATCACCCTGATTATCTCTTATAATTTAATCCCCAAATCTCTTCAGGTTCAATCATATGATTCCATTTCCTTATTCTCCTTTAGTTTAATCCCACTTAATCTATGATTAACTACACATGCATCAGCCTAAGGATGAGTGGTTCTTTGTGTCATTTCAAATAATTCAATAATGATGGTACATAATGATCCACTCTTTCCACCAATAAATTATAGTGTGTTAATTCTAGCTCTCTTATTAGACTACAAAATTTACAATTATATCCGCTTAGCCTAGGGTTCAATTCTTTTATCCTCATTTTCACTATTCTCATATGCCAACTACGTCACAGTCATAAATTTTTGTATCATCTTCGTCTAATCATCTCAGTGTTATCTTTATTTATTTTAATTTTTTAAAATTGGCTTCTTAGATGGTAGTATATACAATTCTTAAATAATATACAAGATACTACATGTCAATATATGTTTGAATCGCGTCATTCAAGTTTGGAACCATTGACATCTCACGCAAAAGTTAAAGCATCTAACCACCGAGACAGTAGTATTGGTCTCAACCATTAATTTTTGTGTTATCTCATTACTTTGACAACATGGTGGGACTCAGTTAATAATTATTTTATATGTGTGGTTGTGATTCAATTGAGCACCCAAGGACAATGGAAATAGGTAGAGAGGAATTGAGCTCTTATACATTGAATATACATTGCACTTAGATTCCTCTATCACAAAAATGTTAAAATTTGAAGAAAAAACCCAAAGAAGAAATTGTATTTTGTGACAGAGGTGGGTCTTTTGTGTTGATGTAGTATTTTGTCTAGATATAGGGCTCCCACACTCGTGGGTAATGGGCCCTTAATGCATAGCTAGCTCAATTATGTAGTATACATAGAAGAAAAATAAATTGTTTTTGACCAATTAATTGTGTACTACTACAAAATAGACAGAGAATAGAGGTAGATTAATATAGGAGGACCATTGCCATTGCCATAGTTATCATGCGTCACTGTCCTTAAAAAGATGTATGTTAAGTTGCTCCCTTGCCTCATCTTTACCTTTTCTTTTTGTGACCTTTCAGAAGAAACTAGCGTCTAATTTTTTTCACTAGTTTTTTGTTATACTAGTTACAGTAATGTTATATGACATTGAGTTGTGTTTTAATTAATGGTTTGCTATAGCTAATCAAACCGACCGTTAAGAAGGTTTGTACTATAGACTTTCAAAATTAAATTGTGTGAACTAAAACAAATTAAAACGAGTTTTTAACACGTCTCCTTCAATCTGTTCGATATTGTTTACTTTGTTTTGTCCACAAATGTCATCTTAAATCTTTTCCATATTAATTTTTAATCTTCAATGCTATTATCATTTGATATAACTACAATTGATAAAAAAATTAAACTATTTCTTTTCTTTCTTTTCTTTCGACGTACTGTAATTGAGCAGTCAGTTTTCCACCATTCTACGGTCGTACTAATAACACCCGAGATGACGCAAATGAGATCATAAAATGATAGGGTATTGTAAAATAATTAAATATGAATCATTTAAAAAATAATCAAAAATGAATACACTTTTGAATGATGGTTTAGGATGTTCAAAAGGAACAAATGAACATATAGATCAAATTATGAGGAAAATGAAGACAAAGAGGTGATGAAAGGCGAAAGGGATAGGAGTGAGATTGGTGTTTTAATTTTATCTGCTTTTTTGTTTCTTTCCGCTAATGAATTAGCAAACAATAAAAATGGGCCGTGAAGCCCGTGTAGGGCCCACTTGCGAGCTCAACCGTTCATTATGCTCGCATTAATGCCCTCCAATTGCAGCTTAGATCGCTAAAAACTTGTCGCTTTACCAACTAATCAATATCTTCGCTACAAGCTAAAATATCAACTGTTCAGTTCATTTGAATACAATGGACTGTCGCACTAAAAAAAAAATATCAATTATGCTCGCATTGATGTTATACGTGCTATTGAGCTTGATATATACATTAAAAAAATTAATCAATTTTTTTTTTTTTTTTTTTTTTGTAGTTCTCTAACTGAATGGCAAAGATTACTAAATAATCTTAATTCACTAGAAAAAAAGAAAAAAGAAAAACAGTAAGTTAGAGATAAGAGGACTTTGGATTTTGTAAACGCGGCTTCAAATAAAACCAAGAGAAATCCCTATCATTTAGGCATCCAACAATTATTGACGTTAACTAATCTCTACACGTAAAGTTAAAAATATTGTGGACAAAATAGCAATGGCGAAGCTGATTGGTGAACCAATTACACGTGGCAGTCATTTGTTGAACGTTAGGGGGACAGATAACCACGTGTCAGCATGTGACATGTCAGCGTGATGCCACGTTACTGCGGGACCCGTTTCTATGTCAACTTATTGCATCCAACGCGTTTGTCATGGAGTCCACGCGTTTAATCCGTCCGGGTGAACCATTGACGCCGACTGCATGTGATAATAATTTCCTTATGTTTTATTCTGAAATTGTGTTTATAGCGCTGCTTTGATTTAAATCCGCAGAGCACAACCTATTTGGTCCCAGCTATCATAAATGTTTGTCGTTTAAATTCAAATTCAAATACAAACGAGACATATTCTTTTTCAAACTCGACGCTGTTCTGTATTCCATCATGAAAACCTATCAACCTCCGCAACCTGGTCGACCGCTATCATCAGAGTCGTTACCACCGCACCCACATCCAGGGAGGTCACCACCCTCTTGGACCCATTTCGTAGTGGTAGTTAAATAATTTTATGAAAAAACTTCTTAACGGTTTCTATTTTTTTATTATGTTTTGATAAACGATTCCTATATTATTTATTAATATTTAATCACGCATATAACGATAAAAAAATGTCACGGTTTTAACGATCAACTGGTTCAATCATCAAAGCTTCTAAGCATGAACTATTACAGTCACGTCCATGGTTCGATCTTCAAAACCGTGCTTATTAGCACGTTCGTCTTCCTTTACAACACAAATAATAAATACTTTCAAACATAATTAATAACAATAAAACGATTAATTCCTCTTTCAAACACTCCTTTAAATGCCTCTGTCTTTATACAAGAGCACATTCTCATGTCAAAAATAATTCCCCTTTCGCGCTCATCTCTCTTGCCCTTTTTGTGTGCGAAAAGAATGCACACTAAGTCTAAAGCTGCGTACATATGCATTCATTGGTTCTATTTTAACTTAAGAACTGTACCGTACTTAAAAAAATGCTGATTCAACCGGCATAAACTGCAATTGGGCTTATTCAGGGATAATCTCTTTTAGGGCTTTTGAGAGATTTAGAATTCAGTGGGAGCCTTACTAGATAAATATAATAAATCAATCTAATAACTGTTGAGTCAAGATTTTTATACAGTTTTGATTTCTGACAAAGGGATAAGCCGTGATCGACAAAAAGAAGTTATTCAGACACAAAGAGCTCCATATGATTAGAGGTTGATTATTTTGTATGTTAGTAATGATTATTTATGTTAAAATCTATCCTCAAATAATCTTATGCCTTTAATCTTCGAATATATATATAAATATATATGAGTGCACATTAACTGTGCAGTCTGGACAAAACCGGTCGACCGGTCAAAACCAGGTGGTCGACCGTTTTTGCCCAGAATGCACAGATAATGTGCACAAGTGAACATAACGTATACATATATTCAAATTCCTGTCTACTGGTCATTTTTTGACCTGTCGACCGTTTTTAAACAGAGAGCAACCTTTTCCAAAAGACACTTCTTTTCTCCAAAGGTTGCATCTCTTACCTTTCATCAAAGATCATATCTCTTAATGGCAACTGTTCACAAAGAGTTACAACTATTTTTCTCTATATATACTCATCAAAATCATCGATTCAAGATACATGAAAACATGATTACATATGCTTTTTACTCTAATCTCTGATCTTACTTTCTACATACTCCTGCATTCTAAAAGCTCTCAATTATTTATTGAATCATTGAAACTATTTCATATCTTTTGATTCAATAAGTAATATACTTTCCTTAATCTTTTCAAAACATCATTCGCATACTTTGAGGATAGGATTATAGGAAGGGTGTACTACTAGTGACAAATCCGTGTTTTCAAGAGCACAAGTTGTCAACAACAATTGTATTTGTTCTTTTGTTGAAGTCCTTTGTGTTGTAAGAGGCAAGTGTTGAAGTCCTCAGTGTATTAGAGGCGTGAAATCCCGTTTGGTTGCTCGGGTGTTGTAAACCTGTTCCTCCGGGTGAAGCGAGGTAGTTAATAGTGAAAATCCAGATAGAAGTCTGGGACTGGACGTAGGACGGTGCTCCGAACCAGTATAAAAATCTCTGGTGTGATTTTTCTATTTTTTATTTACTATGCTATTATCATCTATTTCCGCATTTATATTGTAATCCATATTACACGATCCGTGTGTACTATATTAGCACATATAATTGTATACACACCGCACTTTCATTTGGTATCGGAGCCTGGTTTTCTAGAGATCGTAACAACATCCTAGAATAAATGGCTACAAAGAGATCTAGTCAAGGCAATAAGAAGAGGAAGAGCAATAAAGAACAATCAAAGGAGCAAACAAACAAATGCTTCATGGTAAAAGATAACGAGGTTAGTGATCTAACTTTTGATGATATGATAGAAATAAATTCAGAACTTCTAGACACTTTAAAAAGTCTCAAAAGAAAATATAAGGAAGCTCTGGAAAATCAGAAGAAAGCAGAATTCGAAAGAGATATGCTTAAAGACGAGAAGAGAATATTAGAAGAAGAACTTGAGAAAATTCAAGATTCAGACAATTCTCAACTCGCTCTATTAAGTCAAGAAATAGAAGCTCAAAAAGAAAAGAATAATGCTCTAGCTTCTGAAAATCATGAGTTAAAAACAAAAATTAAAATTGTTGAGTTAGATAACACTAGTCTCAAAACTAAGCTTGATGACATTACTAAAAATATTTCCAATTTTAATAAAGGGAGAGAAAATTTATGCAGGATTATTGAAAATTCTCAACCTGCTTCAAATAAGAAGGGATTTGGTTATGTTAAGAATTCAAAAGCTCACAATGATAGAAGTGGTGTAGGCTATAAACAAGCTAAAAGTAAAAATAGTACTAGATATGCATTCATGTATACTAACTTTAGTGCTAGTACTAGTAATCAAGATAGTTTTAAAACCAACTATAGTCATAATAGTACTTTGTTTAGAAATGATAGAAATTATTCTTCAAGTACTAAGCTAATGACTAATAGTATTAAGATATGGATTCCAGCTAATATAATTGATCATGATAAACAACTTTATATTAGCAACTATTATAAGAATGTAATTTGTAATGAAAATTATATTTATAAAGGTTCAACCACACCCAAATGGGTATGGTTTCCAAAGACCTAACCCCCCGGACCCTAACATAGTAAGTGGGTACCGAAAATTATTATTATTTTTTGCAGGTACTCAGAGAAACAAAAGGAAAATGATAGATTTTGGAATTTCAAAGAATGTTCCATATGTTTAATAGAATTACGTGCTTACAATAAAATATGGACTTCGGTAAATATGGTAAAATTTATTTTACTTTTCCTTCATAATTAATAATGAGTTTATCTCGTTATATACAAGATATTTTATATAATTTTATATATTTCCCCATTCTTTTTGATAATGACAAAAGGGGATAAATTCATATGCATATAAATAGAGGGAGATATTATACTTAGGGGGAGATGTTATACTTAGGTAGAGCTTTAAAGATATTATCTGGCACTTGTACTAAATAGTGTCGTGTTTTAATTCGTACTAGACTTGTGTGTATTATCATCTTGTGTGAATGTTACTCTTGATCTATGGTAGTAGTTTTATGTTGCTTATAATCTCTTTTACATCCTCCATTTAAACAACTCCTTTTTGTCGATGACAAAGGGGGAGAAAATTGTGCTAACAGTATATATGCAGGACACAATCTCAGGGGGATATCTTATACAGGGGGAGATTCATAAATATGTTGTCATCAATCAAAAAGGGGGAGAATGTTGAGTCAAGATTTTTATAGAGTTTTGATTTCTGACAAAGGGATAAGCCGTGATCGACAAAAGGAAGTTATTCAGACACAAAGAGCTCCATATGATTAGAGGTTGATTATTTTGTATGTTAGTAATGATTATTTATGTTAAAATCTATCCTCAAATAATCTTATGCCTTTAATCTTCGAATATATATATAAATATATATGAGTGCACATTAACTGTGCAGTCTGGACAAAACTGGTCGACCGGTCAAAACCAGGTGGTCGACCGTTTTTGCCCAGAATGCACAGATAATGTGCACAAGTGAACATAACGTATACATATATTCAAATTCCTGTCTACTGGTCATTTTTTGACCTGTCGACCGTTTTTAAACAGAGAGCAACCTTTTCCAAAAGACACTTCTTTTCTCCAAAGGTTGCATCTCTTACCTTTCATCAAAGATCATATCTCTTAATGGCAACTGTTCACAAAGAGTTACAACTATTTTTCTCTATATATACTCATCAAAATCATTGATTAAAGATACATGAAAACATGATTACATATGCTTTTTACTCTAATCTCTGATCTTACTTTCTACATACTCCTGCATTCTAAAAGCTCTCAATTATTTATTGAATCATTGAAACTATTTCATATCTTTTGATTCAATAAGTAATATACTTTCCTTAATCTTTTCAAAACATCATTCGCATACTTTGAGGATAAGATTATAGGAAGGGTGTACTACTAGTGACAAATCCGTGTTTTCAAGAGCACAAGTTGTCAACAACAATTGTATTTGTTCTTTTGTTGAAGTCCTTTGTGTTGTAAGAGGCAAGTGTTGAAGTCCTCAGTGTATTAGAGGCGTGAAATCCCGTTTGGTTGCTCGGGTGTTGTAAACCTGTTCCTCTAGGTGAAGCGAGGTAGTTAATAGTGAAAATCTAGATAGAAGTCTGGGACTGGACGTAGTACGGTGCTCCGAACCAGTATAAAAATCTCTGGTGTGATTTTTCTATTTTTTATTTACTATGCTATTATCATCTATTTCCGCATTTATATTGTAATCCATATTACACGATCCGTGTGTACTATATTAGCACATATAATTGTATGCACACCGCACTTTCAATAACACTATGAGAAAAAACGAATCAGACGACAGATATGCTCCGTTGTCTGAATGAATACTTATCCGTCGTTTATTTCTGTGTCGTTTCATTACATATCAGACCATAGATATGCTCCGTTGTCTGATGTGTTATTCATGTTTTACAAATAGTAGAGATGAATATTTTATGTTGTCTGAAAGTTAATAAAATAACAGTTTTACGTTGTTTGATGTTATAGTATGATTTTCAAAATTTTCTATTTATCCATACCAATTACAGTTATATTATATATTTGAAGAATGAAACAAATGAATCGTAATTTTATCTAAACAAATATTTTATTTCAAATCAAATTCACATATAAAACAACTTTCACTATGCTTGCACTTTCAAATACAATACAACTTTCACCATTCTTACATTTTCAAATACAATACAACTTTCACTATCACTCTCATTTATACAACTTTTCTCTACACTCTCATTTATAACATTTTTTTGCTAGCACTCGCTTACACTCACTCGAGTTTTTTTTATTGATCTTCATTTGCTTGCTCCAGCTTGTGTCCAATCATCTCTTATACCTGTCAAAAAAACAACGCAGTAAAATGAAAATGGAAATAAACCTAAGCTGCAAAAATTAAATTAAATTTGAATGTTAATATTGCCTCAATTTATTGGTTTGTTTTCTCTTCATGTTTTAGACATGGTCGGAAAAATATAATATGCACGGACAACTTATGATATGCACAATGTATCACTATGAATATCACAAGGCCGGACATCAATCAAATCTCATGAACTATTGCAATGGTCAAGCCCAAAGGCTCAACACAGTGCAAATGTGCACAAGGTCAAGCCCAAGCCTCATCGGGCTCAACTCAAGTGCGCAAGGAAATGCAACTCAAACCAGAAAATTAAACCAGAAATATACAAACCAGAAAATCAAACTGGAAAATCACTCAGGTATATACAATGTCACAGCAGCAGTTCTACTAATGAACAAGTGAACAATTCAAAAGCAGCTCAAGATAATTCAAAATACGGTACAAGTATGTATATATAATAGTATGTACAAATATGTACCGAGGACTTAAAAGTGTAGAAGTGCAGTTCAAAAAGCCATGTATAAGTGAAAAACGATGCATGTTTTCATTTCAGTTCAAAACAGATTGCCAAACCATGGAGCTTCAAAAGTATATGTGAGCAACACACATATACACATATTCAAAATACAAAAGATGCTAATATTTCACACATACATACATACATACATACATACATACATACATACATACATACATACATACATACATACATACATACATGTGTGTGCATATGTATACATGGAAGTAACAAGCAAGAAGATTGCATATAGCAGTAATAAGCACATTCAGGTACCAAAATCAAAATGGTTCAGAAAAACAAGTTCAACTAGGAAAGAATTCAAGATAGTGCACATAAATAAGCTCGGACAAAACAATAAGTGCCAAGGAACATAAAATGGTTCAGAAAAACAAAGTTCAACTCAAAATGGTGTAGAAAATCAAAATGGTCCAGCAATTTAAATTGCTGGCCACTACGAAGGGGGGAGGGTCCTAGGGGTGGCAACCCCCCAGGTGGGGGTGCGGGGGCAAACGGGTACACATATAAAACCATAATCACATATTCACACAAGCAAACACGGTGCAAACATATATGTATGTACATTTATACATAACTAGCAACAAGCAAGAAGACACTTCAAGCATCAACTAGTTCAACAACAACTAGCACTAATGCAACAAGTTAGCATCAACTAGTTCAACAGTGATGATTTTATATAATAAGTGCAAATTCCTTTCAATCAGAAATTTGCAAGCCTCAAGGGACAAGAAGACCAAACAACAAGCTTTAGAGCACAAATTAGCATCAAAAGGAAGCAATCACCAAAATCAGGCAAGGCAGCATAAGCAAGAATCTTCAACCAAGATCAAGCAACAAGGTGCAAGCTCCACAAAGTCACAAAGTAAATTGCAAGAACCAGGTGCAAATTCAAGAAAACATCATGATGTAGATAAATAGGCAACATATACATGTGCAAACATCATGATATATACATAAATAGGCAGCATATACATATGCAGATGTAATAATCAAGAGCAAGGACCCAAAAGCAAATGCACACAGAACAGGTTCATGAACACAAGCATTTCAACAAAGAGATCGGGAATTTCAAAATTGAAATCATAGGAAATAAAGTAAAAAATGAATCTGTTCAAAATTGAAAATCATAAAATTGAAAAAATAAAGGCCAAATTCATAAAATCAATGTCCATATTATATTCGATATGGATTCAGGAATTTCAAAATGAAAATGTAGGGATTCAAACCCTATAAGTTAACCCATATCATCATCGGCAAATTTAACATAGTTCGGGCATAAAATTGAAAGGGGCAAAATTACTAAACATACCAAATCGATAGCAATCAACTCGAAAAAGAAAGCAACCACACAACAATCACGGCTAATCAAAGTATGCGAGCATCAGAGAAGAAGGAGTATCATTCGCACTTCAAATTCCAAGCGGTGGTTTTCGATGTAGAAATCCTATATCAGAACGAAGAGGGAGCACGACCATCAATTTATTGAGAGTGAGAAAAGAGGGAACGTGATCGATTTTGTTATGCCGATTTGGTTTGAAAGTGAGACTAAAGGCTTTTGCTGATATAGTTTTGAAAGGGAGAGAAGAGGGAACGCAAAATATTGAGAGGGAAATAATTTAAGGAACGAGACCACCAAAATATCAGAGGGGAAAACCACCGAAATATTTAGAGGTCAAATATAGAGCCAATTTTTTTTTGATAACTTCAATCAGACAACAAGTATATTAGAGGGAAAATGTGCCGCCACTAAAATATTTAGATGAAAAATACCGAGCCAAAACTAAATTTTTTGATAATTTCAATCAGATAACAAACAAAATATTGTCTGAATGACAAGCACGGCATTGGGAGTTCAGGAGCTATTCAAACAACAGAGTATTTTTTTTCATATGTTTTGTGAGAAGTGGAAAATGTTCGGACAACCGCAAATCAACCTTATATTGTGTGATCACCGTTGTCTGATTCACTTTGTGACATAGTGTAGTATAAGAACATACGTGATATTATAATAATCTACTAAAAGTAAATTTGCATAGTTAACATAATTAATAAAATTGTTTATCGGTTAACATATTAATGAATTGAATTAAAAATTAATGATGAAATGTAATATACTTAACACTAAATCTTTTGGCATGTTGTCTCTTCAAGACTCATGCATATGACAAAATTATATAACCACTTAAAACATTTGTACATTGGCTACTCAAATGTTAATTTGCTCGAGACTGTGTATTGTCTGCTATAAGTTTTGAAATCTAAAACAAAACAAGAGTATGGATGTTGATCACATACAAAAGTTGTATGCTGGTCATGTTCACATTATGCATAACCTTGATAAATTATGTTTCATTCAAAATGAGCAAGTAAACTATAATGCAAGATCATGTGTTCAGTACGATTGAATATGATAAGGATCTTAATGTGTTAAAAGCAACACTAGACCAATAACTATAAACAAACGTAGGAGTTCGATCATCGAAATGTCATTTATGGTCTATTTAATTAAGTGCAACTAATTTAATATTCTTAAAATGTTAAGGACGACTGCATGAATTTCTACAAAGAATTTGATGCAGTCTTGTAATAAAGGGTTTCTCTTTTGGATGGTTCGAACTTTTAAAAGTGAGAACGAAAGTTTAAGAATGGTAATTATATTGGTACTTTTGGGTTAAACATAGTGAATGGTTACCTTTCCTTCATGAAGAAACATCGAAAATAGAATGATATATTTGTATGCTTAATGGAAACAAGAAATATGATTTCTGTTCCAAAAAAAATGCTTATAGAAAACTATTTTCTATGAGAATTGTTTCTTTGAATTCGAGATTTTTGATCTGAAACTCCCGACTATAGTAAATGGTTGAATGAAGCTTTGTATTTCACACATTGTTATCATAAAAGCAGAAATTGTAGGATCATACCATACGACACTTACTAATGGACGCACCAAGTTTTGAAATTGCTTTCATGTATGTCATGTATTATTTACGAAATAATAAATGTTTTCGATGTTGATCGAAAATACAAGCAACTTTTTTTAATATGAATATTATGAATATTCATTATAAAATACATCCATGCTTTGGTTTCGATGATGGTATATGTTTTCAAAACAACAACGATGTGTTATTTATAGAAAATATAGAAGCATTTAAAATATTTAACAACTAACTTTGGAATTATCGACTAACGTGCATATTTCTAAAATAATTTTTTGATCATATGATTACGAATCACATGCTATTTATGAATTGTATCTCAAATGATTAAGGGAAAACATCTATTTAATCGGAGCAACTAAAGAGTCGACGAACTCTATGGATTAAAACATATAGATGTATATAGTCCAAGGTCCAATGACGTCGAAAGCAATCTACTTACTTTATTAAATTCATCAATAAATTATCTAAGATATGGATATGTGTATTTGATACACAAGTTATATATATATGACAAGTTCATAAAAATAAAATGGAAGGAGAAAATATAACATGCAAAGGAAATAAAACAATTTGATTTGATCAAATAGATGAGTGACTTGGATAAGAGTTTTAACATTACCTAAAAAGCGAATAAGATTTTGTAACGACCCTTATTTTTATAAGGTGTTATGAATGTGTTTAAATCTTTTTAATGAATTATATTGGTTTAATAGAGTTAAGAGTAATTTTGGACGTAAAAGTCAAAATTTAAAAGACGATGGAATCTAGACATCAAACAAGTTTCATTGTGTTTGGAAGGTCGTTTATATTTGGGAAACATATAAGACTAAAAGGAACTGAAGAATAGAGAAAATTGCGATGAGAGGGGAAAACATGTAATTAGGCAAGAGAGGGTCTTTAAGAGGCCAATTTCAATAATGAGAAGTTCACATTCTCGGTATTTTCATTTTCCTCCTTCATCTTCTCCAACTCCCTCATTCCCTAACTCACATTCCTCTCTCATAACTCCTTTGTCTCTTCACCGAAAATCACCTAAATACTCTAAATTCAAGTTAGATCTTCCTCCACAACACCCATAAACTAAACTTCCCAAGAAATGTAGTGTCCATCTTAGAATTTCTGAAATTGATATTTGGAGGAGCGAGTTTCAACAAAAATTGGGGTTTTGTTCTAGCTTGGGTTAGTGGGAATGATTCTCTACTCCAATGGTCTCCTTTACTACTTTTATGCATATTTAATTACTTTTTTAGGATATGGCTTAATAATGAGTGCATAGTTCCTTGATTAAATGATGAGTACTTGATTGGTTATTGAAGTATGTAAGTTATAGAATGAAACATTGAATTGGGTTTAAGAACTAAGTTATGAATTGAATAAATGAAGATAACTTGAATGAACTTATAGGAGGTAATGCTATGTGTTAACATTTCTTGAGTATGATGTATGTATTGTTTTATTGTTGTATTGAGATTGGTTAGACACTTCATAATTGGTATTTAGTTGTAAAGCGTTGGAATTTCGGGATGATTTGTGTGCTGCCTTTAGTGGCGTTCATCCCATGGCAGATCATCGGTAATACAAGCTCGAGCGTGGCGTATATGGGATGGTCACAAGATCACCATGCAACGAAGCACAACATCGGGGTAAGGAAGGAATGGACGGTGGTCATGCAAAGTAATGTAACACCCCGTAATTAATTAAATGGGTGAAATCGTAATTTTACATAAAGGGAAAAATAGTAATTTTTTTCAAAAGTTAAAACTAAGCTTTGGAAATTATTCCATTACGTTCGGATTGTCATTTACAGTAAAATACATACATAACTTGCTGCATTTGGTTAAACAAGCTAGAAATTAGAAGTAAATCCAGTGACATTTTTGTAATATACTTATTATGAGGTTTTGGGCTAGATATTATATTTTTCAGCCTATAAATAGATCTTTAACTCTGTTCTTATTGCTTTAATGCTCTTGCCTCCACTTATAAATCCCTAATTCCTAAATTAATTCCAAATCCTCCAAATTATATATAAAATCGATTAGCGCGGTGGGAGCTCCACAAATAAATATATGTAATCGAGAAATTTAGCATTTCCAAGGTGAGGAATTTTTGAATAACGAAGAAGGAGAAGGATTCACCTCACATTGAGGGAGATGCATGGCTAATAAGTGAGTGAGATTTATCATATTTTTTTATTTATTAACAGGATGTAGTAATTCACTCCTTATGATCCTCAACCAATTATAAAGGATGAAATTAATAATTAAAAAAGTTATATGTATAATTATACACACACACAATAGATTAAGATTTATGTTATGGCTAGATAATTAAAAAGTGATTTTTTACCGATTGTATTTAGTCGAGTTTAATCGCTCTCTAATTAAAAAGTGTGAAATATAAAGTCTTCCAAACTAGCATATTATATATCAAAATTATAGTTCTCGACGGACCACTGGTGGTGCTTGTTCGTCGATTGGATGTATGGATTAATCAGAAAATGCAATAGAAGTTCAGAAAATGTAGACTATCTGTTCCGATCCAACGATGAAACAATGACGATACGACGATCGAGAATAGAGGATGTGAAGAGGAGGTTGAGTAGATGATCTTGATGGTCTTGGATCGGTCTAAGAGGGTTGGAACTCACCCAAATCGATAATGAAAGCGGTAGTGGTGGCGGCAAGGTTCGCCATGGGTTCATGGAGATGATGACGATGGCAACAGAAGGTCCGGCTTTGCATAGGGAAGCATTCTCTGGCATCGGATGGTCAAAGCAAGGCTTGTGGTCACAGCAGCGGGAATTATAGAGGGTGGCTAAGTCGACATTGATTTTAAGGGAGTATTGTAGCGTAAGAGGAAAATAACAATATAGAAATATATATAAATAATTACGAAAATCCCCCTAAACTCTAAATGTTTATGACTCTCGCATATGACCATCGTTTCACGCATAGTTTGCAGCATCGAGATCATGGCAGAACGAGGAATGCTTTAATATGTTGTTAGCTATGCTTTGAACTACTTCATAATGGTGTCTTATTTTAGTAGATTTCGTTATATGAGGTTTCTATTAGGACGTTTTGGGTACAGGTATAGGTAAAGTAGTCCTCCGTTGTACTAGTGATGTTTGGCGATGATGAGTTGGGGCTTGATCTTGTAGCTTCACAAATGGGGGGATGACGAGTTTTAGGCTTGATCCCAATAGTATCAGTGACCGTTGGGCGAATGTCTAGCATGGACATAACCTCTATAGTCACATATACTTTAGGCATTTGAGCTGGGACTTTGGGCTCGGTTGTTTGCGTACGTTTTTAACATTCAAGTCGGGACTTTGGACTCGGTCGTTTGCATACGTTTTCAGCGTTCAAGCTGAATCGGTCATTTGCATATGTTTTCGGCACTCGAGAGTGGACTTTAGGCTCGATTGTTTGCATACATTTTTGACATACGAGCAAGTACTTTGGGCTTGGTTGTATGCATAATTTTGCGCTATATAAGATAGGACTTTGGGCTTGGTCGTGTGCATATGTTTGTGGTGATGGCGAATTGGAACTTTAGGCTCAATCATGGCACAATTTTCAGTATACATTTTAGTGAGACCTTAGCTTATGATGTCACTATAGTATATTATTGTGTTTAGATGATTTTTTGGGTGCAGATGACATATGTTAAGGTATGTTTTTCGAGTATAAGTGTTGATTTACTAACTTATCGATATTATATAGATATATGATGCGTTTCACTTACCAAGCATATGTTCGACCTCCTCTATCATTTCTTACTTTTAGTTATACTCTGATAGGTTGATAGAGGGGACTGATGGTGTCTTAAAGGCGTGATGGTACGATGGAGACCCATATAGTTATCCATTAGCTATCTACTATTTATTTTATTCATTCCCAAACACTATACTTTTTTGTAACCAGTTTACATTGATGTTATAGTTGGAATTGTTAGTTTGCGAAAGTAAGGATCTTAAGCCTAATATAACACTGGAGAGGAGGAGGTTAACAATGT
Source organism: Allium cepa (assembly GCA_030765085.1). Classification (NCBI taxonomy): domain Eukaryota; kingdom Viridiplantae; phylum Streptophyta; class Magnoliopsida; order Asparagales; family Amaryllidaceae; genus Allium; species Allium cepa. The sequence continues at coordinate 882,386,101 of CM060928.1, forward strand.
TTAATAACTTTAATGAATCTTTTTGAATTCCTTTAAGATTATAGTTTAAACAATGCAAATTGACAATTACAGATGCAAACATAGACAGATGTAAATGCAGTAAAAGTATAATGTAAAGAGTTGGAGGGATCACACCGGGTTTTTTATACTACTTCGGAGTTGCCCTGTACCTAGTCCTGTATAATTTCTTGTATAGATTTCTTTTCAAAAATCAAAGTTTATAAAATCTCTATTTCCAGACTATAAGACACACCCTCCAGATTTTTTGAGCTCTAGGTACACTCACTGGATTCGGGCGGGATACCAGCACATCCACTTAATTCAGACGGGACACTAACGCACCCACTTGGATTTCAGGGACACCAAGCATACCCTAGAGTATTTGAATTTGATTTGATATAGTTTACAAAATCAATTTCTTGATCTTGAGTACAGATAATTCTATAACTCTTGAATAGCACTTTTGATCTTGATTTGAGTGGGAGAGATGAGAGAGACCAGAGAGTATATAATAAAGAATTAAATCAATATACTTTGAATAAGATTCTGATAAAATTTGATAGGATTTTGAGTAGAATTTCTTTTATGAATCAAGAGAGTGAAAGAGGAGAAAAAATATGAGAAAGTAATTAGCAAAATTCTTTGAGAGAACCCCTATTTATATAGAAACAACAGTCATGTCCATTCACGAAGAGATACGAAGAAAAGAAACTTCCATTCAAAATTTGAATTTTTAAAATATCGGACTATATATCGACATATAGGTCCAATGTATGTTGATATACTCTTTGTAAATTTGAAAAACACTTAATTGGAAATTATTTTGAAAATATTAAGCTTTGTAAAATATTTTGATACTTTGTGAAATTATTTAAACACGATTTTTACACATTTTAATCATTACAAAACTTAAGAAAACTTCATAAAGTTATTTTGATATAATATATAAAGGATTTAAATATGAATTTAGTTTTAAAAAATAAAGTATAAGTGAATATATATTTGAAATCGAAGTATTAATAAATTTTAAAATATACTTTTGAATGTCATAATCATTTAGAAAACATAAAAACCAAAAGCTATAAATAATTTAAAGTATATATTAAAATTTTAAATAATTAAAGCTTATAATAGTCTTATAAAATTTAAGAGGTCAAGAATCATTTGAAAGCTATTTTGAAAAGTTGTTTGAAAATCATTTTGAAAAAAACAAAGATTCTTAAAAATCATTTTTTAAAACCAAGATATTTTAGAATCATTAAAATTCGAGAATATATTAAAAGCCTTTTTAAAAAATAAAGAGAGAACAAAGAAGTGCTACCAGGGCTCTAATAAAATAATCTATGACTCTATAACGTATCATGATACTTGAATCTTAAAACTCATAAGTCTTCAATCCCTAACTCTTGAATCTCTGTATCAGCTTCATTATCGGTCTCTTTAGTCTGTTATTGATACTGTACAGTCTTCTTAATCAACACCTATCTAAAATCCCGCACTATATACTATGATATATAACCTAAACTAAACCAAAGGTACTAACAGTCTCCCTCTTTGTCATCAACAAAAATATAACCAAAACTCCCCCTAACTAAAGTAGTGCATTACATATATAAGTGACATATAAGAATAGTAAGTGATAACACAAAATAATTTTATCAATCACCTTAATTCTATATATAATGTCAATCCAAACCAAAGTCAATACAATTCAACCCAATCATAAATCAAAAAAATCAATTCAAACCAGTAAGTTCATACACACCAATTCATACTTCTTATTCTATTGTGATATATTAATATACAGTTAAATCAAATCTTATATATATATATATATATATATATATATATATATATATTTTAAAACTAATCAATCAACTCAAACTTCCCTAGGAACTTTACCCAACCATTGGAACAAAATTTTGGATCCGCTTTGATGACATCTCAATCTTCATTGTCTTTATTTATGGCACAATCCAGATTTTTGGTTGATTCATCTTTGATAAGGAAAAAATCATCCATCGAATAGTGTCAAAATGCTTTTCCTGTTCTTTTATCATCTGTATTTGACTCAATTCTAAGTATCTTAAATTTCTGAGGATAAAAGCAAGGATATTCTTGAACTATTGAAGAGTTTGTTCAAGATTTTCACATAATTTTGGTGTGGAGAAGTCATATTTGAAAAGTTAAGTTTATAAGTGAAAAAGGAGAAGAATGAGAGTAGAAATGATGTTAGAGTGAATAGGTATATATAGGGGTGAAAAGTCATTTGAATAAGTTGAATAGATGGTAGTTATTTTATTTTGAATTTAAAAAAATTTGTAATCTTCCCATTATATGTCGACAAATAGGTATACATATGTCGATCTATATACCATTTTTGCAAAATTATTTTATTTGCTATATATTTGTAATAAGCCTAAACTCTTGCACTTTTATGATTTCTCAAAAACCAATAATAATGTATAACAGCAAGTAACTTGATTTCGTTTGCCACCATAGATGAGTACATGAAATCTAAAGATAAGCATAAAAGAACAATGGATTTAAACTAGAACAATCCAAACTAAAAAGCTAGAAAAAAAAAGCAATACAACTAGGAAGAAGTAGATAAAGATGAGGACTTTCCACTAAGCTTGCGAATAATCTTTCCAAAGTACCTATCAACTTTTTTGGAAAGAGTGGATAATGATTTTTTAAGTTTCTTTCGGTTGTTAAGAAGCTTCTCTTGATTCTTGAGAATTTCCTTGGTGGATGGATGGCATGGCTTTTCGAAACTCCCTAAAGAAGTGTCTTCCTCCTCTTCCACTTCCATTCTTTCTTCCACTTCCTCCTCTTCTCTAATTTCACACACCTCTTCCCAAACCAATCTTGTTTCCTTCTCTAAAAGAGTTTCATAAGGCTCAAAGATGGGTGAAATGTGAATGAGAGAGATGTTGGCCTTATCGAAGGGTTTTCGAGAAATGGTTTTCTCTCCTCTTAGATCAACACCAATATATGTGAATATTCTAGTATGATCCACACAATAGAAGAGTATGCTCTCGTGCCTAGAGATATTCTTAGGAAAGAATTCATCCAAAATAACTTCTGCCCAATTTATGTCGCAATGACCATAAATTGCAAAAAGTGCTTTGAAAACTTTTTGAGTCGGGTTATTATCATTTTTCATTATTGGAGTTATGCTTCGTTGCAAAATAAGACTTAAAATTCTTCCTTTAGGACGCAAATTCTTATTTTTAAAATCAAATTTATCATCACTTTCAAAAATATCATAAATAACTTCATGATTTTGATATTCAATTTTAGAAGTTGAAAAGTCTTTTCTACTAGATTTGCATCCAAGAATGTTACCTAAATTTCACAATTCAAACAATTTGAGTGTTTTTGACACTACTTCGAACTTCACCTTCATTTCCTTTATAAAATTTTCCTTTTAAATTAGCATAAAACATTTTTACTAAGTCTGGAAAACACACAAATTTTTTTGGGAAGCATCAATCAAACCAAGAATTCCATTTTGATTACAAAGATCATCAAAATCATAAGAATGAAAATCATCAAATTTGGCGAATCTTCTAAAAGAGACTTTTTTGAAAGAAACATATTCCATACAGGCTTTAATGCCTCTTTATCATGGAGGACATAACCTTCGGCTTTCTTTGAAAGCTTTATGGTTTTTGGGATGTTGCTTGAGGATGCCATTAATGAATTATCTGAAGAGATAAAAGAGATAATGGATTTTAAAATTTGAAAATGAGAGTAAAATGAATGGATGAAGATAGAATAATTAAATAGAGAATTAATAGACATGTTCTTTGGTCAACAGACACCTTTTGAGAACATTGAGTCGGTGAAAAGGTGGAGGGAATTTCACATTCTGAATCCATGTGTATATGTCGACATATGCATAGTGGGTATGTCGACATATAGCCCGTGAATTTCAAAAAGAGGAATTGCATAAATTATTCCTATTTACTTATATATATATAAATATAATTATCCGATAATTGGTACTAATATATATACATATTAAATAATTTGAAAATTAATTTAAACATAATTTTTATTCAATATTATATTCTTATCAAAATAATTTTATCAAATTTTCTTTGTGTATATATATATATATTATATTAATCCACCATTATTAATCTATAAATTATTTCCAACACTCAAAAACAACCAAAAATCTAATCAAAAATTTAAAATTTAAATGCCTAACTATTTTTACTCCATTTCTTCGATCTTTTCTAAATTTAGTTGATTATTGCTGTGAAGCACATATTGGCATCTTCCACATCTGGTTCATTATCATTTGAGGAAGTATCTTAGTTGCTAGTGTTGCAGCATAATCCCTTCTCCACTTTCTGGATGAATCTGTATTTGGTGAGATTTTCAGTTCTCCAATTATGGACAGTCTCTCTGCATATGGCCAAGTTCATCGCATTTAAAGTATGTAACAACATTTCTACTTCTTGGATTTTTATTATCATTTCTCCCGAGATAATTCATTTTTCTGTATTTCGGAAAATTTCTAAAATTTCTGATTATGAAAGCAATTTCCTCATCATTATCGTTTTATGAATTCAGATCATCTGTTATTACGTTGAAAGTAATGGATTTCTTTTCTATTGCCTTGATTTCTCTCATGCCCTGTATTTGTGCTTCAAATGAAATTAAATTGCCAATTAACTCTTCAATTTTTAGAGTGCTAATGTCATTAGCCTCTTCAATTGCAAAAGTCTTTTGGTCCCACGCAAGGGTAAGTGAATTGAGGATTTTTCTAACTTGATCCTATTTAGAAAAACTTTCACCTAATGTAATTGGTGAATGTACTATATTTTGAAATCTAGTATACATATCAGAAATGGACTCATTTAGATTTATTTTGAATAATTGAAGCTGATTAGTTAACATAGAGATTTTGGTCTATTTGACATTGTTGGTGCCCTCATATGAAATTTGAAGTGTTCTCAATATTTCATATGCAGACTTACAAATAGACACTCTGTTGAATTCATTATTATCTAGTGAACAAAAAAATATATTCATGGCTTTAGAGTTACTTTGTGCAAGTGTCTTTTGGTCAGCGGTCCATTGTGAAAAGTTAGTCCGAGGCTCAATGTATCATTCTATGTGACATTCCAAATATCTAGACCAGTTGATTATAAATATATTTTCATTCCACATGATCAATATGTGTAATTATTGCCATTAAAAGTGGGGATCTAACAACAGATTTTCCTTCGACAAAGGTGTTATTAACAAGCGAACTAACAGTATTGTTAGCCATTTAAACTTTTCAAAAAAAAAATTATGAATACTTTGAAAACCAACGCTCTAATACCAAATGTTAGTTTGTGGAAGTAAGGGTCTTAAGGCTAATTTAACACTAGAGGAGGGGGTGAATAGTATTTAATAACTTTTATCAATCCTTTTCAATTCTTTTAAGATTATAGTTTAAACAATGCAAATTGACAATCATAGATGCAAACATAGACAAATATAAATGTAGTAAAAGTAAAAAGTTGGGGAGATCACACCAAGATTTTTATACTAGTTCGAAGTTAACCTACGTCCAGTCCCATATAATTCTTGTACGGATTCCTTTTCAAGTATCAAGTTTATACAATCTCAATTTCGAGGCTACGAGACATACCCTTTAGATTTTCCTAGCTCTGCGTACACTCTTAGAATTCGGATGGGACAGCAGCACGCCTGCTTGGATTCATACGAAACATCAAGCAAATCCACTTGTCAGTCGGGACATAAACACCCAATTGGATTTTAGGGACACCAAGAAGACCCAAGAGTATTTGAATATGATTTGATAGATTTTACAAAATCAATTTCATGATCTTGAGTATAAAGAATCATATAACCTCTTGAATAGTACTTTTAATCTTGATTTGAGTGAGAGAGATGAGAGAGATCAAAGAGTATACAATAGAGAATTAAATCAATAGGTTTGAATTTTTTGCTGATTGAATTTGAGAAGATTTTGAGTAGAATTTCTTTTAGAAATCAAAAGAGTGAAATAGGAGGGAAAATATGAGAAAGTTGTAACGACCCGAAATTTTCAAAGCCGAAAATTCCAGATAGTTATGAAAAAAAAAAGAGATAGAAGAAGAAGAACAGAAACACCAAACATCTCACATTCGAAGCGGACAAAATATAATAATAAATAGTAACAGTTTACAAAAGAGTACTATATATGTCGATTACATTTAATATACATCAGAGTTTCACATATATACAATCACTGAATTTATATACAATTATCAAGTCTCAACTTATCAATAATATAATACAGCAGAAATACTCTATGCGCTATTGCCATCCAGCCCTCCCCTGAGCTCCAGAACGTACCTACCTGAAAATCTGTAATAGTCGGTCTGACCCGAGCATTACACCAAAGTAACACCCGGGTCAGGCTGGAAACCAGCGTGAGTAAACCCAACTAACATGGAATACCAAAACAATCAACTTATATAAACCCGGGATAACATATATCAATTTAACCAATCATAATTTGCTATAGAAAATGCTTATTTCACACATAAATTTCTAAGTACCAAACTTAGATAAAATAATCCAATTCACTTAAACCATTTCATTTCAGCCTATTGATTTCACAAATCAATTTATGAAAATTCGAAGGGGTTTCGGGTATTTCCCAATACCCGATCCCGGCCTCTTCGATTCTCATGTCATCCGAATCCAAGTTATCCAAATGGAATATGCTACATTCATATCAGAGATTTCAACACATTCAAACATCCAATACCATTCAATCTTCCATAAGTAAAGCTTAATCACATACAAATCAATTCAATTGATTCTAATTGAATTCCAAACCTCAATCACTTAGATTTCTTCTTTCAATATTAATTAATTCCCAATCAATTGATTAATCAATCCTTCATTTTCATCTTAATTAATCACACTGGATTAATTAACTTAATTTACATTCAAGTCATAATCTTTTCGCAATTTAATTATCCTTAACCCAAATCAGTAGTAAATCTTTAATTACCTGTATAATAAATTTGTCATAATGCACCTAGTATTGATTAATTTATCTTAGTAAATTAATTTTTAATTACGCCATTAATTATATAAATTAATAACTTCCCATTTATATTTCAATTTATCCTAATCTAAATTAATTACTTTAATTCAACCACAATATTAATCATTCTCGATCAATCTCAACATGTAGTTAATTATCTTTTTTTTAACTTCATTAAATAAATATATTTATCCTTAATCAATTATCTTAATTAACACTTGAATAATCTCACAAAGTAATTATATTTTCTTAATTACAATAAGTGGGTACTTATTAAATCATCCAATGCTCATTCTGATTTAATTGAACTTAATTAATTCTCCCAAATCATTAATTAGTTAAATTAATTAATTATCCATTTAAATTACCCTACCTATTTAACGAACCACCAATCATTTAACCCTTATTAACCAAAAAAAAGAACATCTTCTTATTTTATAAGATTTAAGTTTAAACAATTTTTAAAACCCAAATGCTTTGAGTCAGACAACAAATAACCCGAGAACCAACCAAAAATTTAAAATTACTAGATCATCAGTATACATCCAAACAACACAATCATTCATCCAATTATTTAAATTCAATCATTAAAATTTAAATAAAACCCAACAGAGTGTGATTTACTCACCTTTGCTTTTAAGTTGCAACCCTTTCCAATCTTGACTTGACTTCTCCGACCTTTGACCTTATATAAATAACCATATGATTATTAATATTTGGAACAATCGGACAATTAATTTTCATTTAATAGATTTCTCAACTAATGATTTTATTTTAAATAATTAATTAATTTTAAACTAATTTTAAATAGAATATCTTTAGTGGCCAAAATAATTAAATAGGTTAGTTAGATAAATAATATTTTCATAATCCAATATTTTAGAATTTATCTAGTAAGTTTAAAAGATGTATATGTAAATCCCTTATTTCCCTGTTTTATCTTTGAACTATATATATACATATATATACACACATATTTATAAAAATCATTTTGTTACTGTAAAACTTAATATATATAGATATATTTTACTTTTATCCGGTTTATTGTATATATAATATATATAGATCCTTACTGTAAAATCGATTTCTGAGCTAAATACTTTTCTGTGACCGATATATTTATACAAATACATAGACAGAGTCCAAAATAAAAATCTAGTTCCTTACTGCACATATAAAGTATCGTAAAAATCGAACTTTGATAAATATATTTATATTGAAAACAAATTATACCTTGATCATCACGACCGAAATCCAAAAATTCGTGCAGAACCCAAGCCTTACAACCTCGCGGCTACACAGTGCTCCACATACGCTCGTCCCAAAACCATCAGCCCCATCATCGAGTCCAACTCCACCGCCGCTGCTGTCACCGTAGACCATCAGCTCCATTCCACGCGACCTCAATCAGCGCACACGAGCTTCCACGCTCGCCGCCATCAATTGTCTTCCCATACCCTAAATCGCGAAGACGTGCCCTCTGCGACAACCGCCTCTGCGACAACTGCCGCCGCGACGAACTCTAGCTCCACTGCCCAAGCCTCCATCGCGAAATCGTGAGCTCGTGAAGATCGAAACCCTAACCGAAGAATTGAATTCACCCAATCACTAACCGAATCTGATTTCGTTTGAGGAGAGGAGGATTTTAATTTGATTTGATTCTGAGAATTCTTCGGCTATTTATTTTGCTTGAGTTTGATTTTTTTTTATCATAGAGTAAAGAGGGTTTTTGAACGAAATTGGAGAAGGAAAGCAAGTTCGGTCTCTGTTTGAAGATTAGAGGGGAACGAAGATAAAATATCAATTAGGGAAGCTTCTCGAGGACGCTTGTTTGTTATATAATTAAATATTGAAAATATCTCGCGTTTTGTTCCATGAAATTTCGAACTCCTAATCAGACATGCCGGTAGGCAATTATAGGGTTTTACCCACATCCCGAACACAACAAATCGTGTTTCGAAAGCTAATTCGATCATATGCATGAGTTACGGAAGAAAATGATTAATTCTAGTTTAAATCGATTAAAATAATTCTAAGCGTTTTGAGCTGCCAGGGTCAAACGACAACTCTGATTGCTACGGAAATTGAAATCCGATAATAACTAACTATTACGGATCCAATGGAACTGTTTTCGTCGAATTCCGAGACTGTGCCTCGGAAGGCTATTTTTAAATATCGATTTAAACGATATAATTTCAAAACCGAACAAACTACCTTTAAATTAAATTTCAACCATTCTATTATCTTCAGTATGATCATCATAAATTTTATAAGCCTTCAAATTATTTTTAACAGACTTAAAATTCCACATTCAACATCTTACCCAATTTCAATTATTAAATTCAATATTTAAACTATATAATTCAATGATTTAACTATCAAGTAAATAATAATATTCGGAATTCAAGTTAAAATTAACCTTTAAATATTTTAAAAACAGTTAACTATTCCAATTTAATTTGTTAAAAATTACGGGTCGTTGCATTCCTTCCACCTTAAAAGAATTTCGTCCCCGAAATGACTAGTTAGGAAGAATGAAACCATACCCGTTTACTTTTCACAAAACTCTCAATTCAACATCCTACCAACTATCTTTTATTAAAAACCCACTATCACCTTAATCAACTTCCCAAAACCCTCTATAGTATTAAACAACACCCATTTGCTCAATCATCTAAATTTCAATCTAAAACCAAATTTTGAATTATCAAAAATTTCTCAAAATTTTTCTAACTCTCTAAATTCCCGAAAATTTTTGTCAGCGTCTCCTTTGCGCGGCTAGCTCGGTACAACTACAAAAGGCCTCTACAGGCTCGCAAATTCCAAAAGAAAACAAAAGCCAAGTGGCTACATCAAAAAACCTAATCCAATTCATACAGAAATTAAAATACATACCTTTTTGTCGGGCACTTCACATTTATCTTTTGGAATCAAACCAAATTTTCTTTTCCCTTTATAATACCTGCATATCTTTTCTAGCAATCATATCCAATCATGATTTTCCAATCATTTTATACATTTCTTACAGAAGTTTTCACATCCACTTCTATTCAATTTAGTTTTTCCCATTTCCATATGAATTCTATTTACTTTCAATTCTGAATTATTGAATTTATCTCCCATTTATAACTGATTCATATTAATTTCATCTTCTAATTTACATTAGTCTTTAATTTGAAATCGTTTTGTCGTTAACCAAATTTTTCCCAAAATTTTCAAAATTTTTCTTGTGACGCCCCACCTCTATACCCACACTTGCCAAGAGCACTACGGTGTAGTGCTGTCAACTTGCACGGAGAATAAGGCTGTTGAGGAGCGACCATCCATGTAATTGCTTATCACACGGTGGCTATGAATAATCTTCGGAAACAAACATAGAAATAATCATAACACAAATCAGTCACAGACATCCATATCACAAGGGCGGAAGAAGATATGAATATATAACTAACACATGAAAGTGTACATCAGAGTAGTGGTCGGTAAGATCCACAATAATACAAAAGAATAGCAACACATGCTATACAAAAGAATACAACTATGAGTCTATATCTCAAGTGTATACAACAAAAACTGCTAATCTAAATAGTTAGCCAAAAGTCAGAGTGATGAAACCCTGGGAAGAAGTCAAGCAGAAGCACCTGTAACATCTCGGTCTGACCCGAGTATTATTTAAGAAAATAATAAACGGATCAGTCTAGCTATAAATATCAGATGACATGATATAACATAAATGATATGGCATAAACATAAAATATCCATAATGACATACCACTATAAGTATGTAAATAATGATCAACAGAAAATCAATCAATAAGAGATAATCAATATCACAAGAATCTTCTCAAAGATTCGGAAAGGGCATCATACCCCAAACTTGTACTCATGACAAGTCAGTTACATAAATTCTAGAAATCAATGCAAGAAGTCCAGAAAATCATAGAAAAGAGAAAGAGGCCTATCACATGACAGTCCGAAGACCAAGGGGAGCTACCCCACATGTGTGAATGGAATCACACAGATTGAGGTCCAGACTAACCAAAAAGCAAAAAGGTATGTGTGAGTGGAATCATACAAGTGGTGTCTAGTCTAACCTCGCAACAAGAGACATTGCACAATTGCTAGTCTAAATCATCAGAATGATCGTCATGATCAACGAGAAGTGTCAATTACACTAAGCTAGTAAATATAGAAGTTTAGCTTCATGTCCCATAACCACTTGCTTAACTTAAATATTTACGAACAAACTGTAAATCTTCACTAATAAAATTTGTCACAAGTGGTTTAATCGAACAAGTCCAAGAATTAACCGACTAAGTGAACGCAAGCGTTTCATACCACTTGTTTTACTAAGTCGTTTAATTAGATTTCTCATCCGAGTGAGGTAAAGGTTTGTATATACTAATAGATTGGAAAACGGTTTAAGAAAAGAACTTTGTTATTAAAAATAGAGTTGAAATTGTTTGTTAAAAGAGTTTTGATATTTACTACTAGTATTGAAACCTTTATATTATAAAGTGACAAAACACAGAAGCAATTTGTAGAAACAACCAGTCACAAAGATCACATACGGAGATGTGAATAAAATCCAAGGAAATCAGCTCAACGTTTTTCAGATAAGATCCCCTACGGAGGGGGGGTCCAGGGGGGGGTGGCAACCCCCCAAGGTGGGGGTGCGGGGGCAAAGCCACCGCTTACGGGATTCAGGGGGCAGCGCCCCCGGCGGGGTGCGGGGCAGCGCCCCGTCCAAAACGTTATGACCTAAGTGAAGACAAGCGGCCTACGACCTAAAGCAAAATGAGGTCTAACGACCTAAGGGTTCACGCGACCTAACACAATGGCCGAGCGACCTAACTGGAGTTAAGGGAGGCAAGCGACTTAAGGTCCAACGACCTACGACTCAAGCAAGCCGAGCGACCTAGTGTGGAGGGGTCGAGCTACTTAAGGAAGGCGAACGACCTAAGGTCCAACGACCTACGACTTAACAGAGTCGAGCGACCTAAAAGCACACGACCAAACTAGCAGAGGAGATTTAAGGTCGGTAACGACTTACGACTTACGAAATGGAGGGTGAACGACTTAACAAGGTTCACGACCTAAAAGGGGTCAACCCAACGAGTTATAGGTCCAACGACCTATCGGTTTAAAGGTCATGCGACCTAAAAACCACGCGACCTATGACTTAACAGAAGCCTAGGTCAGAGACGACCTACGAGATAAACCAGGCTGACTTAGTGGACGAGCGACCTAAGGTAAATGGTCCAACGACCTAACTCGAACGACTTATCAGGAGCTTAGGTCGGAGACGACCTACGAGATAAACCAGGGCGAGCGACTTAACGTTTGCCTAGAGATTATAGGTCGGAAACGACCTACGACTTAAGTCCAGGCGACTTTTCCACGCGCGCGTCACGAACCCGAGCGACCTAAGGCTGTATAGGGGATTTAAGGCCAGAAACGACCTAAGTGTTAGCGACCTAACGACCTATAGGCCAAACGACCTACGACCTAAAGCCCGAACGACCTAACACCGAACAAGCATTTAGATGGCCCAGCGACCTATGGTGCTAACTCGTGAGCGACCCAAGGGTTAGGTCGCGAGCGACCTAACTCCGAGCACAAAAAATGGACAGAACGACCTAAATGCAGAAAATTCACAAAAAAGGCTAAAAATTGGAGTTTTTCGCCAATCCAATCCAAACCAAATGCAAATGTGCATGTAAAAGTGATAGGGAATCATTCCCAACAGTCCAATATAGTTATAGACTAGATTTGTGAGATAAAAATCTCACCTTTTCACTAAAATTTATGAAGATGAAGCTTGAAAGCAAGGAGAAGCAATCCAAAGCTTGAATCCAATATCTTCTACTTGAATTTGGAGTTGAATGTTGGATTTGCAATTGAATTTGTGCTTGGAGTTTTAATTTCCCATTCTCTTCACCATTAATGCCAAAGCTTGAGTTAGTTAGAAAATTTATGAAGAGTGAGAAGAAGGGGGTTGGAACTTGGGCTTAATAGGCTAAACTAACCCAAAGTCCAAAGCGGGAAAAGTTAGTGAAATTTCACTAACTCCAAACCTATCGATGTTTATACTTAAAAAAATTGTAAACGGCATTTCGAACTCAATGGAAGTGGTCTCGAGTCCTAATTTGACCGTTTGCAAAAAAGTAGCTTTTCGGACCAATATCCGATTAACGATAAAATATTTAAATAAAATTTTTAAATATTAAATCAATAAATATGCGGGTTGTTACATTTCTAACTCCCAAAATTTTGGAAATTTTTTGGCAGAGTCTCCTTTGTACGGAGGAGCTTTTGCAATTTGACAAGAGATATAAATATGTATACATCGACCCACCCGGTCGGAAAAAGCAAAAACAGTTCATATTTCCTAATTTTATTGCGTAGGCGTACCTTATTTAGCGTTTTAAGCATGCAACTTATTTATTTAGCAATTAGTGCAATCCAAATCCAGCCAAACGGCCTTTAGGTACCTGTACTTACTCAACTTAAATATGTAAGTGCCATATATAGAGTATTTATCAGCATTTCATTTACTTTAATAGCAAATCACAAGCATTTCACTTATATTCAATAGTTAAACACATGTATATCATAAGCAACAAGCACCAAAACGCTTTCCATAAGCGATTTATATAACTTTAAAGCTGATTCAATTGCTTTAAACCAATTCATATGCCATCTCATTCAATTTTAATGACTTGTAACTCAATTTCTTATATTCAATTGATTTTAATCCAAACAAGCTCATATTTACTTCAAATGATCCAGAATCAGTTTTATTTAAATATCTATCAACTCATAGAATTTTAATTACTTTTATTTACGCCGAACGACAACCATTTTATGCAATTTCGACGATATTCGTTTAATAGAGTATTCATGTAGTTTATAATTACTTAAATTAATTTCAGCTCATTCTGAATTTAATTTCATTTCATTTCTAATTTATTTACCAACCGTACATTGCATTTTATCTCATTCCCACATTGGATTCATTCAAAACAATTTATTAAGCATGGCACATTCAAACTTATAAATTAATAACCATTTCCAAACTAATTTAATCCAAGCCTTTATTTAATGGCTTCCACTCTTATTCGAAGCCAAGCTTCCATAAATTTTAAACTTAAGTTAATTTACCTTAATTTATCCCAACATCAAACTTAAGTTTACTTCGATTTGATTCTCATTTAATCTAATCCCATTAAATTTAGTTAGCCCATCCACTTTAATTTTAATTTTTATTTTAATTCACCTTCTCAATTTATCAAAATAATAACCAAGCACATACTTAACTCATTTGAACTTCAGATTAATAGGCCACCGAACTTAAGTTCAGTCTGATAATCTCATTCCAATCACATCTTTGATTTAGTTTTTTATTCATCAGACTTCATCCATTTATTTCTCAAATCAATTAACCCATTTATTTACCCATTTTAAAATTTTGAATTCATCTACTTAACTCATTTCTAATTTATTTTATTAATACAGAGTCATTTTCAATTTATTTCCATTCACTTGGGTTTTGTTTATGTAACTCAAACTATTTCTATTATAATCACTTCTCTTATATCCAATCTACTTGCAAATCTCATTAAATATTATTCAAATCACCCTTGAATTTTATTTATAATTCAAACCATCACATTTTTTCAATCTAACCCTATTTTATTTTTACAACATCTCTTCTAATTTATTTCATTATTAAATCCAAGTCGAGTTCTATTTACAATTTGAATTCATTTCCAAACTCCATTATTAATTTACAATCCATTTATTTACCAAAGTTAAATTTTATTAACATATTCAATCAAACAATTATTTAACCAATTAGCTTATTTTCAACTTCTAAATCAATATTCGATTTTAATGACAAAGAATCACTTCTTAAATTTCCCGAGTTTCAAATTTTATTTTATAATTCCAGTTTGGGTTTCCTTATTTTCCAAAATTCCAATATCTTTATTTAAAATGTTTAGAAATGCTTTTAAATTCACATCATACTATTAAAATAACTCTTTATAAAAAAATACTATTTATAACTCGATGTCTCAACCAGTCCATCCTTGTTCTCATAGAAATTCAGTCATACGCTGATCAGGCGTAGGACTGAAAGTCTATAAGTACTTGGTAAACCCGTTTTCAACACCTAGTGAAAATACTTGTAAAATAATTTTATTGAAAATATAGAAAACAGTTTTTGAAAATAGAGGAAATATCTTTGGTGAGAATGCTCTGGAAATCATCACCCCCATCCATGGTCACAGTTACATTCCAGGGTTACGTTGCCATCACAACAAAAGTCCATGTAACTGCAGGCTCTCCGGGGCCTCTCGATTACGCCATGGAACCCACACAACAGATCACAGTTACATCCAGGGTTACGTTGCCATCACAACAAAAGTCCATGTAACTGTAGGCTCTCCGCGGCTTCTGATTTTCACTGACGAAATGAAACTTCTCCACCCCTACATAGGTCGCAGTCTGCCGATATAAAATCAAACGCAGACTGTTGGCTCTCAACGGCACACACGACTTTCGCTATGTTATACCATAGGTCGCAGTTACATCCTGGGTTACGTTGCCATCGCAGCAAAAGTCCATGTAACTGTTGGCTCTCAGCGGCACACACGACTTACCCTATGGTATACTCAACTCATAATCCTTAGGAACTAGTTTCGTCCGGACTCCTCACAGGATCAACTTTAGAACCCCCCTTGGGGCTCAAGGCAGCACCACCCGGTGGCACTCCTGAGAAGTTCATTTTAAGGGAGCGCCTTTTTCCCCAGAGCCAACATCAAAACATTTTATACTATACATGTAGTATCTTTCAAATCATACACCTAGTATGATATTACATAAAGCTCCTTTACACAAAATCGATTGTCCCAAAATCGATAAATTCTCAAACCAGGCTTTCCAAATTCCAATATTGATTTTACCCAAAAATCAAATACCTTTCCAAATCCAAAGGTTCTCAAAACCTTTTCCAAAATCCTCATAAGATCCTTTATATATATATATATATATATATATATATATACACACACACACAGATATATATAATTTTTAAAAAAACTTTGGATCTTTTCAAACTTGTATAAAACTCCTTTTTATACTTCAAACACCTTCATAAATCCTTTTCTTCCGGCAATAGATTTAACAAGGAAAGATTTTTCTTATATAACCAAGATATATAACTTTGTTTATTCAAAATCAAATATTCAAATTTGATTACTCTTTTCAATATCAATTTCATTCAATCCGTATGATGTACACTCATCATCTGTACGCTATATCAATCTGATCGCTCACTCGATCACACAATTTCACTTCCGAACTAGTATCGTCCACCCGACTTCCTAGTGCGGACACAGATCTGGTTTCTTGATTAGAAACCGTCATTCTCCTTTCATAGTCATAACTATGATAGAGAATATCTAGAACCAATCAACAATCCATATCCAGGTTCGTCGTCGAAAATCGAGTGAAAAAATCCCAACTCGGATCGATATAACTATCTCGAAATTCTGTGCTCGAATCTGAATCAAATCACTATGCGAATAGAATAATATACGTACATCCTACGTATTTAATTTTATTGATTTTTAGCCACATCAATTTCCTTTCTATTCATATTTCCTTAAATTCCCCTTCACTTATTTACAATTGCTTTAATCCCCATTCGGATTATCACTTCAATTCTTATCTCAGTTGAGTATTTAAATCAATAACAGTTTGAACTCCGACCAGTTTATATTTAGAAAAATAGCTTGAAAATTTTAAAATAGATAAATAATTGAAAAATAATTATTAGTTTACAAAGTAGCTATAGAATAGTTAACTAATTGTAAAATAGTTGAAAATAGTTAAATAGCTTCATAAATTTAAGATAACTGCAAAATAGTAGTAAGATAGTAATTAATTTGTAACATAGTTGAAAATTAGTAATCAATTTAGGAAATAGTTGAAAAATGGTTACACAGCTCCAAAAATAATGGTAAAACAAATATATAATAAGTTAGCTTTAAAAAGAAAGGTTGTATATATATTTAATAGCTTAGAAAAATAAGTTTGTATTAAACAATTTATTTAAAATAGTCAAGAGTCAAACTGTTCACTACCCCAACAATTCAATGTACGCTTCCATTAAAATTGATCCAATTCCAATTTGAATAACTCCAATTTGCATTGAAATTTATTTAATCCCAAGGCAACTTCAATTCTAATTAATTCAAACTAAATTCAATTTGTACTAATGGAATTTAAATTTCTACTTTAACCCATCTCGGATTATAAAAATTCGAGTTAAATCCTCAAAGGTGGGTTTAACTCTTTTAAACCAAATTAACTTTTATTTTAAGGTTTTTAATCTATTTAATTTCTGAGTCCAATTCTCAAAATTCCATTTTAAATTATCTTAACTTATGTATTTCAATGTTCAAATAAGAATTCAATACAATTTTATTTGTTTTCAAAATTAAATTTATTATCCAATTTTATCTTCCAGTTTGAAGCCAGTTCTTAAACCAGTTTATTTTACAATTCAATTATTCAAATTTATTGTATTTATACAATTCCATTCTCAATTTAATGATTTTTATTAACAATAGGATGATATCATCCAATTTATTTTAAAACGTCCATCCATTTTCAATTTTTAAATCTCAAACCCGTTTGAGCTCACACACATTCCCAATTCCAATCAACCATTTATCTTTCCAAGTTAAGTGTTGAGTCACAGCTTCTATGAAGATTTTGATTGCTGACAACAATATTAAAGCGATCGACAAATCAAGACGTACATATGGTACTCTAGATTATAGGTTGATTATTTGATGTTATAATAGTAATAAAATTGTCAAAATCTATCCTCAAATAATCATGCACAAAATATAATATATATATATATACACATTTATATAGGTTGTGCACTTTACTGTGCAACTTAACAGAGACCGGTCGACCGGTCCAAAAATGAACGGTCGACCGTTCCTGTTGAATGTGCACAATAAACGTGCACACATGCACATAACGACTATATTTTTAAAAACCTGTCTACCGGTTAGTTTTTGACCTGTCGACCGTTTTTAAACAGAGAGCAACTTTTTCCAAAAGACACATCTTTCTTCAATAGTTGCGTCTCTTCTTCTTCATCAATGATCATAACTTTTGACTGCAACTTTTCACCAAGGGTTATAACTATTTTCTCTCTATAAATACACATCAATATCATTGATTAAAACAAGAAGTTTTATTAAGATTATATATGCTCTCTATCTATTCTTTGAATTCACTTGCATTCAAAAAGCTCTAAACTACTTTCATTCCTTATTGAATCATTGACACTATCTCATATATTTTGATTCAGTAAGCAATATAAATTCCATAATCTTCACAAACATCATTCACAATTTGAGGATAAGATTATAGGAAGAGTGTACTACAAGTGACAAATCCGTGTTTACAAGAGCACAAGTTGTCAACAACAATTGTAATTGTTTTTTGTTGAAGTCCTCAGTATTGTAAGAGGCAAGTGTTGAAGTCCTCAGTATTGTAAGAGGCAAGTGTTGAAGCCCTCAGTGTTGTAGAGGCGTGAAATCCCGTTCGGCTGTTCGGGTAATTGTAAACCTGTTCCTCCGGGTGAAGCGAGGTTGTAATTAGTGAAAATCCAGATAGTAGTCTGGGACTGGACGTAGGACGGTGCTCCGAACCAGTATAAAAATCTCTGGTGTGATTTTTCTATTTTTTTATTTACAATGCTATTATCATCTATTTCTGCATTTGTATTGTAATCCATATTATACGATCCGTGTATACTATATCAGCACATATAATTGTATACACACCTCACTTTCATTTGGTATCAGAGCACGGTCATCATATAACCGTAACACAGTTATTTGATATATTCTTGTAATATGGCAAATAACGCAAGTACTAGCACTCAAAACACCACTTACACAGAAGGGCAATCGACACAAAGACCTCCATTTTTCAATGGTCTTAACTATAGTTATTGGGCAACACGTATGTCATTCTTTATGCAATCAAGTAGCTATGATGCTTGGAATGCTACTCAAAGAGAAATAGTGAATCCAACAACTGATTATTCAGAATGGACTGTGGCTGAAAAAACGGCAGCAGCCGTAAATGCAAGAGCAATAAATATGTTGTTCTGTGCATTAGACCAAAATGAATATAATCGTGTTAGTATCTGTACTACTGCATATCAAATTTGGCAAACGCTAAAAATCACTCATGAAGGTACTAACAAGGTTAAACAAGCCAAAATAGCCATGCTGAAAAGTCAATTTCAAAATTTCAAAATGAAACCAAATGAAACAATCAATGACATGTATTCACGGTTTCAAACTATTCACCATGCACTTATTGGGTTAGGACAAAAGTATTCCGATTTTGATATTGTTTCAACAGTCCTACATTCTCTGACTAATGAATGGGAAGGAAAAGTATTAGCAATTGAAGAAGCTAATGATCTTTCCGTCATGAAGCCAGATGAATTGATAGGAAATTTAATGTCCTATGAAGCAAATTTGCAGGCTAGAAAAGAACAGAAAGAAGAAAAGAAAAATGTAGCATTTCATGTTGAGAAAGATGAAAATGAATCAGATTCTGAAGATGAAGATTTGGCGTTCATTGCTAAAGGTTTCAAAAAATTCCTAAAATATCGAAAAGCCAGTCGCTACAATAAAAGGAAACCTGGATCAAATAAACCATCTTCATCTGCTATAGAATGTTTCAACTGCCATAAAAAGGGACACATGCAGAAGGATTGTCCAGAACAAAAGAAAAAGTCAGAAAATGACAAATTCAAATATAAGAAGGACAAATCAAAGAAACGAGCCTTCTCAGTAACATGGGATGATTCAGAGTCATCTTCATCAGAAAGTGAAAGTGATTCGGAGAATGAACAAGCTAATGTTTGTTTTATGGCAACAGAAGATGAGGTACAAATTCCTACATTTGATGAATTACTTGATATTAATGCTGAATTGATAGTCAAATATAAAGACTTAAAACGTCAATTAAAAGTAGTCAAAGCAGATTTAAGTAAAGCAGAGTTTGAACGAGATTTGTTAAAAGATGAGAAGAAAATATTAGAAGAAGAACTTGAAAATATTCAAGAATCATCATCTAATGTTGACTCTCAAATATCTCTTTTGAGTCAAGAAATAGAAGCTCAAAAAGAGAAAAATAACGCTCTCACTACTGAAAATCATGAACTTAAAGCAAAAGTCAAAATTCTAGACCTAGAAAAAGCTAGTTTACAAACAAAATTTGATAACATTACTCAAAATATTTCTAACTTTAACAAAGGTCGAGAAAATTTGACTAAAATCATTAAAAGTTCACAATCTATTTCAGATAAACAAGGTTTGGGATATAACAAACATGAAACAAAAAAACATCTTAGAAATAAAAGGAAGAAGAAAGTACAAAAAACTGAAGCTAAGAAAAATCTTAGTTTATTATATTTCAAACCAAAACCAGTTGTGAAATTTCAAAAGAGAAATGTCAAAACTATCAAAATATGGGTTCCTAAAACAAATAATAACTTGATTAGGAACAAATACATTCAGCAATTCATGAATAATGTACATTTTAATAACAATTATATATATAAAGGGGATACCGGACCCAAATGGGTTTGGACTCCTAAGACCTAACTCTTAGGACCCTATAAAAAGTGGGTACCATGAACTTAATTCTATGTTTGCAGGTCCCACTGAAGAAAAGAGGAAAGTGGATATTGGACAGTGGTTGCTCAAAGCATATGACGGGAGACAAGAGCTTACTAACAAATATTAAATACTCAGATGGTGGCTCAGTCACTTTTGGAGACAATTCAAAAGGTTATATCATCGGCAAAGGCGATGTGAGCAATTGTGGTACATCTAACTTACCTCTTATTACTAATGTCATGCTAGTTAGAAATTTAAAACACAATTTACTTAGTATTAGTCAGTTATGTGACAAGGGTTTTATAATTTCCTTTTCAAATAATAAGTGTAGTATTTTAGATAAAGACCATAATTTGGTTTTTGAAGGTTATAGAGACAGAAATATATATATTCTAAATATGAATATTAATCATAATTCAGATATGTGTCTTATGGCTAATGACAATGATCCATGGCTATGGCACAAACGTTTCTGTCATATAAACTTCAGAACTATTGACAAGCTAGCCAAAAACAATCTAGTTAGAGGACTACCCAAAATGAGTTTTAAAGTTAACAACATTTGTGATGCATGTCAATTAGGAAAATTGACCAAATCATCATTTAAATCCAAGAAAGTCATATCAACATTACAACCGCTTGAGTTACTGCACATGGATTTATTTGGACCTACTAGAGTTCAATCAATAAATCACAGTCAATATGTGCTTGTAATTGTTAATGATTTTTCTCGTTATACATGGACAATTTTCTTAAAAAATAAAAGTGATACTTTCGATCATTTCAAATCTTTCGTCAAAAGAATTCAAAAATCAAAAGGGATTAAAGTTAAAAATATAAGAAGTGATCATGGCGGAGAGTTTGAAAATAATGAATTTGAACATTTTTGTACAAAGAAAGGTATATATCATAATTTTTCGTTTCCCAGAACTCCACAACAGAACGGAGTAGTAGAACGAAAGAACCGAACTTTACAAGAATGTGCAAGAACATTATTAAATGGAACCACCTTACCAAAACACTTCTGGGCAGAAGCTGTTGCAACTGCCTGTTATGTTTTAAATCGTGTGTCCATAAGACCTCTTACCAAGAATACCCCTTATGAATTGTTTAACAAAAGAAAGCCCAAAATCTCATACTTCAAAGTTTTTGGTTCTAAGTGCTTTATTTTAAATACGAAAGACCAGCTTGGAAAATTCGATCCAAAAGCCGATGAAGGAATATTTGTCGGTTATTCGGAACGAAGTAAGGCCTATCGAATATTTAATAAACGAACCAAAACTATTGAAGAATCACTTCATGTATCTTTTGATGAAATCTATCAGCATCCTCACACAATATCAGATGATGACGAATCAATAGTCATTAATAATCCAATCATCTCAAATACTGATTCTGACTCAGAAGTAATTATTGAGAATACTCCTCAAATATGTGAATTACAATCACCACCAAGAATATTAAGAGACCATCCGGCCCAAAATATAATAGGTGAAATAACATCACATGTCAGAACAAGGAGTCAACTCAATCAAATGGGTCATGTCGCTTTTCTCTCAAATATCGAACCCAAGAATTCAAAAGAAGCTGCTACAGATGATTACTGGATCATTGCCATGCAGGAAGAACTAAATCAGTTTGAGCGCAATGACGTTTGGGAACTTGTTCCGAGACCAACTGATCAGTCAGTAATTGGTACTAAATGGGTCTATAAAAATAAGGCTGACGAACAAGGAAATATCACCAAAAATAAAGCAAGATTAGTAGCACAAGGATACAATCAGGAAGAAGGTATCGATTATGAAGAAACTTTTGCACCAGTTGCTCGACTAGAAGCTATTAGAATTCTATTATCTTTTGCTTGTTATCATAATTTCAAACTTTATCAGATGGATGTCAAAAGTGCTTTTCTCAATGGATTTATCAAAGAGAATGTCTATGTCGAACAACCACCTTTATTCGTACATGAAAAATATCCTGACCATGTGTTCAAACTTAAGAAAGCTCTGTATGGTTTAAAACAAGCACCTCGTGCTTGGTATGAACGTTTACGTAGCTATCTTATTAATTCAGGATTTGAAATAGGCAAAGTCGATCAAACTTTGTTTATTAAACATTCTCGAAATGATATTCTGGTTATCCAAATATATGTAGACGATATCATCTTTGGTTCAACAAACGATAAACTCTGCAAGGAATTTGCAAGTATTATGACCAAAGAATTCGAAATGTCTCATATGGGAGAACTATCTTATTTTCTTGGACTTCAAATCAAACAACTTTCAAACGGTATTTTTATCAATCAAGAAAAATACTGTGAAAATCTTATCAAACGCTTCGGATTACAAAATACATCTGGTAAACCAACTCCTATGAGTACAACTACACATCTTGAAAAAGATGAAAGTGGTAAGAATGTTGACCAGAAATTATATCGAAGCATGATTGGTTCTCTTCTTTATCTTACAGCTAGTCGTCCAGATATATTAATGAGTGTTTGTTTATGTGCTCGTTTTCAAGCCGATCCAAAGGAATCACATTTACGAGCAGTGAAACGTATAATTCGTTATCTAAATAATACCAAAGATTTTGGTCTTTTCTATCCAAAAGAATGTCCATTTGAATTAGTATCATATAGTGATGCTGATTTTGGTGGCTCACGGACGGATAGAAAAAGTACAAGTGGTACGTGCCATTTCATTGGAAAATCACTTGTCTCTTGGTTTAGTAAGAAACAGAATTGTGTTTCACTATCAACATGTGAAGCTGAATATATATCAGCAGCTCTCGCTTGTACTCAAGTACTATATATGCAACAAACACTTCAAGATTTCGATATACATTTATCGAATTCTATTATATACTGTGATAACACGAGTGCAATAAATCTCTCTAAAAATCCAGTAAATCATTCTAGAACCAAACATATTGATATCCGTCATCATTTCCTTAGAGATAATATTGAAAAAGGTAATATACATCTTGAATATGTTCACACTGACAATCAAATAGCCGATATTTTCACTAAACCATTACTTGAATCTAGTTTTATTAAACTACGAAGAGAGCTTGGCTTAGTATCTCGGAAAGATCTAGAATAGAATAAGTAACCTTCAAACTTAGGCTATATATTTTTCAAATAATTCTTAAATTTCAGCCTATAACAAACTATACCTATTTTTATAACTTTTTTTATCTATCATTGTTTTTGTTTACGGCTAATTATCTCTAACAAATCCTATCCTCAAGTTCATTGGCAAACTTTTTTCTATATAAACGTTTGAAAAATACACTTTCATTCATTCACCTTCTTGCTGAAAATTATAAATCACCTTAAACAAGCTACCATGGCACACATTTGCGACAAATGCGCAGAGGAATCTCATATTTCTATCACAAGCTCGGAGTCGGAGGAACAATATTCTCCGATTACACCGAAACAAAGGCCGGAATGCCCTCACCATTGTTTTCGCACACCTGGCCATACTCCAACATCCAAGCGTGCAAAGAAAGCACTATTCTGCTCTCCGCGCACGAAGGCGCAAATCGATGAAATTCATCACTACCAAAAGCATCAAATCGATCTTCAACGACAACTACATTATGGTCAAAACCTACTATACCATGAACAACAACGTACTTCAACTCGTTTATCCGCTTTAGAACGAATGGCTTCATTCTTCTGCGGTTCAAACAAACACGATGTTCATGAACCAATGCCGTCAAGACCATCGACTTCAACAACTCCAAACTCTTGGGATAAAAACTATAACGAGAATGAAGGAGCTCGATATAAGTGGAGTCCGTGGGCTAAACGCATTGAAAACGACAAGAACTCTAATAACAACTCACCTTCTCATTAGAATTCCATAATGTATATTATTTTGCTTTCATATATAATTCTTGTAATACAGTATATTTTTGCAATAATAACATAATATATAATATATTCATTCGACTCGTTTTCAAAATTTTTGCCAAATTCTGCATTTTTGCACACAGAGCCAAACCGGTCGACAGCCTGAAATATGACCGGTCGACCGTTTTGCTCTCTGGTTGAAAACGGTCGACCGGCAATACGCAGGCGGTCGACCGGTCGGCAGTTATTTCTTTTTTTTATACTTCACGTATATATTTTTGCCACCAACCCTCTTTACTTTCTACTCTCTACTGAAAATTTTCCCATTTCCAAACCCTAGTTCATATTCTCAAGCTTCACAAACTCTCAAATTCTCTTCAATGGCTCCTCCTCAGAAAAAATCAAAGAAAAGAGCAACATCAGAAACTTCTTCTCTTACTCTCTCTGCTAGAAAATGGCTAGAATCTCCGGTTGCAGTAACTAGATGGAATCAAATGACAAATTACAAATTCCATCCAGGCTCATTCATCAAATTCGACGATTTCACTGCATACGGTATTCAAAGATTAGCAAATAGATCTCGTATCTCTCCTCTTATTGATTTTTCTGTAAATAGCGTACAAATTAATCATTTGATGATTAAGCTATTTTATGCGAATATGAATTTAGAGGAATATACTCCGGAAAATCCAAATGGAGTTATTTGGTCAGTAGTATGTGGCAAACGAATCTATCTCACTTATGATAGAATTGCTTCTATTTTGGGAATACCGAATAGGGGTGAAGAGTTTTCATCGACATTTTGTGAAGTTTTCACCCGGAATAGTACGAGTCATAAATTTATAGAAGATGATAGTAACGGCACCAAATCGATTGGGCTACGACCGACTGCAAGGTTGTTACACCATGTCCTAATGCACTCTCTATTTCCTCGATTAGGAAACTATGATGCCGTTTACAAAGAGAATTTCAAGGCTCTTTATGCTATCTACGATGATATCGAAATAAATTGGGTTCACATGATTTTCGATGAAATTCTTAAGGTAAATAACTCTACTCGTCCACATTTCTTCTATAACGAGTATATTATGCGTATGTTGCTTGCATGTGGAGTCACACCCCCGGATTCGGCATATTCTACACCAAAGTGTATTGACTCCACTACTATCAAACGGATGAAGCTTCCTCCTCCATATGTTCATATTATGCCATTCGAACAATGGCAACAACGCGATACTCAAGAACAACAAGCTCCACCATCTCGTCGTCGTTCTGAAGATGTTAGATTATTGAAATCTAAATCATCTACAAGAGAATCTCTTGAAACCATCGCTCAGAATCAATTTTTACTTGAATCAAGACTAAAACGAATGGATTCGAAAATTGATAGACGATTCAATAAGGTAAAGTCATTCTTCGGCGCTATATGGGATGCTATATCATGTAGCACATCCGTCTCGACCCAACATCAAGACCCTGGAAAACGTCCGGCTCCTCCAACTTTTACTTGGTCGACATCCGAGGAATCCGGTGGTACAAGCGGACAAGGTCGTGGGGACAATGACGATGATGATGACGATGACGATGACGACGATGATGATGATGATGATGATGATGATGATGAGGAAGAGATTCAGTCGGAATGAAGTTAGTTTGTTTTTCTTTTCATTTCTTTAAAAACATATATGGCACTTGTACTAAATAGTGTCCATCTTTTTATTCGTAGTAGACTATGACTTGCATTGTACTTCATCAAAACATCCTGTGTTTGAATGTATGCATTGTTCTCTTTGGTTTATATTTTCTATTGTTTACTCCTTTTTGTCGATGACAAAGGGGGAGAAAGGTGCTAATAATTGTTTGCAGGATGAAAGAAGCTAATAATTGTCTGCAGGAAATCACATATTCAGGGGGAGATCCTATACTTGAGTTTTTATATTGTCATCAATCAAAAAGGGGGAGAATGTTGAGTCACAGCTTCTATGAAGATTTTGATTGCTGACAACAATATTAAAGCGATCGACAAATCAAGACGTACATATGGTACTCTAGATTATAGGTTGATTATTTGATGTTATAATAGTAATAAAATTGTCAAAATCTATCCTCAAATAATCATGCACAAAATATAATATATATATATATACACATTTATATAGGTTGTGCACTTTACTGTGCAACTTAACAGAGACCGGTCGACCGGTCCAAAAATGAACGGTCGACCGTTCCTGTTGAATGTGCACAATAAACGTGCACACATGCACATAACGACTATATTTTTAAAAACCTGTCTACCGGTTAGTTTTTGACCTGTCGACCGTTTTTAAACAGAGAGCAACTTTTTCCAAAAGACACATCTTTCTTCAATAGTTGCGTCTCTTCTTCTTCATCAATGATCATAACTTTTGACTGCAACTTTTCACCAAGGGTTATAACTATTTTCTCTCTATAAATACACATCAATATCATTGATTAAAACAAGAAGTTTTATTAAGATTATATATGCTCTCTATCTATTCTTTGAATTCACTTGCATTCAAAAAGCTCTAAACTACTTTCATTCCTTATTGAATCATTGACACTATCTCATATATTTTGATTCAGTAAGCAATATAAATTCCATAATCTTCACAAACATCATTCACAATTTGAGGATAAGATTATAGGAAGAGTGTACTACAAGTGACAAATCCGTGTTTACAAGAGCACAAGTTGTCAACAACAATTGTAATTGTTTTTTGTTGAAGTCCTCAGTATTGTAAGAGGCAAGTGTTGAAGTCCTCAGTATTGTAAGAGGCAAGTGTTGAAGCCCTCAGTGTTGTAGAGGCGTGAAATCCCGTTCGGCTGTTCGGGTAATTGTAAACCTGTTCCTCCGGGTGAAGCGAGGTTGTAATTAGTGAAAATCCAGATAGTAGTCTGGGACTGGACGTAGGACGGTGCTCCGAACCAGTATAAAAATCTCTGGTGTGATTTTTCTATTTTTTTTATTTACAATGCTATTATCATCTATTTCTGCATTTGTATTGTAATCCATATTATACGATCCGTGTATACTATATCAGCACATATAATTGTATACACACCTCACTTTCATTAAGTTCCAATTTACTTAATCCAATCAACCTTACCAAATTTGAATTCCCGCTTCAAACTTCTAATTTCTTTCCCTCTTATAAGTTCAAAACTTATATCACTTTGGATTTTACATCACTTCAGAGAAAAATCAAAACTCAACCTCTTAGAGTTTATTTCAAATTATATTTGATATCATGTATATCCATACATATATACATATTTATTTCTTGACTCTCCCAGCCATGTTTTACAATTTTAAACCACCCTTGGTTCTTACATTCAAATCAAATTTCAAACAACCCATTGTTTGCAATAAGTCTCATTTCAAACTTACCTTTATTTAAAGCTTTTAAATAATTTAATTCCTGAATTCTAATTTTAGAATTTCATTTTCAATTAATTAAATTTCGTTTTGGTTGTATTTTCTTTTCTACTTCATTTAATTCTAATTCAAGACTTCAATTTGGTTGTATTATATTACTTCTCAATTTTAATTTCAATAATTTAACAACCAATCACCTTAATATTTATTAGAAGGAAATATTGCTTTATATATATCAAAATATATTTTATATAAAATCATTTAAAATCTTTATATAAGAAAATAACAAGTACGCTCTCATATATATATATACACAACTCATTTTAGAGTACTTCAGACTCTATTTAATGAGTAATCCCCACCAGAGCCAAGGTTCTCGCTTAACCTTTCTGCTCTGATACCAAATGTAACGACCCGAAATTTTCAAAGTCGAAAATTCCAGATAGTTATGAAAAAAAAGAAAGAGATAGAAGAAGAACAGAAACACCAAACATCTCACATTCACAGCGGATAAAATATAATAATAAATAGTAACAGTTTACAAAAGAGTACTATATATGTCGATTACATTTAATATACATCAGAGTTTCACATATATACAGTCACTGAATATATATACAATTATCATGTCTCAACTTATCAATAATATAATACAGCGGAAATAGTCTATGCGCTATTGCCATCCAGCCCGCCCCTGAGCTCCAGAACGTACCTACCTAAAAATCTGTAATACTCGGTTTGACCTGAGCATTACACCAAAGTAACACCCGGGTCAGGCTGGAAACCAGCGTGAGTAAACCCAACTAACATGGAATACCAAAACAATCAACTTATATAAACCCGGGGTAACATATATCAATTTAAACAATCATAATTTGCTATAGAAAATGCTTATTTCACATATAAATTTCTAAGTACCAAACTTAGATAAAATAATCCAATTCACTTAAATCATTTCATTTCAGCCTATTGATTTCACAAATCAATTTATGAAAATTCGAAGGGGTTTCAGGTATTTCCCAATACCCGATCCCGGCCTCTTTGAGTCTCATGTCATCCTAATCCAAGTTATACAAATGGAATATGCGACATTCATATCAGAGATTTTAACACATTCAAACATCCAATACCATTCAATCATCCATAAGTAAAGCTTAATCACATACAAATCAACCCAATTGATTCTAATTGAATTCCAAACCTCAATCACTTAGATTTCTTCTTTCAATATTAATTAATTCCCAATCAATTGATTAAGCAATCCTTCATTTTCATCTTAATTAATCACACTGCATTAATTAACTTAATTTACATTCAAGTCATAATCTTTTCGCAATTTAATTATCCTTAACCCAAATCAGTAGTAAATCTTTAATTACCTGTATAATAAATTTGTCATAATGCACCTAGTATTGATTAATTTATCTTAGTAAATTAATTTTTAATTACGCCACTAATTATATGAATTAATAACTTCCCATTTATATTTCAATTTATCCTAATCTAAATTAATTACTTTAATTCAACCACAATATTAATCATTCTCGATCAATCTCAACATGTAGTTAATTATCTCTTTTTTTAACTTCATTAAATAAATAAATTTCTCCTTAATCAATTATCTTAATTAACTCTTGAATAATCTCACAAAGTAATTATATTTTATTAATTACAATAAGTAGGTACTTATTTAATCATCCAATGCTCATTCTGATTTAATTGAACTTAATTAATTCTCCCAAATCATTAATTGATTAAATTAATTAATTATCCATTTAAATTACCCTGCCTATTTAACGAACCACCAATCATTTAACCCTTATTAACCAAAAAAAAAGAACCATCTTCTTATTTTATAAGATTTAAGTTTAAACAATTTTTAAAACCCAAATGCTTCGAGTCAGACAACAAATAACCCGAGAACCAACCAAAATTTAAAATTACTAGATCATAAGTATACATCCAAACAACACAATCATTCATCCAATTATTTAAATTCAATCATTAAAATTTAAATAAAACCCAACAGAGTGTGATTTACTCACCTTTGCTTTTAAGTTGCAAACCTTTCCAATCTCGACTTGACTTCTCCGACCTTTGACCTTATATAAATAACCATATGATTATTAATATTTGGAACAATCGGACAATTAATTTTCATTTAATAGATTTCTCAACTAATGATTTTATTTTAAATAAATAATTAATTTTAAACTAATTTTAAATAGAATATCTTTAGTGGCCAAAATAATTAAATAGGTTAGTTAGATAAATAATATTTTCATAGTCCAATATTTTAGAATTTATGTAGTAAGTTTAGAAGATGTATATGTAAATCCTTTATTTTCCTGTTTTATCTTTGAACTATATATACATACATATATATACACACATATTTATAAAAATCATTTTGTTACTGTAAAACTTAATATATAGAGATATATTTTACTTTTATCCGGTTTATTGTATATATAATATATATAGATCCTTACTGTAAAATCGATTTCTGAGCTAAATATTTTTCTGTGACCTATATATATACAAATACATAGACAGAGTTCAAAATAAAAATCTAGTTCCTTACTGCACATATAAAGTATCGTAAAAATCGAACTTTGATAAATATATTTATATTGAAAACAAATTATACCTTGATCATCACGGCCGAAATCCAAAAATTCGTGCAGAACCCAAGCCTTACAACCTCGCGGCTACACAGGGCTCCACATACTCTCGTCCCAAAACCATCAGCCCCATCAACGAGTCCAACCCCACCGCCGCTGCTGTCACCGTAGACCATCAGCCCCATTCCACGCGACCTCGATCAGCGCACAAGAGCTTCCACGCTCGCCGCCATCAATTGTCTTCCCATACCCTAAATCGCGAAGACGTGCCCTCTACGACAACCGCCGCTGCGACGAACTCTAGCTCCACTGCCCAAGCCTCCATCGCGAAATCGTGAGCTCGTAAAGATCGAAACCCTAACCGAAGAATCAAATTCACCCAATCACTAACCGAATCTGATTTCGTTTGAGGAGAGGGGAATTTTTATTTGATTTGATTCTGAGAATTCTTCGACTATTTATTTTGCTTGAGTTCGATTTTTTTTTATCATAGAGTGAAGAGGGTTTTTGATCGAAATTGGAGAAGGAAAGCAAGTTCTGTCTCTGTTTGAAGATTAGAGGGGAACAGAGATAAAATATCAATTAGGGAAGCTTCTCGAGGACGCTTGTTTGTTATATAATTAAATATTGAAAATATCTCGCGTTTTGTTCCGTGAAATTTCGAACTCCTAATCAGACATGCCAGTAGGCAATTATAGGGTTTTACCCGCATCCCGAACACAACAAAACGTGTTTCGGAAGCTAATTCGATCATATGCACGAGTTACAGAAGAAAATGATCAATTCTAAATCGATTAAAATAGTTCTAAGCATTTTGAGCTGCCAAGGTCAAACGACAACTCTGATTGCTACGGAAATTGAAATCCGATAATAACTAACTATTACGGATCCAATGGAACTGTTTTCGTCGAATTCCGAGACTGTGCCTCGGAAGGCTATTTTTAAATATCGATTTAAACGATATAATTTCAAAACTGAACAAATTACCTTTAAATTAAATTTCAACCATTCTATTATCTTCAGTATCATCATTATAAATTTTATAAGCCTTCAAATTATTTTTAACAGACTTAAAATTCCATATTCAACATCTTACCCAATTTCAATTATTAAATTCAATATTTAAACTATATAATTCAATGATTTAACTATCAAGTAAATATTAATATTCGGAATTCAAGTTAGAATTAACCTTTAAATATTTTAAAATCAATTAACTATTCCAATTTAATTTGTTAAAAATTACGGGTCGTCACAAAAGTAGTTAATAAAAATTTGTTGAGAGAACTCCTACTTATAGAGAAACAATGGTCATGTCCATTCGCGAAGAGATATGATGAATAGACACTTCTATTCAAAATTTGAAATTTCAAAATATCGAACTATATTCAACATATAGGTTCAATGTATGTTGATATACTCTTTGTAGATTTGAAAAACACCTATTTAAAAATTGTTTTAAAAATGTTAAGCTTTGTAAAATATTTTGATAGTTTGTGAAATTATTTAAGCATAGTTTATACACATTTTAATCATAATAAAACTTAAGAAAAGTTCATAAAATTATTTTAAAATATTTTTTAGTATATAAAGGATTTAAATCTGAATTTCTTTTAAAAATAAAGTATAAGTGAATATATATTTGAAATCAAAGTATTAATAAATGTTAAAGTATACTTTTGAATATCATAATCATTTAGAAAATATAAAAGAAAAAACTGTAAATAATTTAAAGTATATATTAAAATATAAAATAATTAAAATTTATAATAATTTTGTAAATATTTAAAAGGTCAAGAATCATTTGAAAGCTATTTTGAAAAGTTTGAAAAATCATTTTGAAAAATAGGGATTCGTAAAAATCATTTTTTAAACCAAGATATTGGAGAATCATAAAATCAAAGAATAGATTAAAAACCTTTTTGAAAAATTAAAGAGATCAAAGAAGTGCTACCAGGGCTTTAACAAAATAATCCATGACTCTGTAACTTATCTTGATATCTGGAATCTTCAAACTCATGAATCTTCAATATTTAACTCTTATTTCTCTATATCAGCCACTTTATCAGCCTCTTAAGTTCGCCTCTTGATATCTTATGGTCTTCTTAATCAACACCTGTCTAATATCCTACACTATGAACTATGCATAACTTGATAAAACATTAGTATCTATATTTTATCTGATCTCAAATGGTTATTGTCATCAAAACCAATATCTACGATACTAACAGGAATTTACATGATATTACATTGTTTTATTTGTTTGGAATTGTATTACTGATTATTATATTTTATTCATGTCGCTATGAGCTTCAGAAAGTGTAGAATATTGTAGACAACGTTGTGAATTTTTTATACTTTACCTCTAAATGATCTGCTATCTTCGGGGAGTGCAATGTCCGCTTCACTTTTCTATGTGAATTAAGGCATCATAGATGGTAGGTTGTTACATTTGGTATCAGAGCTTAAGTTGTGCAATGATGACTAAATATGGCATATGGAAGAGCATATTTGTAATTTTTACTTATATTACATACATATGTACATACATACATATATATGTGTGTGTGTGTGTGTGTGTGTACAATTTTTATGCTTCACTCTATATATTTTGACTTGTAGAGTAGTTGTTGGCTATCCCTTCTAGAAGTAAACAATTACGAGTTAGATAAGTGCTGAGATTTAAATAGTTTGGGGTGGAAGATAAATCCATCACATTTTTTGTGATTTACTTTATAGAATTAGAAAAAAAGGCTTATACACCAAGTAGTAGTAGAGTAAATTATGGAACTAGGAATTGATAAGTAGAAGAGAAATACTCTTAAGTTTGTAGAATATAGTGTTATATTAAAGAGGCATAATGAAAGTACTTCATCATTTTTTTGGATTGTATGACATAATTGGACTTGTGTAGGTTATGATCTATTCCAATTAAAGTATTTAAATTAATTAAAATGTTTTTCCAAAAAATTTAGAAATATTGGTATCTGAGATTTTTGAAAAGTTAAAGAAGTTGAAGTTTGTTTAATGTTTCGAGGTGTGAGTTTCAAAAATGGAAAATTTTAGTAAGAAGTAATTTTACATAACTATTTTAAGGTTTTATTTTTGTAAAGATTCAGTGTAAGACACAATGTTGCACTATTATTCTAATGTGTATTTTTCTTTTAATAAGGAATTTTTTAAAAGAAATTTAACAAGTAAATTCAAATCTTTTTGAATTTCTTTTATTCTATGAATACTTTGGTCACACTTAGGAAACATAATTAAAATATTACACTTTCTTTACACTTTTGTGAAAAATTCTAATTTCTAAAAGTAAGATTTAAATTAATATGCTTTACAAGTTTATTTTTCTAGGTTAAATTACACCATTTTGGATAGAATTTAAACTAAAAGTAAAAGTGCATTTAAGGATCATTATTTTAAAATTGTGGGATATCTATTTTTTCGAATGGGAATTGAAGGGTTTTAGAAGTACACATTGAAATATTTTTATTTACATATATAGTGTTTATTTAAAGGTGTAGAAAATTGGTTAATAAAATGATATATACTTATATATATATATGACAAAATGGTTGTGAATTATATGAAATAATGCTGTAAAAAATGAAGTATGTGTATTTCAAAAAAATAA
The DNA here is from genome assembly GCA_030765085.1 of Allium cepa. Taxonomy (NCBI): domain Eukaryota; kingdom Viridiplantae; phylum Streptophyta; class Magnoliopsida; order Asparagales; family Amaryllidaceae; genus Allium; species Allium cepa. The sequence continues at coordinate 882,420,423 of CM060928.1, forward strand.
AAAAATAAAGTTATTGTAAATCAAATTATATTTTGAGTAAATAATATTGAATTGGTGGAACTATAAAGAACTGAATTTTAGAAGTTAAATGTTTTTAAGAATCTTTGAAATGAAATTAACGCTAGAAATTGAAATTGTAAAATTGTTTCATATGGAGAGTTACAAATAATATGAAATGATTAAATTGAAAAATAGTTTGGTTTTTGATTTTTTTAAATGTTTAGTATTAAATATCTAAAGCAAAAAATTTTGAAAATTAATTTAAATAGAATTTAATGAATATTTTAAAAATATGTGGTGATCGAAATTAAACATTGGTTGAAGTTAACAAAGAATTTAATGGTTTTCATATCTTACTAGTTCTGTGAAGAATGAGATTTGAGATCAACGATTTTGAATAAAACTTAATTGAGAAGTTATTAATATTTTCAAATAAAACTTGGTTAGAGCTATAAAAGAGTTATACAACCAATAAAGTTTAAATTGATCGTGGTGAAAAAGGTAGGATGGTTGATACGCTAGTATGCTAAAGACTTACTAGGAATGAACTTTATTAATTTGTGATTAGGGATTTTTACTTAAAATTAGTGAGGATATTATTTGTGAATTTGGGGAACATTTTGAAACTACAAAAAAATTATTTTTAACCGAGAATTTACTATTATTTATAAATTATGTTGGAATTTAAATAAATAGTAATATGATTTTTGGATGACTATCTAAACTTTGAGCAAATAATAATATAACTGTTTTACGAAGTTTATGAAAAATATTATTTTTGAATTAAACAATTATGTCTGAGGTATTTGGAGTAATACGATTAAAACAAAGGATTTTTGAAGTATATTATCGATTTGAAAATAATGAACTACTTTGAGATGATAGAGAAAAAGTATGATTACAATAAACAAATATGAGATGATTTATGCTTAAAAAGAAAATAACAAGTCTAAATTTATTTATTTTTGAATTTTTGAGACATATGTGATTAAAAGTTGTTTGAAGTTAACATATATGTTTACATTAAGGGATGGGATATGCCTATATAAGACGTAAGAAGCATGAGAATGTAGTTAAGTGAAAAGTTTCTAGAAGCTTTAATAATAAAAGATGCGTCATATAAGACAGTCACCAATAGAGGATGAATATACTTGTTTATGTAAAGTGTTATTAGATTACGGCGATGTACATAAGGTACTTTAGCCGTATGTTAGTTTACAAGACTTTACAAGCATGCAGAGTTAATATTATTTTTAAAGTATCTAGTGTTGTATGATTTCAAGACATGAAATAAATGTTTTGATTTCACATACTAATGTATAAAGGCGATTTTAAGAAAGGCGAGATTTGGCAATTTGGAATATAATTGACTAAGAGGTAAGGTTAGCTATTTTCTATCCTCATTTTATTGAAAGAACTATCTCATTAAGTCAATTTTAAAAAATATTGACCATTTGCACATAACTTAATTACAATGCCCGATACAGATGAAAAATAAGGGAAAAGTGCACAACCTAGTCTATGAGTTTGTTAGAGTGGTATTGTGTTCATCAAATATAAGACATCATCCATTTGTGAGATCTATAAATTAAGCGGAAAGTGAGTATGGAGTTTGCCCAAGTATCCTAACCGTTAGTACAATTGGAGGTGAGACACCATCTGTTATCGTGTTGTCATGCATATAGACTTAAAGATTGAATTTAGTGAGGCGTCAAAGGGTACAAAGAGGATTTTCTATTGGTCGAGAATGAAGAAGCAAGTGGCGAAGTATGTTGTAAGGTATTTGATGATGGGGAGATGCCGGTAGTGAAGTCTATTTGGATAAAAGTCATACTTGGATAGTATATGATTAGGGGCACCTTAGTGATAAGTAAATGAATGGAAAACGCATAGGATAGACATGCATAGAGAGTTCACGGTTGACATCTTGGTAGGTGAAGGACTCGCTATTAAGATATGTTATGTAGGAAAGTTAGTATTATAAGTCGTTGAGCCTTTCTCGGTTATATAAAGAGTAGGGAAGTCAACACATTTGAGTAGACTTCTTCAAAAATTATTGGATATTACACATATTCTGTTTATCCCATCCACGAATGAATGTGATGATTTAGTGGTTATGGTAGAACCTTGGTCAGCTTATGAGGTGAAGGTAGTTACATAGTCTAAATACTCCATAGGTGCATCCACATCTTAGGGTTTGATATGATATAGAATAAAAATGAAGGAATGAGGCGGTCTAAATATGGCGAGAAAAGGTTTGGATAGGAGTATGATTGAACTTGAAGAGAGAATTAGAGTTTCCCATCATGAGCTATGTTCCTCTTTTAGTTTGTTTGCATGTTAGTTTACTCGCTAGCGATTGTTTGTTTGGTTGCTTTAGCTAGGTGGTTGACATAGGCATGGATGTATGGATGCGAGGATGGGTTGTATGCACATCCTTATAATGTGTTTAGTTGCTATGGTTTGCTATGTTTGAGTTACACCAGTTTAGTCATTCCAACCTAGGATAAATATATATATAGTTAGGTGCTCTAATTTATAATAGATAATTTTATATGTGCTATCTATTATTTCCTTATATACATTTTTACTGATTGTGTTTTTGGATGTGTTATTTATTTGCACTTTGATATTAATGTTGCATATGGATGTATGGATGTGCTTACACACACACACACATATATATATTTGCATATATTAGGATGTTTGCATACAAATTGGTTGCACTGCATGTGCATTCATATAGGAGGTTGATTTAGTTGCATTAGCACTCATCTCATATCATATCATTTCATTTTTATCTCATATCATTTCATTTTTATCTATCATGTTCATTATAAAATCTTGATTTAGTTTTGATTGTATTATATAATGGATGCTAGATGGATGTAGCTATGTTTGTTTCGTATGTTTGTACGCGATAAAGCAAGTTGCATTGTCCACTTCGGGAAATTTTGAGGACGACATTATATAAAAGAGGATAATGTAACACCCCATAATTTAAAAAAATTAAATTTAAAAGTTAAAATAGTGATTTTACATAAATGGAAAAATCACAAATTTTTACAGGAGTTGGAATTAGGCTTTATGACCTATTCTAGTATGTGTAGAATGTTGTTTATAGTTAGAAAACATATAAAACTTGATGAATTTGGTTAAGCGAGCTAGAAATTCGAAGAAGTAAACCCAATAACTTTTTTGTAGTATATTTATTATGAGATTTTAGCCTGGATATTATATTTTCAACCTATAAATAGATCTTTAACCATATTCCTTTTTCCCTAATATTCTTGCCTCGAGTTATAATTCCCAAGCCCCTAAATTAACTCCAAATCCATCAAATCAGATCCAAATTTGATAAATTTTTGTATAAAAACTCGATCACTGTGGAGAAAGCTAAGCAAATAAATCAACAAAATAAAGAAATTTGGTGCATTCACGGTAAGAAATTTCTAGGCAGCGAAGGAGGAGGATTCACCTTAAATCGGGGGAGATGCACAACTAATCGGTTGGTGGAATATATCATACTTGCACACACACACACACATATATATATATATATTGAGAAGACGTAGAAATTCACCCCTTATGATCTTAAGCCAAATTAAAAATGACGAAACTGATAATTAAAATTTTTATTTTTATATACACCTGAGTATGATGTAGTATGCCATGGTTAGAAAATTAAAAGTAAACTTTTATTAATTGTATTTTGTCAAGGTGATCACTCTCTAAGTTAAAAGCGAAATATAAAATTATCCAACTTAAACATAAATATATAAAAATCGTAGTTTTTGATGACAGAACCTACTGGTGGTGTTCATTCATCGATTGGGTATATGGATTGATTAGAAAACATGACAGAAGTTTGGAAAATATGGACCATCCATTGCGGTCCAGAGATGAAATGATAACGATATGATGATCAGGATGAGGATGTGAAGAGGAGGTCAAGTAGGTGATCGTGATGGTCTTAGATTCGCCGTAAACGGTCAGAATTCACCAGGATCGATGATTATAGTGTTAGAAATGCGGATTACGGATTTTAAGGCTAGGACAACAATAAAGGAGGGGTGAATAGTGTTTAAAGAAATTATTAGATCTTTTTGAGTTTATGTTAAGTTAAACACAAACGTATGAAATATTCAGACATGGATATGATCATAGAAACAAACACAGATGCAGAAATAAAATAAAAGCAGTAATGGAAAGAGCACACCGGATTTTATACTGGTTTTGAGTTACCCTACATCCAGTCCCGCACACAAGTACGGATCTCCTTTTAAAAGCAATCTTTACAATTACACCCTCGATTTCAAGGCTACGAATTACACCCTCCAGATTCACAATCCTCTGGGTAGAGATACTTGATTTCACGGGCAACAAGTTCACCTAATTGATTTCCTAGGCTACAATCACACCTTTTACACTTGATTGATTTCCAAGGCTACAATCACATCTTTTACACTTGATTGATTTCCAAGGCTACAGTCACATCTTTTCTCACTTAATTTATTACAAAGAAGTCTATAACTCTGAATATCACTAAGGATCTTGTTGAGATAGTGATTGAGAATCAAACCATAAATGATCTGGTTAGATTCAATGTTGATTTCGGCAGAGTAATGGTAAGAATATGTATATAGAAATGTGGAAGAAGAAGAGGAGTGAAAACCAGAAAAATATGATTACAAATTCATTGAAAACAGCCCCTGTTTATAGAAGAACAAAAGTCATGTCCATTCGTGAAGGGATATGACGACTAGACACTTCTTTTGAAATTCAAAATTTTGAAATCAACTGACACTATGTCGACATAGGTAACTTGGGTATGTCGACATCCTAAAGGAAATTTTGGTATTTTGTTTTTCTTTGAAAACAACTTTTATCTTATATTAAAACTATTTTAAACTTAACAAATATACTTATCTATAGTTAAATACATAAGTAAGTATAGATAATAATATTTTGGTATACGTAAAATTTTACTATAATTTTATATTCAAATCTAAGTATAAATATTAAAATTTAAATATATTATTAAAGATAATTTAAACCAAGGATAATTTGATTTTGAAATTAAAGATTAGTTTGAGGCTAAAAATATTTTAAAATCAGGATAGATGTTTTTTATTCTTTTAAAAGGAAGGTTTTGAAAACATTTTGAAAACAAGATATAATTTTGTAAAATCATTTTGAATAAAAGTTAGCGGATACAAAACAATGTTCCGCTAGATTTTTCGTAGGTTCCATCCTACTTAGGGTTCCGTCCCTTTAACAGGCTCGAAGTGGATTCCATTTCACGAATAAATTGGATTTTAAGATGCCAGTGCCTTTCTACGAGTTTTAACAATATTTCTAATTAAATTACTTATTCTTGAAATCTTGAAATCTTGATAATCTTGAAATTCTTGATACACATGAGTCTTCAATCTTGATATCATGAATCTCTATACTATATAGTCTTCATTCTTGGTACCTGCATGGTTAAATCCTGCATATACATATATATCTAAACTATAATGTTAGTATTTATATTTTATAATCCTACTCTAAGGTTGTTGTCATCAAAACCATCATCTCAAGGACTAACAATCTCCCCCTTTTTGATGATGACAACCTTTGTTTATAAAATATTACTTCTATCCCAATAACTCCTCCTAAAACTAATAAACTCCCCATTAATCTATGCCTAACTACCCAATTTTATATTTTTCCCCTTTTGTCATCAACAAAAACTAACTCCAAACTATATAACTCCAAACTATATAACTCCCCCTTAATCTAATACTCTATGACATGTGATTAATGATAGTGTTATCATAAATAATCAACACTTAACTCTAAAACTTAAAACTTAGTCCTAAACTACTAACTATCTTATCTAAGTATCTTTATAATAATAATTTTAATAGAACACGAACTATTTATTAATTATATAGTTTTATTTACATTTTCATAGAGAACTTAAGAAAAAACATACACAATAAGAAAAAGAGAAAAGAAACTAATGAGAATCTTTGAAAATGAGGGATCTATGAATCGAACAGTTTGGATAGTGGAAACAGAAATTTCCACGTTGTTCGACAAGATTTCCATCTTTGTCAAAGCACACTTCGCTAACACAAATGACTTTGTCGTCTTCTTCAACGTGCTCTTCTTCCATGAAGGCTTCTTCTTCTTCTTCGCTGCCCTCTTGCACTTGATCTTCTGAAGAATCTTCGTCAATCAAGATTGGGTTAGCATGATTATCCATTAGAAATTTTTGCAAATTCCTAAGGATTTTGTCTTGCTTCTCTTGTTCTTTTACCATTCTTAGTTGCACCACTTGAATTTCTGTCAATAATTGCAGTGCATCTTTCAGAGAATCCTCCATTTTTGTCAGTCGAGCGAGCGTAGTTCGTTGAAATGGTCCAGAAGTAGGAGAAGGGAATGAAAAGGTTGAATTTATGTTTGATTTGGAAGAGGAGGCCATGGTTTAATTTATTTCAGAAGTTAGAAGAGAGAGGGAACAGAGAGAACGATCAAAATTTCGAAAATAAGAGGAATATATAACCAATTGAATTTTGGTGGGAAAAATTTCGAAAATAAAAAATCGTTATACGTCGACATGGGTAGAGGGGAGATGTCGACATGGTGCTTGATTTTTTGCTATTTAATTTATTTTGATTTAATTTTTAATTGTACTTTATTATTTATATTTTTATATTTAAGTTATTGAATAAATTCCTGATTCTCTTCTTAATTTAGTAAATATAGATTCATTTAAGGGTTTCGTTGATATATCAGTAATTTGATTCTCGAAATTAATATAATCTAGAGTAATTACTTCCTTATTTATATTACCTCTGAGAAAATGATGTCTTATAGCAATATGTTTAGTTCGAGCATGTTGAGTAGTATTTTTGGATAAATTTATCGCACTAGTATTATCACAATAAATTGGTGATTTTGAGATATTTAAACCATAATATTTTAAAGTTTGTTGCATATATATTACTTAAGAACAAGCCAAAGCAGTAGAAATATATTCTGCTTCAGTTGTTGATAAAGAAACTATGTTTTTCTTATTACTAAGCCAGGAAATCAAAGAATGCCCCAAAAAGTGACAAGTTCCACTAGTACTTTTTCGGTCTGATTTACAACCAGCATAATCAGGATCATAGTAAGATATTAGGTCAAAAGAATCATTTTTAGGGTAAAATAAGCCATAACCAGTGGTGTGTTTAGCATATCTTATGATATGTTTTACGGCTTTTAAGTGGGTCTGTTTAGGTTGGGATTAATATCTTGCACAAAGAAACACACTATGCATGATATCAGGTCTACTAGCAGTGATATAGAGTAGTGATCCAATCATTCCTCTATATAGTTTTTGATCTACATCTTTCGAGAGATCTTCTTTACTAAGTACTCATTGGATGCCATGAGAGTGGGTTTTCCACTCGCAGTAGTTAAACCAAATTTACTAATTAGGTCTTTAGCATATTTTTCTTGACTAATAAAGATACCATTATCTAATTGTTTTATTTGTAATCCTAAAAAGAAATTTAATTAACCCATATGAATCATCTCAAATTCTTTTGTCATTATATCAGAAAATTCTTTATTCATTTAAAAATTAGTTGATCCGAAAATGATATCGTCTACGTAGACTTGTACTAGTTGAATATCATTTTTATTTCTTTTAATAAAAAGAGTATTATCTGCTTTACTAATTTCAAAATTTGATTGTAATAAGTAAGATCTTAGTCTATCATACCAGGCTCTAGGAGCTTGTTTTAGACTATATAGAGCTTTCTTAAGTTTGTAAACATGATTTGGTAATTTTTCATTTCCAAAAGGTGGTGGTTGTTCAATATATACTTCCTCTTTTACAAATTCATTTAAAAAGCACTTTTAACATTCATTTGAAATAGTTTGAAATTATTATGATTTGCGAAAGCAAGTAGAATCCTAATGGCTTCTAATCTTGCTATGGAAGCAAAGGTTTCATCAAAATCTATTTCTTCTTCTTGACAATAACCTTGAGAGACTAACTGGGCTTTATTTCTAACAACCTCTCCTTGTTCATTCATTTTATTTTTATAAACCCATTTAGTTTCAATTATAGTTTTATTTTCAGGTCTAGGAACAAGTTCCTAAACATCATTTCTAGTGAATTGATTTAATTCTCCTTGCATAGCCAAAATCCATGAATCATCAGTTGATGCTTCTTTTGGATTTTTGGGTTCAATAGTTGATATAAAAGCTACATTGCTCATTTGACTTAGTTGATTTCTAGTTTTAACAACAGACTGCATATCTCCAAGTACATTTTCAATAGGATGATCTTTTAAAAGTTTAATCCTTTTATTAGGATGATTAATTTCATTATAAGTTTCAGTTGTCTCTTGATTTTGAGTGATTAAATCCTCTTCATCATTTATATCTTCAAAAAATCTCAGATATTCATCGAATGAAACATGCATTGTTTCTTCGATGTGTTAGTTCTTAAATTAAACACACTGTATGCTTTACTTCTATTTGAATATCCGATAAAGATACCTTTGTTGGATTTAGGATCAAATTTATCTAAATTATCTTTTGTATTTAAAATAAAACAGTTACCTCCAAAAATTCTAAAATAAGATACCTTAGGTTTCTTTGAGTGAAGAAGTTCATAAGATGTCTTATCAGTTAAAGGTCTAGTTAAAATTCTATTTAAAATATAACAGGCGGTAGCTACTACTTCTGCCCAAAAATACTTTGGTAATTTACAATCTGAGAGCATAGTTCTTGCACACTCTTGAATCGTCCTATTTTTAAGTTCTACTACTCCGTTTTGTTGTGGAGTTCTTGAAAATGAAAAATTGTGAGTTATTCCCCTTTTATTGCAGAATTCTTCAAACTTTTCATTTTCAAATTCACCACCGTGATCACTACGGATGGTTATAATTTTTAGAGAAAGTTGATTTTGAATCCTTTTTGTAAAGTTCTTAAAACATTCAAAAGTATCACTTTTGTGTTTCAAAAATATTGTCCACGTAAATCTAGAATAATCATCTACAATTACAAAAACATATTTACTATGATTTATTGACATAAATTGAGATGGACCAAATAAATCAAGATGAAGTAATTCAAGAGATTTTGAGGTTGAAATCATATCTTTTAATTTAAAGGAACTTTTTCTAAGTTTTCCTAATCGACATGCATCACATAGACTATCTACTTTAAAATTCATTTTAGGGTGACCTCTTACTAGATCATGTTTTGATAGTCTAAGAAATTCAAATGCCCAAATCTCTTATGCCAAATCCAAGGGTCACTTGTATTTGCTAAAAGACATTGGTTATCATTTGAAACTTTCATATTAAGAATATAAATAATCTTTTTTCCTAATTCCCTCAAATATTATGGTTGAATTATTATCTTCAATGTGACATTTATCTTTTTCAAATTTAATTTTATATCCTTTATCGCAAAGTTGACTTATACTTAGCAGATTATGTTTCAGATTCTTAACTAGCAAAGCATTAGTAATAATAGGAGTTTCAGAGTTACCGACTTTGCCGATGTCAATCACATATCCTTTTGAATTGTCTATAAAGTTAACCAGTCCTTCGTCTTTATATATAATATCATTCAGCATATCTGGATTTCCAGTCATATGTCTAGAGCATCCACTATCCGGTATCTATTTATTCTTTTTGATATGCACAATTTGTCTGTTGTGGATTGATTCCTCAACCCCCATAAAGCATGTTTCCTGCACATCAAACAATCTTAGTAGACAATTTGTATTTGAATATTGATTATATGCAGCCTCAAGAGACAATGATGATCTGAATATTTCTAAACTAGTATTAACAAACATATCCATTTTAAAAACTTATTCAAAAATTAGATTATGAAACTTTAAAAAACTTGATTTGATACCAAATGTTAGAAATGCGGATTACGGATCTTAAGGCTAGGACAACAATAAAGGAGGGGTGAATAGTGTTTAAAGAAATTATTAGATCTTTTTGAGTTTATGTTAAGTTGAACACAAATGTATGAAATATTCAGACATGGATATGATCATAGAAACAAACACAGATGCAGAAATAAAATAAAAGCAGTAAAGGAAAGAACACACCGGATTTTATAATGGTTTGGAGTTACCCTACATCCAGTCCCGCACACAAGTACGGATTTCCTTTCAAAAGCAATCTTTACAATTACACCCTCGATTTCAAGGCTACGAATTACACCCTCCAGATTCACAATCCTCTAGGTAGAGATACTTGATTTCACGGGCAACAAGTTCACCCAATTGATTTCCTAGGCTACAATCACACCTTTTACACTTGATTGATTTCCAAGGCTACAATCACACCTTTTACACTGGATTGATTTCCAAGGCTACAATCACACCTTTTCTCACTAAATTTATTACAAAGAAGTCTATAACTCTGAATAGCACTGAGGATTTGTTGAGATAATGATAGCGAATCAAACCATAAATGATCTAGTTAGATTCAATGTTGATTTCGGCAGAGTAATGGTAAGAATATGTGTAAAGAAATGTGGAAGAAGAAGAGGAGTGAAAACCAGAAAAATATGATTAGAAATTTGTTGAAAACAACCCCTATTTATAGAAGAACAACAATCATGTCCATTCGTGAAGGGATATGACGAATATATACTTCTTTTGAAATTCAAATTTTTGAAATCAACTGACACTATGTCGACATAGGTAACTTGGGTATGTCGACATCCCAAAGGAAATTTTGGTGTTTTTTTCTTTGAAAATAACTTTTATCTTATATTAAAACTATTTTAAACTTAATAAATATACTTAACTATAGTTAATATACATAAGTAAGTATAGATAATAATATTTTGGTATATATAAAATTTTATATTTAAATCTAGGTATAAATAATAAAAGTTAAATATATCATTAAAGATAATTTAAAACTAAGGATAATCTGATTTTGAAATTAAAGAATATTTTGAGGCTAAAAATATTTTAAAATCAGGATAGATGTTTTTGATTCTTTTAAAAGTAAGGTTTTGAAAACATTTCGAAAACAAGATATAATTTTGTAAAATCATTTTGAATAAAAGTTAACGGATACAAAACAATGTTCCACTAGATTTTTCGTAGGTTTCATCCTACTTAGGGTTCCATCCCTTTAACGGGCTCGAAGTGGATTCCATTCCACAAATAAATTGGATTTTAAGATGCCAGTGCTTTTCTAGGAATTTTAACAAATTTTTTAATTAAATTACTTATTCTTTAAATCTTGAACTCTTGGTAATCTTGATATTCTTGATACTCATGAGTCTTCAATCTTGATATCTTGAATCTCTATACTGTACCATCTTCATTTTTGGTACCTACATGGTTAAATCCTGCATATACATATATATCTAAACTATAATGTTAGTATTTATATTTTATAATCCTATTCAAAGGTTGTTGTCATCAAAACCATCATCTCAAGGACTAACATAAAGCAATGGCGAAAATGTTTGCCATGGGTTGTTGGAGATGATGATGCTGGTGGTGGAAGTTCTAGCTTGGTGTGGGGAAGTGTTCGTTTGCGTCAGATGGTCAAAGCATGGCCTGTGGTGCATGGCGGTGATAACTGAAGAGGGTGGCCGAGTCGACATTTAATTTTTGGGAAGTATTATTGTGTAAGCAAAAATTAAAAAACAAAAACATATTTAATAATTATGAAAATACCATTAAACTTTAAAACATTTATAACTCTCGCGTAGGACCTCCACTTCACCCACAGTTCCCGACATCGAGATCTTGGGGAGACGAGGAGTGCCTTGGTATGTTGTTTGCTATGGTTTGACATACTTCATAAAGGTGTCATATTTAAGTAGATTTCATTATATTAAGGTTTTACCAGGACATTTTGGGTACACATATGGTGAAAGTAGTCTTCGGTTGTTTAGTTAATGTTTGGCGATGATGAGTTGGAGCTCAGTCTAGTGGCTTCATAAATAGTGGGGTGAAGACGAGTTTTATGCTTGATCCCAATAGTATTACTGGCTGCTAGGCGAAATTCTAACATAGAATTGACCTTAATAGTCATGAATTTAGCATTCGAGCTGGGATTTTGAGTTTCATCATTTGCAAACGTTTTCAGCATTTAAGCTACGGCTTTTGGCTCACCAGTTTGCATACGCTTTTGGCATTCGAGCTAGGACTTTGGGCTCGGTCATTTACATAAGTTTTAGAAATTTGAGAGGGGATTTTAGGCTCGGTTGTCTGCATATGTGTTTGGCATACGAGCGGGTTCTTTAGGATCAGTCGTGGACATACGTTTTGGCATATGAGATGGGACTTTGCTCTTGGAAATGTGCATATGTTTGTGGCGATGGCGAGCTTGGACTTTGGGCTTAATTCTGACATAGTATTTTAGTATATGATTAGACCTAGTAGATGTTCTAGTGAGCCTTACTTATGATGTCACTACAGTATATTATTATGTTTAGATGACTTGTTGGGTGTAGAAAACACAGGTTAAGTTATGATTTTCGATATTGATTTACTAGCTTATTAGTATTATAAACTTATATGACACGTTTCACTCATCGGATATATGTCTGAGCCCTGTATCATTTCTTTTTTTAGTTATACTCTGATAGGTCGATAAAGAGTACCAGTGGAGACTTGGAGGCATGATGGTATGATGGAGACTAGCACATTCATCCACTATCTATCTACTATTATATTTCATTTATTCACAGATATTATAATTTTTTTTATTACCAGTAAAGAGAAATATTGTAGTTGGAGTTTATTTGATATAACATTATTTTATTGTCTAGGATTGTACTATTGATTATTATGTTTTCTTCCTTTTGTTATGAGTTTAAGAAAGTGTAGAGTATTATAAATAGCTCTATGATTTTTTTATATATTCTACTACAAAACGATCCACCATCTTCGAGGTTTGCGATATCCATGCTGCTTTTATTTACGAATTGGGGCGACCTAGATTGTAGTTTGTTACATGTAAAGAGGTGGGATGAATTTCCTTTAGGAATTTCACACCGTCAAGTTCAGGCTGCCATCTCTACAGGCATTCTGTTGACTTGCAGTAGATGATTAGTCGACTGAGTGGGGTCAAAAGCACTTGTTTTCTAACTTATAAGAAATAAGCCAACAATAGCCTAGTTCGGTTGACTGGATCCATAACCATTGAAATGAAATTAGTGGTAGTTTGTTTATTATGATGGACCAGTCGATTGGATTTAAAGTGCGGGATTCCTTGGGTTTTTCACTAGTGCATGACATTTATGCGACACTTTGATGAATCAAGATGGGCATGTAGGGTTCGGTGTGACTACAGAGCGATATATTAGAGTTCTTCGATATAAGAGCATGCGTATCTCGAGGTCAAGTGTGATGACCCGGATTTTGGTCATCTAAAAATTGAAAAATTAATAAATATGATAGTAAATAGAATTTGGATTTGAAATTCAATTGTAAATATCTTAGAAATAAATTGGATTTAAAAACTATATGTTTTAAAACCAGTATATTTATATAAATTATTTACAAGTGTATAATTGGAATTTTATATCATTTTCTTTTAAGTTATATATAAATAAATAAAAGAGAAAGTATAAATATAATCAATAAGACATGAATAAATATAAAACTAAATTTAAAATATAATATAAATATATACAAAACATATCTATACATGAAATTACAAATGTAAGATATATATATACTAAAAAACAATTGTAAGCCTAAGATTATATGTAATTACATATGTAAGCTAATGTTATCATGCAATTTAACAAGTGTCGTTTTCTTTTAAATTTCTCTTTATTTTCAAATTTAATAAGTTAGGCTATATATTATCTCTACAATACTCTTTTTCTTCTTTTATCTATTCATTCTCAAAACAAGGTAAAAAAATCTGTAACTTTAACCAGAGAAAAAGAAAAGCAAACAACAACAAACTTCAAAAATTCTCAAACCTGAAGCTCAACAATTCAAGTAAATTCAACTCAGTTTCAAATCGAGATCAACAAGCAATCAAATTCAAGTAGCAAGTCAATTTCCAGTTCAAAAGCAAAATCCTTTTCCCAGGCTCCTCTGTTCTTTTTTATCTGTGAGTAAACTAAAGCTTTAAACAGTTTAAAACTTGGTGCATGTAGTAAATTCTAGAAGTAAGATTGTGATAAATGTTTTCATAAACGATTGCATGGTTATTTTAAGATGAATGCATCTATATATGTATATAGATATTGGTGTGCATATATGTGCTTTAGTGTTTTTGCTCTGTTCTTCATTTCCAAGTTGCAAATAGAATTCAAAAATTAACTGCTCATCATCTGGTTCTCTTTAGACTTCAATAAATAAACAAATTTTTTTTGTTATATAAAGATATCAATTTTAAAAATGTTTTCAAGTTCAATCTGAAGTTATTTTTAAAATAAAAGAAGAAAAACAACGAAACTTAAATTATATCGAAATCTCGATATAAATAATTGGACGATTCATGAATATAATCAGTTGCGTTTTCAAAATCTATGATTTTTAGAAAGAGAATCATGATTTTTAAACGTTTAAATCAAGAGAAATTGAGAGTTGAACGTAAGTTGGGTTCGAGCATTTTTTGATGATCGGCGGAGTTCGAGATCTAGGGGTTTTGGCCGGAGGTCGCATGTTGGTCAATGCTCGTGGGAAAAATGGGAGTTTGTTTTCTCAGTCGTCGTAGTGGCGCGGCAAGGCCATTTTAGGGTATAAGACCCCATGTGGGTCAGCATGGTAATCGTTACGATTTCATCGTCACAACAGCATCGAATGGGACCGGTCCAAGGGCAAGGTAAAGAGAAGGTCGTGGCGCTGGATTTGGTGGAGTATGGTGGTTGATGGTTGGTAGAATGGCGAAGACGAGGCGACTGAAGGTGGTTTGTTTATTCCTGATTTGGTTCGTGAGCTCGAGATTTTGATCGGGGTCGACTTTAAGAATTCTGGGTGGATAAGATTTGTACGGTGGCCAAACGCGGGTTGTGAGGATGGTAGAAAGGGATCGCGATGGATTATCGTCGGCGTACATGTGCATGTGGTTCGCTGTGTATCAGTGACGTTTTCGTGAGAGCGAAGGGATTTTCTCGGGAACGATCTCGGGTAAAGAAAAGGTTGTCTCGGTGTTTTTTTCATGTACGTGAATGTTTATAAAACTTATAAAAGTTTTAAAAATTTAAAAAAAGTTTAAAAAAAATAAGAAGAAAAGAGGAAGGATATGAGGCTAGGGTCTTAGTTTGGGTAAATCCTGGTGCGACTCGGGTAAGGTTAGAATGTTGTTTTAAGTTAACATAATTAAATTTTAATAATTCCCTTAATCATTATTTTAAATTAAAGTGTTTTTAAATGTTGATTTATTAAGTTGTACACTTTATTTTAACATAGTAAATTAATTCTTAAAGTTTACTTAATTAAAGATGTAATTTAGTTAAGAAGATTAAATGTGTTTAATCATTAATTAATCTTAAGGGTTTAGTTAAGTTATAGGATAAGGATAAATTACTTCCAAAGTTATTAAATAAGTTTTTAATGCAATTAAGAAATTAAATTAAGATATTGGTTAGTCTTTTAATTAATAAAAGTTTTGAGCGATTAAGATTAATGAATTAATTAATAAGAGATTAAGATTAAGGTTAACTTGTGTGTAATTAGAGGTTAATTAATTGATTAATTAAAGGTTATTTAATTAATGATTAAGGGTGAACTAATTAATGATTTAAGGTTATTACTTAATGACATTAATTAAGGTGGGTAATTAATAGAAAATTTCTAAATGTGATTTATTAAATGATAATTACTTAATTGTAAGTAATTAAAGGATTAATTTGTTAAGGGTTAATTAATTTAATTAGTAATTAGTGGATAACTAATTAATAATTAAGGTTAATTAATTGAGGATAATTAACCAATGGGATAATTACTTAATGAAAGTAATCATGGATAATTAATTTAGACTGATAATTTAAGAATGGCGTAATTATTATTACTTAACAAGGGTTAGGTAATTAATTTATTTGGTTTAAATTAGTTGTGTGATTAATTAACCTTGCTTATGGATGATTGGATTATATTGAATGCCTTGAATTGGTTGATATCTCTGATATGAAATGTTTTGTGATATGATATGTTTGGGTTGAACAGTGATAATGTGGTTATCTATCGATGATGA
This sequence comes from Allium cepa, assembly GCA_030765085.1. Taxonomy (NCBI): domain Eukaryota; kingdom Viridiplantae; phylum Streptophyta; class Magnoliopsida; order Asparagales; family Amaryllidaceae; genus Allium; species Allium cepa. The sequence goes on from CM060928.1 coordinate 882,436,628, forward strand.
ATTGCTATGTAAAAGTGACATCCTATATTTAAAATTGAATTGTATTCACCTGAACAACTTGGGTTAAGTTGACATTGGATTCGAAGAGACCGGGGTCGGGTATTCGTAAATACACGAAACCACTTCGATTTGTAATCTACGATAATTATTTATAGATTTGATATGTGAAATCAATAGGCTGGAATGGAATAATTTAAGTAAACTGGACCAATGAAACTATGTAGTGGTACTTAGATATTGATGTGTGAAATAAGTGTTGACTATAATAAGTTATGAACTTGTAGTGAAGTACGAGTTACCTCAGGTTTTAAATAAATTTTATGCATTGTAATTTACATGTTAGATGGGTTTACTCATGCTGCTTTCCAGCCTGACCCGGGTGTTATTTTGTTGTAATGCTCGGGTCAGACCGAGTCTTACAGCTCTTCAGGTTAGGACGTTCTGGAGCTCAGGAGGCGAGCTAGATGGCAGGAATGTATGGAGTTTTCCGCTGTGTATTAGTGTTGTATTAATAGTAGTCCGGGACATGTTACTTATAACTGTCCAGTTTATGTACGTATTGATTGTATTCTGATGTATTGTTGTAAAAATTGACAATTACAGCTTTTCTTTGTATAACTGCTATTATTTGATATTATATTTTGATCGACTGCGAATGTGAGGTTCTGTTTTTTCTTTTTGTTTCTTCTTCTACCTCTTTTCTTCTTTACCCTAACAATCTGGAATTTTTGGCGTTCGATTGCTCGGCACTTCTACAATGAACGTATTAGCATTTGGTATGATTTTGTTATCCATTTATTGGAATATTGAAGACACGCGAATTGGAGTTTAGTATGATATGGCACTAATCACAACTGAGGCCCATAGATATGGCTCATAATTGTTATTTTTTCATCGAGACTGTAGGGGATAAGTTGCAGCTTTGATCGAGTATGATAGCCGAAGAGAGATAGGGACACTAATCTATACTGGTAATCACCATGACGTAAAGATGACCACTTTATTTTCTTACACACACGATAGTTCGATGAAAAGGGATAGACTTGTTAGTATCGATTTTAGATACATAAGTGAGTATTATATGATGTTACCCTAGAGTCAGGATTGGAGCATGATACGACATTACTCAGTGTTTTAGTTATGGGTAGGATACGATGTTACTTTAGGGCTTATGCTTAGTATTTGTGCATATGGGTTTACATGTGCCTTCGTTTGAGATGTTGTTAGTTATATTAGCATTACTATTAGTTGTGATAACTTGTTAGATCAGGAGAAGGATAACGCTTGGAATGATAAAGCATTATATTAGAGCTCTTGCTCATTCATTTTGTATACTTGGCTTACATATGGATGATATTCTGGGGTACCACTTAGTAAAATATTCATGTCATATTATTGTATCAGATATCATTTTTAGTAGCAATGTTTCCCCTTTACCAGACTTTATGTTTCACCTTCTCTATGTTTTCCCATTTTATCTACTTCTTGAGTAGATACAGACTTAGGACTTGGGGACATTGCTAGTTGGAGCAGATTATGGAGCCAAAGCTTTATATTGCTATATGTGCATATCTAGCATTTTGTGTATGGACACGTTAGACTTTATACTGTATATAAGACATATTGTTTGCGATGCTGTGTCATTTGAATTCCATATGTTTGGAGTAGTATGTATTATGATGATGGATCCTATTGTCTTCATATTGTTATGATATTTGCAATCTTGTTTATAAATACACACACACATATATATCGATGTCATATTTTATTATTTCATTGTGAGTTCCGTGCGAACCTACAATAGATATTCAATTTTTAGTTCTTTTACCGCTCTTAATAGTCATCATTTTTAGTACTTGGGGATCCAGGTACCGTATTGCAATGATTTGTAGGTATTACAAATGACGGGTCTTTGCATTTAGTATTAGAGCTTAGGTTATTGGATAAGAAACTTGGTCAATGTTGAGAGATTGTATTTTTATATTCTTACCATATAACTACTTATGTATGCACCATTTATCTTATGTATTTCGAGGATTAAGTAGTTGCTAAAGTTTACCTTTTACAGATAAGCGACTATGAGCTGACATATATGAGCAAATGACAAGTGTGGCTAATGTAAATGCCGATAACGAAGCTGAGATGCTCACTTGGTTCCGACAATACCTAGCGGCTATGGCACGGGCTGCCCCTCCAACAGGGGCAATGTAGAATGTTTTGATAGCAGTTTTAGGTAGTGCGACCATGATTTTGCTCATGCCACTTGTGGTTAACTTCTTAAGGATGTGCCAAGGGTATATAGGCTTGGGCGGAAAGCCTTACATAGGTACAAATAAATTTTTTGAGACTCAAGCTTGGACCAAATATTGTGACCGTATATTCAACAACATTGCACTTCATGGTGCAATGACGCATAGGCTTGCTTCATGGCATCTCCATGGGGAAGCTCTTAGATGTTGGGAAGTAGTAGTTTTTGAGGTACATGAGGAGGAAATCATTTGGGAAGTTTTCAAGCACCAATTTGAGGCTTAATTCGTTTCGATAGCCGAGATGGGACTAAACTTGAAGAGTCATCAATCTTCGCCAAGGGAATCATTCCATGTGGGATTATGTAAGCAAGTTTAATGCTCTAGCTAAGTTTAGGATGAACCTTATCAACACTCTATTGAAGAAAGCTTACAAGTTTGTATGGGAACCTAATTTTTCAAAATCATCGATCAAATTGCAGTAGGGGCGAACTTCAATTTTTTTGTATAGATATTTCTTCTCTATGAGAGATCTAAGGAAGTTATTGAGGTGGTGACAGAAGTTAAGGTGAAACCAAAGTTTTCGATGAAGCGTATGAGACATAGAGGTAAGAATAAGCAACAATCGACAACTAACGAGAATGTGATCATATGTAGAAGATGAAATTTCATGGGAATACTGCCAAGGATTGGAAAGTGGATACCACGAAGTGCTAACGTTTCAATTGTGATCAAGTAGGGCAATGGAAAATGGAGCGTTTGTTACTTTCTAGAAGATGTCCAACAAAGATCTACAATATTGGAGCCCAAGCATTAGTGGAACTATGACTCAAGAGATCGGGAAGAATGTTATCTGGAAGGTTTGATTTCTATTTATGGTACACATATTTGGTTGTTTTTAATCGCAGGCGTCGCACTGTTTCATATGTAGTCACTTGTTTGATAGCCTGAATTTGGTTTTAGAATTTATTTGTAAACCTGTTGTTGTGTCAAATATCGTTTATGGTTCGACTTGCTTGAATGTGGCTTGTTTAAATATTCCATTAGAGAAAAATAGATTTGAGTTCTCTTATGATTCATTTGTTCTTGGATTTTCGAGGTACGATCTTATCTTATGTACAACTTAGATGAGTGTACAAAAGATAATGCTTATTTGTGAAGGGCGATGTGATCAAGGGGAGAGTGGTAAAGTACAAGGGATTGACATGCTGTGAGAAGCTAATTATATTCAGTAGACATTTCTCACAACAAGTTTGCATCGTTCCTATTGTCCAAGATTTTTCTGATGTGTTCGAGGAGGTTATGGATTCGTCTTAGAGAGATTAAGTTTTGTGTTGATCTAGAGAAGGATGCTAAATGGTGGTTATGCCAATTAGCTGCATGACATCGAGAAAGCGAAGGGACTCGGAAGTGCAAACCAAGGAATTGCTAGGCCGAGCTTTATTCAAAGAAGTACTTTGGAGTGGGGTGCACCGGTTGTATTTGCCAATAATGTCAATGGTTCATTATGGCTTCATGTCGATTATAGTGGGTCTAATAAGTTGACCCCAAAGAACAAGCATCCATTACTGCACATAGATAACTTTTTTGACTAGATTGGCGGCGCAATGATTTTCTTATGATTGTTTCTTACAATGGGGTTCTTTTTAGGAACTGAGATGTTGGTTTTGATGGCAACAACCTTTTTATAAATATATACTAACACTATTGTCTAGACAGATATGCATATGTAGGAACTATGCAGGATATATATATATATGCAGATATTGATTACTAAAGACTGATCAGTATAAAGACTCAAGACTCAAGATTCAGAATGGAGATATCAAGATTGAAGACTATAGGGTATGAAGATCAAGATTTCAAGATAAGTGTCTAGTTTTTGTTAAAACTTCATAATAGCACGAAAATCTTCATTCCAAATTTCATTAGGGATGGAATCAATTTCTATCTTCTTAGTGGCTAACAAATCCATGGCAAGTAGCTTACAAACCTAACAAGTGGCTTACAAACCCACAAACATCCTAGTTTTGTGCAAGTTCCCGAGTCCTGATGTGATGAGATATTCTACAGGAAGTAGCTTGCAAAACTACTTCAAAATGGTTTTTCAAAATGATTTTCAAAACTGCTTTTCAAAGTTTTAGCCTTAAAAATTATCTTTTCAAATGATTTTCAAAAAGATGTTTTAGCCTTAAAATATTCTTTGCTTTTATTTTTAAATAAACTCTTGTTTTAAACTTCGTTCGTTTTTTAAAACTATCTTCTGATTTTTAAATATTCTCTATAATATTTATATATATACACACTTGAGATTTAAAATCAAATTTATATATACATTGTAAAAATATAATTTTCTACTCTTCTTTATTTTAAAACATAGGAAAATTAGTTTATTTTACTTCAAAATCATTTTACCTTCTTTTCCTTTCAATACCATTTTCAAAAAAAAAATTACATTGTTTTTAACTAAGAGATGTCGACATCATGGGATACCCCATGTCGACATGGTGGCTGTTAAATTCAAAAGTTTCAGTTTTCAAAAGAAGTGTCTATTCGTTTAAATCTCTTCATAAATGGTTATGACCATTACTGGTTTATAAATAGCCTTCACAAACGGATTTTTTAACTAACTATTTTCTTATTTTATTCACTCCTTCTCCACAAATCTAAATTCTAAAATTTTCATATTTTTATAATCGTGCCGAAATTCTGCCGTATTCTCAAGTGAATCAAATTAGAATCTCATTCTTATTTGATTCTCTGCCCTCTCTCGAAGATCAAAGTGCTATTCAGAGTTATAGGATCAATTTATAATCAAATGTTTATCGAGTCTCTCTATATGGTATAGTTGTGCCTGGAAATCAAATGGGCGATCTTGTGTCCCTTAAATCAAGAGAGTTTGCCCCACACTCGAAGACAGGAGGGTACCTCAAGGCCTTTAGGAATTGAGGATTGTAATCTCGGCATTGGTATAATAAAAATCTGTACGGGTGTTTGCCTTTGTGCAGGAATAGGGTAACCCCGAACCAGTATAAATTCCAGTGTGTTCTTTCCTTTTACTGCTTTTTATTTACTTTCTGCATCTGTGTTAATTCTGTGATTGTTCTGTGATTAAGTTATGCATTTGTTTATATCATAATTTTTAAATTAGTCCATATTAGTCTTAGAATCCATTAAACACTATTCACTTTCCCTCTAGTGTTAAATTAGCCTTAAGATCCTTAATCCGCACTCCCTTTCAATTGGTATCAGAGCATTAGTTTTCATAGTTTTCATAATATGAAACTTGAAAATTGTTTTAATGGCTACCAACACTGGTAATGTCAACTCTGACACTAGTTTTGTTAACACTAACACTAGTTCATTTGTAGAAGGTCAGTCTACTGTTAGACTACCATTTTTCAATGGCAGTAATTATGCATATTGGGCTTGTAGAATGAAAATTTATTTACAATCAGTAGGATTAGACACTTGGATATCACATAAACCGAGTATGTTGAGCCAACTACCAATTTTACCCAGTGGACTGCTGAGCAAAAGGGTTTTGCACAAAATAACTCAAAGGCCGTGAATATATTATTTTGTTCACTAGATAGGAATGAGTTTAATAGAGTGTCTGTTTGTAAATCTGCATTTGAAATCTGGAAAAATTTGCAAGTTACTCATGAAGGAACAAGCAAAGTTAAACAGACTAAAATTTCCGTATTAACTAATCAGTTTCAATTGTTTAAAATGCATGCAAACGAGTCCATTTTCGACATGTATTGTCAATTTCAAGATATTGTTCATTCACTAATTGCACTGGGAAAAAAGCTTTTCGGAGGAAGACCAAGTCAGAAAATCAAAAGACACTTGCAATCGAAGAAGCAAATGATATCAGTCTAATGAAAATAGAAGAATTGATTAGGAATCTAATGTCTTATGAAGTTCAACTACAAGGAAGAAGAGAAAACAAGGCTACAGAAAAGAGGTCATTAACATTCAATGCAACAACTGAAGATTCAGAACCAGACAATGATGAGGAGATTGCTTTGATGACAAGAAACTTTCGGAAATTCCTTAAATATAGAAAAATGAATAATTACAAAAGAAATAATCAAAGGAATTCCAAAAATAATAGGAAGAACGTCAACAATGATAGATGCTGCAATTGCAATAAAGTCAGGCATTATAGGAAAGATTATTCGTATATAGATAAACAGTTGTTCCCTCCAAACAATGATTCGTCAAGGAAAAGAAAGAAAGCATACGCAGCAACTCTTGATGACTCGGACTCATCATCCAGTGATGATGAAAAGAAGACGGATAATTCAAATTTATGTTTCACAGCTATTCATGAATCCGACGACGATGAGAGTATGGATCTAAAAATATGTACGCATTTACACTATTTTTAATTTTTTCTTGTTTGAATGGATGCTTGTTTGTATGCATGATTTCTTTAAAAAAATTCCTTTAATTTTAAATTCAAATTTATCCCTTGAAATTTGAATTTTAAATTCAAAAATAATATTATTTTAATAATATTTTATGTATTAAATTATTAATATTTAAGTATTATTAAATTTAATGTTATTACATTTATTAGAAATTAGGAATAGACACTTGTCCTTTGATACAATAGGCACATGTCGACATACTTGGATACCCCATGTCGACATGCCCCTTAGAAATTTGATTTCAAAATTTAAATTCAAACTTTTGAATTTTCCTCCACCTTTTCACCAACTTCAGTGCTCTGTAAAGATGCCTCTTAACAAGAGAACATGTCTATATAATCTCTATTTAATACACTCTCCTTGTCTTTACTTTTCACTTTTATTTCAAATTTATCTTCATTATCTTCAACTCCTCTCAAACTTCTTCAATGACCTCTTCAAGCACTCCTAACACCATTAAGCTTTCAAAAGATATCAAAAACTTTCTTTTTAATGACCTAGAAGCTAGCAAAGCTTACATCAACTATGTAAACTTTGGTAAAATTCATATGGGAAAATTTGCTATTTTTGAAGATTTTCCTTCTTAAGAAATCTTTTTCAACAATGTTCTATCATTTTCATTTATTTGAAATTCCGAGAGATTCATTCCGTTATACTTGCATCCCAAAATATTTTCTAAAATGTCACAATCCAAAACTATTTATGTTCCTTTAACACCACTCCAAATTTGTCTATCTTGCCCATCATCAAAACAACGATCCAAATCTTGTTAAGATGTTTTATGCTAATTTGAATCGTGGTTTTTATGATGGGCAAGATAGACAAATTTGGAGTAGTGTTAAAGGAATATAAATAGCTTTGGATTGTGACATTTTAGGAAATATTTTGGGATGCAAGTATAACGGAATGAATCTCTCGGAATTTCAAATAAATGAAAATGATCGAGAGACATTTCATCAAATCTTCGAAGAGGATGGCAATTTTGAATTCCAAAATCATTATTTTCATCCAAAATCCAGAATTGTTAACCATCTTACTCAATACACCCTTGTACCAAGATCGAGAAACTACAACAACCCAACTTTGAAAGTTTGCAAAGCTTTTTTTGCAATTTTTGAAAATTATGATATCAATTGGGCTCAAGTTATGTTGGATGAGCTAAGGCCCAAGAATTTTACTATGGGTGAAAACACATTTTATCATGGAGTTTATCTCACTCGAATTTTTTAATTAATTTGGAGTTGATTTCAAACGGGAAGAGTTTATAACTAGAAAAGTGTTCAACCATGGAAACATTTTCCTTATGCAAACTCCATTAGTGTTTCAACGATATGAAACACTTACGGATAAGGAAGAAAGGCTTGCTCACAAAGAGATGGAGGAAATGAAGAGGAAGAATAAGAAGAGGAAGAGGAAGAGGAAGAGGAAGGAATGGAAATTGAAGAGGAGGAAGAGGAAGATCAAGAAACTTCCTTAAAGAGTATTGAATATCCTACTAATCCCGCTAATCCATCCAATAAGAGCATTATCAATAATCAAAGAATTATTTTGGAAAATCGAAAGACACTCAAAAAATCAATGAGTAAGAAAATGGATAAGATTTCCACTAAAATCAACAAGTCCTTTGGGAAAATTAGTAGAAAGCTTGAACTATCATCTTCTTCATCTTCATCTAATTAGTTTTAATTCATGTTATCTTGTTTGCTTCAAGTTCTATCCATGTATTTTCCTTTATTTTAGTTAATATTATATTATTTCATGTAATGTTGACTAGAATCATTAATGAAATCTTTTATTTCCAGTTATTCAACTTCACTTATCTCTGTAATTGCTTGTTTTTATATTATACAAATTTTAGTTGCATAGATTTGTTCATAATATTCAAAACAAAGTAAATTGTCACTTTAGGCAGAGGCATGTCGATGTTCCCCATCCCCCCATGTCGACATGCGACGGGCAGAAAGTAGTTGCACTTTAAAATTTTAATTTCATGTAGCTAAATTTTGTCTATTTATTTTAAACGACTTTCTACCCCTATTTTTACCCGTTTCTTCTAGAATAAATTATCAAACTTCATTTCTAGTCACTCCTATTCATATTTCTTCCAATGTCTTGAATTATGGCATCTTCGATTAAGAATCTAAGTGATAATCTTGAGGAAACTCTCACTTCCATCAAGAATAACCTTACATTCATACTTCGTAATCAGCACCACTTAGAATTGAGTCAAATGCAGATGATCAATGAGCAAGAGAGATATTTCGACGCCCTTAACAAGGACGATCTCGAAGGAAATCCACTAGTCACTCTCGACAAAGATAAAGAAGAATGGGATGCCATCAAAGCAGACCCTATCTTTGGAGAAGATGGATGGGTGGAAGTACCAAGGAACTTCTAGTCATTCTGTATGTTATTTGTTTGATTTTATTGGTGTGTTTTAAACTTGATTGACTTAACGTATTTAAAACATTTGGTGTGGTTTGTATATATGCTTGGAATGAATAATTACTGTAAATATGATTGATGATTGATTTACTTCTGGATTACACTTATGATCACACTCATGATCACATTTCACATTTATGATCACATTTCATTCTTATGATCACACTTAGGACTTATTACACTTATATATGGATTGCTCTATTGTATTATGGTTGACTATCTTATATCAAGTTCAGGGAATTTATTAGTAAAAAGTTTTATTGATGGCAAAGGAGGAGAAGTTGTAAAATAGTAGTTGACTCGGAGTAAGGAAGAATTATGATTGGAGTAAGGGGGAGTCATGGAGTAAGGGGGAGTTATGATAGGAGTTATGGTATGGTAAGTATATTAATAAAATACAGGTTTTCATCATCAAAAAGGGGGAGATTATTAGGAACTAAGATGTTGGTTTTGATGAAAATAACCTTTTTATAAATATATACTTACACCATTGTCTAGATAGATGTGTATTGATTACTGAAGACTGATCAGTATAAAGACTCAAGACTCAAGATTCAAAATGGAGATATCAAGATTGAAGACTCTAGAGTATCAAGATCAAGATTTCAAGATAAGTGTCTAGTTTTTGTTAAAACTTCATAACAGCATGGAAATTTTCGTTCCAAATTTCATTTGGGATGGAACCCATTTTTCTCTTCTTAGTGGCTTGCAAACCCACGACAAGTAGCTGACAAACCTATGACAAGTGGCTTACAAACCCACGAACATCCTGGTTTTGTACAAGTTCTCGAGTCCGGATGTGATGAGACATTATGCACGAAGAAGCTTGCAAAACTACATCAAAATGGTTTTTCAAAATGAATTTCAAAACTGCTTTTCAAAATGTTTTAGCCTTAAAAATTATCTTTTCAAATGATTTTCAAAAGATATTTTATCCTTAAAATATTCTTTGTTTTTGTTTTTAAATAAACTCATGTTTTAAACTTCATTTGTTTTTTAACACTATCTTCTGATTTTTAAACATTATTTATAATATATATACTTGAGATTTAAAATAAAATTTATATATGCATTCTAAAAATATACTTTTCTACTCTTATTTATTTTAAAACATAGGAAAATTAGTTTATTTTACTCCAGAACCATTTTATCTTGTTTTTCTTTCAATACCATTTTCAAATACATTGTTTTAACTAAGGGATGTTGACATCATGGGATACTCCATGTCGACATGGTGGCCGTTAAATTCAAAAGTTTCAATTTTCAAGAGAAGTGTTTACTCGTTCAAATATCTTCGCGAATGGTTATGACCGTTACTGGTCTATAAATCGCCTTTACAAACAATTTTTTTAACTAACTATTTTCTCCACTCCTTCTCCACCAATCCATATTCTAAAATTTTCATATTTTTAAGACCGTGCCGAAATTCTACCGAATTCTCAAGTGAATCAAATTAGAGTCTCATTCTTATTTGATTCTCTTCCCTCTCTCCAAGATCAAAGTGCTATTCAGAGTTATAGGATCAATTTGTAATTAAAAGTTTATCGAGTCTCTCTATAACTTGTGGTTGTGCCTGGAAATTAATTGGGTGATCTTGTGTCGCGTAAATCAAGAGAGTTTGCCCCAGACTCGAAGACAGGAGGGTACCTCAAAGAAATTGAGGATTGTAGTCTCGACATTGGTATAATAAAAATCTATACGAGGTGTTTGCCTTAGTGTAGGACTGGACGTAGGGTAACTCCGAACCAGTATTAAATCCGGTGTGTTATTTCCTTTTACTACTTTTTATTTACTTTCTGCATCTGTGTTTGATTTGTGATTGTTCTGTGCTTAACTTCTGCATTTGTTTATATCATAATTTTTAATTTAGTCCATATAAGTCTTAGAATCCATTAAACACTATTCACCCCACCTTAGTGTTAAATTAGCCTTAAAATCCTTAATCCGCACTCCCTTGTAGTTCTATCAGTAGAGAATAATGCATTAAAGGCCACTTTTAGGACACTTGATAGGTCCTTTTAGAAGGTCATGCTATTTGGGTTGGCCAACACACCGACATATTTTGTTGACTTGATGAGTCATGCCTTCCGAGAGCAACTTAAAAAATTTGTAGTCGGGTTTTTCCATAACATCTTGGTATATTATAGAAATGAAGAGGCACATAAATCACATCTTACATCAGTGTTGGAAGTTTTGAGGAAAAAAATTTTGATGGCTAAATTTCCCAAGTGTCACTTTCGAAAGCGAGAACTATGATTATTATATCATGTTGTGTTCGGTCATAGGATCTCAATTGATCCAAGTAAAGTAGCCGCAGTGCAAGATTGAAGCTACTAAAGACAGCCAGGGAGATCTATAGTTTCCTCGGATCGGTATGGTACTATCAGAAGTATATTAAAGACCGTTCGAAAGTGGATAGTCCTCTTACTCACTTGACAAAGAAGAATCAACCATTTATTTGATATGAATTGTGAGCATGCTTTTGCTAAGTTGATATAATTGTTCACTAATGCATCAGTGCTCGTCATTTTGGAGGAGAAAATCGTTTATTACATACATGGATATGTGTGCATAGCTCTCAGGGTGGTACCGATGCAAGAGGGAAAAGGTGTGGCCTGCAAGTTGACTACTAAAACTACACAAGGGAAATTATCTGATTCATGATTTGACGTAAGCGACTATTTTTTGCATTGAAAACTTGAAAGCATTTCTTGTTAGGTGAGAAGTTTGATTTATTCATGGATTATAAGTCATTTAAGTACCTTTTTCACAAAAGGATCTCAGCTTTCATCACTAAAGATGGTTGGATTTCCTTACCTCTTATTATTTTGGTATGTCGTACACTCCCAGTAAAAGGATTATGGTGGTGGATGCACCAAGTAGAAGGCATGTCCTGTTGGAGTCCATGTTCATGGAATGGCAACGGTTGAAATTTGTTATGATATTTGATTTTCGACCCACATGCGAACTGGAGGTTGGATGTTTGGCGAATATGGATGTAATGCATACTCTAGTTGGGTTGGTTGGGTCTTGTCGAAAGTAGGATGCAAAGTTGGCAGAATTTCATGTGCAACTCGAAAGCCAAGTGGATTCTAGAGATTTTTCCCGGCTTTGTATTGACCAGAATGGTTGGCTTCGTAGAGACGAGAGGTTGTGCATGTCCAATGTTGATAGGCTTAGAGATAAAAAAAAACTTTGGGAATTCCATTATTCTAGGATTACTATTCATTCCACTTGTAACAAAATGTACAATGACACAAAACATTCATTTTATTAGAAGATTATGAAGAGCAGCTCTCAAAATTTATTGCTAGGTGCATGACTTATCAAAGGAGGCGGAGAAAAAGTAACATAGTGGCTTGCTGCTACTATTAGATCTTCCGAAATGGAAATGAGAGCAAATTTACAAGGATTTTATTGATGGCTTACCAAGACGTATAAGAGGTAACGAGAGTATCCGATCATTATTGATTGATTAACTAAAAGTGATCACTTTGTATTAGATAATTCTACAAGGACTGATGTGTCTTTAGCCACTTTATATGTGAGGGAAATTGTGAGATCGCATGGAATTCTAAAAAGGTATTGTAAGCTATATGGATCCACTATTCAGTAGTGAGTATTGGCAAAGCTTTCAACTTTCTGTAAACGTGGAGTCGAATTTGAGTACCATATATCATCCACAAATTAACATGAGAATGAAGGGGGTTAATAGAGTACTTGAGGATTTGCTGAGATCTTAGGCTTTGGTGGATTTTAGAAAGATCACTTGCTCTAAATGGATTTCACATATAATAATAGTTTTTAATCGAGTATTTGCATGGCATAGTTTGAAGCCTTGTTTGGGAGACCGTGCAAGGCCCGTGATTTTTGTAGAGATAACCGATTGATTAATGCTTAGGTCAGATATGGTTAGAGAGACTATGGAGAATATTGATTTGATCTAGAAGAGGATGAAAGCATTTCAAGGTCAACAAAAGAGTTATGCCGATAAAAAACGTAGCGATTAGGAGTTTTCTTTACGAAAATTTGTTTTCATGATCATTTCTTCATCAAGAAAATTGTTTTAGGTCAATACTTCATGTAAATTAGCATCGAGATTTGTCGAATCTTTTCCTATTGTTGAGTGGATCGATAAGCTTCTATATCCAGTCACACTTTCCGAAAAGATGGTCGGTGTACAAAATGTGTAACTACCCAAGGTTGAGAAGTAATTAATTAAAATTAATGATAATGATTTAATAATTGAATGTGTTTAGGATAATAAAATGATAATAATTTTGGATTAGATTATACATGTTAGGAATTTGAGATGAACTGGAAACATAGAAATTTATTTAGGATTTAAAAGATGAAGTATTCTGTGAAGTTGAGAATTTTGATAATAAAATATATATTTTGTTAAGATTTAAGAAAGGGTAAATTAGGTTGGAGGCTTTAATTATAGAAATTATATGACAAAAATAGTTAGTGAATGAATTATTTCAGTATTAAATATTTTTGAAGTAATGAATTATCAATAATGGCGGTATTAAGTATTTTTGAAGCGATATTGATATATTTAAGCTTTAAATGATCTTGAAAATAAATTAAAGTGGCTTAATAATTATATAAAATTAGACAACGATATATAAAAGTGTTTTGGAAATTATTACGGTAAAAAAGGAAATTTATTTAATTATTGGGGTTGATAAAGAATTTTTCCATAGTGGGCCTAAAATAATAATTAGATGTAATTATAGTTAAAATAGGGAAATTAGGGAAAAATAATTATTATAAAATATTTACCATTGAGTAAACACTTGAGTTATGCAAATATGGTTTTTGATTGAGATTTGGAAGTGGTTGAGCTAAGTACAAAAATTATTTTGCAAAGAAAATGAGAGAAAATAAAATGAGTTGGTGAATTAATTAGGGCCCATTAACGGATAATTCTACTCAAAAGAAAATTAAAGATTTTTCTCTCTTCATTTTCCTAAGAATTCATGAGCCTTAATCATTTTGCTTCGAAATCAACTCATGTATCTCATTTTTATTTTTCCTGAAGAATTTTTTCCCCTAACCTCTTCTTTCAAAATTCATGCCAAATAAAATAAATCCTAAAAATCATGAGATCTAAATATAAGCTTCTCAATAACAAGTTACTCCCCTTGAAGTAATCAAATTAGAATCCTTATCAAGTTTGAAGCCAAGAGCAATCCATAGTGAATGGAGATGATGAAGATTGGAGGAGCTTTGAAGTATTAGAATAAGATCTTTGGTTTCTAGAGTTAATGTGACTTATCTCCACTCACAATCATAAGCTCTCGCATGGTGATTACATTGTTTAGTTGTTCATATTTTCTCTACGATCTCTATGTATGATGAAACCATATATATTGTAAATCTTATTGCATTAATTCATAAATTATGATGCTTGCTATATGTATTTGTGATGCTTGCATGCTTGGAATTTAAGAGTATAAGGATTACATTGAGTTAGCTTTCAATTAGAGCAAAGAACGATGGAAGAACGGGGAAAGTTTGGAGCATCATTGCTCCACATTCGTCTCAGCAGTCGACTTGCTCGTCATAAGCAGTCAACTACTTATGACCTAGGCGATCAATTGTGAAGCCAAGAGCAGTAAAGCTCTATGCATCTTTAGTTGCACTTTTTTTTAATATTATTGGAAAAATAATTAAAATATGATTTAGAATGTAGGAAGATATATTTTCCAAAAAATAAAATTATTTTGTGAAAATTCATTTATTTTCATTGAATATAATTAATTAAAGAATTAAGGTTTAAAATTAAATATAAATTGATTTTGGGCTTTAAAAAAATGCTATTTAATTTTGGAAAATAATGGAGTAGTCTCTAAAAAATATTATTTGATTTTAAAAGTTTTTTTTACTTTTGAATACGAGGAAGAGATTTTAAAATATATTATATGGTTTAAGACAACATAATGGATTCCATAGGCTATAAATTCATTTCAAAATCATAGTTGAGTACAGAAAATTATAAGAAGGATTTTATAGGTAACAGTTAACTATATATGAGTTATATGTGATTTTAAATATAGGAACAAGAATTAGAATTGTTTACAATATTTAAAATCCATATTAGGGTTTAAACAAATGGATAAAATAGCTAAGAGTAAGTAGCTGAGAGCCATAAGTATGACTATTTATTAAGTGTGTATTGCTATTATTTTGTGAAAAGTAAATCAGATTAGGCTAATAGCCATCCTAGCAGCCTAATTCGGGGTTATGCCGCAAATCCATAACATATCTTATGATGTGTAGGCTGAGAGCCACCACCCTTATATCACATACGAAAAAGTTATGCCGTTTGGGGCACTTACAAGGTCATGGCCATGGCATTGCAAGGTCATGCAACACATTAGTGCAAGATGGATACTAAGTTATGTTGGTCGTCGAGATAACTAAAGATTGTACAAGTAGCACTAAAAGCATGTGAGGAGGCTCCTAGAGTAGGATGAGAGCTATCAGTCTCATATCTATTATTGATGTGATGAGATATCCCAAATATATTCACTTTTATGAGATCATTAAGGTTGCGGCTGAGAGCCGGTCTAATCATCTGATGAGGCTGATGACGAAATATTTATTTATGAGTCTAAGATCCCACACTTTTTCTCGCGGGATTAAGAATCCATATGACTAATGATAAAACTAAGAGTTGAGTAGATTATTGAGCAATCGAGTGCCTATATGTTTATACATGGGGCTGAGAGTTGAGCTGGTTAACTATGAGGCTGGTAGTCTAGATGTTGATTTATATGATTATGGATCACTTGGGATATTGATGGGATTGTGTGTTGCGAAGGTAGTGAGACCATGTACA
This sequence comes from Allium cepa, assembly GCA_030765085.1. Lineage (NCBI taxonomy): Eukaryota > Viridiplantae > Streptophyta > Magnoliopsida > Asparagales > Amaryllidaceae > Allium > Allium cepa. The sequence continues at coordinate 882,452,608 of CM060928.1, forward strand.
CATTGGTTATACGGTTGTCTGAGTAATAATAATGGTTGCTATGAGCATACCATGTTAATTAGTTAAATCAAATACTTATCTACTGTATGGTTATCTAAGAGATAACCTTGACTGTCGATGGTATGACTTGTTTGTATTTGGCTTATGCTTTGCTTGGACTGCTTATGTTATTTCATATATGTTGAGTATGATGAGCCCCGGGTATGTCTACTTTATGATTATCTAAGAGATAATCTTGGGCATTCCAATAAGCATGCCATATGGTAATTTATAATTTCTTATTAATTATTAATGGTTAGATGTATAAACGTTTTACCCATTGTTATATTATATCGTTTAGTGTTTCTTGATGATATTTTGATATGAGTGATTACATATGCATGGTTAGAGATATGGTGTGGTATTTAGGATGTTCATATACCACAAGTGTTGCATTTACATTTACTATGCCACTTGTTATTATATATATTGACATCTACCTTCTAGACATAGTCTGACTTGTGTGTTATTTACAAAATATTCGGATTAGTCCGAGACTTTCATGTTCAAGGACGAAGCGACCGGCTTGTGGTTGTTGTGCATAGTTTTGGGATGCTATGATACGAATATGACTATGGACTGCATTTTTATTAGTCGCCTCATATATGTGCATGATGATATTAAGATATATTGGGCATATTTTATGTATATTCGAAGATAGTGGGTATTTGACTCTTTTTAGAAACTCACTTGGACTTGTGTATTTTTTGCAACTCTATGATCTTTATCATTTGTTTTATATAGTGCATATTATTTTGTCCTGCAAACACACATGTTTATTACTTTGTGTCGATATCAAGTACGTAGAGGTGAGTTATTCGAGACTTTGACATATATAACGGTGTTTACTTACGAAAATATTCACGCATGACATCCCAATATCTCCTCATTCTCTTTATTACTAGACAATCTTATTCAATAATACTATTTGGTAGTATGAGTATATAGGTGGGTTATTATTGTTGATATTAGAGGCAGGTTTAGAATAATGCAGAGTATAAAAGACACGAGTCTTGGCCTTAGTTGAGACTTAGAGTCCATGTCCCCTTGGGTGTATTGGATAGTTACCCTATGGTAAGGGATTAGGATTATGTGATTATACTAGGGTAATCAACGGAGGATGTATTTTTTGTTTTCTTATATATAATATCTTTACGTATACCTTTTCTGAGTATAAGTTTATGTATGAGATATAGAGAAGTTAATGAAGGTAGTGAAGGTAGAAGTTGTTTTCCTGACCAGTAGTGTCATCCATGATGCGAATATTAGACCTATCCATGGCTTTGAGTTCTGAGGAGAATAAATTTGATTTAGGAAGCTTTATAACACCCTAATCTAATCTCTCACCTAGAATTCATCACAACAATAAGTTGTGACAATTGTTTGCGCCAAAATTGGCCACAAACCCCAAATACCGTGAAAGCACCAGTGTATGAATACAACTCAGCAATATTCAAACACAAATCACAGATCTCAGCAAATAACCCAAAAATGTTTGCATAAGAAATGAGCAAACACCTCCAAGTCGTATGAGTTAGCTGATTTTACGTTGTTTTTAGTGATTTGGGTGATTTATGCAAATATATAAAAAGCAGGGACTAAACTGTAAAATACACACAGATTTATAGTGGTTCGGCTAGAACGTGCCTACGTCCACTTTATATGTTATTCTCCTTTTCTCCTCAGATTACAAGTACAAAGCTTTGATTACAAGTAACTGAAAGTTGTTTGAAAGTTCTATCCGTATTTGAGCTCTCAAACTTGTCCCCCGTTGTTGTACCCCTGCCCCTCTATTTATAGAGTGAGGCTGGGGGTAGGGGTTCTGGATGTATATAGCTGCTGGTGGGCCTGGGCTGATGCAATCTGGCCTGGCAATGTTGATTCGGCAACACCTTGGTTCGGCGGTGGGTGGAGTGTTGATTGGACCGGTAGTGTGTAGAGTGTGGGTTGGTTCGGTAGTTGAGGGTTGGAATATGCTCTGGTTCGGTTGCACTCTGGTTCGGTAGTACATGGAAGTGGAGTTGGTTCGGCTAGGAAGGGAAGTGGAGATGGTTCGGTGGCACTCCGGTCCGGCTATGCTTGGTTCGGCAGGAGGATGGAAGTTGAGATGGTTCGGTGGTACTCCGGTCCGGCTATGCTTGGTTCGGCAAGGAGCTGGTAGAGGAGTAGCTTGGTTATATCTCCTTCATACGAACTCCGATTAACCTGAAATTTGAAATATAGCCTTTCCTAGTTCTTATCATCATTTCCAATCAATTTCGTCCCGATCGGAGCTCAACCAAATTTTGACGATATCGATCGTAGCCTTGATTCCAACTGATCTCCATCATTCATTGCCAATTTGTTGATATTCCAGTTTTGACCCAAAAATGGGATAACACTTTGCCCCCCAAGACATGCCTTGTGATAGGAAGGCGTGTTTTGTAATGCCATGAGCTGGATGTTCATATCCTGTTGATGTCCTGCAAAGGAATTTACAGTTTTATGTGACCTCAAATGACGACCGTTCGGGATCGAGATATTTGAGATGAAGTGCGACCGTTCATGGTCAAGCGCCTGACTTCAAATGACGATCGTTCGGGATCGAGCCATTTGAGGTGAAGTGCGACCGTGCGCGGTCAAGTGGCGGACCTAAAATGACGACCGTTCGTGATCGAGCCCTTTGAGGTGAGGTGAGTTGTGCCGTTCAGGGTGAGTTGTGCCATTCGAGGCGAGTTGTGACCGTTCAAGGTCGGGTGCCGTTCGAGGCTAGTTGTGACCGTTCGAGGTTGGGTGCCGTTCGAGGCGAATTGTGACCGTTCGAGGTCGGGTGCCGTTCGAGGCGAGTTGTGACGTTCGAGGTCGGGTGCCGTTCGAGGCGAGTTGTGACCGTTCGAGGTCGGGTGCCGTTCAAGGCGAATAGTGACCATTCGAGGTCGGGTGCCATTCGAGGCGAATTGTGACCGTTCGAGGTCGGGTGCCGTTCGAGGCGAGTTGTGACCGTTCGAGGTCGGGTGCTGTTCGAGGCGAATTGTGTGTGCCCGGGGGGGACTTAATATTATCAGTGCCGGAGTTATTGTTTGGGGGAGTTTCCGAATCAAAGACTTCGGCAATTCGCTGCCATGTAAGAGGTGCTCATGGACCATTCGCGATCCAACGGGCATACAAGTAAATTTTTCCGTAGAATTGTAAATGTTAAAGCAATAATCATATGAACCTTACGGCAGAAATGTCCAAACAGGAAAATTTTAAATGTTCAAATCAAAATCAAAGCAAAAAGCAGAATGAAGATGTCAAAGCGTAAACTCTTACTATAACGCGGTTGGTAGTCATTCAGAGCATGCCTATGGATCGTGCGCGATCGCTCACATGTGTAAATGATTTAACCGTGTTAGCGAGAGGTTTACAACTTGTTCATCGTTATTTTAATCAAGCAATCAATGGATAATCAAACGGTGCCCCGATCCAGGGTCACCTCTTGCCGATGTAGACGGTGGTCGTTCTGGCTCCACTGCTGGAGTTCGCCTCCTCACATACTGAAGGAGCATACCGTTCCTGATATGCCCTTCCACCTCGTCCTTCAAATGCCTACAATCATTAGTGTTATGACCGTTTAATTCATGGAATACACAAAACTTATCTGATTTTCTTTCGTCAGAGGTTGGATCCCTTCGCATTGGTCTACGATACGGAACCTGCTCCTTGGTATCCTGATAAATTCGTTCCAGACTCTCATTCAGCTCAGTGTGAGTGATGAATCGCAGCTCCCTCCGTTGCCGCTTTGACCTGTCCCCGTCATTCTCAGCCTTTCTTTTACCTCTGCTAGTTTCCGCGCCTTTCTCAGGGGGATTTCCTCCTTTGATCGCATAAATATCAATTCCTTCTCCTTCTTCTCTTTCGGCGTTCGCATCCTCCAATCGTAGAAACTTTTCCGCCTCATGATAGAATTCTCCTAGATCCACGGGTGGATCCTTAGTTAATGAATTTTTGAACTCTGTTCCGTCAGCTATCCCGGACACAGCCGCTATCATAACCATGGATGGATCTGGTCGATCCACCGAAGCTGCTACCGCATTGAATCGCGTTAGGTAACTCCTCAAAGTCTCTCCGGTTTTCTGCTTTAGGGTTGCCAAAGTCATCACATTCTTGGGTCTTGTAATGTGGACCCTGAATTGCCTTATAAATCTCTCAATTAAATCATTCCACGTTCCGATGGATCCATTCTCCAATTGTCTAAACCACAATGCTGCAATATCCGCCAAGTACAATGGAAAGCACCGAGCCATAACCTCCTCTGATGCCCCCAGCACTTCCATATGCCTCATATACTTCATTAGATGAACCGTGGGGTCCGTTCTCCCGTCATACATGTCCAGCGATGGTAACTTGAAATCTGGTGGGTTCCTAGCTTGTCTAATTGCTGGAGTAAAAGGACTCCTATTAACATCCTCCAAATCTTTGTTTATCAAACCGCCTCTCATAGCTTTTCTAACCATCTCCGCCAACCTGTCATTGTCTCCGAGATGCAATCTTTGTTCATTACTTTCGACCTGCCCCCCGAGTCCACGAGGGAATTCTGGGATTTGCCCCCTTGACTGAGCGTTCACTCCTCTGCTGCTCCCAGGTTGTGTAGATGCTCCTCTTTCTCTCTCCGAAATTGGATCTATGTTCTCCATGGATGTGCCTCCTAATCCAGGTGCTACGCCGGATGGTCCTGCTCCGTTCCGGACTCCATCCGCTTCCCTATTCTGTGCTCCAAGTTGCCCAATCTGCTGAAACAAACTCTGAATCAACTCCTCTTGTCTTTTCATCATTGTCTCCATCTCATCCCTGGTGATGAAGACTGAAGTTTTGTTCTCTCCTGAGGAAGCCCCTTGACTCCCTTCGTGCTGACTTCTTTATGGTCTATGTCTTCTACTTGTTTTCCTTCCAAGAGCCATAATCTCGGATAGATTTCTGGTTCTTCAAGAGAGTCTCTCAACAAATCTTTGCGAGGCAATGATTAAAGCGCTCCTGAGTTCAGTTCTCAGTGAAAGCACCAAAGTGTTTGCACCAAAATTGGCCAAAAACCCCAAATACCGTGAAAGCACCAGTGTATGAATACAACTCAGCAATATTCAAACACAAATCACAGATCTCAGCAAATAACCCAAAAATGTTTGCATAAGAAATGAGCAAACACCTCCAAGTCGTATGAGTTAGCTGATTTTACGTTGTTTTTAGTGATTTGGGTGATTATGCAAATATATAAAAAGCAGGGACTAAACTGTAAAATACACACAGATTTATAGTGGTTCGGCCAGAACGTGCCTACGTCCACTTTATATGTTATTCTCCTTTTCTCCTCAGATTACAAGTACTAAGCTTTGATTACAAGTAACTGAAAGTTGTTTGAAAGTTCTATCCGTATTTGAGCTCTCAAACTTGTCCCCCATTGTTGTACCCCTTCCCCTCTATTTATAGAGTGAGGCTGGGGGTAGGGGTTCTGGATGTATATAGCTGCTGGTGGGCCTAGGCTGATGCAATCTGGCCTGGCAACGTTGGTTCGGCAACACCTTGGTTCGACGATGGGTGGAGTGTTGATTGGACCGGTGGTGTGTGGAGTGTGGGTTGGTTCGGTAGTTGAGGGTTGGAATATGCTCTGGTTCGGTTGCACTCTGGTTCGGTAGTACATGGAAGTGGAGTTGGTTCGGCTAGGAAGGGAAGTGGAGATGGTTCGGTGGCACTCCGGTCCGGCTATGCTTGGTTCGGCAGGAGGATGGAAGTTGAGATGGTTCGGTGGTACTCCAGTCCGGCTATGCTTGGTTCGGCAAGGAGATGGTAGAGGAGTAGCTTGGTTATATCTCCTTCATACGAACTCCGATTAACCTGAAATTTGAAATATAGCCTTTCCTAGTTCTTCTCATCATTTCCAATCAATTTCGTCCCGATCGGAGCTCAACCAAATTTTGACGATATCGATCGCGTAGCCTTGATTCCAACTGATCTCCATCATTCCTTGCCAATTTATTGATATTCCAGTTTTGACCCAAAAATGGGATAACAACAATGCAAGTTAGGATTGCATGATCCAATAGTGATCGGAGTGCATATTGGAAGCCAATAGACTGATTTTCGCTGAACGCATTGGTTGATTTTCTTTTAAGTGTATTGGATTGGTAGTATGTTAGTTTATATCTTTCTATATGAGTTTTTTTGAACCTATAACCCACGACCATAGATGATTGGGAAAGGATAATAGTCTATTGTTAAAGGAAAGCTACCGAAGGTTCTAATAACTAAAGAGTAGGATCCCAGGATGGTTGATTTATTGATACGACAGGTTGTATATGTTGAAATACAGGCTGGAACCCAATATCGAGTATTTTAGAGAGTTTTTTGAGTTTCTTTATTTATACTTTACGGGTTGAAGCCTTACTTTACAAGCTAACCTAGAAAAGTAAATAAAGATCTTTGAGTGGTATGCTTGTGATTGGTTTTTATTATCGTGGTTTGTTTTTATGGATGAATGTTATGTGCATGTTTATAAGTATAGATGGGCATAGTAAAGCTGTAAGCAAAGGAGGAAGTCTGAAACAACCCAAGGTTGAGAAGCAAATAATTAAAATTAATGATATGGATTTAAATAATAAACGAGTTTAAATTAATAAAATATGCTTTATGAGTTATTGAATTAATTAGGAACATTAGCCCATAATCCAACTCAAAAGAAAAGTCAAGATTTTTCTCTCTTCATTTTCTTGAGAATTCTAGAGCCTTTTCCACTTTGCTTCAAAATCAATTCCTGTATGTTATTTTCATTATTTTTCATAAGCAAAACATTTCCCAAACCTCTTCTTTCAAAATTCGTATCAAATTAAATTAAATTTCAAAGATCATAAAATTCAAATAAATTTCAAAGATCATAAAATTCAAATATAAGCTTTTCAACAATAAGCTGTACCCCTAAAAGTAATAAAATTGGAATTTTGATCAAGTTTGAAGCTAGCGGCAACTCATAGGGAATCAAGAAGATGAAGATTAGAGGAGCTGCGAAGTGTTAGAAGTGGATCTTTGGTTGCTAGGGTTAAGGTCAGCGCTTTCCACTCATAATTCTATGCTAGAATGTTGATTGCATTGTTGATTTGTTCATATTGTCTATGTGCTTCTCTGTCTATGATTAACCCATGTATTATTATAAATCTTGTAGCCATTGTTCATGAATTGTGATGCTTCTATATGTATTTGTGATGCTTGTGTGCATGAAATTATCGTTTATAAGGGTTACAATGAACTAACATCTGATCAGGGCGAAGAATGGATGAAGAATAGGGTAAGTTTGGAGCTTCACTACTCCAAACTCTACCCAGCGGTCGACCTACCCATCACAAGCGGTCAACCACTTGTGACCTAGGTGGTCAACTGCCTAGTGAAGTCTGGAGATGTAAAGCTCCAGGCATTCTTTGGAAGCATTGTTTTTTCATAATATTTCTACAAAAGAAAATAAAAGTATGATTTAGAAATAGAAAGAAGGCTTTTTACAAAAATAAAGTAATTTCATGAAAATTCATTTATTACTTAATAAAAGAATTGAGGTTTATAATTAAATATAAATTGAATTTGGGCCTTAAAAGTTCATTTAAAAATCCTATTTAATTTTGGAAAATTATAGGGCGATCTTTTGTAAATATTATTTGATTTTAAAATAGTTTTCTAATATTTTTGAATTTGAGGAAGAGGTTTACAATATATTCTATGTTTCAAAATAATAGAAATTGATTCTAAAGGTTATAATTTCATTTAAAAACTGTAATTGATTACATAAAATTATGATAAAGTATTTATAAATGATAATTGATTTTAAATGAGATTTCTATGAATTTAAATATAAGAAAGAGATTTGGAATGTTTATAATATTTAAAATCCTTATTTTTGGGTTTAAATAAATGATAAAATGGTGTTTCAACCTTTCAAGGATATAAAGGCTTTTAAAACTTTTAATATAATTTTTTGCTATAAATATAATCTCTTTCCTAACTGAATTATGTGCTTTGTTTGATTATATTTTATATGGAATGAGAATATTGAATAAACTGAGCAGCAATACTGACTAGCATAAGACACTTGATAATATTTTTCGGCTATTCTATAGACTCGTTGCGTATAATATAATCATGCAGAGTGAGTGTAGTTTATGAGCATTGAGTAAACGAGTGAGTAACACCAAGTGATATAGATACTTGTCCTGATATTTGTTTGATTACTTATTATGACTAGATTTCACTCATACGGGGATGAGTTATGAGGTACTTACATATAAGGCGTTATAAGCTGAGAGCGAGTAGGATCGGAACCATATGTGTGTATGTCTATTGAGTGTGCACTCTTATTATCTTGTAAGGAGTAAACTAGATTAAATCAGTATACTTATTAGCGGCCTGATTGCGGGGTCATGCGCGAATCTATAACATACCTTATGATGTGTATGGCTGACATCCACTACCCTAGTCACACAGGCCAATATTTTGTTAGCATTTGGGGAACTTGCAAGATCATGACCATTGTGTTGTGCAATCATGTAGTATGTCGGTCCAAGATGGATACTGGGTCACTTTGGCCGTAGCGGTAACATAAGATTATATGAGTAGCACTGAGAGCGTGTGAGGAAGGCTCCTAGAGCAGGCTGAGAGTTGTCTGTCCCTGATTTGGTTATTGATGTGATGACATAGACACATACATATTCACCTTTATAGAATCATCGAGCTTGCGACTTTGAGAAGATATTATCATCTTATAGGACAGATGCCGAAATAGTTATTTATAAGGCTGAGAGGCTCCACTTTTACTCATAATATTAAGAGTCTAGATGACTATCTACAGGACTAAGAGTTGAGAAGATTATTGAGGGGGTTGAGATCCTATATGTTTATTGAAAGGTTGACCATCTATGGTTAGCTATCATGCTTAAGGAAGATAGAATTTGATGAGATATAATTAATTGAAAAGGAAATGTCTTAGATGAAAGAATTAGAAATGTTTCAATATTTCCTTTGAAATATATTTTTCTTTCATTCATTCACCTTTCACTCTCCTGACAATTCAGTTTTCTTTCTCTTTTCTCTCTACTTTTCTATCATGACCGAAGTCCATGGCTTCTATAGAGAAATATTCCTAAAAGAATTCAATTAAAATAAAAATAAAATAAATAAAGGTAGTGCTACAAATCCTTGCAAAATATGGAGATGGTTCAATCTAATCTTGGGTTCTCTTCTTCCTTCAAGTTGTAACTTTTGGCTACTTAAGGTAATATTCTGATTTGATTTAACCATATATTTCACTATATTTACATTACTATGATACTATAAATTCTACTCATCTATTTGCATGTTCATCTTGCAATTTAATTTATATCCTCTTTTATTCTACATCTCAATTGACTATATGTTCATTATGTTGATATATTTTAGATCGTACAACTCATTTGATTATTTGTTCATATTCCTTATATAACATAAATCTTTTTACAAAGAATTTACTTGCACCTAAGTTTTCCGGCTTTTTATTATTTTGGAAATTGTTGTTCAAAAAGACAAGTTTGAGTGAAAACTTTTTTGTTATGTGGTATAATTTCATACATTTATAAGTATAAATATAAATATACCATATATGTGGATCATATAAACTTACCTTGAAAATTTATCTTTTATATTATAAGGTTGCCCCCTTGAATATAATTCTTTTGGTCACTTTTTACATAGGAGTAAAAGTTATTTCAATCTATTCATAAGTGGACTTATGAGTAAAATTCTAAATCTCTTGTTTACTTCATAAATTAAGAGTTTGACTTATATTTGTTAACTACAAATTTAAACACACAGACGCACACAAATATATATATATATATATATATATATATAACAAATTACAAACTTACATACATATTGTTTTAAATTTAAAACATAATCTAATATTATTTATATATAGATACATATATTTTATGTTATTTTAACTTAAATTCATAAAATAGGCTTTTGTGTAAAACTGTAAAATTCAATTTCATATTCTTCCTTAGTTGAAACTTAAAATATAACCGTATTGATTTCAAAACATATAAAATAGTCAAACTTGATTTTAACACACACTGTGTATGTATATGTGTACATGTGTGTTTTGAATTGAAACGTTGGACAACAAAGCATATATAAGGGTATAAATGGGTCCACTGTAGTGCGAACCCCAACACCTACATACGATCACATAAACCATGCATACTATTTGTATGCTGCACTTACAGATTTTACATTAGAGTATATTTGGATATATTCGCCATGTATGCCAGGTATAAATTTAGGTATATGTATGTAATCTAATGAATGAATCAATATAATTAAACATAAAGAAATGAAATGTTTCTTGCTCTAAATAAAAATAATAATCTCCCCTTAATTAACCGAATAAGTTTAAGAGAGAAATGAAAGGTTTTCCTATCTAAATTAAATTTAACAAGCAATTATTTCACACACATACACACATTAGTATATTTGATGTACTCTATTTTATATCAATCTCAAACTGAATAAATATAAATAATTAAAAATTCTTTCAAATAGATTTAAATAAAATAAATATTTTATTTAAAATATATTAGATTGGATCTTAGACTTCACTGACCTAATAAATCCAAAATATGATTTTTTTTTTGAATTCTACTATTTCAACCGCTTCTGATTAGCCTGGATCCTTTAGTAACGACCATGATTTATATAAAGTGACATGAATATGTTTAAATCATTTTGATGAGCTATAACGGGTTTAATCGAGTTTAGAGTAATTTTGGACATAAAGACTAATTTTTGAAGGTAATGAAATTAAGTCCCGAAACTAGTTTCACTGGGTTGGAACGTCATTTACATTTGGAGAACATATAACACTTGAAAGAATAGGAGAATAGTGGAAATTCTGCCGATAGGGGAAAACCTGTAATTAGACAAGAGATGGCTTTAACGTGCCAATTTCAGAAATGAAAAGTTTAGTTTCTAATTATTTTCATGTGCCCCCTTTATCTTCTCTAGCTCCCTCAAGCCCTAGTTCACCTTCATCTCATCATAACTCCTTCATCACTTCACCAAAAATTACCCCCAAATACTCCAAATTCAGATCAGATCTTCCCCTAGAGCATAAACTAGATTTCCCTAGAAATGAAACATTCATCTTAGAATTTTTTAAACAAAGATTAAGAGGAGCGAGTTTCAAGAAAAATTAGGGTTTTCTTCTAGCTTGGGTGGGTGGGAATGATTCTCTACTCTATATGATCTCCTTTGCTACTTTCATAATTATTTAATTATTTTGTTAGGTTAGGGCTTAGCCATGAGTGCTTATGTGACGCCCCACCTCTATACCCACGCTAGCCAAGGACACTACAGGGTAGTGCCGTCAACTAACACGGAGAATAAGGCTGGTTAGGAGCGACCATCTATAGCCTTGCTCTAACTATCTATTGAATACATCGACAATAGACATACCGAGCAGGTCGACATACCCAATGAATACTTAAAACAAAACCATAGGTGGTTGGAGGATCTATCAGAACAGAATATAGCAACTCAATGTAATATACATCACAGAACAGTAGATCATCATGTACACATATATTGATACATAACAGAGTTTACAAACTGATACACGTCAAGTGGCATAGCAAACCATAATATACAGATGAATTCAAAATAATACATATATCAGAGTTACAACAAAAGGGACTACACAAAAAGCTTTAACAAAAAGGAACAAGCTGATAGTCCGTGCGGAAGCAAAATAGGCTAAGTCCAAAAGCACCTAACCTGAAACATCTCGGTCTGACCCGAGTATAAAATACACGGGTCAGTCTAGCTAAACAAATCAGTTAGATAAACTGAACAACAATAACCTGCAAGGTCACAATGTATAACATATATCTCTAAAAGAGATAACACAATCATCTAACAAGAGATGAATCATATCATAACAAGCCTCATATCATCGACAACACAACAAACAAAGGATATGAATATCCCAAAACAAACCAAAAAGGCAATAACAAATACCAATGAAGGTAACACAAGTTCCACAAGGTAATCGCTACATATCGTGCGGCTCAAAAAGACCAACACCGAAGGGTGATACCTAGGGAATACACATATCAATGAAACATCATAAAATTTTGCAACGTGCTCAGTACTGTATAAACAAGGATCCATAAGCCCGAAGGCTCCAAACCCAAATGTCACTCGAGCGGCTCATAAAGACCAACTCCGAAAGCGATACTATAGGGCAGCAAACCGGAAGGTACAAACCCGAAGGCAACATACCCGAAGGCAACATACCCGAAGGCAACAAACCTGAAGGAGACAGTCCGAAGACACTATCCCAAAGGCAACAAACCATAGTGGTGAAGGTCCGGAGGCCCAGTACTGGACACCACTAACTGGCGGAATGTGTCACAACTCTCGAAAAGGAATCCGAAAAGTAGTAACGTGAGTCCCATAACCACTCGTTCGCACTAAACGGTTTACTATCCGTTAGTTAATTTCACACTCAAAGCAGTACAAAGTTTACCTCGTTTCATCGGTAAACCAGACCAAAAGGCCAAAACGATCAATCAAATAGGTCGGGGATTAATCGGAAAGATAAACGCATGGATTCATGGTCCGTGTTTTACCTAACCATTTAGTCCTCCTTTCCGCTTGGCTCGAAGTGCGAAATTGTGTGTGTGTGTATGCGTTTTAAATAGAAATTATAAATTGGAGAAGCAAGTTTTTAATACGATTTGGGAGGATCATTTTATAAAAATCCGTGTATGAAAGCAAAAAGAAATCATCAAAGGAAATAATAGATAATAACAACAATCAAATAATCACCAATCAATAAAAGTTGGAAAAAATCAACCCAAGAAAACAATTTAGGCAAAACAGCAGGTTCGGTCGACAGAAAAGGATTTTCGGCCGGCCGGACCTGATCTTGGAAACTTTCGGGATACAGGTTCGGTCGACCGGACAGGGTCATTGATCGACCGACCCTGCAACCTGGGCTGTTTCCATCCTACCCAAATGATGAGCAAATTTTTCCCAATTTTGCAATCGGACGATGAATGGCACTAAAGGTTTATACCAACGACAACCCGACCCTATATGCTCATCAATACACCTCGAAAAGCATGATCAAAACATTCATAAGAGAATGTTCATAAAAATTTGACTTTGAAACTCAAGAATTAGAATATTCATAAAACCAATCCAATCAAAAATCAAATGCATATGAATAAGTAATAGGAATTCATACCCATCACCCATGATATCAAGAGATAAAGATGTGAGTTCAAAACTCACCTTTTTACACACAAACAAAGATGAGAAGCACAAACACAAGAAGGAGACTAACTACTCTTCACTTCACTCTACGAGCTTCAATGTAGAATAAAACACATATTTCCCAAATTAGGTTTAGGAAACTTCTGAAAATTGAAGAGGAGAAGAGTTGGAGGAGATGAAGAAGAGGCTTACCAATATCTTCTCTTTGATTTTGGAGCAAGAATTCAAGTTGCAAGAAGAATCTAGGGCTTAGAATTTCTAATTCCTCTTCCTTTCCCCCATTTTCAGTTTTAGCTTAAGTTTGGAGGTGAAAATGAGTGAATGGAAAGAGATGGGCTGAGCTAGGGTATTTAGTAAGCTAGTGGGTTGAACCCAAACCCAAAATCCAACTAGAAAAAGTAGCAAAATTCAACTTACTCCAAACATATCAAAGTTTATACTCAAAAAGATCGCAAACGCCATTTTCGAACCAATGGAAGCAGTATCGATCCCCAATTTGGCCGTTTGCAAAAAGTAACATTTCGGATCTAAAAATCCGACTAACGACGCTATATTTAAATAAAACATTTAAATATAAAATCGATAAATATGCGAGTTGGTACAGATCTCCCCTCCTTACAAAATTGCATCCCCGCAATTCCTAGAGACGATATTTGTAACAACTACATATATATAACATTCAAAAGAAAAGGAAATAAGCTTGAGATGAAAATAAATTCTCACCGTTCCCAAGCAAAGATAGAAAACCCGGATAAGATCGCTCGATATACTCTCTGGTTTCCCAAGTACAGTCATTGGGGTTAGCGGACCATTGAACCTTAACGAGCGGCACGTCCTTGTTTCGAAGGTGTCGCACCTCCGTGTCAAGTACGCGAATAGGCTGCTGTACAATAGATAAGTCTGGCGAGACCTCAAGCTCTTGCAAATCAGGAGAAGTAATGACAGAATCCGACTCCCGAAGACACTTCCGAAGTTGAGAGACGTGGAAAACGTCATGAATGCCAGATAAATGACCTGGAAGTGAAACTCTAATAGCCACAAGGCCAATACGTTCTGTAATAGAAAATGGTCCTATAAAGCGAGGCGCCAATTTCCCAGTCGTACTGAAACGCATAACCCCCTTCAAAGGAGAAACACGAATAAAGACAAGATCACCAATCGAGAACTCGAGAGGCTTCCTACGGTTGTCGGCGTAGGATTTCTGGCGGCTCTGTGCCTCTTTCATTCTCAACCGAATAAGATCAATCTTCTCGGAAGAATCACGAACAAAATCTAGACCAAGAGTAAGCTTCTCCCCAGATTCCAACCAACAAGAAGGTGATCGACATGGCCTTCCATATAAAGCTTCGAAAGGAGCCATACCGATACTAGATTGAAATCTCACCTTTTTACACACAAACAAAGATGAGAAGCACAAACACAAGAAGGAGACTAACTACTCTTCACTTCACTCTACGAGCTTCAATCTAAGAATAAAACACATATTTCCCAAATTAGGTTTAGAAAACTTCTGAAAATTGAAGAGGAGAAGAGTTGGAGAAGATGAAGAAGAGGCTTATCAATATCTTCTCTTTGATTTTGGATAAGAATTCAAGTTGCAAGACGAATCTAGGGCTTGGAATTTCTAATTCCTCTTCCTTTCCCCCATTTTCAGTTTTAGCTTAAGTTTGGAGGTGAAAATGAGTGAATGAAAAGAGATGGGCTGAGCTAGGGTATTTAGTTAGCTAGTGGGCTGAACCCAAACCCAAAACCCAACTAGAAAAAGTAGCAAAATTCAACTTACTCCAAACATATCAAAGTTTATACTCAAAAAGATGGCAGATGCTATTTTGGAACCAATGGAAGCGGTATCGAGCCCCAACTTGGCCGTTTGCAAAAAGTAACATTTCGGATTTAAAATCCGACTAACGACGCTATATTTAAATAAAACATTTAAATATAAAATCGTTAAATATGCGGGTTGTTACAGCTTAGTCCCTTGATTGAATGATGAGTGGTTGATTGCTCGTTGAAGTATGTAAGTTAGACTAAATGAAACATTGAATTGGGTTAATGAACTAAGATATGGATCCAATAAATGAAATCATGGGATAATAATGTTATGTATTAGCATTTCTTGCGTACGATGGATGTGTTGTTTTATGATTGTGTTTTGATTTGTCAGACACTTCATAATTGGTATTTGTTGTAAAGTATTGGAATTTCATGATGATTCTTGAAGTGCTTTTGGTGGTTTTTGTCCTATGGAGGATCATCATTGACACAAACTCGAACACGGTGAGTAGCAAGTGATTTTGAGGTCACCATTCCAGGGGGACGATATCGAGGAGAGAAAGGCCGGGATGGTAGCAGTGTGAAGTGAAGAGGTGGGATGAGTTCTGTAGAGGACTTCGTCCCATCAAGGTTCAGGCTGTCCTCCTTACAAGCGTTGGATCAACTTGTAGGGGATAGTCATTCATCTAAATAGGATCAAAAATGCTAGTCTTCCAACTAACAAAGAAATAGAAAAAAAATGGCCTAACTTAATCTACTAGATTTATAACTAAACGACTTAAATTCGTGGTAGTCAATTAGTTATGTCGGACCAGTCAAATGGATATGTATTGTGAGGATTCCTTAGGTTTTTCTCCTATGCATAGCATTCATGTGGGGCTTTAATGACTCAAGACTCATAGCGTCTGGTATAGCCATGGACTAATGTTTTAGAGTTCTTCAACATAGTAACACCTTTACTTCGGGGTCAAGACTTTGGGCATGTACTATAATATATGGTGGCCGGCAGACAATCGGAAAGTGCGATTGAAAAGGGAGTCATGGATCAAGATATTTGGATGACTTATGTAGGGGACGACTAGGTGGTTGTGCTCGGTGCGACATCTAAGTTGTTTTAATGTTAGGCACAATTTCGTTAACCAATGATTAAGATATCAAAGATACATAGATTGGGGTTGAGTATATTACGACGCTACTCATACCTATGGCTTATAGCTATGGCTTATAGCTATGGCTTAGGCGTTGTTATTTTCCATCGAAACTGCTATGGATCAACCACAAATTTCACCAAGTGTGATATTTGGGGATAGATAGGGACACTCATCTATACCGTTAATCATCATGAGATGGAGATGACCACTCTATATTCTCCATTGCATGGCAGTTTAATGGAAAGGCGTAGACTCGTTGATAATAGTTTCAAATTTGTAAGTGGGTATGATAGGACATTACCCAGTTAGGATTAGAGTACGATACAACATTTCTCAACGTTTTGCTTATGGGTACGATACAACATTATCTTGGGGCTTTAGCTTGTTGTTTGTTGGAATGGGTTTACATGTTCCCTTGTGTGAGGTGTTCGCTGGTTTTTGAACTATTGTTAGTTGTGCTAACTTGTTGGATGCAGGAGAAGGGAATGGCTAAGTATGATATGGCTTTACTCTAGATCTCTTTCTCATTCATTTTATGCTTAGTTAGCTTACATATATGTAATATTTCGGGTTACCACTTAGTACATTATTTGTGTCATATTAGTGTATTAGATACCATACTTAGTGGTGATATTTCTCTTTCACCAGACTTTATGTCCGACCCTTTTTATGATTTCCCTTTTATCTATTTCTTAAGTAGGTACGGACTAGAGAGCTAAGGATATTTCTAGTTGGAATAGATTATGGAGCCACAGCTTTATATTGCTATGATTATCTATCCACTATTTTGTATATGGACATGTTAGACTTTATATTGTATATAAGGCATATTATTTTAGGATATTACATTTAACTCTCTTTTTTATGAAATACTAAATTTGACTTAATACAAACTATTACATTTAAACATAAAATAAGATCTTATGCAAATTAATAAAAGGATTTTTTTAAATTCACCATATTTACCCTGCTGCCAATGCACCTAATTCAACGTGCCATACCCGAACCACTTAAGTCCTACAAAAATAGATCATTAGACTATGAACTTACCCAATGCTATGTGCGTACAATTATAAGCATCGAGCTCCAAAGGCATCATGAGAATATGTGTGTATAAGGAATATTTAAAAAGTTACAAAATATATACGACGAGTAGTCTCATACCACGAGGCACTGGATCTTATATAAATTATTCTATGCAAAGATGAGTAAGGGAACTCTAGTCCAAAGTTATGTACTTATATGATTGGGTATATTGAGAGGTTGGCTAAGTTAGAAACAACCCGTGACACCAAGCTACAGGCTTATTTGATGCTTGGATCACCGACTCTGCATTTTGATCTGTTTATATTGAACTTCAATATAAATTTTTTGAAGTGTGCTATCTCTGAACTCCTTAATATGTTAAGGATGCTTGAGGGTACATTCATGAAGGAACCGAATGTAGTGCTTACTGTCAAGGGTGCTTCTTCCTCGAATAGTTCGAAGAAGATGTAACACAGGTCAAAGGGTGGAAAGGGTAAGGCAAGGGATAGCCAAGAGAAAGGTGAATGTCACTTTTTCTCGAAGAAAGGACATTGGAAGAGGAACTTTTCAGATTATCTGAAGACACTCAATGGGGTGAAATCTTATTCTGCTCCTAAAGGTATTTTCCTTATAGTAAAATATTTATTCATAAGTACTTCTAGTTGGTTTTAAACGCTAGATTTAGAACATATCTTTAATTCACTGTAGATACTTAGGTGCAAAAGTCCCGTAGCAAGAGCTATGAAATTCAAAGTTGCCAATAGGACAGTTGTAGCCATTGTTGCAGTGGGAGATTACCATGTAAATCTTGCTAGTAGACATGATTTACATTTATATAATTATTATTAGTATCCGACATTTTTAGTGTAATGATTTCATTTTCTTATTTGTTGGAAAACGGATATAGTTTTATTTGTGATGACAATATTATGAATATTTGTTATGGTAATTAAACTATTTGTTTTGGTACTCTGAATAATGACATTTATACACTTAATAATAATTTTGTGTTTGTTATTGAAAATAATAATGCATCTAATATAAGTGATAGTTACCTTTGACATTGTAGACTAGGCTATGTAAGTAAAAACGATTGAATGAGTTAAGAAACCAAAGATTTCTACCATCATTTGATTATTAGTTATTAGATACCTATAGATCGTGTCTTCAAGGTAAAATGGCCAAGCACCCATTAAGTGGGAGCAATAAAAGAGTTGATGAACTCTTAGTACTAGTACATACTAATGTATGTGGTGCTATATCTGCAACTACCACATGTGGGACCTCTTACTTTGTTACATTCACTAATGATTTATCAAATATGCATGTGTATTATATGAAACGCAAATCATATATCTATGATAAATTCATAAAATATAAGAACGAAGTAGAAAACACAACTAATAGGGAAATTAAAATACTTTGATCTCTTCGAGCAAATGAGCACATTGGATATGAGCTCTAACAGTGCCTAGAAGAGAATGAGATTCTCTTTCAATGCTTTCCTCCATATACTCATCAACATAATGGTGTTTCAAAAAGGAGGAATCAAATCTTGTTGGACATTGTTCGATCAATAATGTGTGATGCTGAGTTGGCTTTTTTGCTTTCATTATATGTTCTAGAAACCACAACATATATGTTGAATAATATACCATTAAAATTTGTGCCTAAAACCCCATATAAGTTATGGACCGGTAAGAAACCCCACCTTTATTACCTTAAAGTTTGGCATTGTTTGGCTTATGTTAAGAACATAAACCCTAGTGAGCTAGAGGTAAGATCGTTTTTATGCAATTTTGTAGGATCTCCAGGAAATTCTCATGGACAAAAATTCTATAATACCAAGGAAAAAAGGGTATTTATTTCAAGACATGTCACTTTTATGAAGAGGAATTTCTCTTCCTTGAGAAATTAGTAGTAGTAAGATAGACTTGGATGAGATCCAAAAACGTTCCGTAGAAATTGAGTATTTAGTTAGTAATTTAGTAACCTTATAAAATATGCAACCTATAGTCTATTAGAGAATCTTATGTACTAAAGAGATACTATGGGTTTCTCCTTGATGACAAAACACAGACTATGCCATTCATGGCTACGATCCCCTCACACACCGACAATTCTTAGAGGGTAAAGACACTACACTATGGCTTGATGCAATGAAATTCCAAATGGAATCTATATAGAAAAGGAAGGTTGGACTTTAGAGAATGTACTCGAAGGGATGAAACCCAATGGCTTCAAGTGGATCTTTAAGAAAAAGATCAATGCTGATGAAAAGGTTAATACCTATAGAGCAAGGTCCATGGTGAAAAGTTTTTTCATATTCAAGGTGTTGATTAAAATAAAACATTTTCACCAGTCGCCAAGCTTAAATCAACCAGATTCTATTTGCGTTCATTGATTATTATGACTTCAAAAAATGGTAGATGGGCATTAAAACAGCGTTTCTAAATTGCAATTTAGAAGAGACATTTTATATGTAACGGCTAAAGGGTTTCAAGGACAGTGTGAGTGGCGAAAAGGCATATAGACTCTTAAGATCAATTTGTGGTCTTAACAAAGCATCTAGGAGTTAGAAAAATGTTTTGTAAGGTTAATCCAACAGTTGGTTCTATTCAAAACACAAACGAAGCTTATATATATAGGAAAGAACAGAATGGTGCTATAAAATTATCAATTTTATATGTTGATGATTTACTATAGATTGGAAAATATGTAACGATGTTATAATCAGTAAAGGCTTGGTTATCCAACAATTTTACAATGAAGGATTTAGGAGAGGCGTCCTTTACATCAAGTATTAAGATCTATAGAGAAAGATCGAGAAGGTGATTGGGATTGTCCCAACCGATTTATACTATGTTGCTTTAGCATAAAAAATTCCAAGTGTGAAAATGTTCTAGTGCATCATGGAATTGTCCTTTCTAAGAAGAAATCCCCATTTAAGGATGAGGAAAGGCAGCAAATGAGTCAGATTCCTTATGCTTAGATAATATGATCCATCATATATGCTATTCTATGTACTTGAATGGATGTCGCTTCTGCACTTGGTGAAGCTAGCCGATATCAGTCAAATCTAGGAGAAAATCATTGGATGGAAGTTAAGGTCATCCTCAATTATTTAAGAAACAATAAGGATTTGTTTCTTATGTATAGAAACAATGAACTCCTTATGAAGGGGTTATTCGAGCTCAATTGTTCAAAATGATCTTGATATGAGAAAATCAACCTCAAATTTTGTGTTTACGCTCAACCTAGGATCCGCTAGTTGGGAAAAATCCAAACAGGAGGTTGTAGGCGATTAAACCATGAAGGTTGAGTATTTGGCTTGAATGATGCCGCAAGAGAAGCAGTGTGGATGCGTAGCTTCATTAAGTAGATAGGAGTTATCCCAAACATTGAAGGTCTAATGTTACTTATTGTGATAATAATGCCATAATAAAGATTTCCAACGATCCAGGTTCTCACAAGAAGTCGAGGCACATCCCGTTTAAATTCCACATGATACGGTAGATTATTGGTGATACAGAGATTGTAACTTAGAGAGTATATACTAAATACAATATTGCAAATCAATTCATTAATGCTCTTTCTCAGTCTAATTTATGTAGACTGATCAAACGCATGAGGATGAGACTTCATAATTGGTCCCAAGTGCCAGTGGGAGATTAGAGTTATGAGTGCTTCTTAGGGGACATTATGTGAATAGTTATATTAATTAACTTTGTAAATGATCTTGTTTGAAATAAAGTATGCTTTTACTTTTTTTCCTTTTATATGTATTATAGTTATATGGAGACATAGATAAAAAAATAAATACATAAAATAATTATACATAAAAAATTCTTAGAAGAAGTATTTTATCGATTGTAGTTGCGAATGTGCTCGCAACCATGAGTATTGAATCGATATCTGCATACTTACTCCTTAAATGTAGCTAGTCATAGTGTACAAAGAAGAGGATATTGGTACATCTACCGGGACTAGTACATAATGCTTTCAGTACGATGAATAGTGAATTACTCACGACCA
Organism: Allium cepa; assembly: GCA_030765085.1. Taxonomy (NCBI): domain Eukaryota; kingdom Viridiplantae; phylum Streptophyta; class Magnoliopsida; order Asparagales; family Amaryllidaceae; genus Allium; species Allium cepa. The sequence goes on from CM060928.1 coordinate 882,473,937, forward strand.
TTTGAGGCTCCAATGGGTAATGTACTTGTGATTGTTTGGAATAGTCAAAGAACGACTTGACAAGAGTTTTCTATTGGTTAATACTACTAAGTCAAAATAGAATATCTCATGGTAACGTTGCATAGTAATCTTCAGACTTGAGGGTATTGTCGGTCTTAAGTAGGTAGGTTGTATTTTGATTATGCTTAAGCACATGGCATAGTAACCATATTATAGTCATAGTTGGCTACAAGTTGAATTACTTGAAGTTAAACACTACTCAAAGGAGGATTCATCTCCTTTATTTTAAATGATTGGTATCACCGTAATTAGTAGTCAACTTAATGTCAAAATCTCTGGCCAGAGCGGATCGGTTAATCGTAAATGTTATTGGAATGAACAAAACTGTTTAATGTAGTCTACATAGCCATTTAGGAATAATAATAGAGTTTTTGATCTTGGACCAAACTCTAGATATTTAAGTGATGCAATGTAAATTAAAAGGAAACCTATACAAAATGTCATTGCTACAAGTAGCTTAATAAAGATTAGAAATTGTATTTCCCCTAAATGTTCTATAAGCGATAGAACCTGTGTTCGATATGGTATTTCAATGAAGTTCATATATGCTTTAATATCTTAATTGTTTAAATATTGACCGAGGGCCAGGTTCATACCAGAGAGTCAATAAAACCATATTGTTAGTTAATTTCTGAGTATGGTCAATGTAAAATTAATTTATAAATGTTATAAATTAACAATAAATCCAAATACAAATGTTAAATCCAATTTTAATGACATTTTAATAATTTATATTACGCCTGAAATTTACTTAAAATGTATAAATGCTATATGTTGATTTAATTAAAGAATATTCTTAAATAAATGAATTAAATAATTGATTTAATGGTTGAATCAATTTAGCCAAGGTGTTCGCCGATTGGCAGGATAACGATAAGGCAAAAATTCTAGTTTTTAATTTATTTATGTATATGCCTATATCCATGTATGCTTCCCATCCTCTATATTTAATTTGGCCAACTTAAATTCGATAATTAAATATAATTTTAAATAAATAAATAAATAAAACATTAAACATATTATGCATACAAATAAAATTCTTTTTAGTTAAAAACCTACTTTTCGGACCTCCACACACACACATACCTATACATGCACGTACAATGACATATATATATATATATGTATGTATGTATGTATGTATGTATGTATGTATGTATGTATGTATGTATGTATATTTTAAATCTCAAATCATTTATAAATTATTTATATTTGGACTTTTAAATTAATAAAAAAATTGTTTTACTTTAGAAATAAAAAATGTTTTTATTTTAAATTATATATATGTATGTATGTATGTATATACGTACATGCATATGTACAGAAACACACTTATGTGCATGAATTTTTTTTATAAAAAAAGAAAAATTTTACTCAAGGGTTTCAAGTAATAAAAAACCTTTTTATTTTGAAAAGGTCGAATATTTTAAAATTAAAATATTTGAAAAAAAAGTCATATATATATATATATGTATGTATATATAATCGTACCTATTATATTTAAATAAAATAGTACGTAACGGTTTGAAGTTTATAAAAATACCTTTTTTAGTTTTGAGAAAGTCAAATTATTTTGAAAGTCAAAATTCAGGATTATCAAATGTATAAATATTTATAACAATTAATACGGCTGTATATATGGATTACGAAATCCAAATAATTTATTTGTAATGTATATTGATATATGTATATCAAAAATTGTATTAATGTATATGTATGTATGTATATGTATATGTATATGTATGAATAAATAACATTATATTATATGAATATTTATATGTAAATACTAGTTAATAAACTAATGCCCAAATTAATAAAACGATTATTGTAGTTTATATTAGTGTAGATATAAATATAAATGTCTGTGTAAGTGTATGTGTGACATTATTCTTAAACTATGACATTAAACCTATTTATTAACCATAAATAACAATAATTAATCAAACACCTATCACATATGTTCATCAAGTTACCCCTAGGTGAGGTCATAATATTAAATATAGTAAAAATGTTTGTATTATGAATACGAACATATTATACTATCAAAATATAGAATTGAAGTAAAGTTAAATTAATAAAAAAACATCATTATTAAATCATAACAAAATAGCATAAAATTTTAATATACGAGTTAATTAAATTTAAATTATATCCTGAACTCTTTTACTAATCGGTAGTAAATACGATTTAGTATAAAATTATTTTTCATATAAACGCAAAATATGATCATGTACAAATTAATAAAAGGATTTTTTATAATATTCTCAATTTTACCCCACTACCAGTGCACTTGATCCAGTGATTTGATATATTACTTAACTTCTATAACGAATCCTATTCGAAATAGAGTAATCTTTTGGTTTTATTTTCTGTTATATGTACTTTAATATTGGGATATAACTAATGTTTTTAATATGTAAATATGTGCAAGTATGAATTCCATAAGAAAAGTATTTAAATGATTGCAGTAACATATTTGTTCATAACAAAGGTTATTGAACCATATAAAATAAATGTTTGTTCTTAAATGTTCTAAGTAAAGATGTATTGAGAACTGGATATCGATATATCCTTTGAGACCAGTGTACGTTATTCTCTGCATATGATGGATGATGAATTACTCGTGACCATTGGGGGCATCAATGAGTTACGTATGTATAGTTGTTTAGAAAAATTATAGAATGACTCATACGGAGTCTTCTTGTGTAAATAATCAAACAGAAGATCTCATGGAACAGTATGCAATAGTATTCTGACTTGAGAATGCTGTGAACCTTAAGTGTATAATAATACTTTGGTCATGATTAATCATGATAGAGTTTAGGGTATGCCCTAGAGAAATTATGCAATTTATTTCATAACTTAACTCTTGCAAAAGAATCTTATTTGAAATGATGTATCTAGTTAAATTTTCTTTTATATATGTCATATAAAGATATAAATAATGAATTAAATACATTAAACATTTATAAGTGGAAAACCATTAGGAGTAGTATTTTATCGACTGTAGTTATGAATGTGTTTATAACCATGAGTATTGAACTAATACATACATACATACATATATATATATATATATATATATATATACCTGTGTGTGTATATATCACTCACACCTTAAATGAACCCAATCAAGATGTATCAAGCAAATGATATTGATAGGCATGTTGAGACTAGTGTACGTACTTTATACGATGTACAGTGATTTACTTATGATCGTTTGGGCACCAAGGGATTGCGTACTTGTGGTTGTTTGGAACAATCATAGAACAACTCCACAAAATATTTCTATAAGTTAATACAAGTAAATCAAAATATAATATCTTAGGGTAATGACATATAATAGTCTTTAGATTTGAAGGTATTATTAATCTTAAGTAGCTAGGCTATATTTTGATTACGTTAAGTATTTTTCATGGCAATCTTGTTACATCCATAGTTGGGGATACATTGAACTACTTGAAGCGAAACACTACCCAAGAATGAATTCATCTCCTTCGATATAGAAGGTTAGTATCAGTATAATTGGTAATCAACCTAAAATCAAAATCTTTGATCAAAATCTTCGATATAGCTGGATGAGATCTATCAATCGAAAACTCATGCAGAGCAGTCGGCGAGACTTTGCCGATAGGACAACAGAGAGGAAGTAAGGGAAGGGGGTTCTTCCCTGTTTAGCGAAAGTATTATAGAGGTAGACTTCCTTGATAACTTCAAAGCCCCATTAATCGATAATTTTAATGTTACAACTAACCCGGATGGCCTTGTTTGAACCTTCAAGTACTACATGGATATTCTAAAGGTGGGGAGAAAAGCTAGATGAAAGCCATTTCCAGTATATTTGGATAGGGTAGCTTGTAGATTGTTCGGGAGGCGCGGACCAATGGAGGTTTGTTCTTGGCCATAGCCGCAGATTTCTCAAGATAGTTAAGCTCCAGGAGAGAGGCTTCCCCAAATATGCATACAATGTCTTGCGTGTTACAGGAAGAAAATGAAAGCTTAGTCAACTTTATAAAACGCTTCAAATTTGAGGCGCTTAGGATTTGGATAACTTATGAAGAAGCACTACTGATGGCAGGATATGCTGGAATTAGAAGGAACACTGCCATGTGGGATACGAATAGTAGAAAGCCATGCCATAGATGAGGCTTTCTATAAAAGGGCAAGTGGCTACATCAGAATGGAAGAAGCCGAGGTTATAAGATAATTAAAGAAAGAGTAAGTGTGACTACGGCCCTACACCACTGATACCCAATGTATATAAGATAATGCACCGCTATCATGCCGATCGATGTAGAGCGACCATCAAGGTTTAAAAATGAAAAAAAACATCACAAGACCTAAAATATATCTCACATCGCATGGAATAAAATATAATATCACATATATGAAATAGGAGAGACAATGATAACTAAGTGATCCAAATGACAGAGTACATATACACAGAGTTATACGTCATGAAATAGAGTTTATATTGTGGAATAAACTCAAATATATATCTCATACTACTAATACTAAGTGAACGTTGCCAAGGCTCAATAGTGTTGCATGGCAGAATAAGCATAGAAATCCATAAATGATATGAGATAGCTTCATCTTGCTCATCCTCTGCATAGCTAATGCATCGCACCTAGACCTGCTATCCATTCTACTCGTTTAAGAGCACCTGAGATAATAAGAAGCAAAGCATACTACTGTGAGTTAAATAACAATCTGGTGTAAGCGATAAATGAATCTCAAAATACTATACAAGTCGATACAGTAAGAAGCAAGGTATATAAATCATATCTCACCTGTTCCTGTAACCAATGAGTGAGCACATAATAACACAATATATTGTTCTACATATCATAGATGTGTAACACAACCAAATGTGATAAAGGGTGCTTAGGTATCTCTATCTCCACCTATCTTCGATGACAACTCTAGAGTGACAAGTAACTAGCGAAGCAACCAAAACAGACATAGCATCCATCAAATAATACTAACTGTCACTCAGTGTGCTTTGGATATACGATAGCTCGTATGACCATTCTTCTATCAGAGACTAATGGAAATCCCATTTTTCAACTGTACTCTCTTTAGCCTAAAGCTGGTACTAGACCCATTCTTTCGGTCTAGGGTGCATGGATCCATTTTTCGATCTGAGGTAGCCATTCTTCACTACCCATGAGCATCCTCGCGATACTCCTAGTTTGAGTATAAGGGAAAACACTTTGAGTATCGACGATCCCTAAATACGTGTATCCAAGCCCTTTTGTTCCTCTAGCTAGCTTCCATTATCTTAGAGGAACCACTCTGCATCCCTCTATTCAATGACTCCTTTCTTCATCGAGCCATTATTCTTGAGGAACCTTTCTACATTCCCCATTCTATGACTCCTTTCTTCATCGAGTCATCATCTCTGGAACCTAACTCTACTCAACGTTGAGTTACCACCTGAAGGCTCTAACTTTCATCATGCTATTATATCGCAATCAATGATCATGCAAACGAGCTAACGCCTCTAGTATGACCTTCAAAACCCCTATATTTGCCTCTAGAAGTTCCACTTCCACCGAGCCTTCCTCCTAAAATCGATGCCGAATTAGCCCTTAATTCGTCAGGCCCTGATTCATCGCCAGCTTAAGCCCTTAACGCGTTATCAACTCAAGTCCTTAACTTGTTATCAACTCGAGTCCTCAACTCATCACCAACTTAAGCTCTTGACCCATCACCAAATCAAGTCCTTAATTCATCATCAACTCTTTTACTTAGCCAATTTCCTTCACCGTGCTATGCAACAACTCATCTACCCAAGCTCTATCCATCCATGCCAACGATCGAACCACTGGAGCTGCTACATAGATTTGGTGCCGAACTAAGCCTCTTAATTCAGTACCGAATCTAATCCTTAGATGATTTAGGGATGCAAATAAGCAACTAGGCTTCCCCTATACTCCATAACTCCTCCACCAAGTTCCACCGAAATCCGATAATGCTTGCCTTCGATTTGTCAAATTCTCTCGACTTATCTACCTAACATCCAAAACACTAGCAAACAACGTCAAAGCACAATATATAATCATAGATAATCATACATATTTTTCCATTCATTCATACAACACATGAGGATATGGTAATCATACTAGTTCAGTATAAATTTATGTTTCACATTAATATATGCATACAAATGATGGAAATTCCACTAACATGTGGATATGAGTAAATAGATTATAAAACCCATTTCTAAAATCATTTAAAAGTCCCATACTTCTAATCATAACATATATGAATAAGTGGTTAAAGATAGAAAATCATTCTAAATCCAAAAAAATGTTGAAAATAACCGTTTTAACTATATAAACAAGTATAGATGAGTGAGAGGTCAAGAACCACTCGCCAAATATCTAAAATGCCGATTTTCCCCTTAGATCTAAAGTGAACGACAAGGTAGAAAGACCCAAATCAATAGAAATGATAACCTCTAGTTTCTATATGTTAATCTGCTCTCCAATCAATGATTTTTGTAAGACTAATAATGAAAATATGAGATTTTTGATGAAATTAGGGTTAATGCAGTCTTAAATCTGTTTTGGGGAAGAAGAAAATGAGTAGGTCAGTTTCAATAGCCTATTATTAGCACAAGTTTTGAAGTGGGTTGCTGGACCTAAGTTTAGAGTGAGTTAGTTACCCACTAGAATTGTCCAGCAGGAGACAAAACTTAAAGTTGCCATAACTTTTAAATGACACATCTGTTTTTCTCTTATGACCACTTTATAGAAGGAGAAACCATAATCCTAAAGCAATGGAAGTGGTTTGAGACCTAATTCAGCTTCTATCAAAATTTATAGTCCAAATAAGATTTTTAAGATCAAAATGGTCACATAGAAATTCGAAAAAATCATGGATGTGAAAAATGTCCGTAATAGCCACTTCCCAAAATCTTAGAGCCATATGACCTTATATGAATAAAATAAAATATTTATGATCCTTTGGTACATAAAATAAGGGTTGTTACAGTAGGCAAAATGATATATCCAGCTACGAAGCAGTGGAGAGAATTTAACTACGCAGCTAAAAATCCCCTTACCCATGCACATGGTTAGACAAATGAGATGATAAGAGCTAAACTAGCTTACAATGTCCTGAACAAGGGGAAGAAACCAAACAGAATAGGAGGGGCCTATTGCTGCCCATAGAGCCAATGGCCACCATACTAATAATTGCCGACACTTGAGGAATGGAATTGAAAGACTGATTCAAAATGGATACTTAGGCAGCTATCAAAAAGAAAATAATGGGAAGAGGACTGGAAATCTCTCTCCAGGTCTAAATGAAGGTCTAGCAGAAAATCCCCACAATCTCATAACCTCAATACATGGAGGACCACACTTCATTGGAAAACACAAGAAAGCATGGGAATAGTTTGAACAAAAGGCTAAAGTAGAGAAACTAATCATATTACATATAAAGTATATGCTTACTTAGGATATAGTCTTCACTGCCGCTGACGCTCCTAAGGTGGTTTTTCCATATCAAGACCCATTGATAATTTAATGTACATATTTCAAGCTCACTGTGAAGATAATCTTTGTGGATTCAAGTGCTTTGTTAACATCATTTTCAAATTTACATTTAACGAGATAAAGCTTCCAATAGAAATATTTAAGCTATGCCCTAAACTAATTTATGGCTTTAATAATACTGTTACTTTTCCTATCGAGTCAGCATGCCTTGTCGTCACTGGCCATTGGGACTTCCCCTCTTCACAAATCATTCTATGCAAGCATCCTGATCATTAATCAAACGTCTCCGTATAATGTATTTTTGGTAAGGCTTGCGCTAATTGACATGGGGACAGTAATTTCTCAAGAAGACTTGCTTGTGAAGTTCCATACTTCTGCTAGAATAGGGTCAATTACGGGGAATAATGGTTAGCTAAAGGTTTGTACAATGTAAATCTCAATTCTGACAATAAAACTATCAAAACTACTCTATTGTCTCTTCTAATAATTATGATGATGGTTATATAAAGGAAAATATGCCAGTTTCGCATACATCGGTATAAAGTACCAATACCAATGTTGAAACCGGTCATTCTATTACCACAACTTCCGTAAGGAAGAAAAAGAGGGGGTATGCACATGATTGACACTAATAAGTATGATTTGGTGTATGTGTGTTACATTTCTAAAGAAGCTTAGAGGCAGGCTTTCTCTATCACTTCCAAACCTAAAAAAAGTGAAATAGATCCGAGATTAGGAGAAATAAGGAGAGAGTTGAATCCATTGGATGATTTCAAAGATATATAGATAGATCATAAAGATCCTTTGAAAGTTTTCAAGATAGGAAAAAATCTTATGTAGAAACCAAAACAGTTTTGATTGACTTCCTTAAGAGATCAGCAAATGTTTTTACTTGGGTACACTCATACATGGTAGGGATGGACCCCGCCATCATTTGTCATGCACTTAACATTGATCCTAGTGCTCATCTAGTCAGGCACTCAACATTAATATCAATGCTTATCCAGTCAAGAAAAAGCTAGGACTCTAGATCAGGAAATGTATAATGCTTTGCCTAAAGAAGTTAAGACGCTAAAGGAAAAAGGGCTCATCAGGGAAGTGTATTACTTACAGTGGATCACTAACCTTGTTCTTGTAAAAAAGTTCAATAGGAAATGGAGAACTTACGTAGACTACACCAACCTCAACAAAGCTTGTCCAAAGGATAAATTTCATGTACCTAGAATTGATCAATTGGTGGATGCAACTAGTGGACTTGAGCTGCTCATGTTTATGAACATGTACTCAGGTTACAATCAGATAGCTTTATTTAAGCTAGATCAGGAGCATACCAGTTTTTTGACGGACAAAGGCTTATACGGCTATAAGGTCATTCTATTTAGACTCAAAGACACTGAAGAAACCTACCAAAGGTTAGTTAATATGATTTTCTCAAATTAGATTGGTAAAAACATCGAAGGATACGTGGACAACAAGCTCGTCAAGTCAAAAGAAACACCGGTCATGTGCAAGATTTGGAGGAAAATTTTGCAGTCCTGAGGCAATATAACATGAAGTTAAATCCCTTGAAATGTACATTTTCCGTTCAATCGACGAAATTTCTAGGGTACGTAGTAAGTGCCCATGGAATTGAATCGAACCCAGAGTAGATTGATGTTATAAGAAAGATAGCCGTCACGGGAAAGCCAAAAGATATCATGAGCTTGAACGATTGAGTGGCCGCTCTAAGAGGATTCATTTCCAATACAACCGACAATTGTATGCTATTCTTTGATAAAATGAAAAAGGGACAGAATTTAAAATGGATCGAGGAATGCAAAGCCACATTTCAAAACCTAAAGCATCATCCGACCTGTAGTCCTATCCTCTTAAAACTAGTAATATATGAGGATTGATATGTATATTTAGATGTAACTGTTAAGGAAGCTAGTGATGTAGTGGTTCGAGAAGATGAAGGAATCCAATGGCATATATAGTTCACAAACAAGCGCTTGTACGGAGTAGAGCTCAACTACTCGGTATTTGAAAAGTTAGCCTACAACCTGCTCCTTGCAGTAAGAAAATTGCATCCATACTTTCAAGCGCATCAAATGAAAGTCCTCATAGATAAACCGCTGAAGCAAATATTGTAGAAGCCAGAGACGTCGGGTTGCTTCCCAAAATGGACAATGAAATTTAGTGAGTGTTACCTCTTACTTCCTAAGGAAAGCAATCAAAGGACAAGCACTAGCAGATTTCATTACAGGATGCATGCTACCTATTGAGCCATAATCTAAGGAAATGACACGAACTTCACAGTTCCGGCTATTATTCATGGATGTGGCATCAAATGAACAAAGGGCAGGGATCAGATATGTACTGGTCATTCCAGATAAGTAGAAACTATATAGGTTAGCTCGGATTCAAAGCTACCAATAAATTGGAAGAATATGAGGCTCTCCTTACACACTTAAGGATGGCTCAGGTAATGAATGTAAGCCTTATTAAAATTTATAGCTATTCCCAATAAGTTGTAAATCAAGTGCCAGGAATTATTAAATGAAAGAGCCAACCTTAGTTAAACATATAGAACTGTCCAAAAAGTAACTAGAGCAGTTTGATCAATTTAATATAGAGCAAATCCAATGTAAGAACAATTTTTCTACGGACTCAATGGCTAAACTTACTAGCATAGAGGTAGCGTAGGAAATCAAAGTTGTCCCAATAGGACATCAAGCCAAGTTAAGCATCATTGAAGCTAACCAAATACCGGTCCTGCCAAGAGCACAATGAGCTACGATCAAAGAAGCTTAGAACCAAGAAATGACTAAAATCAAAAGCACTCTTGCTTATCTCTTAACATATAGAAGAGGACTCTTGGATGACACATATCAAACAACTCCTGGTAAGTGGAGTCCTACCTCCAAACAAGAATGAAGCTCGTAAAATTGGACATCAGGCTCCATATTTTTCTTCTTTTATGACATATTATACAAGAGAGGGTACTCTACCCCTTATCTTAGATGCGTTTCCAAAGAAGAAGGAATACGAGTCTTCGGCTAAGTGCATGAAGGACAATTCATTGATTACTTTGGAAGAGACAAGTTTGTAAAGAAAGTGCTAAGGAACGGTTATTACCGGCCCACCACAGTTCTAGATGTGATGAATACATATGAAAACGTAATTGGTGTCAAAGATTTGCCGGTATCTCGATACTACCTTCCAACGAGCTCATCCTATTAGCCAGCCATGGCCATTTGAAATGTGAGACATAGATTTGATAGGATCATTTCCTGGGTCTAAAAGGGAAAAATACGCCATTGTGGTAATAGACTACTTCACCAAGTGGGTATAAACAAAACTCTTAGCCACATTCTTTGATAATCAGTTTTGTTGTAAGGAACATAATTACTAGATTTGGGATCGCCCATAAAATAATTTTGATAATGGAACCTAATTTGTGAGTAAGGAGTTTATGGATCTTTGTGAAATAAATAGGATAATAAAAAGTTTCTCTTTTGTCGCACATCCACAGGCGAACAGTCAAGTCGAAGCAACAAACAAAACAGTTAAAAACTACTCAAGAAAATATTATAAAAGGCTAAAGGAAAATGAGCGGAAGAGTTATCTTTGGTACTACGAGCTTATAGAACCTCATCCAAATCTCCAACTGGCCACGCACCTTTCACCCTAACCTATGGCCATGAAGTGATACTCTAAGTTGAAACAAAGGTTCCACCACACACAAAAATATCATCTATGGTAAAGCAAAATAAGGAATAAAAAGAAGCGACAATCGATCTTATACAATAAAGAATATACGAGGCAACAGTCTAATCCGCAACATACCGACAAAGGATGGTGAAGAATTACAATGTTAGGCTCAAAGAGAGAAACTTCTGCAATGGAGATTTAGTACTGCAAAGAGTAATGGAAAACACCAAGGACCCCACAGATGGAGCTTTAGGCCTAAACTAGGAAGATGCGCTTGTTGTAGCAGAAGTCTTAGCTAAAGGAGTCTACCAACTCTCAAGCCCTGATGGAAATCTAGTTCCACGAACTTGGAATTCCGAGCATCTTGGGCCTTACTTTGTATAAGCAGTGTTATTTATATAGCAAAATAACGAATATTGTAACCATTATGAGAATGATACAATGAACTGACGTAGGGATATTAGGCGGCTCAAACCAATATAAGATTCTCTTTGTATTAATTTTCCTAACGTACATTCAGCTTCTCAACCAAACAAAACATTGAATGTAAGGATATTAGATGGCCTGAACTAGTATAAAGTCCATGAACATGTATTAAAATAGGTTGTAAATACATGACTTGACGTCATAGTCAAAATATAGTCTACCCTCAAGTAGCAGTGCAGACCGTGCCAACAAACGAACAAAAGATGGATGTGAAGCTGAAAATCAAGCAAATCCAGATGAACAAAACTAAAAGCAAGTGCGAACAAGCTGAAGCTCACAAGATACCTATACTCATTTTCAACAGAAATCAATTTATATAGCATTTTTATAGATATTTGGACAACAAAAAGGAATTTTTTTCTAATATAGTGGTATAAAAGTGTTATGAACTATAAGTTCCATAATACTGCTACAATTATGGAGTGTCAAGTCTAAGGGATGCTTGCCAAAGGTCGGTCTGTTGTAATATGAAAAATCTTCCTAGGGTCGAAGTTGGTACCAATCCATGTGTCCAATAGATCCTCCATAATCACCATGACGCCTTCTCTATTACAGTGAAAACTCATATCAAGCATAAGGGAAAAATAATTAAAAACATCTATAGCTCGATGCAAAGAAATCTGCCTCATCTTACATCTGATATTCTCTCTTATAAGCTTTTCTTTGAAATTAGCAATTCGATCCTCGCTAGAACATTAAAAGGTACAACAGTGACGCTAAAGGCAGCCTGATCTTCTTGCAGTTGATCTTCGAGTTTGTAAATCTTAAGTATAGTGGCCTCTCTCATCTGCTCTAATGTCTTTGTTAATTTAGCCTATGTCTTTTTGAGTCCCTAGAAAAACCACCTAAATCTTTGAGTGCATCTGCTTTCCACCCCTTCCTCTATATGCAAAGGAGCACCTTCGGCCCTATCGCGCTAACTGTTGGTTATAATAGTAAGCTTCTAGTTCTTTAAGTTTAACTAATAGTGTAGTTCTAGTTTCCTCTTCCACTCATCCACCAATACAACACCCATGCATGTAGAAGGAACATGATCCACAACCGCACTATTCTCCTTGATCACCTCTCCTTCTTCGGCTTCCCCATTCTCTTCACACAACCGAGAAGCCTGAAGAGATAAGTTTCTACGGTTTTTCCCAATCCCTTGATCTTATCTTTGTAGACAAGCTAATCGAGTGCTTCTCTTTCCTTTGAAGTTTGCTACGGTTCAGCCACCTTTGAATTGGCAACATCAAGCTCAGTGCGCACTCTGATATTATATTGGTGCTGGCGCTCGTGTGTGTGATTAGCCTTTTCAAAATCAAAAGGGAATTCTTCAGATCTCTTTCAAGCTTTTAATTGGTAAGTGTTAGTTGGAGGTTCCTTTCCTCCAAGGTTGTAGTAGAAGTCATAGATGCAATCTTAAATTCAGGAACATCTGAGTTATTCGAGTCATAAATAATGGGAACCAAAGATGCATCGGATTCAAAGACTCTGATAAACTCAAAGAAACGCCTATAAGGAAGAAGGGAAATGACCAAGTTAATAATCATTAGAATTAATCTAAATGGGATCTAAAATAGGCAAAGTTGAGTTTAGAAGGACATGTTGCATGAGATAAGTATCATATGAGGGATTGCAACAAACTCACAAAAAAACAGAAATAATAATAATACAAAAGTTTACTCCTCATTTAAATTCCTAAGCTTAATCCTAAACCATTCTAAATAAGGGCCGTCAAGGGGAAAAGAACCACTCTCTAGGACGTTGCTTTAGCGGTGCAGTATGAAGTCACTAAGTGCTTCCTTTTCTTTAATTACTTAGTCAATTTTGGAAAGCAACCCTTGGGTTTCTTTTTTAAGTTGCATAAATGCCTCATCAAGCTCTTTCTTTCATCTACAAATCACCACCGCACTAAGACCAAGGAAATCTATGGTATGAGTTTTAAGTTTTACCATGCTTTCCTTTAAGAGTTTAGTAAAAGTTACTTGCTTAGACGAATATAAAGAGCAAAGGAATAAAAACAATGCAGTCATTTGCGGTGCAGTAGTAAAACAGTAAGACAATCAAAGAAATTGGTCATAGCAAGACTGAAAAATGAAGTTTACTTCACAACCAAAATATTCAAGAGAAACAAGGAAAATAATGGAATTATTTACAAATGTTCTAAAGATCACATGGACGGGGGGTAAAGGTGACCTCAGTTCCCCTAGGTAATGCATTTTTGTCATCCTACTGTAATGAGGTGTCTTGGGAGGCAAAAGGGGAAGCTCTATCCTTAGCTAGCTGCATGGTTTACTAGGTCCTGCAATAGTTAAGGGATTTTTTGATTTTTGTGGGGTCCTCCAAGAAGCTGGGATCAACCTCGGTGGCGTTATCACCTAGGTGATCGGCGAAAAAATAGCGCTTAACCGTGGCATATATCTTAAATAGTACCCAGTAGTTAATCTAATCAAGCATATCATTAGTCATAGCCAATTCCTGGGGTGCCCCCTCCCACTCTTCCTTCTTCTCCCCTAAGACCTTATCTTTCTCTTCCATCTCCAGACCTCTCTGCTTCAAAGCTTCCTCTGTTGGCCACGCTGTCTCTTCTGCCCTCTCAGCCTTCTCCCACTGAACCATAATCCCTTCATCTACTTTGGTTTTCGTAGAGGCTAGCATAGCAAGGTCTGCCTCAAGCTTAATTATCCGAGCAGTAAATGAGACCTTGTCATCCATAGCCCTCTTCTAAACCTCGATTGTCAAAGCCCTCGTCTGTATAAAATAGACATAAACAAGATGAGAGTTTGCAAAGTAAATATCCATTGATTAAAGAAAGAAAGGAAGGCACTTACCAAGGCCCAATCACCATCAATCCCGACAATAAGTTCAGGGAAGGGGAGTGCACGAAATGGAAGTGCAGCTGGGTTACATTGAGGGGCAGAGGCAAGATAAGATAAGCCATCCACTGCAGTACACCCAACCCTTTCAACAAGATCGGTCATGGGTCCTTCAAGTAGGGGCAGCAAACAGATGTTTAGATCTCTGAAGGACTAGAGAGGTGAATGGGAAGTACTTTTGAGGAGAGCAGCATGAGGCTTCTTGAAAAGTTGATTAGAAATTTCAGCATCATCCTACCTTCTCTTCTCTCCCTTCTTCTTCTCTGATGTTTCCAATCTATTCAGGGGGATCATCAAAAAACACGTCTTATAGGTCACCCACCATTTTACTTGCATAAAAAGGTTAATATTAGTAATTATCTTTCCAAGAAAATAAAAAATGCGATTTCATTATCCATTTTATCAAGTTATACTCTAGGTTAATTCATAACCAAGGATTATTTAATGATAGATCGAGAGAAGTTATGACCAATATGTATAAATTCATATTTGTGCGACAACAACTCAGTAAAGAATAACTTTGCTTTCCTATCTTTTTCACCCAAACCTAGGATGTCCTTTCTACGAGATATGAGTGACTAGGTGGCTTGGTCAATAATGATAGGACGGTCGTGCTATGGTTGGAAAGAAGGAATGTTATCTAAATTTGAAATAAAAAATATTGGTCAATCTATTTCTGGGTCTTTCTAGGAATAGACGTGAGAACCGATTTTTATGCTTAAGCATAATAAATCCATAATCACCCTAAGAAGGATTCTTGTTAATATCAAATAGAAATTAAAGTTCCTCTCAGGAGGGAGGGGAACACTTCTCCGCAAAAAGGATGAAAGTGGCGATCAAAATAGAAAAAAAATGGGGCAAGTTGTATGGAAGCAATACCAATGGTAGAAAGCCATTCACAAAGAATTTGATTTGGAGGAAGGTAAAGCCCACATCGAATGTATTGGGAAGTAATGGAAATAAAGCCATTTGGAGGCATATGGATACAATCATGAGATTCAAGAACCCTAGCTACAGAACCCTCAAGCCCGAAATGATCCAAGATACGCTCAGTTTCCCCTAATTCAGTTATTCTAGACGGCAAGGATAAGGTAAAGGAGATTCCCTCAGTTGAAGTAGATTTCATAACAAATATATAAGGTTGGTTACTGATTACCACTAAGATATAGAGGTAGAAATGATAAGGAAAAGAATACCCTTACTTTTATGGAAAAGAGAAGTTGTCTATTTGAGAGGACGAGATTTGCAACTGGACTTTTTGAAAGCATGTAAAAAATAAAAAAGAAGGAGAAGAAAGTATATCTCGATTTAAAAATTAGGCATGAAATTGGAATGATGAACGAATCTAAAGACGTTAATTGATTAATGATAGGGGATATTAACCCAAGGATCCATGCAGATTTTCTGAAGAGATGAAAAGACTAAAGTTACAACTTTTTAGAGAATCGGCCAATAAGCAGTAGACATGTGTAACTGACATTGAATGGAAATGGCAATAAAATCTTCTTCCATATAAAAATAGAGTAGATACAAAGAAAATAATAATGGATCACAAGTATAAAAAGGATGGAAGTAAAGACAAGTACACATCAAGCTATAATTGCTATAGATTTGAGGCAAGTGTTAAACCCATATTTTCCAAATACCAGTAGGGGAGAATGGAAGCAAGCACCGAACTAGAAGAACTGCTTCCATAACAAAATTGGACAATAAGAAGGAAGCAAGAAAAAAGAAAGCAATTTCCAAATAGTATTGCGCCAAAATCTTAAGATAGTGGCATAACATAAGGACTACATCTTTTCGTTAAACATAACTTCGGCACTATATCCCTATAAAGTTAACGGTAATTAATTAATAATTATTATGACTAAAAGTAAAATTTGAGCAAACATTGGTATTTAGCAATGAAATTGCACAATTGTGTACAAGGCGATTTTCTGAGCAACTTTCACATTGAAGTTTTACGTCCGGAATTCAAACAAAGAAGTGATTAGTGCTTGAAGTTTTCAAAACGAAAATAATTAAAAAGAAAAACTAGGAAATAAACAATTATAAATATGGGACCCCATCGGTCGAACCCCTTACTTGGGCTGGTTGACCGCTAGCAGTAGACAACTTATAGGGGACAGATGACCAGTCGAGTGCGTGGCAGCTATGGTTAAACCTTGGCCAAACGACCAGAATTTAATTATTTTAGTATAACAAGTATGGCCTAAACCCTCACTTCTCTTCTCATATTTTTTGATCAAAGCAGCAAATATTTTCCATTTTCCTTTCTCCACTATTTCTATTAAATATAAAATATTATATTATATATAACCGTAATAGGGTAGAAAATAAAAGAGAAGAAGAGAAGGAGCGAATCAATACCGTAGAAAAAGGTAAATCTTATAATTATAAATCTATATCCGCCATAACCTCAAGTCTCTTCTCAAATATGTAATTCTAATAGTATATAAGAATATTGCTGTACATATTCTTTTGGATTAGAATGGAAAAGGAGTCAAGTAAAGGGATGAATTCGATTTAGGAGATTTGGAAAGATTAAATGAGAATTAATATTATACATTTATAGCATTGAAATTTATATTGTTGAATTTTATTTTATCATTATGTCTATATAAGATCTGATGAGTTGTAGGCTTAAAATGAATGTATAGTAATTCCGTATACATATTCTCTAAGAAATGTAGTTAGAATAGAAATGATTATTTCACCTTTATCTGGAAATTTAAAAATCAGTCCCTAAATTTGTTATAGTTGAATATCGATAAAGTTGTAAAGTTTATTCTAGATTTATAGTTGGGTTTTGGAATAGGAATGATATTTTTACCCTTATCTGGAAATTAAGAAATCAGTCCCTAAATTTGTTAAAGTTGAATGTTTATAAAGTTGTAAAATTTATTATAGATTTATAGTTAGATTGTAAAATGTTAGTATTAGTTTAGATTGCTAGAAAGACTTGGAATATTAAATTCTGTATTAAATTTACTGAGAGCGGGTACAATTTAGTTATATCCATTTCCATGTAATTTCCATAAATTATCTAATTCCAAAAATGTACAAAAAGTGCATCGTTTGAAATAATAAGGATGTACCAAAAATGAAATAGATGTGTAAAATACGGATGTTCTTTCCCATAGTTTTCACAGTCAATTTGAATAAAAGAAAAGAGATAAATCTTTGTAATTTCAAAAGAAGCAAAGGTCTCACTTTTGGTTAATTTATGAAAAGTTATAATGGTAATCCTTTTTGAAGGATAGCTTTGGTAAATTAAAATATGGAAAGAAATGTTTTGGTTCTGGAGTTAATAATTAGAAATAGGAATACACACACACATAACCTTACTTACCGATTAAAAATAAAAATATATTTATATAGTGTAATATACAACGATATTTGCATTAGTTATGATTAAGACATTTTACTGTAAATAGCATAGCAAATTATATGATTAGGAGTGTACATGGAAAAGAGATAGTAACTCCCAAATTAATAATGCAATAAATGTGCAGTTAATAGAGAGTTATCAGAATTAGAAGGAAAATAAATATGTTTGATGGGACTGGTTAAAGGATTTAATATGGCATTTATGGGGAAATGAAATAAGCATGATAGGCTGAATTAGAATGAATAAATAGATGATATTAGAGATCATCCAAATAGAATAATAATGACCATTTACTATAGACAATTGACATTTATGGAATATAGTAAATAAACGTGTAAGGTAGAAATTAAATGTTGAAAGGCAGTATAATATTCATAGTGGGAAACTATACAACCATAATTATACATTTAGAACAATGGTGAATTAATAGGTCTAGCCCAACAATTAGGCTTAGGATAGTTGGGTTTGGTTTAGTGGATTGGCATGCGAGGTCGGTAGATTTACACAGTAGAAGTCTACCTTCAGCTCCCAACAGTTGTGTGTACTTATTATTGATGTGAGACATCTCGAACCATAGGACCCGTGAGAATGGGATATGCGGTTGCATATAGGTAAGGGAGAATTACCAATAGTTTGCCTTGGATTTGAAGTATTAAATGGCCCAGTACTTTTTAGGGCAAAAGGGTTTGCTTCATTTCTTATAAGTGGTCTTAATTAACCGGAATGGGCATTTTTCTTAACTTACATTAGGTTAGTCTAAACAAGATTATGGCCGAGGGAGATCAGTAGCTATGTTAGTACTATTGTTGAATCGATTTTAAGTAGTAGGGAGGGCATATAGGATATGACCACCAGCGGTCCCAAGGGGCAATAGCAAAGACTCGGGTTAGCCATGATGGATTTCGCTTCCTACTAGTGTAGAATATTGTATGGGATACGCACAAACTTTAAATTTTAATTAGTTAATTGTTTATTTGTCAAAGGTTGGCTAATTAACCCTTGGACGAGTATTTGAGATGCGTTAGGAATATGATAATTAAATTATAAAGCCGTATATATGGGTCATCGATCTCTATAGCTAGAACCGATTAACTAACAATTATGTTACGAAGGGTCCACTTCGGGGTTGAGGTATTAAATGGTCGTTAGGTCTGCCTCTTCCTTATTTGGCCATTTCTTTTGGGTAGTACAACATTTAGTTTTATATGTATATAGGCATGTATAATTATACCTCAGAGGAGGTTAGGCATATCGTATGCACACATAGGATTGAACGAATTAGCCATAAATACTAGACATAAAACTTAAATTGGAATCAATTGGCATAAATTAATTTTATGATAAAGTATGTAATTTTTCAATTACTGAAATATTGTTCTGACCCCCTCCTCATTCAACACATAAGATAAATTTAGAGGAACGGTCTGCTAGTGTAAGACTACAACTACAGATGGTGCAGTCTTCTCATTAATGCTCAGCCCTGATAAGACAATCAGATACTAAAGGAATAATATTGATTCTAAAGTACTGGCCTTAGTTAGCATACATAATATGTTATATTTTACTACTCCATTGTAAGTTTATGTAGATAGCTCTTTGACATATTTACGTTTACTATAGGTCATAAACCAATGATTCATACCTCGATAGACTTGGGTTTTGATTTAGTCGAAATTCAGGTCTATTAAGGTGCTAGTTTTTACATTTGGTATTAGAGCCTAGGTTAGTCGATCTTAGGAATTAAAATGTGTCGAAAGAGCGTATTTGTGTTTTTATCCATAATGATATATATTATACGCCAAACTCTATGAATTCAAACTGTATCAGTAGTTGCGACCATATTATGAAAAGATGGATGAGGCAATTGTGAGTTGGAACAATGAATAGAGTTAAATTTATACACCTACTCTGACTACCCCATGGAGTGCAGGTTATAGCACAAGATGTTAACCAAGAAGAGCATGAGCATGACATGTAGAAGGACCCCAAAAGTTAGATGGTACTTGACTCCTTTGTTGGGCTTAGACTGCTTTATGACTATGGATTTTAATGGATTGCCGATTGAAGACGTTTACTTCATCTAGAAAAATGGAAAGTAAGAACCTATATGTTGCAAGCATTTGAAATCAAAATGTGATAAAGGATTAAGCAAGTTCCTACAAGAAGGTGTGCAATAATCATCACAAGTTGTTAGCCAGATTTTTGATGAATATGAGTTAGGAACAAGTAGAAAAGATGGAAAGTCCAAAAGAAAGGAAGAATAAGAGCCTGTTTTCGAGTCTAACCCAATGTGAAAAAATTTGACAAAAGGATTTTGAAAGTTGCTTGGAATGTTTTAAGTTTATTAGGAAGTTGTTGTTGTGAAAAGAAAGGAAAATTTGAATTCTTGATTTAGAATTTGTTGTGTCAAAAGGTTTCCACTTAAATATATTTTATAAACGGATTTATTATTTTTGAAATGAATGAAAACGAGAGTGTATGTTTGGCTCGGTGATTTTTTCCTATTTTGTAAGTTTGCAAGTTTTTAAAATTTCTATCTTTAAGGGGCGGATAAGTGGAAATAGTACATTATTTAAATGGGCTAAAGAGAATAGAAGGGTAAGAATGCCTAATAAGGAATAATATTCTCGTATAAGGAAAATATGGAAAAAATGACTAAAATAGATTTATATATATCTCTTTTCATGCTAATGAAGAAAAGCCTCCAAAGCAGTAAGCGAAAGCAATATAATAAGTCAATAGTCAAAAAAATAAAAGAGGAAAAGAGATATGTAAGGAGAAGCCACTAAAGACAATTTAGGTAGGTTGTGGACTTTTCTATGAGCTTAGTAAAGCAAAAATTATAATAAATTGTGCAAGTGCACAGACATGCAGTGTGCAAGTCGAACACGGGGAGTTATTAAAAATTCATTATTTTTAAAAGAAAATATTAGGCATGTTTAACGAAATTGAGAGGTGATTTTAAAACAAAATCAATAAAAACTAGTATTATATTTGAAATAAATTTGAACCTAATATGTTCTATATGAAATAGAATAGTTAGTCAAAATAATAAAAATAATTAAACAGAAGAATGGAGAACAGAAAATAAAATAGTAATTGTGTTTTAGCAAATCTAATTGACTAAACAACATAATTAATTATGTAGAAAAATGGGAAGTAAACTAAGAGATGTAGAATAGAACTTTATTGAAGTTTACATAAATGAAAACACAATGGTTGAGAATAAAAAACAAAAACTTTGTAGTAGTAAAAATGATGTCAAACCTAATTGGCAGTCATTGTTAACCAACTACTATTAAAAGCGAATAAAATAAAAACAAGAAGAAAGACTATTCTAAAAACAAGATACTTCAAAGGTCTTCATTTGAGAGTATATATAGGTGTGGAGATCCCTTTTTCTTTATGTAGAAGTAATGAATCTACCCCAAATATCATCCAAGTGAAGAGCAATGTATATGGCTATAAAATCAATCCAATGATGTAGAAAATGGCAAGTTTTAATTTGATTGATTGAGTAGATCCATGAGATATTCTCTCTAATAAATACATTCATAATCGGTTCTAATCAAAGCCATGATTATATTTTCCTTCATAAAAATGATATCTCCTCACCAAAAAGGTGGATATGATATCTAATCAAATCCATGTGTATAATATCTCATCAACGATGCCATTTATGAGAGAATCTTCCATTTTTTTGGTTGATAAACTTCCAACAAAAATAATGCGTTATCCAGGCCTCGAAATCTTGACCGCCCTGTGTATAATTTGAAACATAACCACCAGACCACTGATGTTTTTGCATTATAAATCTCCAATTTGGTGGATTTTCTTTTTGATTCTTTGGTCTTTGTTCTCGCCATAGAAACCTATAAAACACATACAAAGCGCAATGTGTAGTACTATTTTTAAGATAAAATATGCATAATGAAAATTCATAAATTAGGGTCAATCAATAGGAGAAATTTTAGTAGTAGCAGTATTAGGAAATTTGAGTAGAAGAAGTGTTAGGAATTTATATTAAAATAGGATTAGTAATCTAGTTAGAAAAAGAATAGGAAATAAACAATAGGGATATGATAGGTGAAATGGGTAGATGCCATAAATATGTGTAGTGATTTAACATATCTTTTAGAAATCCCTCTTATGTGCTATTAGAATCTCTGTTAAGGTTAAAAGTGAAAATAACATGGGTAGTAGGAGAATAATAGAGCGAAAGTTATCCTTGTCTACTGCAGTTTTCACTGTTCAAAGGTATTTTTGAAAATAATGGTTTGGTATGATAATTGGGCTTTTGAATGCAAATAAATGCTTTGATCTAAACAATCCTATTTTAAAGAAGTAAATTTCTCTTAAAGTCTTTGAAAATAGAAAGATAGTTAGAATAGGAAATTTTTCATAGCTCCTTTTGGAAACCAAGCAATTTTGAATTTAACAAAAAGGTTTCTAAGTTTATGTTTTCAAAGATAAAAGTTCTAGATTTACTTAATGAATGTGAAGTTTTATATTTCTAAAGAGTGTGAAAAAAAACCACCTAGATAGGACGGGGTAAAGATCAAGGCTAGAAATAAAATAGCTATGAATGTTCATGGGGTAGCAACAAGGAATCCTCGTTGAATATAAGGAATAATGGTATGAACTTAGGAATGTTTAATTAGACATGTATGAAAGTCATAAGAAGAACCCTCATAGGATTAGCGAATGGTATCGAAGTATATATTTGCGAGTCCTAAGATATACACGCACGAAAGATCAAGGAAAGAAAGAAAATACCAAAGTTTGAGAATACTATTAAGAGATTTTGATTGAAGGAAGATAACAATATGATAGGAGAGGGGGGTAATAAAATGGAAAACACACATAAAGAATGTTGGTTGACTAAAGATTAAAGAAGGCAAGGTAGGTGCTAGGAAAGTTATTCCACCAGGTTAACTTTTCGATTAGTTATTTTAAATGTGCATAGTTTATATTCTTTCACTGCAATGTGGGAATGCATAGTTTATCCCCTAATCGAGTGTAATGATTGAAGTAATGGATGGACCTTATTTACTAGAAGCAAAAGAGGTTAGTTAAGACATGTGGATCATAGTTGAATGACATACTAGAAATTTCCATCTTAATTAAGTAAAGAATGATAGGGATACAACATCATTAACACCAGTTAATGATGAATGGTGCCTTCCAGCAAATATTCCTTTTATATTATTTGGGTTCTAATCGCTAGTAATCTCCCCTTAAATATAGGAAAAGCGTACGAAATAATGTTAGATATGTTCTAATTTTATCACGTGTTGATTTTCTGGACGAGCTTACACCGCTATATATATATATATATATATATATATATATATATATATTGGGAAACGATGTAAATAAGAAAATCTCATAAGGACACTTAACTAGTAATAAAATGTAGGTAAGGCTCGAATTTATAAAATAAATTAGAAAATTAAGTTAGCAAATGCTTGAATCCCGAAACTTTAGAATTTTAAGAAAAATAAATTTCAGCAAGCGAAGGACAGGGAAAGGTTGCTGCAAAATCACGGGCCACTATCCCTATGCTTTAGAAGCTAAAATTAATAAATATGATTGAATGATGTTCGTTGTTGTAAAGTAAATGGAAAGGTTTCCTCAAATCTAAGATTAATTGCATAATGTTAGGGTCAATCATAACTCATTAACTGAGTTTCGAATACATTAAGGTATGGCTTGATTTATTTTTAAGGATGGAACGGGAAATGTTTGAAAAACTGTGTTCAGATGTTTTTGAAATTTTTACTTTGTATGTTTTTGAGAATTTGGGTTCAAATGCTTTTAGAAAAAAAATTCAAGTCCTTTTGGAAAAAAATGGCGTTTAAATGTTTTTGGGAATTCGATTTTTCAAACTATTTTGCTAGTGTGATTGGAAGGGGAAAACGAATTTTGGCAAAAAATGAAAATTTTCAGTTTTCTAGTGCCATATGCTTAGTGTAGGGATGGTTGATGTGAGTGAATACGAATGTTACTGTTCGACAAGGAGGACTATATTCAAAATATAGGGAATAACAAAGAAAAAAACTATTTAGCTTTGAAATTTCTATTTCCATACCTTGTTAATAGTGAACAAAGACTTGCATTTAGCATAATTCCATTTTAACATTTAAAAATATATCTTCTTATGAAAAATGTTTTTGGAAAAGTTGAAAAAAATTTGGGGACAAAGGAGAAGATTCTAAAGTACAACATAATAGGTATCTAAAAAAGGGTGGAAATGTGAAATTCTCCACCTAATCTCTTTTTCCGGCATACCAATATAGGATTAGAAAATTAACTTTTCAAAATTTTGGATGTTAGAATTTGTGTGTTAGGTATTGGATTGTTGAATCGTACTCTACTCCTGGGAGTATGGAAATTATAGTGTGAAAAATGATTTTTGAAAACTTGCATATATATAGGTTGTTTGCATCTTGTTTTTAAAATGATTTTAAAAGAATGCATTCATATAGGAGGCATCGATTTAGAATCATTCAACACACATTTCTTATACTTTGTGAGAAACTAAGAACTTGTACATATCTAGTTGCAAAATTGATTATACACCAAATGGTTGGATAATTTATATTGATTGCATGCTATGTCACATGATTCAACCCTTGTGGAATTTCGAGGATGAAATTCTTTTAATGAGGGAGAATGTAACCCCCCATAAAGTTAATGGTAATTAATAAATAATTATTAAAACTCAAAAATGAAATTTGAGCAAATGTCAGAATTTGACCTTGAAACTTGCACCATTGTGTTCGTGGTGATTTTATAAGCAATTTTCATATCTGAAGTTTTGGTCGGAGTTCAAATTATGAAGTTACCACCGTTTGAATTTTTTGGAATGAAAATAATTAAAAACAAAAAAATAGGAGATAGATAAAAATGAATGCGATACCCCATCGGTCGATACCCTTACTTGGGCCGTTCGACTGATGGGGTGGTCGACTGGCCAAGAGCATGACAGACCGGGTTGAACCTTGGCCAGATGGCCCAGATTTAATTATTTTAATCCAATAGATCATATTGATTCGCGCATCTATAAATACAGGTCCCTCACTTTGCTTCTCATATTTTCTGATGAAAACAGCGAAACTCTACCATTTTCCCTTCGTCACGATTTCTATTAATTATAAAATATTATATTATTCGTCTGTATAATCAGTGAAGTGCAGAAAATAAAAGGAAAGAAGAGAAAGAGTGAATCAGTACTACAGAAAAAGGTAAATCTTATAGTTATAAATCTATATTCCACTTAACTCAAATCTCTTCCAAGATCTCTAATCCTAATAGTATGTATATATCTTGCTATACGTATTCTTTTGGATTAGAACGGAAAAGGAGTCCAGTAAAAGAATGAATTCAAATTTAGGAGATTTGTAAAGCTTGAAAGGTAAGTAGGAAATTATACGATTTATTTTATAATATTGAAATTTATATTGTTGAATTTTATTTAGTAATTATTCCTATATAAGATTTAATAAGTTGCAGGCTTAAAAAACATAAAAGAATTTAAGACTACATATTCTGTAAGATAGGTAACTGGAATATGAATGGTGTTTTCACCATAATTTGGAAATCAGTCCCTAATTTTGTCAAAGTTGAATGATTATAAAGTTGTTAAATTCATTCCAGATTTATAGTTGGGTTGTAAAACGCTACTATTAGTTTAGATAGCCCTAATTTGTCTTGGAATGAGAACTTCTATGTTTTAATTTATTCGGCGAGGAGTACGATTTAGTTGTATCTATTTCCATGTAATTTCCTTAAATTATCTAGTTCCACAAATGTATAAAAACTGCATAATTTGAAATAATAAAAAATATGCCAAAATGAAGAAGACGTGTAAAATACAGATGTTCTTCCTTGTTGTTTGCACTGTCTATTTCAACAAAAGAAAAGAGGTATTTTTTTATAATTTCAAATGAAGTAAAGGTCTCACTTTTGGTTAATTCATGGAAACTTATAACGATGATCCTTTTTGGAAGGACATCTCTAATAATTTAAAACATGGAAAGGAATGTTCTGGTTTAGGAATTAATAGTTAGAAATAGGAATATACACAAACACACATAGATAAGCATGCTTACCGATTAAAAATAAAAATATATTTATATAACACAATATACGTTCGTATTCGCATTAGTTATAGTTAGGACACCTAGTTATAAATAGCATGTGAATTATAGGATTAGAAGGTGTAAATTTAAAAGGGATGTAACTCCAAAATTAATAGGGCAATAATTGTGCAGTTAATAGGAGGTTACGAAATTAAAAGGGGACATAAATATGTTTAATGAGACTAGTTAAAGGATTTAATATGGTGCTTATAGGGAAATGAAATAGGCATAATAGGTTAAATTAAGTGAATAAATAAATATTATTAGAGATTGTCTAAATGGAATAATAATAACCGTTTTAACAAACAATTGAAATTTATGGAATATAATAAATAAACATGTAAGATAGGAATTAAATGCTGGAAGACAATATAATTTTCATAAGGAAAATTATACCTCCTTAATTATACGTTTAGAACGAGGGTGAATTAGTGAGTCTAGCCTAACATTTAGGCTTAGGATGATTGGTTTGGTTTAATGGGTTGGGATGCGAGGTCAGTAGAGTTATACAACAGAAGTATTCCCTTCACCTAGAGGCTACCAACAATTGTGTGTACTTACTACCAATGTGGGACATCTCCAACTGTAGGGCCCGTGGGAAAGGGATATGCAGCTACAGATAGGTAGGGGAAAATATATGGTTTTGCCCTGGATTTGAAGATTAAATGATCCAGTATTTTTTAGAGAAATGATGCATGCTTAATTTATGATAAGAGTTATTAAATAACTGGTATGGGCATTTTCCTTAAAATACATTAGGTTAGTCTACATGTGATTTTAGCTATGGAAGGTCGGCAGGCTATATCAATATTTTTATTGAAACGATATTTAGTGGTAGGTTTGGCATAGAGGCTATGACCACCAATAGTCCCGAGCGGTTGGTAGCAAAGACTTGGGTTATGCCTTCATAGATTTTGCTTCCTACTAGTGTAGAATTCGTATAGGATACGCACAGACTATAAAGTTTAACTAGTATGTTATTTGTTTGTTGAAGGTGGGCTAATTAAACCTGTCTTTGGGATGCATTAGAAATACGACAATTAAATTATAAAGCCGCATCTAGAGGTCATTGGTCTCTGTAGGTAGAATCGATTAATTAGCGATTATGTTATGGCTCTCTTCGAGGTTGAGGTATTAAATGATCGTTGGATCTTCTTCCTTACTATTTAAGAAATATTAAATAGCTGGGGTTTTTAGGTAGTACAATGTTTAGATATATATGTAAATAAGCATATATATAGTTATACCTCGAAGGAGGTTAGGCATATCGTACATGCATATAAGATTGAACAGGTTAGCCGTAAATAGTCGACATAATATTCAAATAGAAATCAATCCACATAAATTAGTGTTATGGAAAAAATATGTAATTTTTCTAGTCACCTGAACTTTTTTCTAAACCCCTCCTCATTACAACCTACAAGATAAATTTAGAGGAACGTTCTACTAGTGACAAGAGCTACAGATGGTGCAGTCTTCTCATTAATGCTCGGTGCTGATAAGGAAATTAGATACTAAAGGAATAATATTGACTTCAAGGTACTAAAGGAAAAATATGTATATTCTATTATACTTTTCTATTCCACTTTAAGTTTATGTAACAGTTATTTGATATATTTATTTTACTACACGTCACTAAAATAATGATTCATGCCTTAGTGGACTTGGATTTCGATTCAGTCGAAATTCAGGACCATTAAGGTGCTGGCTGTCACACTATAACGCAATGTCGATGTACTGAGATAGCCATAAAGTCTAGGAACTACTCTATAATCCTAACATTAACTTCAATGGGTAGAAATGTGGCATAATCTTCAAGTTCTAAATATGAAGGTTGTGCCACGATTCCAAAAGTAAGCCTTAATAAGTTGGAAATGTTGCACAATCTTTTAAGTAACAACAAGATGTAGAGCTCGTGTTGTGGCCCCAAAAACAATACTAGTGACATGGGATTGTGGCATGATTCTTAAAGCAATTATAAGCAATAGAGATGCACTGCAATCTTAAACTATTATTAAAGTGGAAGGGTTGCACTGCAATCTTATATTAATATTATAGCAATAGGGATGCACCTCCACTTCGATTCGACATTAAAGTGACAAAATAACGCCACAATTTCAAAGAAGTAGTACCCAACAAATACAAAGACTAGAATTAAGAAACATAGCAACAAACTTCCCACATGCGTAGACAAAGTCATAATAAGAAACTGCCCCAACATAGAAAGACTACACGATTGTAAACACTCAAGAATTTAGCGGAAAAATTGGATCATTAGGAACTACACCTTCATAATTGTATAAAAGAGTAATGTTACACAACATTCGAACTACGTAATGCTCCCAAAGCCATACTGCACCATTCCATCCAAAATGGCAACAAAGGACAATGCCAAAAGTAATTAAAGCCAAACTATACTATCTAGTAAATAAGTCTACACCGCTATTTTGAAGACTAGCCACATCAATAGTACCCAACCTAAGCAGTTCTAGTAACAATCCGAATTGCAGCTTCACCCTCATAAGAACAAATCTTAATAAGGAATGACCAATACTGCTTAACCCCCATAGCCTTAAACAGATAAAAACCCATATCGAGTCATGGTTTATTCAAATTTGGGTTTCTCGCTTCAATTGCAAGCTTCCCACCCAAATTCAAAATTCATTAACCCAAATCATAGTTTTCTTCCGAAGACCATGTTAGCAATCCATGTGTAGTAAATATGAAAAATAGATGAATGACATGTGGCATAATTTAAATGCAGGAATCTATAGAGCGTAAAGTGGACGTTAGTCATCTGTATGAATCTCTGTGTACTATAAATGAATATGGAATTGTAGTAGAAAAGAGGGGACTTTTACTTCATTGTTTAAGAGCACTAAAATCAAAATTGTACTCTCTATCATTTTCACCTATACTAAGAATAAAAGAAGAAGAAAAGTACATTTTTCCATGGACTTAGAATTTGTTAACATTTGAACCACGTAAATTCTCTATGTCATTTATTGCTTTAAGTACTTTACTTTTTTCCCGTTTTTATAATAAAATTGAAATGTTTTGCTTAATGAATTAGATAGAGACCTTTCATAAAATTTGGACCCCATATAATTGTGTAAGAACTACAACACATGATTACTTCATCTAAAGGCAACTTTAACATTACTTAATCTTATCGATTCTTAATAATGAAAGCATTCAGCATCATGATTACTTTAAAAAAATACATAGGTGTTTCTAAGATGAAAAATCTCATTAACAATACTGCTGGTGCTTTAATTTTATATTGGAGGCGTTGTGTCGACTTTTAGAGCAACATTTTTTTTACTTTCTCTAAGAGCGAGCTAGATTTGATGGCTTAAAGATTAGTTTGGAAGAGACAAAGAGGCTTTCTACTAGAGATAATGCATGACCAAGTCAACCAGTGCATGGTAGCAGCCATGAGGTGTCCTTAAGTTCAAAGCCATCCGTCTATATGACCATAGAGGAGATAGAAAAGATGATGAAAGAGATGCAAGATGGGATGATGGCTCGATAGCAAGAAATGATAAGATTTTTTAGATGGATGGATTAACAATGAACTGTCAAAGCAACGGAATTCAGAACCAAAAAGAAAGAAACCAATGTAGGAGCATCTGGGGTTTGAACAAAGCAAGCAAAAACTGAGCCCCACAACTAGTTCATATAGGCATCAACTAGAGTTAGGTCGATAATGACATGAATTTACAAGGGGGCACAGTAGATCTAAACTTAGGATGGGAAAGGATGCTTAGAGTGGATGATGCTAGAGCTAGAAATGCATATCATAATACGGATGCACAACGATGAGAATTAGAACCTGAACCTCATCGTAGGAACTGGAGGCAGAATGGAGCTATGGATTAGAGATCTCTATTAGATGACAGCAACCAAATAACCGGAATGATAATAGCGAGAGGTGGACCTTTAGACCAGATTTTTTTTGAACGTAAACATAAATCCATTACCCCTAACATTCGATATGCAAGGAATCCACCTGATTTCAACCTACCAACGCTCGAACTATACAGCAGGAGACAGATCGACTTTATCTAGTGAGATTTATTCGACATATGGAGGTGTTGGGTGCTTCTGTGGAAGTCATGATATGTTATATCCAATTATACTTGATGGAGTTAGCTGTAATGTGGTTCAGGAAGTTAGAGAATGAGTCTAAAAGCACTGGGGCTGGATTGATAGATAGATTCTAGAGACATTTTAGAGCTCATAATTCTCGACCAAAGAATGTGATGACGCTTTCTAGCATTAATAAATGGGCTGGAGAGGCTGGAAGAAGTGGTCTGACTAGATTTAATGCAGCAGCCACTGTAGTTCATAAGACGGATCCATCAACAGTTCTGACGGCGACCGCATTTAGAGTCGTGAATAAGACCGATTTCAAAGTTGATTTGGAAAGGGATCCACCAATTGATCTTGTTGAGTTTTACAATGAATCCGAGAGATATCTAGGCTAAGAGGACACCGAGGCTAAAAATGCAAAAGTTAATGACATGGATGATGGAGGACCATCGAGATAGATGAAAGCATAAAGCTGTTGATGGCTTTGGAGGTATGAAGCGGAAAAGGAGGGAACTGAAATTTCCTCATACACAGAAATGACCAAAACCCCGGGGAGGATTTACCTAGATACTAGAGGAAATCACTTATCGAAGACTAGCTCAGAGAGAACCGACCAACCATGCGAGAAGGTCTAAAAAAATTCTCGTTCCATGAGATGGATGGGTATAAAACAAATGAATATTGGCATTTGCGAGATCTAATAGAAGAGCAGGTTCGGAGCAACTAAATGTAAGTATACGTGAGGAACTAAACTGTATTGGCATAGCAGAAGCAGCTGCCATCTATAGTAGAAGCATCAGGTTACGACCATGGATCTTTGTCCGGAATGATTATCCTATGATCAGGATGGATAGGAGTTAGGGTCGACTCCCTTGTTTGGCTTTTTATTTCAAATAAATAAGATGGAATTACTATTAAGTTGTTTGCACATTTATGGGACCTTAATTGGTCTCTAGGCACACCCAAAGTTGGATGTCTGGTAGTGATCATCGATAGTAGGAGAGTTTAGGATATTTTCTTGCTGCTTTGATTTAAGTTTCGTAAATGATTGTATGGTTTTGAAAATCATTTGAGCATGATAACTAATATGTAAACTAATTGGACATGGTTTTCTCGACCAGAAAGACTGGGCGATGAACCATAAGATACAAGCCCCCTTGTCGGAGAGCAAGTGGATGGACTTTTATAGGAAAGTAATGCCCTCATAAAGAGTGTGCGGATGGACTTGTTTGGACATTAGTTCCCCTTGCCGGAAGGCGAGCGGTTTGGACTCAACATGAATATATGATTTG
Source organism: Allium cepa (assembly GCA_030765085.1). Taxonomy (NCBI): domain Eukaryota; kingdom Viridiplantae; phylum Streptophyta; class Magnoliopsida; order Asparagales; family Amaryllidaceae; genus Allium; species Allium cepa. Next base: position 882,505,464 of record CM060928.1, read on the forward strand.
GAAAGATCAAACCCTAGATTAGACGCTGATAATTTGATTTAGAGAGATCAGACCTTAGGATTTAAACATGTTATATTTGGATAACGATTGCTAATTAATTAACGATTGTTGTTGTCTCGATTCGGTTGGGCTTACTTATAAGGGGATGCTAGTTGATTCCACATGATTTATAAGTAACATTTCAATTGGTGGGAATGCACCCTTAGATTAACAATGCATGATTACATTATAGATAATTAACCTAAGATGGAGAAATTTCGGGCGAACATTGGATCCCATAGATATTGATTTATGATCACCTAAATCTTGGGCAAACATGGGATGACATAAAATATTATAAATTAACCTTGAGTGAACACAAGATGTCTTTGATAATGATAGCTTAACCCTTGGTGAACATGGGATGGCTTAGATAGTGACATATGTGATATGATAACTCCAGATGAACATGGAATGATTTTGTCTTGTGGAATTACAGATCTTAAGGCTAATTAAATACTAAAGCGAGGGTGAATAGTGTTTAATGACTTTTATAAATCTTTTTAAATGTCTTTCAAGTTTGATATTAAATCATAAATTATCAACATAGAATTATACTATTAAACAGTCACAAATACAATAATAGATAAAATAAAGCAGTAAAGCAAAGTAAAGAGTTATAGAGATGACACTAGGAATTTATACCGGTTTGGGTTTCTCCTACATGCAGTCTCGTAGAATTGCTTATACATATTTCTTTTCAAATGCCAATCTTTAAACAGAAAAATGGAAAACCTAATTACAATCTCGATTTCGAGGTTACGAGACATACCCTCCAGATTTTTCGAGCTCAGGGTACACCTACTAGATTTGGATGGGCAACAAGCACAACCACTCGGATTTCCAAACTACCAAGCATACCACTTGATTTGAATGATCTACAGCACATCCCAAGCTAATATAAATAAAGTTTGATGGTTTTTCCGAAGAAAATTTCTTGATCTTTGGATATATTGGATCTTATAGCCTATTGGAAAATACTTTGATCATTGATTTGATGGAGATGATTTTAAATGGTAAGAAAGTAATATTGAATCAACACAAAGAAGTTTGAATTGATTTTATTTGATGTTGAAGAGAAAAGAGTATAATTTCAATGGAGTTTTCAAGAGAGTAAGAGGAGGGAAGAAAATAAGTTAATAACTGCTAAAAAATTCATTTGAACTCCCTTCTATATAATAAATGAAGATATATGTCCATTCATAAAGAGTTATGAAAAATAGACACTTCATTTTAAAATTTGAAAAATAAGTTTTTGGCATGTATGTTGACATACCATCTGGGTATATGTCGATATATGATCGTAAATTTTGAAAACTAAACATAGTTTATAAATATTTTGATCTTTGAAACTTTTTTACAAAATATTTCAAAATATGTTCTGAAAATATATTTTGTTTTCAAAAATATAAAAGATAGAAAAATAAGAGATAGGGATCAAAGACAACAGCGAGGGACCTTAATAATATTCTATGACTCTACATACTATAGTATAGCCTTAAGATCTTCATATCATAGTCTGTTTACTCATGAGTCTTCATGCCCAGTTCTTGAGTCTTTATACCGTACAGTCTTCAATTCAACACGTGTATAATATCCTGCATTATATACTATATAACTTGGTAAAACATTAGTATCTATATTCTATATGAATGTATTTTATTACTATCAAGGTTGTTATCATCATAATTAATAACTGAAGTATTAAAGATCTCCCTCTTTTTGATGATGACAACCATTAAAATTTCCTGAATATAAAATGTGTATAACTCCCCATGAGTTAGATAACTCCTCTTGAATATATGCATATGTATATTTTATATTTTCCTCCCACTTTGTCCTTAACAAAAATGGGTGAAATAAGTAAAAACTCCCCATAAATCAAATACTTATAAACTATAGAGTCAAAATTAATAACTAAGTTCTAAAATGATTAAGTATACTAAACATGACATATTTAAGCATGATATGTGTATATATATATATATATATATATGATGATTATGACATGTAACAAATATGATAACACAACCTTATTTTTTTTATTAATTAAAATCAATCTTATACATATCATACGATCAAGTAAACATCCAAAACACACAAATGCAAATGTCAATCCTAAATATAAACAACCCAAACCAAGAAAAACCAATCCAATTCAAATGTACACACCAAACCAAGTCAAATCAAATTATAAGAATATGTATGCATGTATATTTATGTATCAAATCCAAACCTAAAAATAGACATTCCGTGGAACTTCAACCCAATCGTCAAATCCAAAGATTAGATCTTCTTTGATGACATCTAATCTTCAATACCTTTGTTAATAGAGCATTCTAGGCTGTTGTTTTGATCGTCTTTGATTAGGGAAGAAATCATCCATCGAATGACATCGAAATGCTTCTCTTCTTCGTTACTCATCTAAATTTAGCTCAACTCTAATTGCCTTTGATTTTTCAGGGTAAAAGAAAGAATATTCTTGAATGATTGAAGTGTTTCTTCAAGATTTTACACATAATTTTGAAGTGGAGATGAGATTTTTAAGAGAGAAATTTGACAATGAAAAGGAATGAAAGGATATAATGAATAATAAATTTTTCTAGAAGAATTAGCTTAAATAGAAGTGAAAAGTTGTTTAGAATAATTTGAATAAGTGGTAGTTATTTGAATTTTCAATTTTAATTTTTTTGCCAACTAACCGTTGTATGTCGATATGTGAGGTACATGTATATAAAAGCACATGTCATAAATTGCAAACAAGAAAATCTGTTGCAGTTTTTGTTTTTAACTTATACCATTATATTTTTATACTTTCCAGAGATTAATAGAAACATATGTAACAACAAGAAATATATTTCATTACTAGGAATAGAAAAGTACATGAATTTTGAAAGAAATTCACGAAAATGCCATGAATTAAAACTAAAAACACACATTACTAAGAAATACAAAGCTAGATATCATAATGGAACAACGAGATATTCTTAAAAAGATATAAATGATGATGAATTTCCACCAAGCTTGCGAATGATCTTTCCAAAGTATTTGTCGACTTTGTTGGAAAGAGAAGCAAACTGTTTACCAAATAAATGCTTAAGCTTCTTTTGTTTTTTAAGAAGCTTTTTTTATTTCCTTAGGATCTTCTGATTGAAGGGATGATTTGGTTTTCCAAAACTTTTCAAAGAAGTATCTACTTCATCCTCCTTCTCTTCTTCTTCTTCCACATTATCTCATCGCCTTCTTCTTATTCTTATTGTTGAATTTCTTATTCTTCTTCGTATGCCAACTTTTGTCCTTTTTGGTAAGTGTCTTATATGGTTTGAAATAAGGTGGAATGTGCATAAGAGAAAAGTTGGTCTTTTAAAAAGCTTTTCGAGGAAAAGTTTGTTCTCCTCATAAATCAACATCAAAATATATGAAAATTCTAGCATGATACACATAATGGTAGAGTGTGTTCTCATGTGTAGAAATTATCTTTTGACAAAGTCATCTAAAATAACTTGTGAGTTGTTTGCTCAAAAGTTGAACAAATACCTCTAAATCTGATTTTCTTCTTTAGTTAGTTTCGTTTGATTTGATTGTCATAGAGTTCTTACCTTCTAACACGTAATAGAATGGATTTAGGCAAGTGCGGAGAAAGTTCACGAGTACAAAGTTTGGAAAGCGAATAAGGAAAGCAAATAACATAGAGTTCTTATAGTGGTTTGGCAAGAATGTGCCCACATCCACTTTAGATTTTTATTCTCTCTTTGATTTGATTACAAGTACAAGGTATATATGTTCAAAAGGATTAAAACTTTGAGTAACCAAAGTGGTGGATTTTTGGTAGAGTTTTCTCTCCTTTTCTCCAAAAATCCATACCCATTGTTGTTGAGAAGCTTCGGTATTTATAAAGTGGAGTTATGAAGTATGGAGGAGAAGTTATAGCTTCCTGGGTTTGGTTCGGGATTTGAGTTAGGGACAGATGAATCGACATTTAGGTTATGAAGTTTGCCTTGTTTGGTGATCCTGCCTTGGAGTACCTTACTTGTCGGCCCAAACTTTTTATTCGGCGTGTTTGTCATGCCGGACCAAATGTTTGGTCCGACAATTTATGTATTGTGTCGAGCTAAATACTATGTCCGGCATATCGAAGAACACCTGACCAAATGTTTGCTCGGGTATCTCTAAAGATACCGGACCAAATACTTGGTCCGGCATCACGTAGGATGTTAGACCAAATATCTGGTCCGGCATGCCGGTCCATACGTCTGGTTCGGCATTTTTCAAATGCCGAACCAAGCATTTGGTTCGGTTGTGCTGTTTCTAACGCCTCTGCTCGCTTTTGCCTCTTTCTTCCTTTGCTTGCCAGAAAACCGAGCCAACACTTGCCTCCCAAAGTATGTTGTTTAACTGCACACCATGCTTTGTTTTCGGTTCGGCGTTGAGCTTCCTTCATCGAATGAGACCGGTGACCGTTCGTCTTCCCCCTTTTTCCCTTTAAATACACCATCTTCCCTTCGCTCTTTTACTTTCTGTTAATCAAATTTCTTTGACTTTACTAAGTCGGCTGCAACTAATTTGAGCTTTCTTTTTCTTGCTCGAATTTCACTATTCTTTCGCCTTCATAGCTTGAGGTAAGTTTCTTAACTCGATTGCAGTTACAAGGTTCTAGGGTTTCGATGTGTAGGAAAGTTTAGTGCGAGGATGGGTGACTTCAGTCACGAATCGGCGAGGAGGCATCTTGTTTGAGCGAGAGCCGAAGGATCCTAATGTTTGGATGGTCTTTATCCTCCAAATTGCAGTTGAGGTATTTGGGGATTCGTGTTAGGAAAGGGTGTGTAAATAACCATTCACCCATCAAGTGTTTGACCCATTGCTTGACCGGTTGACCGAGTTGCTATTGGAAGAGGCACTAGTGGTAGTTTTCTAGTTTTGAGTATAGATATATCCCTACATAAGATCATATGAGGGTATGCATTGGGTCAGCAGTTGGTGTGTGGTAATTTTGGTTCGGCATTCGGCGTACGATAATGTCAGGCCAGATTTGCCGAGTGCATTTTTTTAAGGGTATGCCAAGCCAAAAGAAGGTCTTCCACTAGATGGCTAGGCTAGGGACATGGATTCAATTAGGCTAGATGATAGGAGATTCCCATGCATATTTTAACTTCTCTTTATGATTTCGGCCTTCGCTTGACCTTCATTTTCTTGCATAGGGAACATGTATTTTGGTTGTGAGTTTCATTCCAAGTTTGCGACTTCTCGGCCTACCGAGCTGGTCCTACTTCTTATGACCCTCTAGCCAACCATCCCAGGAAACCCAGTTCTGCTTACTCTTTGGTGGAAGGTTATGCTCCTAATCAAATGTTGGTTAGGCCTTCAGAGTGTTATCCTAGCGTGTTGATGATAGAGAATTTGAACTCCATAGCTACTATGTTTGGGATAGACCATCGGGACATGTAATTTCCTGGTCCGGATGATAAAGCATGCTTTCCCCCAGGTGGGTATATGGCATATAGCAAGTATCGTTGTATGTGCGGCGTAATTCCTCTGCTTACTAATTGAATTACCAGTTTTGTGATTTATTTGAAGGTTGCTCCTATGCAACTTCAACCGAACTCTTATGCCGTCCTAGCATGTTTATACCTGATATTCATGGAGCGGTATCGGGGACCCCCTACCCATAGAGAGATCATATACCTATATAATGTGAGGAATTATTGGAAGGGGAGTCCTCTTATCAGTTTAGAGTCCACCCATAAATTCAAATCCGTCTTGGATTTATGCTCTAAGGTTAGAATGTTCAAGAAGGAATATTTCTTTATACGTGATGATACCATGGCCCAATATGCATTTACTTCTAGTTATATATTATTGTATTATCTTTTTTCTAAAAAATTATCGGCATGGCATCTTATTGCTCCATAATTTTTAGGTTGCGTGAAGGCGACGGAGGATGACGGCTTAAAAAAGATAGCCAAGGAAATACTGGCTATCCCGAAGGCCAAGCGGGAAGCCTCATTCCTACTCTATGATGTAGCCCTCCGATTCTGCAACTTGATCGGCCCCAGATAGTCCGTATACAAGATTAAGCCAAGTTCTAGTGAGAGAACAACGGGAACCGGAGGAGACAGGGGTGACGGAGACAAAGGTAAGGGCCCAAATGAGGAAGGTGGTGTGGCTGAAGCCCCTAAGAAACTGAGACATAAGAAGAGCACAGTTCGTCCTCCCCACTCAAGGAAATCTCTGCGTATTTGAGATGCTCGTTCCCCTGCTGATGAGGGAGGTTCTCATTTGGGAGTAGAAAGTAAGAGGAGGAAGGATCAGAGAGCAAATATGAAGTAACGGAAGGGGATGTTCACGTACCTCTAGACGTGGATATTATAAGCAGTGAGGGATTGGGCGTGGATCCTTTAAAGAATTCCAAGGCCGTGCGAGAGTAGCGCTAGCAATTGGAACAATCTGAGGCAGCTCCAAGGCCATCTTCTACTGTCGATCTTTCTCGAGAGAATGTGGCTTTGGGTGATCTGTATGGAATACTGCCTCTTCCTGCACAAGTTGGAGTGGGAATCAGCAAGGTGTTTCGGCTTTCTCCAGGTACTTTTGATTACTGTACGAATTTTGAGATACTTCTTGAAAACTTTATGTTTTTCGATGAGTCCCAGACTCCTCCTGCTCCTCAATTCAATGAAGTCTGTTCGCCATGCATTCTCCTTCCTTCGAGTGGAGTCCCATCCCTGGGTATTCCTTATTTGAGTGAGAACCCACCCCGGCCATATGATCCAGTCTACCTTAAGGGTTTGTAGTAGCTTGCTGTATCTTAGTGTCTTAAGTATTTCGCATTTTTTTATGGTTTCTTGCTTTCTTGGATCAAACGTTGTTGCCTGTATTCCAAGGAAAAGGAGCAACTAAAAGGGGAATGAAGTCTCTAGGCGGCTTGAGCAATTCAAACGGATGAAAATGACTTCTTTTCTTCCAAGGCAACTTTTCAAGGTGAAAAACCGTGCAAGAGAATATCAGGGAGAGCCCATCAGGCGTGGATAAGGGAGAGAGCCGTGAGTCGGCCCAGAAACATGTGAGGTCCCCAGGTAAGGAAGCCACCTCCCCTAGCTCCCAAACTTCCTCATATCATCGCCGTCACTATCTGATGGGTTCCGTAGTGCACAAAGTGCAAGATGAGTTGGGAGAGGACAATGTTGATTCTTTTTCTTAGATTATCAACATTCGACGCGGATTCACTTTGAGAGTCATCCTGATATAAATCCCGACTATACGGGTCGTCATGCGGCGGATCCTGACACCGAGTTCCTTTTACCTCGAAATCCCTTGGTCCGGATCCCAGATGAGGAGAAGGCTCTTGATTTTGCTAACTTGACAACGTGGATTGTCCAGATTACGGATGAGACCAGAAACATAATTGATTATCAGTCCTGTTTGGCCAAAGCTAGTGAATAAGTAGGAAGTGCCAATGTGCGATTGCGTCTAGAGATGGAGAACCTTCGCAAGGCACTCGAGGAGAAAGAGGCTAAACTAGAGGAAGTCTAAGCATCCCGTGCCTCTGAGATAACGAAGGCCAAGGAAGAGGTAAGGAAAGAGGATGCCAACCTATATAAGATGCAAATTGACATGACCATCAGTTCAGTGGATGAGGCTCGACAGAAGGATCTGTAGCGAATCCGTTCCCTCAAGGGTAAGGTGAAAAAATCGAAAGAGGCCTTAGCCAAGCGTAAGGAGTCTCGAGGCATGTGGCAAAAGGAGAAGGACTCATATCAGGCTGAGATCGACAGGTTGAAGGTAGAGCATGCTTAGTTGAGGAGGGATGAGAAGCAGTACATGAATAAGGTGGTGGCCCTCCAGACCGAAATCGATAAATCCAGTGACTTTTGCCGCACGGTCAACCAGATGCTGAAGGATACTTATTTCATGTTCTGGAAACACAGGAAACTTCAGTGGATGGATGACTACGCTCAGGTGATGGCCGGGATCCATGCTCGGCTTATCGAGGAGACTAGGCTGTAGTCACGCAAGAAGAAAGGGCTCTATATGACATTGGGATGGTGAACAGCCAGTTCACGGTGGAGGAAACCAAGGCTATAACCAAGGGGTATGAGTTACTGGTTGACGATGAGAATGATGAGGGCGGATCGGATCTCGAGGTGCTCGGTGATCCAAGTCACCTTGTCGTAGGTATCTCGCCTTTTTATTCTAGCTCTATCATCACCTATTCTGGATTGCAAAACTTATAATTATTTTTATTTACCTTATGCAAGGGTTCCTCCGGGGTAAGTTGGGCCTTTGCGAAAGGAAGACGAGCCTCTCGAGCAATTAGAGCTCTCGAAGGACATGGTTGGAGGGAGCGGGCCGAGCAGCAAGGACGTCCCTCCTTCTTAGCCAAGAAGATTTCTTTTTCTCTATTTTGCATGCATTACTGAAGGATGTATGGATGTTCTGCATATGCATATAAATGTAAGCGATAAGTTTTGTACGAGAAAAGCTCAATATTATATTGTTCAACTTTCTATTTTTTATGTATATATATGTTTATCTGGGAAGACTTTTGTGATGCATGTTTTTCATAGTCTGCTCTGTCTATTCGTTAACTGTTTACGACTTAGTTAATCGTTATAGTGTTTAGAGATACATAGAACTATGGAAGCATTGTAATATTCAAGGCCGTTCGTGAATGATAACCACTCGGGCTAACGCCGGTGTCGTGAGTATTATTTGATTTATTGTTGCTGGCACATGTAATGCCGATCATCAAGTACGAACTACCCTTAGCTTTGGCCACGCCTTAATTGTAGGGTTTATAATCGATTTGCAATTGCTGGCAAGAAAAACGCCAATGATGAACTACCTAAGCCATAATTTGTTCCTAATTCAAGCTTATAATCGGTTTATTATTGTTGGCTTGGGGTGCCGATCGTCAGTAGTGAACTTCCAAGGCTTGTTTCATGCCTTTTATCATGGCTATCTTACTTTCACTACTTCCATCGAGAGTCCACGATTGCTCGCAGTAGGAACGGTCATCAGATAAAATAATTAAATGAAATAACATTTAAATAAGATAAGCAATACGAGACATCAGATTTTATAGTGGTTCGGCCAAAATATGCCTACGTCCACTGTCTTTTTTTATTGCTTTAGTACATGCTTCTTTACAACTCAAGAGAAGTTGCGGTTGAGATGTGGAAGATTCCATGCTTTCCCAAACACCTCTCCATCTACCGTTGATAAGATGTAAGCTCCATTGTGAAGGTCTTTATGTACAACAAATGGTCCTTCCCAAATTTGATCTAATTCCCCAGGTCATGGGAAGACTCGTTTGAGAACCAAGTCTCCTTCTTGTAGTGTTCGACGCTTCACCTTTGAATTGTATTGCCTTGCCACCTTTTGTCTATGAGCGGCTGCGTTGAAGGCGACATCATTTCTCTTTTCCTCGATCAGGTCGAGTGATATGTTTAATAGCTCCTCATTTTTTTTAAGATTAAAGCGTATTCTTTGGTGCAAGGGGATAATTATTTCGACAGGGAGCATGGCTTCGGCTCCATATGCTAGTGCGAATGGAGCATGCCCCGTCATGTTTTTATAAGATGCTCGGTAGGCCCACAAAGCCGCAGGCAATTCATCAACCTGTGCCCCTATGGATTTTTTCAGTTTCTTCTTGATTAGCGTTGTCAACATCTTGTTCACTACTTCGATTTCTCCCTTTGCCTGTAAATGTGCCACAGCGTAAAAGCTTCGGACAAGCCCATGCTCGTGGCACCAATCGATGAGTTCCTCACTATTAGTTTGGAGCCCGTTGTCTAATATCATTTTCTATGGTACCCCTTACCTACACAGGATGTTACATCTTAGAAAATTTATCACTTTGGTAGATGAAATCTTGTTTAATGGTTCCTCTTCCACCCATTTGGTGAAGTAATCCACTGCCACTATGGCGTATTTTGCTCCTCCTCTTCCCATGGGGAGTTCCTCAATTAGGTCGATTCCCTGGATGGCGAAGGGCCATGGACTAACCATCTGGGTCAGATCAGTAGGTGGTAATCTTGAGATTTTGGCAAATCTCTGGCACTAGTCGCATCTTCTAGCAAACTCGGTTGCGTCCTTGTTTTGTGTGAGCCAAAAGTACCCATAGCGCAGGATCTTTCTAGCTAGAGTTTGACCGTCGGTGTGGTCGCCGCAACTTCCATGGTGTATGTTGTTGAGAATATATTTTCCTTTGTTTCCCATGACATACCTTAGTACGGGATTGGAAAACCCACGATGGTACAGGATGCTCTCTTGGATGGTGTAGCGGGATTCCTTAGGATTTTTCTAATTTCATTGCGATTTGTTGGTAGGATGCCCTCTTGTAAATATTTGACGATGGGGATCAGCTATGTCTCTTCGTTACTATTGATGGGCGTGATCCGAAGACACTCGATGCTTGGTGTAACTTGCATCATGATGGGGGTTGCCTCTAGTATCGGCTTGCTCCTTACTCTAGCTTCTTTGACGAGGGCATCCACTTCTTAATTCCCCTCCAATGGGATATGTTTGATTACATAGTAGTCTAGCTTGTTTAGGAGGGTTTTAGCCCTATTGAGGTAAGAGGCAAGTATTTGCTTGCAAGTCTGGAATTCCCCCAGGATCTGGTTTACGATTAGTTGTGAGTCACTGTGTATGCATATTGATTTGATCTTTATTTGCCTAGTGATCTCCAAACCAGCTGCTACTGCTTTGCATTTAGCGTCGTATTGGTTGCAGCGAATTCTAGCCTCAGCATGTAACTTAACTTTCTTTCTCGGGGTGTGATGATTACTAATCCTGCTCCTGAGCCGAGCTTGTTGGATGCTCCATCCACAAACATATTCCACTCGATTGTTTCCTCTGTTTTGATGGTCGTATCCTCGTCCTAAATGGTGAATTCAGCAATGAAATCAGCCAGGGCCTACCCATTGATTGCGGCGCGTGGATGGTAGGTGATTTCATACTACCCTTAGGTTGATGCACCATTTTAGTAGACGTCCTGATGTATTCGGTTTATGTAGGACCTGGCATAATGGTTGATTTGTTAGGACGCTTATGGAGTGATATTGGAAGTAATGCCATAATTTCTTGGACGTTGTGAACAATTAGTAGGCCAATTTTTCGATCTTTGGATATCTAGTCTCTACCCTTGTAAATCTCTTGCTGATGAAATATACTGGTTTTTGGATATGGTCATCTTCTCATACGAAAGCGGCGTTCAATGCATGAGGGGACATAACTAGGTACAAGTAGAGGCTTTCTCCATTTATCGGAGTAGAAAGCACTAACGGTTTCTGCATGTGTTCCAGCAGACTTTGGAAAAGTCGAGTGGCATTCGCTGGTCCATTCAAACTTTCCCTTGTCCTTTTTTAGAGCTTCGAAGAATGGGACGCACTTGTCTGTGGCCTTAGATATATATTTGCTTGAAGAGGCTACCTTCCTGTTTAGACTCTGCATTTCCCTTCGTGTGGTTGGTATTTTGATGCCCTTCAGGGCTTGGACCTTTTCAGGATTCACTTCAATCTCTCGGGCGTGCATAATGAAACCCAAGAATTTTCCCGAGGATACTCCAAAGGAGAATTTTAAGGGATTCATCTTCATTTGGTATTTGCGCAATACCTGAAACATTTCGTTTAGGTGGTTTAAATGATCTATTTCTTTTCTTGGTTTGACAAGCATGTCGTCGACATACACTTCCATGGAGTGACCAATCTGTTACTCAAACATCTTATTAACTAAGCTTTGATAGGTTGCACCAGCATTCTTAAGCCCAAATGGCAAGACCTTGTAGCAATATAGGCCCAAATCTATGATAAAGCTAGTATGTTCTTGATCTGGTACATGCATGGGAATCTGGTTATACCCCGAGTAGGTGTCCATAAATGATAACAATTCATGCTTTGCTATTCCATCCACACGTTGGTCGATTCGAGGCAGGAGAAAATAGTGCTTGGGGCAAGCGTCATTGAGATTGGACAAGTCGATGCAGGTTCGCCATTTTCCATTGGATTTTTTCACCAAAATCGGGTTGGATATCCATTTGAGGTCGGTAGCCTTGCGAATAAAACCATTGGCGAGTAGGTTTTTCACCTCCTCGTTGGGGACAGTTGAGCATTCCATCCCCATGCTCCTTTTCTTTTGCTTGATCGGGATTTTGGTTGGGTCTATGTTTAGTTGGTGACAAGCCATTTTAGGGGATATTCCCACCATGTCTTCGTGGCTCCATGCGAACACATCCAAATTTCTACGTAAGAACTCTATCAATTGGATTTTCAGATTTTTGTCTAGCTACGACCCTATCTTGAAAAGCCTTGTGCCGTCGCGATCATCTACTGCAACATGTTCCATAGCCTCCATGGGCTCAGCGCTGGCCTCCTTCTCTCTGTCCCTCGGATAAAAATCATTAGACGGGTCGCTAGTATACTCAAGAGGAGGGGCCTTCTTTAATTGCTATGCTTCCATGGTTTTGGCGTAGAGGGCAGCCTCTAAATTTTTGCACTTTTCCTTCCTTTTGTTCTGGAGGAGTTCTGTCACATAACAATCGCGGGCTATGTCTTGGTCACCATCTACTTCTCCCATTCCACCATCGGTAGGGAACTTCATTTTCAAGCTCTAAGGGGCTATAACTATCTGGAAGTCTGATAAGGCTGGTCTGCCTAGAAATGCGTTGTAAGCAAAATGTCTGTGTACCAGCATAAAATTTTGCTTTAGGATAACGGATTGAGGGTAACTTCGTAGTTAAAAAACAAATTTAACTGCCCCAACGGAATTGTGGCTTCTCCAGTGAATCCATGTAGGGGCTTATTGCACAGCGGTGCGTCTTTCATTGATAACCTCAATTTATTGAAGGCATGTTTGAACAATACATTCACTGAGCTCCCCGTACCGACCAAAATGTGGAATACCTCTGCTGGGCCGATTTAGATGGAAATGACGATGGGATCGGTATGTGGGTACTACTTTTAGACCAAATCCTCATCACTGTAGGTTATACAGTTCCTTTCTCTTCATTTGGTGAGGCGTCCTTCAGTAATGGAATGAACATACCCTTCTCCATCCTTCAAAGTTTTTTCGTACCTCTCCATCTTGGCCCAACTTCCGCTGGCTGAATGCGGGCCCTCTGATATAGTATGAACAATAATTTTTTTCTTGATTGGAGCGGCTTGCACTTGCTTCTTCTTCGTTATTTTCGTGTCAGAGTGGCCCTGGTCCTTTGTGGGTCCGAGCGAGGGAGTTATGCTTTTGCTGTACATACCGTTCCAGTTTCTTTTTTCGGACGTATTCTTCAATGAGGTCCCACAAATGTTGACATTCTTCTATGTTATGTCCGTGAGACTCGTGGAAGTGATAGTATTTTCCCGTCCTAACCGCAACTTCCGATTCCTTCTTATATGGAGCGCTTTTGTATTTCAATTCATCTTGAGTGGCCAAGTAAATATTTTCCACACTGTCATTTAGAGGAGTGTAGGAATCAAATCTCGGTCCCGGTTTGTATCGTCATTTATTGCCTTTTCAGTTCCAGGGTTGCCCTGACAATTAAGTTTATCGTCGTCATTTAGTTTGCTTCCTTCTCCTCGAGGCGGGAATCTTGTGTTTCCATGGGAGCTGAAACCCCTGCAGGCTGCTCGCCATGCCGAATGACCATTGCATCTTCCAATCTCATATATTTTCCTGCTTCATGATTGAATTCCTAAAGAGTTAGAGGCTTTCCTTCGTCCGTCTTATTGCAAGTTCCGAGTCCGGGTGGATGCCTCCGCATAGTGCCATTAATGTGAGTCTTTTGTCTGCGTTCTGCATCGCTGCTGCAGCTACGTTAAGACGGGTAAGGTATTGTTGTAAAGGATCCCTAATTTCAGTTTCACGTCGGACAAGGAATATGTGTCCCTAGGCTGTTCCACATGAATTCGAAACTGGCTTATGAACTTCTCCTTCAACATTTCCCAAGAGCTAATGGATTCGTGAGGTAGGTGACAGAACCATGTGGTTGCTAAATCTGACAAAAATAGCTGAAAACATTTACATAGTACACATTCAGTTGCTCCATTCTTGAGCATGTGCTGAGAGTATCGTTGTAGATGGACGATTGGGTCAAAGGTGCCCTTATATGGATCCATGGTGGGCATCTTACATTCTCGAGGCATGGCTATGCCCCTATATCCCTAGTGAAATGGCTGGATACTCTGGTGCCTATCCCCCATTCAAGTTGCTCGTGCCTGGGTACTCCCTGAAGAGACGCATCATTCTTTCTTCAGACTCGGGGGCGGCCCTGGGAGAAGGGGGCCCTTTATTTGATAGTGATGGCATATGGTGCCTTGATTGAGGCCAGACTGGCAGTGATTGGTTTGAAGCGTGAAAGGATAAACCACGGATGGCCCATGTCTGGGGCTTCCTTGACTGGGTCCAGCTCTTGACGACCTTTATGGACCAGCTTTGGGTTGGGTCCTGGCTCGACTTTGGGCCCTTGGATCCTCCTAATCGAACTCATCTTTGACGGGAGATCGGTTCCTTCTACGCGAATCTCTAGACTGGGACTCACCTTGGGATCCGGTATTGTGAGTGGATTTCTCCATGCTCCTTAAGCATGTCATGAGTTAGTCCACCAAAGCTTCTTGTTGGCCAGCAATGTGGTCAGTCATCTCATTTACAACCCTTTCTAAGTCTTCATGGGTGACAACTGAGTCTAGAGGTAGGGAGCGAGTAGTTGGGTTTTCTTGATCTTCTCGGATAGGGTTGAGTGTATTTGTAGTAGCTGCATTCTTACCCTTGTCAACATTTCGCTTAGAAGGAACCATGTTCTAATGATGAGCTAAGGTTGGAAGAATAATGGACAGGGAGAGTTCAGGTTTCTGTGCTCGTCCATTCTCAGTGAAAGCAACAAAAATATTTGTTCAAAAGTTGGACAAACACTTCTAAATCTGATTTTCTTCTTTAGTTAAGTTTCGTTTGATTTGATTGTCATGGGTTTTCTATGTTCCAACGCGTAACAGAATGGATTTATTCAAGTGTAGAGATATTTCATGAGTATAAAGTTTGGAAAGCGGATAAGGAAATAAAATAACATATAGTTTTTATAGTGGTTCGGCCAGAATGTGCCTATATCCACTATCCATTTTTTATTCTCTCTTTGATTTGATTACAAGCACAAAGTATATATATTCAAAAAGAGTAAAATTTTGAGTAACCAAAGAGATGGATTTTCAGCAGAGTTTTCTCTCCTTTTCTCCAAAAATTCGTCCCCATTATTGTTGAGAAGCTCCGGTATTTATAGAGTGGTGTTGTGAAGTGTGGAGGAGAAGTTATAAATTTCTAGGTTCGGTTCGGCATGTGAGTCAGGGACAGTTGGATCGGCATTTAAGTTAGGAAGCTTGACTGGTTTGGTGATCCTGCCTTGGAGTACCTTACCTGCAGGCCCAAACTTTTGATTCGACATGTTTGTCATGCCGAACCAAATGTTTCGTCCAGCAATTGATGTATTGTGCCGGACCAAATACTCTGTCCAGCATATCAAAGAATGCCGGACCAAATGTTTACTCCGACATCTCTAAGGATACCAGACCAAATACTTAGTCCAGCATAAAGTACGATGTCGGACCAATATCTGGTCCGGCATGCCGGTCCATATGTTTATTTTGGCATTTTTGCCGAACCAAGCGTTTGGTTTGGTTATGCTGTTTCTTACACCAATGCTCGCCTCTGCCTCCTTCTTCCTTTGCTTGACAGAAAACCGAGCTAAATGAGAAATTGATGTTGTAGTTTCCATAAATGGCGAAAAGGGATTTAAACACTTTTGAGTAGGTTTATTATAATTACACGTCCTTAAAGTGATACTTCGTTGTAAAAGAGACTCATAGGTCTCGATTTTGATCGAACATTCTTGTGTTTAAAATCAAATTCTTCATCACTTTCATAAATTCCTTGAAAACTTCACGATTTTCTTCATCAATTTGAAAAATGGAGAGGTTAATTCCACTAGATTTGCAATCAAGTACATGACCCAAAAGATTAAAATTTAAAACAATTCGAGTGCCATTTACACTACTCCAAATTTGTCCCTCTTCTCCTCAAAAAAATTTTCCTTTTAAATTTGCATAAACATTTTGACCAAATCCAGATAACAAATAAAATCATATTGAGAAGAGTCAATTAAACCAATATTTTCATTTCCATAAATCAAATAAGGAAAAACTTTCAATTTTACCATATCTTCTAGGAAAAACTTTTTTGAAAGTAGCACGCTCCATATAGGTTTCAATGGCTTCTTTTTCATTGAAAAAGAAAGCCTTTGGCGCTTTAAAAGAGCCTTATGGTCTTAGGAGTTTGATTTGAGGAGGCCTTTTTTGATTTTTTTTGAGGAGATAAGATAATGAAGAGATAGTTTGAATTTTGAAATAAATGAGTAACTGGATATATAGAGATAGGGTGGAGAGAGCTGACATATCATTTTTGAAAAGATGCTCTTTCTGTTTTTGAAATAAATGCAAAAGAGCGAGAAATTAAAATTTTGAATTTGAAAAGATACTTCAAAATTATGGCATGTATGTTAACATATGGTCTGGAGGTTTGTCGACATATAGCCTAAAAAATTCAAAACTAAAACTAAGATGATATATTCCTATATATTTATATACTTTTATTCATCCAATATTATTATTAATCTATAGGTTATTCCTGAAAACCAAAATCAACCAAAAAATGAAAACAATTATTAAATAAAAGGGACCTTTTTGTTGATCGGTTCTGATTAGTCAGTTACTGCCTAAAACATATATTCACATTCTCAGAATCCGGTTCATTATTGCTTGAGGAAGTATCTGAATTATCCATAGTTTCTATGTAAGATCTGTTTCTTTTTCTGGATGAATCAGTAATTGGTGAGATCTTTGATTTATTTTGATGTGTGTAGTCTCTCTTAAAATGGCTAGGTTTATCAGAATTGAAGCACCTAGTTGTAATTCCGATTCCAGGAGGCTTGTTTTTAGGTTTTCGAAAGTTGTTCATCTTTTCTTTAGAACTTTCTGAAATTTCTGATCATGAAAGCAATTTCCTTGTTGTTATCATTGTTTGAATCCTGATCATCAATTATTATGTTGAAAGCGTGGATTGCTTTTAAGTTACCTTGCTTTTCCTTCTGCCCTATGATTATGCTCATAGGACATTAAATTTCCTATTAACGCTTCAGTTTTAGATCATAATATCATTAGCCTCTTCTATTGCCAGTGTCATTTTATCCCATTCAAAAGGGAGTGAATTGAGGATTTTTATAACTTGGTCCTCTTCATAATTTCTTTTACCTAATGCTATTAAAGATTGCACTATATCTTGAAATCTATAGTACATGTCAGAAATAGTCTCATTTAGATTCATTTTAAGTTATTTAAATTGGTTAGGTAACATGGAAATTTTTGTCAGTTTAACTTTACTAGTGCCCTCATGTGTAATTTGTAGTGTTCTCCAAATTTCATATGTAGACTTGCAAATAGATACTATTTCATTTTTATTTAATGAACATAATAAACTATCCATGGATTTAGAATTATTCCGTGTAAGTGCCTTTTGGTCAGTGGTCCATTATGTAAAATTAGTCCGGGATTATGTATACTCATTTTTGTAATATTCCAAATTTCTAAACCATCAGACCATAAATAAATCTTCATCCTACATGACCAATAAGTGTAATTACTGCCATTAAATTGTTTGGGTCTAGTGGTAGATTGTCTTTCCACAAAAGTGTTAACAAGTGTACTAACAGTGTTTCTACCATTTATACTTTCGAAAAATAAAATTACGAGTTTTTTAAAACCTATTGCTCTGATACTAAACGTGGATTGGGGAATTATAAATCTTAAGGCTAATTAAACAATAGAGTTAGGTGAATAGTATTTTTTAACTTTTGTAAATTTTTGTAAATTTCCTTCAAGTTTGATATTAAATCAGAAATTATCAACACAACATTATAATATTAAACAATCAAAGATGCAATCACAAAGCAAAGTAAATAGTTAGAGAGATGACATCAGAGATTTTATACTGGTTTGGATTTCTCCTACATCCAGTCACACACAACTGCTTGTACAAATTTATTTTCAAATGCCAATCTTTAAAAGGGAAGAAGGAAAATCCCATTACAATCTAAATTCCAAGGTTAGGACATACCCTCTTAATTTTCCAAGCTTAGGGTACACCCACTTGATTTGGTCGGGATAAAAGCACACCTATTCGGATTTCCGGGCTACCAAGCATAACCACTTGATTTGAATGGGCTACAAGCACACCCAAGCAAATACAAATAAAGTTTGATGGTTTTTCCAAAGACGATTTCTTGATCTTTGGATACAATGGATCCTATAGCCTCTCGAACAACATATTGATTTTTGATTTGAGAAAGAGGATTCCAAAACAGTAAGAAAGTAATATTGAATCAATACAAAGAAGTTTGAATTGGCTATGTTTGGTGATTAAGAGAGAAGAGTATAATTTCAATGGAGTTTTTAAGAGAGTAAGAGGAGGGAAGAAAATAAGTTAATAATTGCTCAAAAATTCATTTGAACTCCCCATTACATAGTAAATGAAGATATGTTTTCGTCCGCGAAGAGTTACAATGAATAGATACTTCATTTCAAATTTTGAAAAACAACTTTTCGGCATGTATATCGACATACCATTTGAGTATATATCGATATATGCTTCTAAATTTTGAAAACTTATTTTTTTTTAAATGTTTTGAAAACCCTATACTTTGTAAAATAGTTTGATACTTTGTAAAACACTTTAAACATAGTTTATAAATATTTCGATCTTTAAAAAACTTTTCTAAAATATAATTTATTTTGTTTTAAAAATATAAAAGATAGAAAAATAGGTGATAGAGATCAAAGGTTGCTACTAGGGACTTTAATAATATTCTACGATTCTATACATTGCATTATAGTCTTGAGATCTTTATATCTTGGTCCTTGTGCTATGACCCTTCATGTCCATTTCTTGAGTTTGTATATTGTATAGTCTTTGATTCAACACATGTTTAATACCTTTCACTATATACTATATAACTTGGCAAAACATTAGTGTATATATTTTATATGAATGTATATTATTTTTATTAAGTTTGTTATAATCAAAATCAATAACTGAGGTATTAACAATGATTATGATTTATGACTAACACTTAAGCATGGACTACAGTCCTCGGCTATATGTTCTAGAACGACCTTTGATTTTCGGGTGAATCCAAAAGAACTGGACGGTTCACCACAACTTGAATCGATGGAAAGCTGGAGAGCTCGGCCAATAAATGATTGATTAATCTTGAAACTTGTTCTTTAGAAAATCACACCTTACATTCGGAAGACAAACTTTAAGGGGCAAGTGTTATTATCAAATTTTCCACAACCATAGAATAAGCTCAAACGGATGGATTGGACTTCAGAATGATGAAGGAATAGCTCTAGAGATTTGGAGCCAAGCTTGGAGTGGTAATGGAAAAGACTTTAGGAAGTTTGGAGTCAATTGCACTAAGGAAAAGAGGTCGACGCCAACATGAAAAGTGGTCGGTACCTATCACTTTTCATGCACATTCATGGCTTCTAGAGTGATGGTCAATGGATAGTTAGCTAAAGTGATTGTCTTGAGGCTTATTTTTAAAGGAATAGTTGATCAACTCCTAAAAGCTGTGTAGGAAAGGACAAGTATTAGACTTGTCAGAACCTCTCAAGAACAACATAATGTCTAAGGTAAAATTGCTCCAAACTTAAATCAAAGCTATGGAATAAAGGAAGTGTCTGTGGTTTGCAACAAGAAAATCATATATGTGCTGACCTGATCATATCAGTACCGAAATGATTTTATGGTATAAGGGACCTCGTCTCCCCTTCTACTTTCTTGGATCTAGGGTTTGACCTGGTATATCATTATTCAACGATTTCATTGGGCAATTTTCCTGTATATGAAGGCAAAAACAATTAGAGGGGACTTCTTCTTTTCCTTTGGAATTTTTCTTTTTGGACTTTTGGGCATTTCGAAACTTTCCTATCTTTTCTTCCCTAAATCCTTCTTAAATCCGAGATCAACAAGACTATGGTTGGATTTGAGTGGTAATCTTTGTATTCCAAAGAGAAAACATTAGATTGAAGTGGACATAGGCCATAGTATTTATCGAAACTACTATAAATATTGTGTTCTTTTCTTTGTTTATTTTGATAGATCTATATTATTGTTGCTTTCATTTGATATTGGGATGTTGTGTCGACTTTTGGCACAACAATATCATAAGGTCAAAATTAAATATGGTGTGTATATATATTAAATTTTTACACATAACTTATTCAAGATAAATATTTACATTAAACAATTAGTTTATAATAGTTTTGTTGTACGCGGTTTAAATTCTAAATACTTATTTTTAAACATACATACATACTTATGTGTATAATTTAAATATTAATTATAAATTTTTTTATAGAAAAATGAAAAAAGATATTATTTCTTATTAGTATAATAATAATTATTATATTTCATGATTTAATTTTTGACATTAGGTTGACATCATTTACTTCATGTTGACATCTTATTGACCGTAGGACATAACGGTCAATTTTCCTATGAACCCTTAGGTATTTTTATATGTTTACAATATTATGATTCTCGTATTATAGATATGAATATCATAATATGTTAATAAATTAATTTAAATCAAACTACAAATAAATATTACCTTAAAACAATAATAATAAATAAATGTTTGAACTAAATTAAAATATATCAAAACTTTTTTAATAATTAAATTCTAAATTTGATTTAGTACGAAAAAATATATTATTTACACAAACACAAAATAAATATCTTTTACAATTTAGTAAAAGGTAAAAATTTTAAAATTCACCCTTTTATCTTTACTATCAGTAAACCAGATCCAACAATGGTTTCAGAGCACGCATTGTGTTTGTGTGAATAATTAACCAACACTTAAGGCATAACTTTTAGAAAAGTCAAAGTATATGGGTGTCTTAAGGAAAACTGCTGAGACTAAGGAGAAAGTTACTCTAATTAAAGACCACTCTTGAGTAGTAAAACCTCTCGATCACCTGGCTCGTCAAAATGATCAGTTTCTAAGGTATGCCCTTATGAAAGACTCAAAAGTAATTTTGAGTCTTAGATTAATTAAAATAACATATATGAATATTATATAGTTAATTTGAAATTTATTTAAGTTAAACATTTTTATAAAGAGTTACTAAATGCAATATTGATTGTTTCAAATTTAAATAACTGTAGATGTTATATTTATACATTAGTCTTTAATTAATAAAAGAAATACATATGAATATATATGTCTCTGTGTGTGTGACTTAATGGGCTATAGATGTTATAATAATTAAATATATGTGTGTGTATTATGTATAAAGAAAATCTGGAGGTTAAAGTAAATAAAACCCATAAGACTTAAGTAATATACATTGTATTGACTAGTTTTCTATCTAACCTTAAAATGAGAATTGCATTATAAAGAGCAAGGTTATTTTCTAATCACTAAGCTTAAAATGAAAAATGAGGAGTTAAGTACACAACTGAAAGGTAAATGAAACACCCCACAACCCTTAGTATACCCAAAAAGGGAACACTAAAAGATGTGGTGCGTTGTTGGTATAGCCAAAACTTTACAGAGACAGGACAAAATAGATAAAACAATGGAAACATTTAAAACAATAACTTATTTATAAATCAAACTTCATAAATAAGTCATAACCAAAATAAGTCTCAAAATACCAAATACGTATGTCTTATGAAAAACAACATCTTAGTCACAATACAAGAGTATGTAAATAAAACCATCCCTCTCAATACTACCAATACATCCAAACTAAAATAAAACGAAAACTAGAATAGAAGATGAAGAATACATGAAGAATCTCCAAGAATATTACTCCTAGAAAGCTGGAAGTCTACCGCCCTTGTCTTTGTTGGCCTACGGAGGAAAAGTGGAAAATAGAGGAGAGGGTCAGACTAAAAGTCTGGTGAGTGGAAGTAATTACCGTATTTTAAAGCAAGATAAAGATAATAGACTTAGCAACAGTTCTAGTATAAAAGAAAATAAAGGAAAAGATAAAGCTGGAATAAAATACTATTTAATTATTTTCCTTGCTTGGAGAGTTTTGATTATCTTGACTGTTTGCACTTTTCTGAAACTGCTTTGATTAGGTTGAAATCCCAATCCTAGTTTAATTAGGCTGAAGTCCTATTTCTACCCTTTGACCGGCTTTCGATCTCTGTTGTGCCTACTGCGGGCTAGTCCCATCCTGTGGGTCCCATAGCAAAAGACACCTACTAAGCGCTTAGAACTCAGTAGCAACTTATCTTCCTGCACTGAGGCTGCACGCTCGACCACCATTAGGCTCGCACTATCTGTTGCTCTCTCTTTGGACCTCTTATCTATCCTAAACAGCATAAGTGTACCCAGCCTCACCTATATGTGTTGTGCGCCCACCCGTTCTTGGCGGAAGGGGAATTCTACCGATATGGATCTTAACAAACAAAATCTAGTTGCGTCTCTTCCTCAAATCCCCTGATTTGACCTCTAATTATTGACCACTTACCTACCTTAAACAGCATAAGCGAATCCCAAGGGAAATGCTGCCAGTACAAGTCTTACTTCTTAATTATTGACCATTTATCTACCCTAAATAGCATAAGGGAAATGCTCCGGACACGGGTCCTACTTCTTATTACTAACCACTTGTCTACCTTAAACAGCATAAGAGGAATGCTGCCGGTACGGGTCCTACTTCTTAATTACTGATCACTTATCTACCCTAAACAACATAAGAGGAATGCTGCCGGTCCTGGTCCTACTTCTATCTTTGCTTATTAACTTAGTATTAGTCTTTTTAAATAAGCCTCTTTTTTTTATCTCTGCTATATTTGCTTATCAACTTATTCTAAGTTAAAATAAGCCTTTTTCCGTTTGCCTCTAATTATAACCTATGTGTTATAACTTTACTTATTAACTTAACCCAAGGTATAAGTATAAAAATTAGCTTCTTTTGCTATTTCTTCTATTTTCTCTTTTTAGTTATAATTACATGTTATAACTATGCTTGCAAATATCTTAAATTTGCTTATTTCATCCTAAATTCAATTTATTACAGTTCTTCTCATTTTACATCTCATTTTCTGTAAATTTAGCATTCTTGTATTTTACTCCATATTAGCGAATTATTCTCTTCTATTTATTCAATTCACGTAAAAGAGAATTAAAAAGAAAAAACTTACATTTACATAAGAAATCGCGACGTAGAATAGATGTAAATAAAACGTAAAAAACGGTAAGTATCTATAGATACTGTAAATAATTGGGAAAACTATAATTAACAATAAATAATTGCAAATAACTTAAAGAGAACAGCTAAAAGAAAGTAAAATGGAAAACAAGTCCAAAATTTACTTAAAAATAAACTGTAAATAAACTTGCATAAAGGTTATCTCACACCAGAAAAACTACAACTATTGAACACTCTATTATTTTAAATTGCCTAAAAATCTAAAATAATTACTTAAACACTCATGCAATGAACCCATATCCTTAGCTTTTTTCCGTGGCCTTCCTGGATCCACTTGAGGGGGATAAAATATTTTAATTAAAAAGATCTTCTCCTTGGAAAAATATTCCTTTTAGGGTCCAGCCTCATGCAATGAACCCATATAGAATAAATATGAATGAGAAAAATAGCTAGGCCTAGGGTCTTATTTATAATGTCACTTGTGGATCTTAAACCATTGGATTTGAAGATTAAATTTGGTGCAACCACGTCATAGGCTCGATGGGAACCGTCGAATGGAATACGAATGCACAGGATCGATCGAAATCGGAAAAACACGTCATTTCATCACCTGATGTAAGTTCGTCCAAAAATGCATGTGGGTCGACCGCTAGGTCGACCTTTGCACATGGTAGGTCGACCTATAGGTCAACCTAGCCATTGGAGTGTCGACCTGCCCTATTTTTTTTCTTCTTGTTTATTTTGTAACCTCTTCGTTCTACCTCGGATTCTGACAATCTATATATGAAAATTCACCAAAAAATTACCATGGATACAATGGTGCAACTCTCATGGCTAAATTCTAATAATTTCAAAAGGTTATTTTATTATTTAATCAATTCGTTAATTAATTATTATTGCTTAAATTTTGGGTTGTTACAATAAATAACAAAAGAAATAGAGTGGTTTGGCAAAGCTACCTACGTCTACTATAAAGTTCTTTTATTATATATTTTTGTTACAACTATATTGAATTACAAGATAATAATAAGGAAACATGAAGCTCTTAAGGCTAATAAAGTTGTGTAATCTTAAGGACTCGCGGTATTAAGAGCCTGAATTATTTGTAGTGTTAGAATCCTTATATGTTCCTACCCCTTTGAAGTTGCAATGCATAGGTATTTGTAGTCGATAAAGTGGATGATGGACGGTTGAGATTGAGCGATAGAGTTTGCTGAAAACGGGCCTGACCATTACTTAGCTACAAGGACAAATAGACAATAGTTTCCAAGGTGTAAGAAGATGTGTGGTAGATGAAAATATATTCAGTGATTCGATAACCTTTGGCCTACATCCATTGTAGCTTTTATTGATTTGTATATTTGCGAGAAGTTTTTTGAGAGGTTTGGAGATAATGCATGGGTTTTACTGATATAAATCCTAGAACAATAGATAATAGCTTCCTTAGTGACTGCCATGAAGAGAAGATAGGAGATAAAAAAGATGAAGTACCAAAAAAGTCCTTTTCCTGTAGCTATAAGGCCTGTATTTATAGGGAAATTAGCTAGTAGACCCGAAGGCCCGCTAAACATTAAGTCCAGATCTACTTCCAATTAATTAGAGAAGAAAGTGGACCCTAATTGGGAATGAAAACATATGGTACCGAGTAGTTCCATCGGTACCACTTAGTTTTCTTGGGGGAAAAGCTCCCTAACTCCTCCTATTTGATCTTATATCTTCATCTCCTCATGTTGAAAGAACTTTTCCATTGTGATTGAGCTATTCTTGAGAGGTTCCTAATATTACTTTGCTCATCTCTGCTTTCTTCTCAAGAATCCTTAGAGATGTTCTCATGTTCCATAAGAAAATCACTCCTGATGGCCATTTGAGCTGGTGCTTCATGTACAAGTTGTTTGGGAGTAAAAAGTGGAGTAAAAGGACTTAGTATCGAGTGGTAGGGATCGATGCCGAGTGGTCCACTTTAGTCCTTTTCCTTTGCAACTTCGTGAGTATGATCTTATCGCCTTTCTAAGCAAATTTCCAAGTTCGTGAATCATTTCATCTTTGTCTTGACGTCCTAGTTCAAGTGAAAATTTTCTTGGTCCAAAAGTTAGATAACACTTACCCTCTAGAGTATTCTTCCGTTGAGAACAAAGCATGCTTTGGAACAAGACAACGATCGACTCACTATCTCCCTGTTTCAGTTAGTTGCTCATGAATTGCTTCGTAGAATTGCCTTCATTTTGTAGATATCCTCTTAATTGGTTTGCATTCTTGAAATTCCATTCTTCATGCTAAGGATAAGATTTACGCTCTAGAGATCATTCCATACCTTAGCAAGGTTTGTCCCTCCTTTACTTTATTTTTTCAGAGATTTCGGTTAAAGAATTCAAATCGGTACTGAGTGGTTTCTCTCGGTACCGAAACCTTTTTCTCATCATTTCCTCTATATATTCAAATATCAAGGAATTTTCTCCTTTACTTTTTGCATTCCAACCTCCCCACTATCGAATGCTTACACCTCAAGAACTTTTAGCTTCGTTCTCCCTATCTAAAATATTCATCATCAATTACCCAAGGCCACCGCTACCCTCTAGACATTGTCATCGCCGCCTGCTTCACAACTGATCGACGTCGTTGCTAGATAGTCACTTCATAGTTGTTGCTCACTCCACAGCATTCACCATCGAGTTCCTAGTCCCGATTCAATTTTCAACTCTTTAAACCCATAAGGCATCTTGGTGTTGCTAGCCATTAATGGGCCATGGTTACGATATGGTGGTCCCTGGTTGCAAATGTGATGGCCATACCTAGTGTTTTCCTATGGCTTATTAAAGAGATAGGTGATGGTTTGTGGTTTAAATAAAAATTGGATGACTGTAGTGCTTTCGCGGCCTAAGTTTCTCATTCATCAAGAATTTGGAGCACACTTCGCTAATAGACGATTGATTCACAAGCTATCGCTATCAAATTCCAATGCCTGCATGAATCTGTTGCACAACATTTCTAATCACTGCACTTTCCATGTTTCCATGAAATAGAAACTTCCACATTGCTTCAGACCACGGTTATTTTATCGATTATCCGATGATAATGGGTAAGATCCAATGCACAATTCTGTCGGCGTTGTGGCTGGTTTTCTAGCATGAATGAGTACACAAGATGGTTTATTTATCATGTACGGAACATAGGATTCACAATATATGGATTAACATTTTCACTTGCCCTAGTCAGGGTTGAGAATTCGATTGGTCAACACACATCTACACCCTTTGGATTTTGGGCATCGATCACATGGATTTAATATCTAAGATAAAGCATACCCAACCGTGTTGAATACCAAGTTTTCCTCTCTAGAATGACTCATCAATTTCCATATTTTCGAATTGTTGCTGGGATATCTACTCCTCCCAAAGCTGGATCTACCACAGCTCAAACTTCTACTTCAACACCTTCTACCACCAGGCGGACGATCACCACAGAGCTACAGAGGATATTTCTCCCACTCAAAGAGCTACCTCCTTCAAGACATGAATATATTGGCCTTCGAGTTTTGTATGACCCACCTAAGTAGTTGCTGATTATTCTTACTCCAAAGATGCTTCAGAACATATATCGTCAACACGGGTTCCTGAAAGCGTTGTACTTCTCCCAACATAGGGTGAATAAGCACACCTCCTCCACTGGGATTTATGGCATGTAATTGGTATATGTTTCTATGCAGTGTTGTTCTACCTTTTAATCCTTTTCCATGTGTGATTCCTCAAATCTTAGGGTTGTCTCCGTCCCAAGTTCACCCTAACAGGCATGCTCTCTTGAGCACATTGTTTGCACTCTTCGTGAATTGATCTCAACGGCCTACGAACTTCATCGAGCTATCTTATCTTCTGACCTTCAAATAGAAGTGTGACTCACCATCACACGTGAATATCGAGGCCTGGTGCAAGTGCAAGGTCATTTAAAAGCTCTATAATAAACAATCTTACTTCAAGAACAAATACTTCTTCGTCTAATACCCATGTGGCTTAACGAGAATTAACTTTTTGAAAGTATGATCCCTTCCTTCCTACTCTTACTGTCCTTGGATTCCTTTTGTTCAAATATTTAACTTACTACTTGCTCCTTTGCAGATATTCCTGCTCAAGATGATCGCGATGTTCATGCTGATATACTAATAACTCTGAATAGCTTACAGCATCGCACCACCATAAATCTCTTGACCAACGAGAACCTCCAACGGTGTGGCCTTCTGCTCCCTAACGGATCCACTATTCCTACATCACCTCCACCAATCAGTTCTAGAGTGCCTGCCCGATATTCCATCCTCACTTGTAGCTTTGGTGAGAATCTTCAAGGGGAAGTTGAAGGTCTGTCAGCCACAGTACATGCTAAAGAGCCTATTGCAACGGGAACAAAAGAACCAGTTATGGGTAAGGACCTAGGAGAAGGGGTTGAAGGAATTAGAATGCAACCTATCCCAAAGGAGAGTGAAAGTGCAGCGAGGAGATAAGTGAAGGAAGATATGGTGGAAGAGGAAGAGGAAGAAGAAAGCTCTGAAGGTAGCGATAGCGAATGTGCTGCTAGTTCGAGGGGAGATGAGTCATTTGGTGAGACCTCTCCTAAAAGCCCTAAACTTCCTGTTTCATCCCACCCTAAGCACGTTATCGTTGAATCTCCTAAAAAGGCTGTAGAGACGAGTACACTGCCTTCAAGCAAAGTAACTCCTCCATCTCGTTCCTTTGGAGACGTCTTCATCGGCTTAAGTGATTTTTATATTTCTATTGGCGATATCATCGTCAAGGGTTCTCCAAACTTAAGCTACTCACCTAGATGAATCCCAAATGAAGGTGTGAGACACCATCCTCAATTTTGTGCCACCATAGTTTGTAGAGTACTAAGGGGGTTATCGTCACTATATGCTTTATTAGGTACACAAAAACACATCCCTGCATTTGCATTCATTATGAAATTTCAATTCTTATACTATCTTTCTTCTCGTTGCAGGCTACATAGCTAGAGATTGGTTCAAAAAGCTTCATCACGGGGCATATGAGTTTCTAGGGAAGACTCCCAACCCATATCCATTTAGCTCCAACTATTAGGGTTGTCACACAATTTGTGAAGAACGATTTTAGAGCAAAAAGATGTAGCATAAGGTAGATTACCGCAAAGATGAAAGGGAGAGGAAACGAAGGCAGGCTGAAGAGGGGTTGTCCTATGATCAAAGTCGAAGACATAAGGATCCTTCCGATCGTTGTAGTTCTTCTTCTAACGTTCCACTGTTCCATGCTAAATCTCATCTTTCTCCCCATTAACAAGTTCCCATCTCAAAGTCTTTGACTACTACCGTACCCCTACATTCCAAGGAAATTTCCATTCCTTCAACTTCTCTTCCTACTGCATCGCCACACATTTAGGTTGCTTTTCCCAACCTCTTCCCATATGATGTGATGTTTGATCATGACATCCAAGACATTTCAAAGAAAGAAGCAGATCGGAATGTACAACGGATTTAAAAACTTGTTGACCGGGGATACGAAAGGAAGAAACTCTTCTTTACTCTCTCTATTGTTAAAAAAAATCAACTATATAAACATCCAATCTTTTGAGTCTGAGAGGAAACTTACGAAGCCCTCATTTTGGGTTAAAAATGAGACTTGGAGAAGATGAAGACTGAGAGGGATGTAGCTTTAGAATCCAAGGCCAAGGCTGATAGCTTGATGGTGCAGATGAGGAAGGCTCATGATATTATTGTGATCGTGTTGGAAAATATGCTGAAGACTGTCCACGAAAAGGGAGCTGTATTGAAAATGAAAATTGTAGAGAAGGACCTAGCCATCACTAAAAAGAACGAAATCATTAGGGCCAAGGATAAACTACCAAAGTGCCGGCGGCTGAACTCCAAAAGCTTCATGTAGAAAATAAGAAGCTTGTGGACGACTTGCTCCTTCTAAAGACTGGGAAACTCGATACTAATATCAAACTAGCCATCACCAAGCAAGAGGTTAAGGAGCTTAAGGAGGAAAAGTCCAAGGAAATGGAAGAGCTGAATAATGCTCTCCAGCACTTCTTTATATGTGTGCTTATATACAAGAACTTGAAGTTGCTGGAGAGTACATTCATTGAAAACCTAGTTGACACCTAGGAAGAAGTGCTGCGCCATTCCGAAGTAGCTGGTTAAGGCCTCACCAAGGAAGAGCTCATGGCTAAGTACCACGATGTCGATGACGTAGAAAAACTTGAGGAGGGAAAATCCATACTCGTCGTTGAAGATGCGGCCGCCACTACTGCTGCTCATAAGGGTTCGTTGGCCCAAGCACATCGGGTTTAACGGATTCGTCCATTCTTAAGTTAGAGAAGCTTATGATATGGATTTCTTACATTGAGGGGCCAACTTCGGTCTACTCAAACAGTTCCACATATGTGGCGCCTTCTCATATTAAGTCCTATGTTACCCCTATTCAACATCCAACATTCATTCAAAGAGGGGGAACTCTCCATGTCTCCTACTAAGAAATTCCCAAGCACAAGTATATCACTCATTTCACCTATTTTCAAGAAGCTTTAATTCTCATGTGAGTCCATCTCCAATCTTTATCTCTTTATTTGTCAACTAGTAGGTGTTGGCATCAAAATTAGCCACCAACACCCAGTTACGTGAAAGCATTAATACCAAGTCACAGATATCAGATGGTATCTAATGTAGAGCATATAATATGAAGAACAAGAAAATTAGAAATGAAAGCAGGTAAAAAGATATAAGATTTATATTGGTTCGGCTAACTCCGGCCTACATCCACTCCATAATAATCATTTTGATTATATTATAGTTTGTTTATAGTTACAATCTAAAATCCAAGTATAAAATTGGTAGAGTGTAGTCTAGGTTGAAGATATAGAGAAGGAGAAAGAAGAAGATCCATTTTTTGACAACAAGCCGCTGTATTTATAGGGGAAGATGCGCACATATCAGGCTAAAATTTCGACAGAAGAACCGCCAGGCCATGACGACTCCACTAAAGAATTTTCAAGCCCATTGGGGCCTACAGTAGGGATCAGCACTAATCCCTCTCTTGGTTTTTAAATGGGGCGCTATCCCTCTAGGGTGTTCCTATGATGTTAGCTACTTTCCTTCTAAATTTTATGCCATTCTGACTTACGGTCTGTGAGATATCGCATTTTCTGTGAAGTGACATAGCAATATTTTGATTTTAGCCGATCCCTTTTGAGGGATAGGGGCTGATCACTCCAAATATCCCATTTCATGTGCTATCTCCTTGGGATGTTTCACATACTGTGGTAAGCTTATGCTCCAAGTTTCATGTTCATTGGATGTCTAGATGTTGAGATATTAATCGATCTTTGCTATAAAATTTGGTTTAGCCGATCCCTATTGAGGGATAGGGTTTGATCCCTCTAAACCTCTCTAAATGATATTCGATCCTGAGAGTTCCTATATGTTGTATTATGTTTCGCCTCCAAGTATCATATCAATTGAATTAGTAGAACTCAAGTTATTGATCGATCTTTGTTGCAGCATTATTGTGAAGGCTGATTATAGCCGATCCACATGGAGGGATGAGGCCGATCCCTCCAAACTCCTTTAAATGATGTGCAATCCATAGGGTAGACTCTTTAAGGTCCATTTTTCTTATTCCCAAAGCACATTTCAATCCACCTTGTGGTTTTTGAGTTATGGAGTGATCATCGTTGAGTTATGTTGTGTGCATCCTGTTTAATCCAATCCCTTATTCCGATCCCTCTTTTAGAAGAAGTTTTAGTTCCATATTTAGCCATTTTTTAAGTCTTGTTCATCCAAATCCCTTCAACTATAGTCCATAGTTTCAAATATAATCGATCTCCAATCCTGATAACCATCTCTTCGGGCTTTTTGCCTTAATAATTGTGAAGTTTGTTGGCTTAAATCTGCCAGTGTACTTCTTTGGAAAAAGGCGGGTTAACACCTTGCCCTCCAAAACATGCCTTGCGATAGGAAAGTGTGTTTTGAATTGTCATATATCCATAATCCGAAGTCCACGATCCGATAGCCACATTATCCAATCCTTTGCCAATCCAAATCCATGATCTCTTGGATCATAAGTGAAATCCATGACCATCCTGAGTCGATACCCAATTATGAATCCGTGATTTCTTTGGAACATTTTATCCAAATCCACGACCACATCGGGTTGTTAGCCAAATCCGAGACCTCTCCCGGCCCATATCCAAATCTGTGACCTCTTTGGGTCAATATCCAAGTTCATAACCATTTGAAATCCTGATAGTCAATAAGCCAGTCCACGATCTCTCTGGATCATTATCCGAGTTCATGGTCACTCTAGACCGATCGTAGCCTCTCTGGGTACTTATTAAACCCCATCCTATCACTCTCCAGTGAAGGGGAAACAACGAAAAGTAAGCCGATCATGTCGCTCTCCAACAAAGTGGCTTTACTTCCTGCACTTTGGTTTAGTGTCCTTAAACATTAAGCATTATCAAAGCCTAAGTTTTACAATGATAGTGGTCTCTCTAGACCATTGCTGATCATAATCCATGCTCAACAACCTAAGAGGGCCGATACTATCACTCTTCAGCGAATCAACCTACTCCTTGCAGGCATAATCCATACCCAACATCCAATTGGATTTTATTCTCCGGCCTCTACTCTTCGGTCAAGGACTTAATCCATGCATGAGTCCATTTTGTCACTCTCTGGCAAAGGGAAGCACACCTTGCAATTACTACCCCGTCAGTCCGGTCGAGACAATAATCACGTCCTGTATTATCTATCATAGTAATACAGACCATAAATAACCTGATAAATAGAAGTTCATACGTCCAAAAAACTAAAAAAACAAAAGGATGCCTCTCTGGGCATGGCGGTTCATCATCATCTCAGAGCGCACTAGGGACCATCGTCGATCCTGTAAATGTCTATGTGACTTAGCCGCCTTATTATAGAGTTTATTATTATTATGGGTGCTGTCCAAGTTTTGAACTTGGCCTTTATCATCACGATCAGTTGATGATGAGTCGTGACCCGATCCAGGGTTATTCTTGTTTGATATGGACGGTAGCCACTCCTATTCCACTACCTTTGCTCGATTCCTCACATACAGTGGCGCCTACCATTCTTGACATGATCCTTAGCCATTTCCTCTAAGTGTCGGGGTTCATCCATGGTGTGCCTGTCTAGTTCGTGGAATAGGATATATTTTCCAGTCCTACGTTCCTGTTCTATAGGATCCCACCTTGCTGGTTTTCAATATAGGAGTTGCCCCATCGTATCTAGATAAATCCATTCCAAATTGTCCATCAAATCCGTATACGTGGTGAACTTTGTTTTCCTATCCTTCCTTTGCTTTTTTGATCCATCATGTCCATCATTTAATTTCCATTTTCCTTTTCCTTCCTAAAACCCACTCTAGAAAATCCCTCACCTTGCACGGTGTTCACATCCTACTTACCGATTGGTGCATCCTCCTACTGCAGGAACATCTCCACCTCATGGAAAAACTTTCCGAGATCATGTGCTGGAATCACGCCAATGAATCCTTGAAATCCATGCCATCAGCAATTTCTGATACAGCTGCCATCAAAACCATGGATGGATTTGGTTGATCCACCAATGCTGCCACGGCAAATCATGTTAAGAAACTCCTTAGAGACTCTCTAGTCCTCTGTTTCAATGCTGCCAATGTCATAACATTCTTGGGTCTTGCAATGTGGACTCGGAATTACCTCATGAATCGATCCACCAACTCGCTCCATGTCCTTATTGAACCATTCTCCAATTCCCTAAACCAAAGAGTAGCTAACTCCATTAGATAAAGTGGAAAACACCTAGCCAAGACCTCCTTCGATGCCCCTAATACTTCCATGTGTCATATATACCTCATTATATGCATGGTTGGGTCCGACCTCCCATCATACACTTCCAGCGTTGGCAGTTTAAACTTTGGTGGATTCTAGCATTCCTAATAACGTACTTCTATATACATCCTCCAGATCCATGTTCACCAATCCTCCATGCATAGCTCGCTTGATCATCTTCGCAATCCTGTCATTGTCATCCAGTAGTAGTCTCCTATCATCACTTCCAAACTACCTCCCAAATCCACGAGGGAATTCTATAAAGTACTCCTCCGGATGAGCATCCAAATTCCCATTTGCATTAAGCTCCACGGGATCGATCACAAGTCCTCCAGCATCACGATCAACAAGACCTGGGGGCAGCCCCTAGCCTTTGAGGATCGATGCTAGGGTTGCCCCTGGCTACTCTGTTCCATTCCACTGCCCATTGGCTCCATTTCCATGTTCCCGGTTCTGATTTCCAGCTATTCATGTTGCTTCAGCTCCTTGATCTAAGTTTTCGGTTGCTCCTGCTACTCCATTCCCTTGATTCTGCGCTCCAGCTTGTCTAATCTATTGGAGTAAATTCTACATCATCTCCTCATATCTTTTCAGCATCTTTTCCTATATAGAATCCATTATCATTTCCATTTCATCCCTGGTGATGTAGATAGATGCTTGATTAGCTCCAACTCCTGAGGAAGCCTTTTTACTCCCTATATGGTGGCTTCTTTCTAGTAGCACTCTCCTTATTGATTGCCTAGCCATTGCTTCATATATCCAAGTATCCAAACTTCTAAATCCAAGATCCAAGTTTCCAAATCCACGAGTTCAAGTCCTTATGAGCGAAAGCACCAAAATGTTGTCATTAAAATTAGCCACCAACGCCTAGTTATGTGAAAGCACCAATACCCAGTCACATATTTCAGATGGTATATAATGTAGAGAATATAATATGAAGAGAAAACAAGTTAAAAATGAAAGTGGATAAAAAGAGACAAGATTTATAATGGTTTACCTAACTCCAGCCTACATCCGCTCCAAAATAATCCTTTTGATTATACTATATTTGTTTATAGCTACAATCCAAAATCCAAGAATAAAATTGGCAGAGTAGAGCCTAAGTTATAGATATAAAGAAGGAGAAAGTAGATCTCTTTTCTGACACCATGCCTGCTGTATTTATAGGGGAAGACAGACATGGATCGGGCTAAAATTTTGACAGAAGAACCTCCAGCCATGACGAGGCCATTCAAAAATTTCAGGCCTATCGAGGCCCACAATAAGGATCGGTATCAATCCCTATTTTGGCGTCCAAATGGGGTACAATCTTTCTGAGGAGGGATAGGGGCAGAACCCTTCTAATTATCCCATTTTATGTACGATCCCTATGGGGTGCTCTACATGTTATACTAAGCTTATGCTCCAAGTTTCATGTTGATTGGATGTGTATTTGTTGAGATATTGATCGATCTTTGCTATAAAATTGGGTTTAATCGATCCTTAATAGGGAAGAGGGGCAATCATATTGAGGGATAGAGCCCGACCCCTCCAAACCTCTCCAATTGATATGAGATACCTAAGGGAGCTTCTTCATGTTGTATTATGTTTAGTATCCAAGTTTCATACCAATTGGATTAGTAGAACTCAAGTTATTGATCGATCTTTGTTGCAATATTGCTGAAGGCTGATTATACCCAATCCCTATGGAGGGACAAGGCATATCCCTCCAGACTCCTCTAAATGATGTATGATCCTTAGGGTGGACTACGTAGGGTCCCTTCTTCCTTTTTTCAAAGTTTCATTTCAATCCGCCTTGTGGTTGTTGAGTCATGGAGCAATCAGCATTGAGTTGTGTTAAGTGCATCCTGTTTAATCCGATCGCTTTACTCCAGTCCCTTTATTCTGATCCATCTTCTAGGGGAAGTTTTAGTTCCATACTTAGCCATTTTTTGAGTGCCATCCATTTGAATCCCTTCAACTATAGTCTATATTTTCAAATATAATCGATCTCCAATCCAGGTAACTATCTCTACAGACTTTCTGCTTTGATAATCGTGAAGGTTGTTGGGTTAAATCCGCTAGTGTACTGCATTGGCAAAATGTGGGTTTATAGTAGGTCATTCACATCTTCTTCCTCCAAGGTTGACCACTTAATGCATGGGTCCTTCAATGATCTTCAGTATATTGACCTCCATCTCCATAGGACTTACTGCTCCTGCGGTTTCCCCAAGTTCCAATCCAGGGCCTAATTCTAAGAAGATAGCCGCCCTAGAGAACTTGGAGGATGTTTCCTAATCTTAAGAGGAAGACGTTGCTGTTAAGTTCCACAAACTCGAGCGATCAGATTACCTTGGTAGAGAGACTGAAGATTGACCTCTCTAACGTCAAGATAAAGGAGTCGACATGGAAAAATCTACTAGCTCTGTGCCTACAAACCCTACCTTTATGCTTTCTCCTATAAAGTTGAAGCCTTCAAAGATCAAGCCTTTTGAGACCCTTGTTAAGAAGTCCGATGAGCCTTATATTGACATTGGAAGTGAGACTACCCAGTCCAAGTGTGATACCCCCAAAGGAATGGTAATCAAAGATGAACAGAAGTACAAAAGGAATCTCAGCGTATTTGGTGTCAAGGGTGGAAGGAAAAGGAAGAACAAGTAGCGGATTCTGGAAGCTTGTGCGCATGGTGGCTCTTTTTGGTTGTACTTTTTGCCTTTTCCTTTTTATAACAAGCAGGCCATGTTTGTGCAGGGGCGGCCGCCGCTATTCTTGTACTGAAACGTGTTGGTAATGAAAGATTGTTTTGCCTTGTAATCTTTGTTCCATTTTACTTTCTGCATTTTTGTACTCTATACCTGTCTATATGTAACTGCCTGTATATAAAATGTAAATACTTATCTTATAGTTTATTTGTATTGTACACATACACCACAGCTTAGTTGCCAGAGTATTTTGCTTAACGAAACAGGGTCACCATTTAACCAACTATGTGGTTATTCTCCTTTGTGTTGGGTCGAGTTTCCTTAGACCGACTTTTGCCGCAAATAATTCAAGTTTCGTGTTGCTCTCTATTATCGGAGAGCATCAACTACATGTTGGATCTAGATTAATCCTAGAAGGGGGTGAATAGGGTTATAGAAAATTCTCTCGAGTTAAACGCAAAAACAAACTGCAGAGAAATAAATATGCTGAAAGTAAATCACACACAAAATTTACCCAGCTTCGGCAACCCGTGCCTACTGCTGCATTCCCAGATTTCTATTAGAATTAAACAGTCTCCCTCTTACAAACACTCTAACAGACTCGCACACCCTGCTACCGCCTATAGAGTTTTGCAAACTCGCACACCCTGCTCACTGAACTAATTCTAACTAAACAATCTTACACTACCTACAACCTAGGTGGTGATTTACCAAGAATTGATTCGAAAAGAAAATTTAAAACAAACTTAAAAACAATTTAAAACTAAAACCCTATTTGAATATAAACTAAAGCCCCCTTTATAAAACAAAGCCTTTTAAAAACAACAAAGCTGGCCCAATGACGATAATTGGGTGCGAATTTATATGGATTCTATACTTTCCTATTTCATGATTTGATGACTTGATGCACACGGTTTCTATTCTGTAGCGTTTGATTTTCCCTTGGTTCAAACGGCAAAAACTTTCCTGTTTTGATTTGTGACTTTTTCAAAGATACGTATTTGATTTTTGACTTGGTCATCTCTGCACTGTTGAACTTCGTTCGTCCACTATATCATTGATTTACACGGCATTGAATTTGTTACGTGGTCACCATGGTGTTGAATTCATTTGACTTCGGCCATGATCTTTGACGTTGAACACTGATGTTTTATTTTTAACTTTGGCTTGAATCTGTTTCGAACTTGCATCCTTCTTGCGGCTGTTGTTCATTGTACTAGTATCACTTGTCCATTAATTGGTTTGTTTGAGTCAGTGGTATTTGTATTTGATCATTTTGATACTGCTGTTGCACTCGATGTTTGTAGCTTGCCACTGACTTGTGTTCCATTTGTGGTCATTGCTGTATTGTTTACTTGATTACTTGAGCTTTTGTGTAGTTGTTGACTGCATCACCATATATCAGTTGCTCGGCCCTGTCTTGATTCACTGTTTGTTATTTGAACTTGATGTTGTGTACACTGATACTCCTCTCTGATTTTGCTTTGGTCATGACACTGTAGTTGTATACTTGGGCTTCACTGAGTTGTTTGTTGTGGATATTGTAGTTTGCATTGTACCATGCTCCCTGTTGTATATACAGTGTATTGATTGTCTGAACTTGCATACTGCTGTCTCATTTACTTGTGTTTTTGCAGTTTTTGTATTATTGAGTTTCCATATCTTGTGCTCAAGCTCTTTGTTTCATATATTCTGGTT
Source organism: Allium cepa (assembly GCA_030765085.1). Classification (NCBI taxonomy): domain Eukaryota; kingdom Viridiplantae; phylum Streptophyta; class Magnoliopsida; order Asparagales; family Amaryllidaceae; genus Allium; species Allium cepa. The sequence goes on from CM060928.1 coordinate 882,543,001, forward strand.
GTTGACTCGACTTGATGCTGTAGTCTTCCTTGTTGAGTTCCTGTAGTTGCATTCACTTCATGTTTGTTTAGTTGTGCACTTGCTTGAGTTTCACTGAGCTCGATATCATGATGTATTTGTTGTTGCAGTCTATTGTGGTTTCAAATTAGTTCCATTTTCATTGACTTTCTGTTGCAAGTGCTTCATGATGATTGCATTATATTGTGATATTGTGATCTTGAGATGTTTCACTCAGGTCTGCATTATCATCATTTTGCTCTTTGATCTGGTCATTGCTTGCATCACTGGTCTTTGCATCCATTCATGTTGATTTTTGAAATTTCACTTGAGTTGAATCCAGTTTCAAAACTCGGGTTTGACCTTGTGCTCGCGTCGTGATTTTAAATATATTGCACGTGAGTTGAACCCGGCTTTTCATTTGTGTTTGACATGTGCTCACCTGTCCCTGTAGAGAATACAAGTGTATATCGATGTGCACGGCCTTGTGGCATGTATAGTGATACATTGTGCATGTCACATTGTTCGTATATGATGAATTCAAATGTGAATGATGACGAACAACCCAAAACTGAGGCAAATAATATTTTCAAAAATCCATATTTTATTTTATATTGCAAAAATATTTCTTTTCCAATTTTACTGCGTTAGTGAATATTTTTGCAGATTGCTCAGATGTTGGATTCTAACTGGAATGAAGTTGAAGATAAACTACGAGTGTGAGTGATATGTAGTGAGGACAACTGTAAATATGAATTGTGATGTAATTACAATCAAAATTGTATATGTGTAGTGAGAGCTTGAATTTGTACGATTCAAAATTGTAATAATTATTTGTTTGAACAAAATTTCTGTTTGAATTCAAATTCTGTGTTTTTAATTTTATTCAGCAAATATTTATTTAATCTATGAAAAATAAAATAGTACATTAACAAATACATTTAAACGAATGTATATATGTTTATTATCATCAGACAAAAATCATATAAGTGCATATTCAACAATCTCCCCCCTTTGATGATAACAAACATATATTTAAGATTTTGACTGCATTAAATGTATTTTGTCAATGATATACTCTAATTGCTCCCCCTATTTAAATGCTTCCTCTCTACATGATGCTCCCCCTACATATATGCATACAAATAGAAATATACAAATGAACCTAGATGCAAATGGAAAATTATTTGACCTTTGCTTGATTTTATTTGACAAAATCTTAAATTTTCTCTCCCCTTTTTGTTATCAGCAAAAGAATAATAGTGTTAGAGAAAATAGAGCTAAAGTGATCGATATTAATCCAACATTAAAACTCGATTGAATATACATATTAAATTTCAATAAGAAAAATCAAACAAAAACCATAGCTACCCTCGTTAGGCGCATATTCCACTTTTAGAAGTAATGAAAATGATGTCATCATATAAAACCATACAGTTGTATCTGTTTGTGGTACACTTATATCAGGAATTTGAATATCTACTAATCATGCATAACCGTTAGGACTTTTAAATGAGATTAGTATTATTCCAATTTAATTTTAAAAATGAATTCAAGTATCTTCTAATCACGCATAACCGTGAGGACTTTTAAATGGGATTAGAATCAACTTGTTTATTTAATAAATCAATTTTGATATGCGTTCCATACATGCATAACCGTAAGGACTTTTAAATGAGCATGGAATCACATAACAAATTCCAAGTAATTCACTCATGCATAAATGTGAGGGTTTTAAATGAGAGTGAATACTTTGGATTTTATTTTGTTTTGTAAAATGAAAAACGAATGATCCCTGATTATAGTACCACATATCGACAAACTATATTGAATTTTTGATAAACAATGGTCGATAGAAATATGATAGACATAGAAATGGTTATGGAATCTTTTCCCAACAAAAAGTTTTATAACTCTTGTTTGAATTCCTAAAGAAATTTTCCAAATATACTGTCTTGAGTAATGTATGTTAAATATCAACATTTATCACCTTTTTAATCACTATTTATCTTTTTGATAATTAGTAGGGAGTCGGATTAGTCAAAATTTGTCATTTAAAATCAATAAAAATGACTAATCTGAAAATATGGTCAAAAAATGATTTTCTCGAAGGAGTTATATGAGAAAAAATTTTGCTATTTGAAAATTATTTGTAACGAAAAATATGTAGATATTTTCTTTGTAAAACGATGCAGTTACTAAATGTCTCACCATAAATCACGTTCAACTAGTAAGTTTTCTGTCAACTAGATTACCAGTATGATCTGCAACTGAATTTCTCTTTCACTCCAAAATATCACTAACTAAATTTGATAGACCAGATCACGAAGTGTGCATACAAACTCAAACCCAATTTTAAACAGCATTCTTGAACTTGAATTGAAGTCGTGTAGATAATCAGAAAATTGTGAATATAGAGTTAGCCGTATTATAACCCAATGTATTATCATCCAACAAAACACTATGTTTTATCCAAACGTATATGTATGAAGTAATTCAAAGACTAGTGTTCTTGGCATAAATATAATTGGCCAACTATGTTGCACAAGTCAGAATCAAAAAACATCATCTTTACAACATCTCAATATTGGCTGATTTCATTCACAATATGGTGCAGATTATCACATTTAATATATCGATCAAATAAATATACCTTCACCTTTTTTACCTTTACGATAATTTTTCGTGGTTGCCCATTGTGATTCTGTCACCTTTGTACTAGGCTAAGGAACTTTTCTTTGTTGCCCGTTGTGTTTCTGGAATAGCCAAAATCCAAAGAGCACTGTTGTTGTTCCTTAGCCTGCCACCATACCTACACGATAAAAGATTTTCGTGACCTATTTGTTTTTATAGGTCCATGATTGTTACTGGCTGGAGCATTATGAATAAATAATCCCTCTGGAACCCAAACTTGTTTAGTCCTTTTATTCTTGTTCCAATAGACATGAAATTTGTTTGTAGAATTCTTAGGAACCCAAACTTGTATAAATTTTGTGTTCTTGTTCCTATGACTATAATTTTCAACACGATATCCAATTATTTCACATCTGTCAAAGACACTCTTACTTTTTGCATTATCATCGGCTTGTGTTTTCCTAAAACCTAGTCCTTTTCTGTTGTTAGCAAAAATTTGATTTCCCAATAACATGTTGAATGATTTTTCTCCTCTTGAAAAGTTATTCAGAGATTTCTCAAGATTTTGGACTTTGGTTTTTAGATTTTTGTTTTCAGTTACAAGTGAGGTGCATCTATTTATAAAATCCTTTTTCCTAGTGTCAATGATTTCCTTAAGACTCAAGTTTTCTTTTTCAAGATTCTCAAAGCTATTCTTAAGTCTTGATAATTCTGAATCTAAAATTTTACATTTTTTACATTCTAGGTTTTGAATATTTTCAAGTTCAGTTTCTAACCTAAAATTTTCATGAGCAAGTTCTCTCCTATCAGATTTCAGTTTTTCAATTTTAGATTCAAGAGTATCAACTTCTTTAGTAAGATCAAGACATATAAAAACAAGTCCTTTATAAGAATAGTCACCTCCCTCACTAGATTCCTCTGAGCTTGCTTCTGAATCTGATTTTTCCACAAGACACAAGTTAGCCTCCTCTGAGCTAATATTTGAAACTTCCTCTCCTTCTTCATCATCCCAAGTCGCTGCAAAGGCCTTCTTCTTCTTTTTCTTTCCTTTGTTGTTTTTGAGAAGTGGGCATTGTTGTTTGAAGTGGCCAGGCTTGTTGCAGTTAAAGCACGTCAATTCGTTATCGGAATTGTCAGAATCTTTTGACCTATTACCATTTGTTTTCTTCTTGCGTGGCTTGAATCTTGACCATTTTCTAAGATTATTGACAGCCATTGCAAGCTCTTCAATTGGATCTTCTTCTTCTTCATCGCTCTCTTCTTTGCTCTTTAAGGCAATCGTCTTCGTCTTTGATTCGGAGTTGTTGCGTTCCTCCTTTGCTTTTGGCTCAAGCTCATATGTCATCAAGTTGCCGATCAACTCCTTCATGCTTAGTTTACTCAGATCTTTCGATTCTTGTATTGCCGTGACTTTTGCCTCAAAGTTCATCGGTAAGACTCGTAGCACCTTCCTCACAAGTTCTACCTCAGTGAATACTTTTCCAAGCGCTCTAGCATTGTACACCAAAGTTGAAAAGCGTCCAAATATGTCCTTTATGCTCTCACCTTCGTCCATCACAAAGTTTTCATATTCACTGCTGAATAGGGCTAGACGAGACTCCTTAACTTGAGAAGTTTCTTCATGTGTCACCTCCAAAGTATGCCAAATTTCCTGTGCAGTTTTACAATGAGAAATTCTATTAAATTCAATCTTATCAAGAGCATAGATCAAAGCATTTATGGCTTTAGCATTTTTAGTTTTTAATTTCTTATCGTTAGCATCCCACCTATCCTTAGGTTTAGGAATCTCAGTATCACCAACGGTTATAGTGGGTGATTTATAGCCAGTTTCAATAATGTCCCAAACATCATAATCAATAGAACTAAGATAAAAGCCCATCCTAACTTTCCAATAAGCATAATCATTCCCATTGACACATGGGTGGCCTAACAATAGATTGCCCCTCAGAAAAAGCATTATTTGGTGGATTCATGACTCTAGAGTTAAAGAAAAATACCGTGCTCTGATACCACTTGTAGGATCTAGATTAACCCTAGAGGAAGGGTGAATAGGGTTATAGCAAATTTTCTCGAGTTAAACGCAAAAACAAACTGCAGAGAAATAAATATGCTAAAAGTAAATCACATACAAAATTTACCCAGCTTCGGCAACCCCTACCTACTGCTGCATTCTTAGATTTCTATTAGAATTAAACAGTCTCCCGCTTACAAACACTCTAACAGACTCGCACACCCTGCTACCGCCTATAGAGTTTTGCAAACTCGCACACCCTGCTCACTGAACTAATTCTAACTAGACAATCTGACACTACCTACAACCTAGGTGGTGATTTACCAAGAATTGATTTGAAAAGAAAATTTAAAACAAACTTAAAAACAATTTAAAACTAAAACCCTATTTGAATATAAACTAAAGCCCCCTTTATAAAACAAAACCTTTTTAAAAACAACAAAGCCGGCCTAATTTTTATTTCTCTAGCCCGTTCTCCTTTCTTTGGCTTGTGAAAAAATAGCGGCTTTGATTCTTTGATTATTCCTCTTTGCGCTCTGAAATTAGGGCTTCGGCTCTTGCGAAAATTAGGGCTTTCTCATAATTTGCTTCTCTGGTTTGTGTTGCTCTTGCTCGCTGCTTCTTTGATGATTGATTCTCTGGTTTCTTTTGTTGCGCTCGTTCGCTGCTGCTCCTCTGCTGATCGTTTTGTGAAATTAGGGCTTGGTTGCTTCGAAACGATCGAATCTGATTTGCAAATTCTGGTATGTTATTTGTTGCTTTCTGGATTGATTTCTTGAATTCGACTTTGTTCGCTCATGCCGATGATGATAATTGGGTGTGAATTTATATGGATTCCATACTTTCCTATTTCATGATTTGATGACTTGATGCACACGGTTTCTATTCTGTAGCGTTCGATTTTCCCTTGGTTCAAACGGCAAAAACTTTCCTGTTTTGATTTGTGACCTTTTCAAAGATACGTATTTGATTTTTGACTTGGTCATCTCTGCAGTGTTGAACTTCGTTCATCCACTGTATCATTGATTTACACGGCATTGAATTTGTTACGTGGTCACCACGGTGTTGAATTCATTTGACTTCGGCCATGATCTTTGACGTTGAACACTGATGATTTATTTTTGACTTTGGCTTGAATCTGTTTCGAACTTGCATCCTTCTTGCGGCTGTTGTTCATTCTACTGGTATCACTTGTCCATTAATTGGTTTGTTTGAGCCAGTGGTATTTGTATTTGATCATTTTGATACTGCTGTTGCACTCGGTGTTTGTAGCTTGCCACTGACTTGTGTTCCATTCGTGGTCATTGCTGTATTGTTTACTTGATTACTTGAGATTTTGTGTAGTTGTTGACTACATCACCATATATCAGTTGCTCGGCCCTGTCTTGATTCACTGTTTGTTATTTGAACTTGATGTTGTGTACACTGATACTCCTCTCTGATTTTGCTTTGGTCATGACACTGTAGTTGTATACTTGGGCTTCACTGAGTTATTTGTTGTGGATATTGTAGTTTGAATTGTACCATGCTCCCTGTTGTATATACAGTGTATTGATTGTCTGCACTTGCATACTGTTGTCTCATTTACTTGTGTTTGTTGCAGTTTTTGTATTGTTGAGTTTCCATATCTTATGCTCGAGCTCTTTGTTTCATATATTCTGGTTGTTGACTCGACTTGATGCTGTAGTCTTCCTTGTTGAGTTCCTGTAGTTGCATTCACTTCATGTTTGTTTAGTTATGCACTTGCTTGAGTTTCACTGAGCTTGATATCATGATGTATTTGCTGTTGCAGTCTCTTGTGGTTTCAAATTAGTTCCATTTTCATTAACTTTCTGTTGCAAGTGCTTCATGATGATTGCATTATATTGTGATATTGTGATCTTGAGATGTTTCACTCAGGTTTGCATTATCATCATTTTGCTCTTTGATCTGGTCATTGCTTGCATCACTGGTCTTTGCATCCATTCATGTTGATTTTTGAAATTTCACTTGAGTTGAATCCAGTTTCAAAACTCGGGTTTGACCTTGTGCTCGCGTCGTGATTTTAAATATATTGCACGTGAGTTGAACCCGACTTTTCATTTGGGTTTGACCTGTGCTCACCTGTCCCTGTAGAGAATACAAGTGTATATCGATGTGCACGGCCTTGTGGCATGTATAGTGATACATTGTGCATGTCACATTGTTCGTATATGATGAATTCAAATGTGAATGATGACGAACAACCCAAAACTGAGGTAAATAATATTTTCAAAAATCCATATTTTATTTTATATTGCAAAAATATTTCTTTTTCAATTTTACTGCGTTAGTGAATATTTTTTTAGATTGCTCAGATGCTGGATTCTAACTGGAATGAAGTTGAAGATAAACTACGAGTGTGAGTGATATGTAGTGAGGACAACTGTAAATATGAATTGTGATGTAATTACAATCAAAATTGTATATGTATAGTGAGAGCTTGAATTTGTACTATTCAAAATTGTAATAAATATTTGTTTGAATAAAATTTCTGTTTGAATTCAAATTCTGTGTTTTTAATTTTATTCAGCAAATATTTATTTAAACTATGAAAAATAAAATAGTACATTAACAAATACATTTAAACGAATGTATATATGTTTATTATCATCAAACAAAAATCATATAAGCGCATATTCAACACTACATTATTTTCTTCGCATTTATATATTCCCACCGTGAACCAAGTCTTTTTTGTGGAACTTACTTCTGCAAATGCAAGAATTTGGGTATGAGTAGGAGATAAACATCATATGGAAAATTACCCAATTTCCCCCTGCATGATCGCACTTTCCCATTTCCTAATCCTGGACTGAGAAAGCCCAATAATATCTATTATTGATTTTCAACGATTATCTCACTTATCCTCGGCCTAGCCATTCTTAATAAGCCGTTAGCGCAGTTGCAGAAACCCATTTCGAACACTAGTTCCTATTTTTCAGAATTGATGGTTTAACTGCTAGATTTTGGACATTCCTTCTGGATGGTGCCAACTTTAGGGAAATGGCCAATATCTATAAACGAGAGTCAAATTATCCGATCAACACCAGCATTATTATTGCTACTTGACGCTGCAAAACCCTGGGCAATGACAAATACCTATAAGGGCGGGTCGAATTATTCGATCAATCCCTTAATAATCATTCATTCTAGATGTTGCCAATCATTTGGCAACGACAAATTCCTAAAGGTCGGGGTCAAATTATACGATCAACCTCTAAATGGGATCGTCATCCCGACATTTCCAGTCTCCAAGAAATGCCAGATTTCTGAAGGTTGGGACTGACTTATCCGATCAACCGCTATATGGTTTTACTTCCTAATGTTACCAATCTTCGGGCAACTCCAGTTTCATTAAGGTTGGGGTTGAATTATCTGATCAAGGCCCTGAATGTGTTCACCTTCCTGACGTTGCCAATTTTGGGCAATGCTAGATTCTCGAAAGTTAGGGTTGAATTATCTGATCGAAACCTGCATGGTTTTTCCTTTCTGATGTTGCCAATCTCAAAGCAATGCAGATTCATGAAGGTTTGGGTTGAATTATCCGATCGACCTTTGAAACTATGTGCAAGTTTCTTACCATACTAGGGAAATTTTCTTATAAGAATAGGTTTCCATTGGTTCAAAGCCAACTGATTACTATAAACAAAAAGACGTGGCATGTCCTACATTATTACACTGTTTCCAAAATCCTTGGGTGGCTTATTTGTGAAAATGAACAAGATAAGCTATAATACATCGTAGTAGATTGTAGTTCCACGCATCCGGGAATGGAATTATATTAACAGTTGCAAGCTTGAATATTCCATCTCCAAGCTTCCGATCGATTGTATAGGGTCCTTCCTAGTTCTTACCAAGTGCCTTCCACCCGGGGAACTCATTTCAAAATGAGATCTCCTATCTCAAAGGTACAGTTATGGACCTTGGCATTGAACCGTCATGCTACTCTTCTCTGGTGAGCAGCTACCCTTAATTCTGCTTTTTCCCTTTTCTTGTCAACCACATCAAGGGACTCAAGCAAGAGTTCCTTGTCAACCTTTGGATCATAATTCCTTTTACGATGAGAAGAACTTTCAATTCTATCGGCATAATAGCCTTCGATCTGTATGTCAGAGCGAATGGTGTATGTCTGGTTGTTGACTTGTAAGTCGTTCTATAAGCTCATAATGCCAGTGGAAGCTGATTAACCCAATTTCTTTTAGCTCTCGTTAAATGTTTCTTCAAAGTATATTTGATGATTCTATATACGTGCCACTATTGAGAAGATCTTCTCGATCCCATATCGATTTCAAAAATCCTTACACTCTGTACTTTCAAACTGAGTCACATTGTCCATGATGATCATCTAGGGTATTCCAAACCTACAAATGATGTTTATTGTCATGAAGCTAATCATATTTCTCATTGCAATCATGGCAAGTGGTTCCGCTTCAGCGCACTTCAAGAAATAATCCACAACAATTACTTTGTATTTAGCTCCTCCTTTGGAGATCGGCAGCACATCGATTTGATCAATTCCCTAACTCGCAAATGGCCATGGGATAACCATTTGCATAAGTTTGGTAAATCGAGATCTTAGAATATTTGCAAATCTATAGCAATGGCCACACCGTCTAGTGTGATGGGCTACATCATGATTTATTGTTGACCAAAATATCCATCGCGAAGTGCCTTTTTAGCCAGAGTTTGCCCTCCGGTGTGATCATCGCAGCTGCCCTCATGGATTTTCATTAGGGTCTTCCTAGCTTCATCCTTGGTTACATACTGAAGTAAAGGGTAGAGAATCCTCCTCTATATAATACTCCTTGCATCATGAACCAAGGTGCTTTTCGAAAAAGCTTCTTCCATTCTTTTGTCTTTCGGTAGAGTTCCTTCAAGCAGGTAGTCTTTGATTGGGGTTATCATGACTCCACTTCTTCTGTAGTCTCGAGAATCCAAATGACATCCATTTTTTTGATACTTGGAGTTGTTAAAACCTCCACTGAAACTAAACCCATCAGTTGTGCTTCCCTATAACTTTCCAACTTAGCCAACAAATCAGCCACTGCATTCTCTTCTCTGGGAATATGCATAAATATACAATGATCTATGACATTCTTAATTCTAGTGCTTTCGCTGGGTAAGGGGCTAGTCTGACGCTCTTAGACTAGTATTCATTTTTTATTTGACAGACTGCGAGTTGGGAATCACTAAATATGTGCATCATCTTTATTCCCATCTCCATAGCTATCCTCAATCCCGCTATCAACACCTTGTATTTGGCTTCGTTGTTAGTTTTTTGAAATTCCAATCTTAGTGCATATCCAAATGAGCATTCATCCCATGTTACCAGCACTACTCCTACGCCTAAGCTATGTTCAAAGCTCTATCTATAAACGACTTTCAATGAGAGAGTGTGGTTGTATGTTCCTCCTTCTCACCATCCTATGCTGTAAACTCAGCGATGAAATCTGCCAACACCTGCCCGTTTATCACTCTCCTCATATGGTCAGTGATATCATACTGGCTCAACTCTATATTCCACTTCAGCAATCTTTCTAAAGTATCGGGTCGGTACAATACCTGCTTAAAAGGCTGACCTATTTGTACCTTGATTGGATGAGCTTGAAAATATTGCCGCAACTTCCTAGAGGCAATCAGCAAGCATTGCACAAGTTTCTTCAATTTCGAATAGTTCTTTTCAGCTCAAGTAAACCGCTTGCCAATGTAGTAAACTGATCTTTGGATCCTTGCCTCCTCACGCACTAGTGTTGCACTCAACACTTGAGCAGACATTTCTAAATAAACAAATAAATCTTCCCCTTCTAGTGGTTTGGATAAGACCGATGGTGTTTCCATGTGCCTCAATAATTCTTCGAAAGCAATCTAGCAATCCTAATTCCACTCAAAATTCTTCTTAGCTTCTTGAGGGAATCGAAGAAAGATTTGCATTTTTTGTTCCACTTTAGTGATCTTCCCATTCAAGCTTTGAAGTCGTTTCTTCATAATTGGGGTAATTATGTCTCAAGGAATTAATCTGCTTTGAATTAGCCTCGATGCTACTCGCATAGACAATAAATCATTGGAGTTTTTCTAATGTTACGGCAAAAGAACATTTTAACGGATTCGGCTTCATTGTATACTTCCGTAAAATCTCGAACGTCTCTGAAAGATCATCCAAAAGGTTCCATGATACTCACAACTTCATAAGCATGCTGTACACATACTTCCATTGTCTATCCGACTTGATTTTTGAACATAGAATTTACCAATTTTTGGTATGTGGCACCCGTGTTCTTTAAATCGAATGGCATTAATAACAATGCAGCCCCAAATCCATTATAATGCAAGTATTCTCCTGATCAAGAATATGTATTGGAATTTGGTTATAGCCTGAATAAGCATCCATGAAAAATAGTAACTTATGCCCTATGGTTTCATATACTAATTGGTCAATTCTGGGCAGAGAAAAGTTGTCCTTTGGCCAAGCCTTGTTGAAATCTAAATAGTCAATATATGTCCGCTATTTCCAGTTTGATTTCATGACCAAGACATGATTGGATACCCAATCGAGGTATAAAGCATCATGGATAAAACCATTTTTCATCAGCTTTCCACTTCTTTTTTCAATGCCACAGATCACTTCAGACCCAGACTGAGCCTTTTCTATTTTACTAGTGCAAACTTTGTATCAACATTCAGTGCGTGACATGCTATCTTCGACGATATCCCACACATATATGAATGCGTCCAAGCAAATAAATCTAGATTTCCTCTTAGGAAATTAACCAATTCCTTTCTTAAGCTATCATTGAGCTAAGGTCCAATCTTCAAGACCTGAGTAGGATCATCCACGTCAATTAGAACATTCACTGTTAGCTCAACCGGTATCGATCGCCCTTCCCTTGACTTCTTCCTAAGATCTATAGCCTTACCAAACCTGCTATGGTTCTTGAGCTAGGGTCCAGGCTTTAAATGTTATGCTTGCAAATCCTGAATACGGAATGTCCTCTCCACATTCTGTCATAACTCGATTCTTCGACTTCCGAAAATCGACATCAATACGTCCACTGTATCAACTGCCGAGCAATCGAATGCCGGAAAACCGAACCATGAGGGTTAAAAGAAGAAGAGGTAGAAGAAAAGGATAGAAGAAGTAAGAAAACAGAATAGAAACAATATCAGAATCTCACAGTCGCAACGGAACAACATATAATAAATAAATGAATAATCTTTAAACAAAGATTTATATCAGTTATTACATTGCATCATTTTACATTACATCATCAGAGTGTACAACAACAAACAATAATAAACGGCGGAAAAGAAGTACTATATACTAGTGAATACGCCATGCCATCCAGCTTGCCTCCAGCAACTCCTGAATTCCAGAATATCCTGATAAACCTGACTCTTGACTGCCCGTGTGGAAATTGGTGGGCACCCAGAGTTTAGGAAGAGAACAATAAACTCCGAGTCAGTCATGTGACTGGTGTGAGAACTTAAACAGTTGTTATCTTTTAAAACAACAACAACAAAAAGGATAATTTTAAAGTCAATTCGCAATGCTTTTGGAAAATGAGACTACCATAAGACCTCCCGTCACACACACAATGCAAACGCAGAATTGGAGGAGATTTCTTCTTATGATAGTCAAAGATGCTTGATACGCATTAAAAAGAAGCATTTGATATTATTACTAGTGCATAGTGTGGAAAAAAATTTCGAAAGTAAAGATATAAATCTTAGCCAGCATAGGCATTCCGCACTTATGCCTACTATAGCTACCATGTTCAATAGCAGGTTACCGCCACATTCCATGGCTGGTTATACAACTAAAACCGTACAAGGATCGTATTGTTTCTTTGGATTTCCAACAAATGGTCAGGCTAAGGAACTTCCTACTGCCACATGGGATCGAATCTGGCGGGACGTCCCGAGAACTTAACCAGCTCTCTGCCAACACAAGGCCGGGTTACCTTTGTCACTAGGTAACTACTACACGACTATGCCATCCCCCGGTCCCTTTGGACCTTTATCCGAGCGCTCGATTCCAACAACACCACACAGTAATAGATATAGTGTATCAACATGAGTAAGTATCTGGGCTCCATACCATGATACCACCCTTTCCAGAAGGAAATGACATACCCTAAAGGTCGCGACCCTCGTAACCTTGCTGCATATTCCTGTTTTGACCATTTCCGGAGAGTGAGGTCTGACGAAGTCTCATCCATAAAGCTAGGCACAAAGCCACGCTTTGATCAACAAATGATCAATAAATAATCATCACACAGCAACACTCAGCATGCCACATTACCAAATTGGGAATATATCGCCGATAACCTTCAACTACATAACCTCTGAGCGCGTACGTCTCAAAGAAGGGTGTTAAGCTAAGAGAATAAATTCTCCGCCACCAACAGAAATGTATTTGAAAAAAATCTGCTTTATATCTCAAAATGTAATGTCAGACACGTAACCATACAAGTCTGTTCCGGGTTCGAACAGAACCGAAGGCACTTCAAAAGAAGCCCTTGCAATCCGGGTATTCACAATCCCGATAAAACTTCTCATCACAAAGGAAATCTCCATACCGTAGCTAACGGTGCAGAGACAATCGATAGGTCATCCTATCGTTTTCACAAATACCCGGTCTTCACCACCGGTCTTCAATGCTATCCATTACGTCGTATCACTATTCAGAATGGGTAATCCGAACAACGAGCGCAATAATTTAAAAATAAGTGTAGCATTCAATTTCAACCAATTCACAACAAATACCTATTTAAAGGTCAATATTTGATAGTTGGTTATTTAACTATCAATCAACATTCACAACATCACCCGATTTCAAATAATTTCCCAAATTATTTATTTTCAAAAATATCTTTATAAGATATATATCCCACACTTCAACAATTTGAAAACCAATTTCAAATAAATTTACACCCTTACAACTTTCATTTCAAAATGGTTCATTTAAACCAATTAAATAAATCCTTACCGATTTATTAAATTTACGTTCTAAATCCGTAAATTAATCTCCATACTTCAAAATAAATCAACGTTTATTTTTAACCAATTTCCCTTTCTTTTATAAATTCCATAGTGAATTTACAATTCCAAAATATCTATGAATATACGATTTTTAAATTGATTTCTAATATTCATTTTCAATTTATCTTTAAAAGATAAAACCTCAAACATTCACTTCATATTGGAAATATATTTCCATACTCATTTAATAATAAGTAATTCACCAATCTATTTATTTTCAACATTTCGAAAATTTTCAATATACTTAAATCATAGTCAAGTATATATTTCATTCTTTAAGAAATCATTCTCTTAAACACATTTATTTGGGTCAAAACGAATGTTACGTAAAACATCGTTACGACAACCCAAAATCACTAGTATAGGGATTCTAGCTTAAATATATATATAAATCCCAATACAATATAAAACATTTCCTTTCGGAAATCATTTACTATAACAATAGTATTATAGTCCACCATTTCCTTCTATTTCTCAAAAACGTCTATTTCAACAATAAATGTTGAAATCCATGATTTCGATACTTAACACATTTTAAAACATCTTTAAATCATTTTAATTCTATTTTAAACATCACTTTTCCAAAATATTTCTTTAATATATTATTCACTGTCCAAAATCGTGGATATATTTCATTAACCAAATTCAATTTCTACATATCCTATTTAAAGGATTATCCACTGTCCAAAATCGTGGATATATTTCCTTTAATAAGCTATAATAATTAACTTATCAAAATAAGTTGTTTTCGGATTTATAAAACAACGTTTATAAATTCCATTTATATTTTATGGCAACTTCAACTTTTAAAATCACTTTATTAACAAATTCTATCCATATTCCATTTACACGCAAAAATCCAATTTATAAGTTAATTACTTATAAATCTTTTATTTTATAAAATCTATTCATTTTATAACTTCACAATTTATAAAACTGTGAATTTCATTCACTTATGAAATCCATTTATATTCCATTTTAATACTTATAAAAACTTGTTTTATAATTCCAATATTTTTAACTTATAAATATCGATTTTATAAATATTTTATATAAATCATTTATAATAATTCAAAAATCCCAATTTAAACCATTTTATAAATTTATCAACTATTTATCTAAAAAATCACATTTTGGTTATATTTCTCAAAAATCATAATTTTTATAACATATAAATTACAACGTTTTATTCATTTAAAATGAATCAATTCCAAAACTAGATTTTATTATGAATTCTCACCTTAAATTTTCAAAAATCAAATTTTATTTATTTTCGGCATCTAACGATACCAAAATATATTCGGCTAAAATTTAGCCTTTAACGATTCCAATCACAAAGATAATCACGCAGATTATAAATAGATCAATAAATAGATCAACACACAACATTGAAACCAATTCAATCATTTGAGGAATCCAGTTGGATCCCACCAACCTGTTTCCCTGCATCCAAAGGTGTTAGCACAATACCAATTTCGCTTCAACACGAAATATCGCAGTATATGGGATTTATAAAATACTATCCGCTATTATGTGGCGCAATAGGGTCTCATCCGCTATATAATGCGGGAAATCAACTCCAAGTACATAAATAATACCAATTTCACTTTGCAGTGAAATATTCGCGGTATATGTTTTTAATAAATAACATCCGCTTACTAACGACGTATAATGTCTATTTTAACAATCAATAGATAATAATTTATCATCCAATCAAACAATCAACAATTTTAAATCTAACTATTTAAAATTTGAATCGAAACCGGTTCGATTGAGTGAGAAGTTCTCACCTTGATTTCAATTCCGTTTCAGCGTTTTATTTCGAATAAAATTAAACGGACGTTTAATTTTAACCGAAATTTTCACTAGCTCCAAACGACTCCAAACTAGCTCCATTGCATAGTGCTCGACGAAACGAAGCCAACGCAACTTGTTTTGTAATTTTCCGACCTCGTATGAAAGAGATACAATGTTTTAAAGATTGAATAAATTACTTTATACAAATATTTACAATTTTATTTTATTTTTATACTCGACCCATCCTGGACGCACGATTTGCTTTCTCTCATCAGGCCCGCTCGCATGCGTTCTTCTCTCCAGGTGATGAATTACGAAACCGAACCCATCAATGCCCATTTAGGGTTGACTATCGCGACCCCAACCAACCCCTAGAACATGATCAGGGACCGCCATCGAGTAGCCTTACGTCGCCTTCACCCTTGCCCCGAGCATCTCGAAGCTCGGCCCCATCCTCTCCCCGAGATTCATGCTCGAACCACGCACGAACGCGACCACCTAGCTCCCACTCCGTCGCTCCAAATCACAACCGTTGGATATGTCGTATTCATCGAGCTCTACACTTTTCTAGTTGGAGGTTTCTTGTAATTGTTGATAGATTGAGAGATTTGGAGGGGGAAAGATGATAGATTTTCGACCATACATCTGAAAATGGCGGCTAGGCTGTTGAAAATTAGGGTTTGGCAATTGAAATGAATAAAGGCTCCTTTTATAGAAAACCGACGAAGCACTATTCATCCCGGATTTTTCAAACTCCAAATCTCGCGCGGTGACTGGCGTTTCTAGGGTTTACCCCGCGTTCCGGACACAATGGAACATGTTTTGGAAGCTAATTCGATCATATGTGAGAGTTACGGATATAAACAATCAAATTCAAATTAAATCGATTTAAACCAATTCCTATGTGTTTTGGCTTGCCCCGGACAAACGGTAAATCCGATTGACATGAAATTTGAAACCTTACAATAATATCACATTACGGATCCGATGAAACTGGTTTCATCAAAACCCGAGACTGTTTGAAAAATGACTATTTTAACTCGCTAAATTAATATTAAAACAATTTC
The DNA here is from genome assembly GCA_030765085.1 of Allium cepa. Classification (NCBI taxonomy): domain Eukaryota; kingdom Viridiplantae; phylum Streptophyta; class Magnoliopsida; order Asparagales; family Amaryllidaceae; genus Allium; species Allium cepa. The sequence goes on from CM060928.1 coordinate 882,559,567, forward strand.
GATGCGTTTCGAGCTGCCACGGTCAAACAAAAACTCCGATTGCTACGAAAATTGAAATCCAATAATAACAAACTATTACGGATCCAATGGAACTAGTTTCGTCCAATTCTGAGTCTATTCGAAAAATGGCTAATTTCACTAGTCGATAAAATATTAAAATATTCAATTTTCATAAATTAACTTTAAATTCAATTTTAAAAGTTCTATAATGTTATTCTAACTTAAATATGATAAAATAAAATTTTCCAAATCATTTTCAATCATATTAACTCGATTTCCAATTATTTCTGTATTTTCAAATATTAAATTATCGATTTAATTATCCAATTAAATACAATTATTCGAAATATAAACTATTCGACTTATAAATTTTACTTATTAATATTTAAATTCAATTAAATATTCATATTTTAATTAAAAAAAAAATTCTGGGTCATTACACATTCTTACCCGTTTCACCACACTTTGCTACTCTTAGTTCTACAACGTAACATTCCATTCTTGCGCTCTGGTCTCCTTTAACTGATCCCAAACCCGTTCTCCGTGGGAAACTTCATCACCAATCATCAAGAAGCCAGTGCTATTCTAAATCAGCAAGGGTTCCTAATATCTACTAAGACCTGATGTACCATTGTCAATTTAATTCCAATGTTACCAAATCGGCAATGATACAATGTGGGTTCGAAAGTTGGCACTTAGCTTCCATTAGCATCCCTATTCCTAAATAAGATATCATCAGTTATCATCTTTTTCTGCTAAGCTGGAGCTCTGTATTCTACAACAAAGCAATCCTTATATGGTACGCGCTTTATCGGGCACTCACACTGTAATATCCCCCTACTTGGAGGCTCAAAACTAATAGCTATGGATGTTGTAGTCATCCATGGTTATTAGTCCTGGGTGACCAAATATGCGACATTAGATACATTGATACACAAAAACACAAGAAAATGGAAAAAAAAATTAAACAGCAAATAAATTCCACATTCCATTTCAAAATATTCCAAATTGATTACATAATTCCAGTTTGCAGACCACGTTCAGATAACGTATAATTTTTACAAAATACACCAAGAGCGACATATAATGATGCCACTTTGGTAGATCGAAGTATATAGATGGGCAAGAAAACAATTTGCCATTACAACAAAACACACAGTGAAAATAAAAGAAATCTAATAACAAGCTTCCCTCTTGCACGTTCTCGAAAGCTCTATTCATCTAAATGAATACCTAGAAACCCTAACTCTCAATTAACTCAAATTCAATTGACTACCCGAGAGTTTAAGGGGGAAAACAAAAACTTCGAATCATACGTAAAGCCTGGTATGAATAATAATTTACCATCTCAAACCATTTAGAGTGAGACTACGCCGCTTAGCGAAATGGGTTTTCCCCTTACTAGTATCCTAAAACATTTATAAAATCATATATTATGCTCTTGAATCCACAATGGTTAAAGCATAGTATTTCAAAAAATTTACGATGATATGCAAAATAAGTAAGTCAAATCTGGATTATCCATCCCCATTCATTCTGACTATCTGTCTCAATTATAGTTTCTAGGACTACTATTAACCTGTTAAATGCTTATGGACTATCTATCCAATATCATAGTTTTCATGGGATCACTAAGAACCTATTGGTAACTCCAATATATTATCTCTTATCCTAGTTTACATGGGCTAACTAGGAACCTATTGACTGACGATCAATATCTTAATTCGGATATAGTTTTCATGAGCTAACTATAAACCTACCGTCCCGTACCAGTATCAAATCATAGTTTTCATGGGCTGACTATGAACCTATTGGACCTTGCCAACATCTTTAATTATGATTTTAACATCTGTTAAGTTATATTCACTATCGGATCAACCTAACCGGTTCTTCAGCCCTTTCCCCAAATTATAGCTATGGGATAATAACAATGTGAATAACATTCCCAAATTCTTCATTTATGCCATGGTTTTCCCTTAAAAATGAGAATGGGTTATTTGTTTTAAAACCTTAAAACATCACTTTTGAAACCACTGGATGACCTCCTTCAAAAGCATAAAGGACCTCTTTTCAAAATTCTTAAGTATATCATTTGGGTCAAAATGGTTATACATGAGAGTATCTCTTTTGAAACCAACTAAATTAAATTTGGGGAAAAGTCAATGGTGTCAGAACCATCTTAGCCGAAAGCAAAGACCTTTAAAAGTTAAAACTTCGAAGGGCAGAGTCGAAACCCTCTTTCGACTCCATCGCCTTCGAAACACCCAACATTTTTCAAAAGCAATTAGGTAGTGGCTTAACCTAGATAAAAGCAAGGATAACCTTTGAAAGGCATTGATGACTTCAATACTTTCAAAGGAAAGTGGTGGCAAGGTTTCGAATAGGTCGAAACCAATCCTTTCGAGAGCTCTTATTTTAAAGTAAAAGGCACCCCTTCGAAAGCTAGTGCTGTAACATAACATGACGACCTTCTTCAGAGGCTATTTATAAAACCCTTTCGAAAGCATATGTTTCAACTATGTCGAAGGCTTTAAGTAAAACAAGGCAAGCCTTTAACTTTTGAAAACAAAGCAGGGTTTCTAGCTCATTGGAAGCTTTCCTTTAGACACCAAGGCCTCTTCCATCCTTCCAATCTACCGCGCACCATAAGGTGATGCCTTGTGTATTGGTTTCGACTATGATGGTTTCGGCTAAGTAGGTTTCGACTAAGATGGGATGGAATCATTGGAGTCAAAAGGGTTGTTATTTGAGGTGGAACACCTTTTTCTAAATAAAAGACTGAAACGTTGCTACTTTTAGTAATTGCTTTATAACAATTTGCCTATTTGTAAATCATTCATTGGCTGCCACAAAACTTTTCTGATAATTTACAAGCAAAAATTACCACGTTAATTAGATCTAAACCAAAACTTTATAACGTGAAACCCTTCCAAATGAAAAAAGTAATATTTGTAGAAAAGTCCCTTTTTAAAATAATTTACTTTCCCTAATAAATCAATTCGGAAAAATCCAAAAAATCATAGAAATTAGATTTCATCATGCAATAAACATATTGAAAATTTAGACCAAATTTTTTCCTAAAATATTTAGAATAAATTTTAAACCCAATTTCAACACGTTTATCATCAAAAATTCAAAGTAAAATTTCCATAGCTTGGAAAATTCAAAAATTAAAACTCATCTCCAAAACCATGTTGTATTTAACATAAAAAAATTCCATGGCATTTTAAAACCAATAACCCATGGTTTTACCGCTAAATCCGTACGATTTCATGTACAAATAAATTTGTTAAATCAAACAATTCATAAATTTAGCATATTATCATCCAATATATCATAGAAACAAGATAAATACTCAAATCCGAAATCATATGATTATAAAACCAAAAAGAGATGGAACGAATTATTATTCACCTTAGATAAGGAATTTGAGATTTATTGTTGATTAATCCTCCCTAGCTTTTGATCTTTAGCTTTAGATTGTTATTTCTCTTTTCCTCCTTGTTAATGGCCGGCTAGCTTAGGGCTTTTGCGTTTTATTTTTGATCTGAAAAAAATGAACGTGAATGGACGATAGTGAGAATGTATAGCTGTGCATAATAGATTGGCTAATTTACTAATATGCCCATGTGTAATTTACCTTATCTTACCTACGCAGTCTTCCCTAAACAGTCATTCGTATCTACTCCGCATCGAAGTTTGTTTGATTTTCACTTCGCTTTATAAAATTAGTAAACTTCATATTCATAATGTATTTAAACCAAAACTTTTATCTTTGAGAATATAATCTTTGAAACTTTTTAAGAAATCAAACAATTTCTTGGTTTCCAAAATGGAGCCATAAAAAGCTCCTTATTTTAATCAACTTTAACTATAGGTATCGTTACTTTTAAAACTATGTTTTTGGATTTATGAAATAAGTTTGTTTGTTAAGTTCAAAAATCAACGTTAGCAATCTAATTTAGAAATATCTTTTCCTTAAAACAATATATTATTTCCTTTTTTCAAATAGTAAGAGTCAAGTTTTTATTAAATGAATAGTCATCAAATCAACTTTCCCTTTAAGGCCTCCCTTTTTTTTTCAACAGAGATTTTACTTTAAAAAATTAGAATTTTTAACTCAAACCATTTATTAAGTTTTGCATTCAAAAACTCAATGTTATACCAAACCATTTTCAGAAATGCGTTATTACCATGTTTCTAAAATATCTTTTATTCACGCTATTTTCACATTCAAACTTAGTGGAGATTCTAATAGCATATGAGGGATCTTTTAAAGGATATATGCAATTACTACACATATTTGTGGAAACTACCAATTTTTTTCCTGTTAGTTTTCTATATTGTTTTTAGTTGGATTACTAACATTATTTCAATATAAATTCATAAAATTGTTTTTATCTATATCTCCTAATATTTGTACTATTTAAATTCCTTCTACCTAAATTGCCCTGATCTAAATTTCTCTTTCTTATATAGCTCTTGTTCTCTTTTATTTAATTTCATCATTGGATCATTACAGTGCAATCTTATACTGCTTTAGCCATTGTGCTTTTCTCTATTAACATGAAACTATTTACTTTTTGTGTATAAATCAATTTTAGTATTTTTTCTCTGTGTTTTCCTTTACAAGAATATTCTTCCTGTCTTCATTATCGGGCATACTTACCATTCCATTCTCTTTACTCCATTTTAAAACAAATACCATTTCCATTTATCCACACCTTAAAAATAATTTTAAAACATCGAATTTACAGAAATAAAAAAATCATCGAGCCAAACATACGCTTTATTTTCCATTTCTTTCAAAAAGGAAAGGCTCCTTTATCAAAAACCCTAAAATTGGAATATTAGTCTAGTCAGTTTTAAGTTTTAACTAGAAATTTACTTAAAATTTCATAAATTTTCTAGTTTTTCAAGAATCTATTTTTAAAGGATATTTTATATGGTGAAAAATTTAGTATTTACTTACTTTTCAAAAATAACAAGTTTTCAGTGATAGGGTCCTTTTATTTTTAAATAAATTATTTGAAAGCCATTTCAAATATTTCATGAAATTTACCTTTCTAATAAATTCTTTCACACAGGGTAGCACTTAGAAATGGATATTATTTGTCCTTTCTACTGAACTTTTCTTCTTTTCCAATTATTCTTAACCCGTCTTCATTAAGAACATATAAAACTCTAGTTATTATCTTATGGTGGTTAATGCGCTCATTCTTGTAGAAACTTGCTCATTCCTATTTATACTTTACCTTTGAAAAATTGCAACATATAGATTCTTACTTCTCATCCGTCTAGATGAGATGAACATAATCAATCGAAAATCCAGTGAAATCCACAATCATAGGATAGTCTAGGTCCAACAAAGGAGTCAAGTACCATCTAGCTTCAAAGACTCATCTATATGTCGTACTCATGCTCTTCTTAAGCCAATGTCTTAGGTATGGCCTATATCCCGTGGGGTAATACGGTTAAGTGTATAAATTTTACTCAATCTATTGTTCCAACTCACAGTCGCATTATCCATCTTTTCAAAATATGGTTGCAACTACTACTATTAGAACTTGTAGAGTTTGGCATGTTATATATATAATTATAGGTAAAATAAAAATATGTTCACTAAGTGTATCCTAATTCCTATGATCGAGCAACCTAAGATTTGATACCAGTTGTAAAAATCTGCATCATAATGGGCCTAATTTTTCGATTAAATCGAAAAACCCAAATCAATTAGGGTACGAATCGTCGGTATTGGTAACCTCTAATAAACATAATTGTACCAAAGAGTCATACATACGAACTCACCATAGAATAGTAAAATGTAATAAAACATATATACTCACTAAAGATACAACCTTGGATATCTAGTTGAATTGTCATTGCAGAGCATGAATGAGAAGACATGTCCACCTACCATTGCCTTCTTGTACTAAAATCATGTCTCTCTAAATCTGTCATGTGAGTTGTAATGAGAAGGGATCAGAACAACTTTTTGGTTGCTGGTAAATTGTATATTTTATCCATAACACTACTTTATGTTGTTTGGTTTCCATTTAGGTGTTAGGCCTACTGTTCATGGATTAGTCATTTAATTCCAAATGCACGTATAATATTTCCAACATACTCCGACATATAAGTATCTATATGCATAAGAAATATAAGTATCTATATGCATACCCTACTCTAAGGTATTAAATTTATATGCATAACCTACTCCAAGGTATAAGTATCTATTTGCGCATATATAGGCGTGTCATTGTACTTCCCCAAACAAAACCTCGATCACTTAATACTTCTTAAATAGGGAAGATCAAACTCAACGGCCATTTAATACATCAATCTTGAAGCGCCCCCTCCTCATATAACTATGGAGTATATTTGGTTCAATAACCCATCTCTCATTCAATCATATCCTAACAATGCGAGAGAAAGTACCTAGGTCACTTAAGATCTTTCAAATGGGAAATATGCAAACTCTCTAGTCATTTAATACCTAGACACTGGCAGACTCTCTAGCCATTTAAGACTTACCCAAGGCGATCCCCTCTAGTGACGTCCAAGCTGCCATCGTATAAATTCCCTTCTAGGTCACTTAACATCTCTTAGATATGTAAGAGGCAGACCCAACGACCAATTAATACATCAACCCTGAAGCCGACCTCCCCCAAGAGATTTTCACTAATGCACCAAAATGATAATTCCAACCATTTAATACTTCTTAAATATGGAAAAGGCAGACTCAACGGCCGTTTAGTACCTTAACCCCGTAGTAGACCCTACCTGGAATCACCCCAAAACCATACAAGAACGTATATCCCCATAGGTCCTATAGTTGGGGATGCCCGCATCAGTAGTATATATACACAGCTATTGATAGCCCCTTGAGGAGGGCAGACTTCCGTTAGTAACTGTAATGACCTAGTATCCTAACCCATACTAAACCAAGTCATTTATGATTAAGGTAAATATTAGGCTAGGCCCTCTAATTCATACCCAACGCAAAGGTATTATTGAGGCTATATAACTTCAACTATTGAAATTATTATGGCTCTTAAGTTTATTATTTATTCATATTCAATTGTTTACTTGCTATGACTTCTTATTGTTTTAAACATTTGTTGCCTTTGTTTATCCTTCCCATTGATGTTATTAATGACATTTATTTATCATGCTTATTTAATTTCCTTTACCATTATAATATTCGGCCTCTGTAATTAAATTCATTAAATGGGTTTATACCCAGATTGGCTTGATTATTGTAACTTTTCATTAACTCCCTAATTTGTTGCACTATTCATATTTTAGCGTTTTATTTATAATCAATATGATAATGTACAATAATTTGCATGTTACCATATGTATTAATGTTGCAACAGATGTTTATTTACTTATTTCTTAAACTTATACTTTATATATATGCATATTTATTAATTTGGTAAATAGGATTATTTATATTTCTATTTATAACTTTTTAGTTTCTACACTTATGGATTTCTAAAAATACACTTAGGTGTAAATTTCCTAGAAATATTTATTTCTACATCTTAATGCATTGGAATTGTATCTTTCTCAAGAAGTAAACATTACCATTGCAAATTTGCACAAACTACCAAAAGTGGGATTGTGCTGCATTTGTAATTATAAGAAATTATCTCCTTTTATTTTTATTGAAATAAACAATGGAAACTACAGAAAACATCTCTACTATGCACATGTCTTTTCTTTGGACATATGAATATTTCTTGTTATTTCAAAAGACGCATTTTTCATATATAACTGTGAAGCGAGACAGTTTATGGAAATTTCACATGGAAATTATTACAACTAGATTGTACATTCTACAATTAAAATGATAAATGTAACAACCCGGATTTTGCGATTACCTGTTAATAGCAATAATAATAAATTATAATGAGATTATAATTTAATAATCAAGAAATAAATATATTTGGGGAAAGGTAATTTAAATATATTGTCTGAGTTTAATCTAAAATTTGGGTTTTTTGGAATTTACTTGGGGAAAATTTGAGAAAAAGGGTTGTTTAATCATTTGAAAATGATTAAATATAGAGTTTGGAGAAAAATATATTTAGTTACGAGTAAACTTAAGGAAAATAAATTTAAATGATGAGTTTGAGGTTAAATTTGAATTAAACGAAAGGTTGGGGATATAAATTGAGCTTCAAATTCAATATTTGAATTTGAATAAAAAATTTAAAATGGGAAATATTTTTTTTAGAAAACTTGATAATGTGTAAAATTGTGATAAAATAGAAATTTATAAAATTCCTATGGGTTATATTGCAATAAAAGTGAAAACAGTGAATTTGGAGAAAAATAGTGTTTTTCTAAACATAATTGAGTTAAAAATAAATGTTAAACAAGTAAATATTGTTTGAAAAAATTTGTTTGAGTGTCTAAATAATTTTATTATGGTTTTACATTTATTTGTGATAAACTAAAATAGTTTGGATAATTTTAATGTTGAAATTTGTTAATTTTGTACAAATAAAATTCAAATTTAACAGTATTTGTAAAAATGGAAATTTATGATGTAAATATGTCAAAATGGTGTTAAAAATGATTAAAATAGTTTTTAATATGATTGTGTAGTTTTTACAAAGCTCAAACATTTCAAAATTTGTTCATAAGTTGATAAAATAGTGTAATATGTAGACAAATTTGTACCAAGTGTTGTTTTTAGTCTAATTAATCAAACACCTCTTCACACTTAAGCTTAATGGACCATAATTAAGCCCATAACTAAGCATTAGCTAAGAAAGGTCTGGAGAAAAATGTTTTGTACGTTCATTTGCTCAGAAACTTATTCTTCTCCATTCCTACAAACTAACAGTAAAAGAGAAACCCTAATTCCTCCCCAAAATCCTAAGCTAAACCCTTGCAAACCTAATCAAAATTGATAGGAAATTGATAGCTTTCAAACCTACAGGTAATCTCTACAAGATTCATGGAATTATTTCATCCAAAATCATGTTTTTGTTGGTTATTCCCATCTTGTTGTTTGCATGTTACAGCAAACTAATTTATAGGTGATTTCTAAGCTTCTTGAGTGGAAAAGTTGTTGTCTTCTTCAAATTGCTTGCTGCAAATCGCTAATTTTTGCTGGTAATTCAAGGTGAGAGTTCCCTCACACATTCTAGCTTGTTTCATGTTTCTTAGAGATGAATTAGTTTGTTTAATTTGCAAATTCATTTGCTGTAACGTTGATTTTCTAAGCTGCTGCAAACATGGTCTGAGTCCATGTTTGAGACAGCGTATCTCTTTCGTTTCCTATCGATATTCGTTGATTCTTTTTGCAGTTAAAATAAAAAGTGTTATACTATGTGCATGCCAATTTTCAACTTAATCTGAGCTCGTTTGGCCTTCTGTTTCATGCCTGAAAGTTGAACCCGAGATGGGTTTCAGCCCTGTACATTTTCTTATTTTTCAACTGTTGCAAACACTGTCTGGATTCAATTTTGATACCTCATAAATTCCTCATATTTTATCCAAATTGCATGACTCTTTTTTTTGTTTGAAAGATAGAGGTTTCTACTATATGCATACCAAATTTCAGGTCATTTTGTCTTAGATAGATTATAGAAATATGTTACCAAAGTTTGACCTGAACCATGTTTTTGCCCAGAGTTTTACAGTCAAAACACTGTCTGGGTTCAACTTTGTGACATCATAACTTCCTTAAATTTTTTTCCACATTGCATGATTATTATTATTTTTGAAAGATGAAGTTTTGTACTACATTCTCACCAATTTTGTGATCAATCTGATGCAATCTGGACCTCTGTTTCATGCCTGGAAGTTGAACCCATGAGGATTTTCAGGCCTGTGCATTTTGGTTTTCGAACTGTTGCAAACATGGCCTGAGTGCATGCTTGAAACAGTGTAGCTTTTTCATTTTCAGTCGGAATCGATGGTTCTTTTTTTGTTTAAAAGAAGAAGTTCTCTAGTTTGTGTGGACCAATTTTTTAGTTCAATCAAACATAGTTCGGCCACCTATTTTATGTCCGCAATTTGAACCCAAAAAAGATTTTAGACTTGGTATTATTTGACCAAGTGTTTTTGTCCTTTTTTTGGTCCGATTTTTGACATTTACTTCTGTTTTTGTGATATTTTTGAAGTATTTTGAGGGTTATGATGCCTACCAATAGGTTAGCCCAGTTTTGATGAATTCAAAATTCAAAGTTTGAATTATTTGAGTTTAATTTGAATTTAAATTTGAATTTCGGTTAGAGTGGAATTTTGCTTGTTTTTGGTCGTTTTCGAGCACGGTTTTCTCCAATTCTTTTTGAAATGATTTTTAAAATTTTAGGGGATTTAAAAATAATTATTATATAATATTTTAAAGTATTTTCAAGTATAAAACCTATTTATTCTTTATAATAAGGGAAATTTTCAAATATGGTTTTCAAATGGTTTTCGAAATCGGTTTTCAAAGCTCATTTTGAAGGTAAATTATTTTCTATAAAAATTACATATTTTTGCACTGTCGAGCGAATGAGAAAGAGAGTTAAATGATTGGGTAAAATGCGTAGTATGGGATACGTGCGTTTATCCTTTCGGTTAATTCCTAACTTGTCTGTTTGATCGTTTTGGCCTACGGGTCTAGTTTACCGATGATATGAGGTGAACCTTTTACTGCTTTGAGTGTGAAATTTACTAGCGGTTAGTTAACCGTTTAGTGAGAACGGGTGGTATGGAACATATGTTAACACTTTTCGGGTTCCTTTCCGAGAGTTTGTGACACATTTGCCTGTTGGCGTGCCAGTACTGGACCTTTGGGTCATTTTCCATTGCGGCGTATTTGTCTTCGGACGTTTGCCATTGCGGCGTATTTGTCTTCGGACGTTTGCCATTGCGGCGTATTTGCCATTGCGGCGTATTTGTCTTTTGACGTTTGCCTTTGGGCGAGGTACCTATTATGTGAAATAGTACTCGGCAAAAAATAGCACGTGCAAAACCTTTTTGAGATGATTTTTACCCTTGTGTGTCATCATTTTAGAATCGGTCCTTTGAACCATTCGGTGGCGATTACTTAGGGATTTTTGGACTCTTGGGAGTTCCTTTGAGATTTTCATTGCCTACACTGGCGTGTTGAGATTTGCCTTTAGGTGTATATATATTGAGATTGCCTATTGGCGCTAGTTATGAGATTTGCCTTTTGGCATTGTATGAGATTTTTATTTCTTTTTCGACATTTGTCTTATGGCTTATGTCGAGATGGCTTTTGCTTATGTTTTCGTTAGAGTTGCCGATATGGCAGGTTCGGGAATTACTCTTTTAGGAGTTTACATTTTACTATTCCCTAAACCATTCTTATTGATTTATGATTGCCGATGGTATGAGGCATACTACATTTTAGCGACTCATGAGATTTTATGTTTTATGCTTACTGAAGCAATAGTGTTCTATCACCTAGTGTACCATATATGCCATACATGTTCTATATCCTCCATATGACTATAGTCTGCTTTCTTATGGTTTCTTCTTGTTTAAGAAGAATATCACTATGCTCTTATGCTCTATTATTCTACTATCACCTTTTACTGATTCGTTTAGCTAGACTGACACGTGTATTTTATACTCGGGTCAGACCGAGGTGTTTCAGGTTAGGTACTTTTGGACTTAGCATATTCTGCTTCTGCATGGACTATTCTGCTAGCTCTTTTTGTTATATCTTTTTGTGTAGTCCTTTTTGGTTTGCTACTCTAATATGTATATTCTTTTGACTCGTGTTTGTACTGTGGTCATCATACCACCTATGTGATGTATCATTTTGTATACTTTGTGATGTATCTGTGTATGTGTGTATCTATGGGATTATCTACTGTTCTGTGATGTGTTTTACATTTGAGTTATTGTATTTTGTTTTGATAGATCCTATAGCCACCTATGGCTTTGTATTAAGTATTTATTGGATATGTCAATCCACTTGAAATAAGAAAAAAAAATGGCATTGTCGACGTATTCAATAGATATTTAAGACATGGCTATAGATGGTCGCTCCTATCCAGCCCTATTCTCTGCATTAGCAGACAGTATTACCCAGTAATGCTCTTTGTTAATGTGGGTCTCGAGGTGGGGCGTTACAATAAAATATATAAATTTAAATCCCAAATCAAATTAAAGCATCTCCAATCAATGATTATTAAGTTTAACAATTTACAACCCAAATAGAAAAAATCTGGAATTATCTACATAATTCTATCAGTATTATGTTTCATAACTTTTAGGGTCAATTCTCCCTAACTTATGGATCTATGAAGTGTATATATATCATTTCATCAAAGTCAAACAGTTTCAATTTCAAGTTAGATTCATTTATTTAAACCAAAAAATTAACGATTTCCACATCGGCATAATAAGAAGATCGAATTTTAATGGTATATATAGTATTATGTAAATCACATAATTTCCTACTCACCTCATGGCTTTCAAATCTCCAGATCCAAATCCATTCTTCTTACTTAACTCATTTTTCTTTTCAATCAAAAATATGTGTTTATATATACCATTAGAATTCCATATCTTAGGGGAGATTTAAATTAAGTGGAGTTTAAATTTAAAATTTATAAATTTAGCTCTATCGCGAAGTTGATTCACTCCATTTCTTCTTCTCTTTTATTTTCTATCCTTCTTCATTATGCATATAGTATTTCTATAATTTCTAGAAATACCAAAGAAGGAAATTGACACTCAGTTTCGAAAATATGAGGAGAAAAGTGAGGGGCTATACCTGTTTTATAGGCACTTGAATCAATTTTGTATGTTAGACTATTGTTTATTCATCTGGGCTGTTAGGCCAAGGTTTAATCTACGCGGGCACCAACTTAACTAGTCGACCAACTATAGTAACAGGTTGACCGCTGGCGGTCGACCAACTACATTGAGTGGTTGACCGGTAGGGTCCAGTGATTAATTCCTCGACGTTATTAATATTTCCTTATTATTAATATTTATGTATTTATTTCACTTTGAATTATTATCGATCCAAAATCTTCAAATATTGATAACTTCTTCATTTGAACTCCTAACGCGAAGATTTATATATGAAAGTTGCACGGGAAGCGCTACGAACACAATGGTGCATGTTTTGCACCCAAATTCTAATGTTCGTACAAATTTCATTTTTGAACTTTAATAATTATTTATTAATTCTTTTTAATTAATTACTACTTATTTTGTGGAGTTCTATAACCAATTCCTATCTATCCTGAAAGTACTAGCAAACCATATTAATACAATTCATTAAAACATATATATCATCCATAAGCATTCATTTGACATGTATAATACATCCAAACAAGATTAACATGCAAAATTTAGCCTAGATCTAGTTTTGTATTAAATGATAATATGATCCAAATGAGGTTGAAAGCTCATTTAAAATCAAATCTAGTCTTTTTAAATTCAGTCCTAAACATTTTTAAGGGTTAATTAAAATTTAAAATTGTTTTAACATGAAAATCATGTTAGAAACATCACTTTTAACTATATAGACAAGCATAGAATAGTGAGCGATCAACAATCACTCACATAATACCTTAATTACCAACCAAATCTCCCAATCTAATATAAACAGTAACAAATCCAAATCCAAAGCACCAAAATGATGTATTTATGAACCGCCTTCACTACTTGCCCTTCTAATGATGAATTAGGCTAAGATTAGTAATGAAAAGAAGAACCTTTTGATGAAATAAGGGTTAACGGAGGTTTGAATTTATTTCGAGAAAGTGGGTAATGATTTAGATTTATCACATCTTCCCTAATTATTCCCAATTCTTGAACTTAATTAGTGGACCTAAACATCATTTAGTTTAATTGCCCCCTAATCTATCCAATAACAAATAGAACTTAAAACGGACATATCTCCTAAATGGTAAGTCATTTTCTCTATTATGATCACAGAAAGAGAAACCAAACCCTGATCTAATGGAAGTGGCTTCAGACCCTAATTCAACTCCTATCAAAAGTTATAGGTTTACAAGAATTTCTGGGTTCAAATGGTCCGATAAAAATTACAAAGGTGGAATATGTCCCTATTAGTCATTCTGCAAAGTCATAAAGGCATACGAACTCATATGTATTAAATAAGAATATTTTATGATGATTTGATATGTAAAATACAGATCATTACACTCCTTCCTTAGTAATTTCACCCTGGACGTCCCCAAATAAATCAAGGAATAGTCAATCATCGTTACCATGCATGCCGAATAATCATATGCAACCATCAAACACGCAGCTATGAAATCAATAGTATACGTAAACTTATCCAAGCATGCGAGGTACTAAACTATCCTATATGACATCATATGTGAAAGTAAATACAATTGATAGAAGGTCTTACCACAAAACGTGCTCCTGATATGTAGCACTCATGCTCTTCTTGGTTTCCCACATGCAATCACTTTCACTTCCACCCTACCGAACCTTCACTAACTCCACCGTCTTCTTCCAAAGCTGCTTCATATCACGTTTGACAATATGAATCGGCCTACGAGGTCTTAAAGCTTCTTCTTAAATCTTGATGTCATTAAGTTGATCCGATGTAATGGTCGCGCTTGAGTCATGCAAAAAACTTCCAAAAATGAGAAACATGGAATATATTGTGCATGCTCACCATCTTTTGAGGTAAGTAGACAATATATGCTAGATTCCCAATTCACTTTACTATTGAAAAAGGACCTATGAATCTCGGTACCAGTTTGCCTTTACTACTGAATCGAGTAAAAGTCTTTAATGGAGAAATCTTCATGAACAGCATATTATTGACAAAAAACTCTAAATCTCGACGTATCTTATCAACGTAGCTGTTCTGCCTATTCTAAGCAGCTTTCATTCATTGCTGAATGATCTTAATCTTCTCTGAGGTCTCTCGAATCATATCTAGCCAAAGTATCAGTTTTTCATCTTCTTCCAACTAACATGAAGGAGAATTACACAGTCGGTCATACAATTCTTCATACAATGCCACACTGATACTAAACTGATAACTCTTTTTGTATGTGAACTCCACCTAATGCTAGTGATCGTTCCATGAGCCATTGAAATTGATTATACAAGCTCACAAGAGATCCTCCGTTATATGATTCACACTCTCGGTCTACCTTAGGTTTGCAGTGATAAGCTGTATTGAGATACAGCTCTATCCCTAACACCTCTTGTAATCTCTTCCAAAATCTAATAGTGAATAAAGGGTCTCGATCACTCATAATGTTCTTCGGCACACCATGGAATCACACAACTCATTTCACATACAGCTCAGCCAATTTAGAAGCCATTCTACTACACTTGATGGCTATAAATCGAGCACTCTTCGTCTATCTATCGACTATGACCCAAATACTATCATACCCTACATTGGTCCTCGGTAGTCCATCGACGAAGTCCATCGAAAATTGTTCCCATTTTAAATCAAGAACTTTGAGTGGTTGCATTAATCGGCTCGGCTTTTTCCTCTCTGCTTTTACCAATTTACAGTTCATATACTTCAAGATGAATGTTCCGACATCCTACTTCATCCCCTCATAATACGTTTGCTTCATATCATGGTACATCTTATTAGCATCGAGATGTATAGTCAACCTAGAATGATATCATTCTCATAGGACCTATTCACATAATCCATCAACATTGGGAATAAACAATCTCCTATCCTTGTAGAGCCAACCATCTCAATCGAGTCCTTCTGCTTCATCTCCTCAGATCTACTCCTCTTTCTATCCTTTTCATTATCTTTGTTGGTCTAGCATTTTGCCTCTGACTAGTATCGATGTGCTCAATCAAGTAGATCTGATGCTCAAGCAAGCCAACAACCCTGGCTCCATTCATAGTGAGGTCTGAAGTCATAGCCAAAAATACACTCCAACTGCTTTTGCTCTAGAAACATCGCCTCCAAGCTAGCATGTCTTCTACTCAAAGCACTGGCGATCACATTTCCCTTATCTAGCGTATAGGAAATGCTAAAGTCGTAAGAGGCTAGAAACTCTAATCGTCGCTGCTGACGAAGGTTGAGGTCCTTCTTGGAGAAAAGGTACTTTAAGGATTTATGGTTCACGAATAACTCAAACCTTTATCCTAATAGATACTTCCTCCAAATATTCAAAGCAAATACTATCACCGCCCAACTCCAAATCATGGGTAGGGTACTTACTCTCGTGCGGTTTCAACTGCCAACAAACCTAAGTGACAAACTTACCTCTTTTCATCTGCACAGCGGCCAATCTAGTACCACAAGCATCAGTATATAACATAATCTCCTCAATCTTGCTTGGAATGATCAATACCGGTACACTCATCAACCTCTCTTGTAGACTCACAAATGCATGCTCACACTTTGTGTCCCAAATAAAGGTCTGATTTTTCTTCATCAAGTTGGTCAACCGTGTTGCTACCATTGAGAATTCCTTAATAAAACTTCTATAGTATCCCACCGATCCTAGGAAGCTTCTCACATCGGTTGCACTGATGGTTTGGTTCTAATACTAAACCGCTACAATCTTTGCGTGATCTACTGTAATGCCCTACTCAGAAATGAAATGATCCAAGAATCTCACTTCTCTCATCCAGAAGTGACACTT
The DNA here is from genome assembly GCA_030765085.1 of Allium cepa. Lineage (NCBI taxonomy): Eukaryota > Viridiplantae > Streptophyta > Magnoliopsida > Asparagales > Amaryllidaceae > Allium > Allium cepa. Next base: position 882,576,174 of record CM060928.1, read on the forward strand.
CGAAAACTTTGATCTCAACCTATGCTTCCTTAACACTTCAAGCACAATCCTCAAGTGCATCTTATGTTCCTACTCAATCCTAGAATAGGCCAAAATATCATCCATAAGCATAAGCACGGACTTGTTTAGTTGATCCTAGAAGACACTGTTTATGAAATCAATAAGTATATCGAAGCATTGGTTAGCCCGAATGACATAACCAACCACTTATAGAAACTAGATGGCATATAAAATACGGTAATTGGCACACTCATCTTTGCCACTCTTAACTGGTGAAACCCTATTGCAAGATCCAATTGAAAGGACACTTTCGCACCATGAAGTTGATCGAACAAGTCATCAATATGTGAGAGTGGATATTATTCTTCTGTGACAACTTATTCAACTCATAGTAATCCCCATACAACCTCAGAGAGCCATCCTTCTTAGTGGGGAATACTATGGGTGTACTCCATTTGATATACTCCTACGAATGAATCTTAGCCTCAATAGATCATTCACTTGCACCTCCAACTCCTACTCTTTGAGTGCCATACACCTCAAAGGCACAACTATCAGTCTGACATCCTTCACTAAGTCTATGTGAAACTCAACCTCTCAGTGTGGTGGTAATTTAGTCATCTTCTCAAGTATATCCAGAAACTCTCTAATAATAGGAATAGATCATAATTCATCATATAGGACCTCGAGTGAATACAGAAACCTAAGCATAACCCTATCCATTGGTTGGTAGCCAATTACTACCTTCCACCCTTCCTCAACCTAAATTATCCCCAACAGTTTCTCGCGGTCCACCACTACCTCATACGTTCTCAACCAGTCCATCCCCAAGATAATCCCCAACCTGAAGAATCCATAACAATGAAGCCACTAACAAAAGAGCATCCACGACTCGATCGGACCAAACCACGACAAATCATAAAAAGAATAATGGGGCCTCAAACATGGTTCATCACTACTAGTGGTCAACTATTTTGGGTCTCAATCCCAATCTATCTACTAGGTCACTAGATATAAAGGATAAGAAACGTTGGAGTCGAACAAAACACAAATAGAAAGCATACGTTAGTGATATTCTTCCCTTCCTCTTTCACCATGGGAACACTCGAGGAAGTCAGGACAACATCCAAAATTTATGCCTTCACCACCCGATTCTATGAAATTCTTCTACATATGTTCGAACTTACTGCAGTTATAACGATTCTTCTTCCCATTAACTTTGTAGTCACCAGTCAAGTGACCCTTATCCTTACAACCAATGCAGATAGGATCACACTTTGCCTTCTTTAGAGCGGTTTTCCTCTGAAACTGATTCCTCTTACCATTCCATTTCTTTTTACCTCTATTGCCATGTTGAGGTTTTGGCTCTTCCTTAACTATAGTAGACTTGGACTTAGGACACAAGCTCTTAGGTCGAAGGGCTTTCTATACTACCTTATAAAATGGCTCATTAATATGTCCCATAAATTGTTCCCTCAAGTAGCCATCCAAATCCATAAGCTGATTCTCATTCTTCTTTAAGGGAGTGTCGATGAAAGATGTCCCATATTTTGACAAGGCGTTGAACTCAGCAACATACTCGTAGACAGACATGGCTCTTTACTTCAAATCAGCAAACTTCCTAAACAACACTGATTTTTGAGCAGCTAGAATGAAATTCTCCTTGAATCGGGTTTTGTAAACTAATCCTTGGGAGTAACAACCCTAATAGCATTCCACCAGTTCAGGGCTCTTCCCTGAAGCTGTTGGAAAGCCAACCTCCTCCTCCTCAATGCATCATCCAGCTCGAGGTAATCAAAAATCCTTTCGCATATGTACAACCAATCATGCACTTCTATAGCCGATTCCATTCCTTTGAACGATTGAACACCAAGACTAGAAAATGTTAGTCCGTGAAATGATGGTTTTGATGAAAACAAACTTAGAATAGTTTATAAAATATAAATACTAACATTATAAGTTTAGATATATATGTATATGCAGGATTTAACCATCCAGGTACTAAGAAAGAAGACTGTACAGTATAGAGATTCAAGATATCAAGGTAGAAGACTCATGAGTATCAAGATTATCAAGATTTCAAAGTTAAGTATTTTTTACTATTAGGAATTTTGTTAAAACTCATAAAAGCACTGGCATCTTAAAATCCAATTTATTCGTGGAATGGAATCCACTTCGAGCATGTTAAAGGGATGGAACCCTAAGTAGGATGGAACCTACGAAAAATCTAGTGGAACATTGTTTTGTATTCGCTAACTTTTTATTCAAAATAATTTTTCAAAATTATATCCTACTTTCAAATTGTTTTCAAAACATTCCTTTTAAAAGATTCAAAACCCTCTATCCTAATTTTAAATAATTTTAGCCTCAAAATTATCTTTAATTTCAAAGTCAAATTACTCCGGATTTTAAATTATCTTTTAATATAACATATTTAACTTTTAAATATTTATACTTAGATTTAAAATAAAAAATTAGAGTTAAATTCTATATATATTATTCTCTATATTTACTTATGAATTTTAACTATATTCAAGTATATTTATAAAGTTTAAATTAGTTTTAATATAAGATAAAGGTTATTTTCAAAGAAAATCAAAACATCAAAAATTGCTTTGGGATGTCGACATGCCTATATATCCCATGTCGACATGGTGTCAGTTAAGTTCAAAATTTAAATTTCGAAAGAAGTGTCTATTCGCCATAACTCTTCACGAATGGACATGGTTGTTGTTCTTCTATAAATAGTGGTTAATTTCAACGAATTTCACATCAGATTTTCTAGTTTTTCACTCCTCTTCTTCTTCCACTTTTCTTAATACATATTCTTATCATTACTCTGCCGAAATCAACATTGAATCGAACTCGATTACTTCTAGTTTGATTCTCTATCACTCTCTCTACAAGATTCTCAGTGCTATTCAGAGTTATAGACTTCTTTGTAATCTATTAAGCGAGAAAAGGTGTGATTGTAGCCTTGAAAATCAATTAAGAAAGAAAAGGTGTGATTGTAACCTTGGTAAATCAATTGGGTAAATTTGTGGTCCAGAAATAAAGTATCTCTACCCAGAGGATCGAAATTCTGGAGGGTGTACCTCTTAGCCATGAAACCAAGGGTGTAATTGTACAATTGCTTTTGAAAGGAAATCCATACTTGTGTTGCGGGACTGGATGTAGGGTAACTTCGAACCAGTATAAAATCCGGTGTTTTCTTTCCTTTACTGCTTTTATTTTATTTCTGCATCTATGTTTGTTTCTGTGATCATATCTGTGTCTGTATATTGCATACATCGTTGTCTAAATTAACATAAATTAAAAAAGATTTAGTAATTCTTTATTAGCACTATTCACCCTCCTCTAGTGTTAATCCTAGCCTTAAGATCCATAATCCGCATTTCTCACAATTGATATCAAAGCGAGGTTTTCAAAGTTTCATAATCCGATTTTTGAAAAATTTTCAAAATAGCTACCAACACTGGTACTGTTACTAACATTAGTATCCCTGTCACTAATTCATTTGTAGAGGGTCAGTCTACTGTCAGACCACCACTTTTTAATGGCAGTAACTATGCATATTGGGCATGTAGGATGAAAATATATTTACAATCTATAGGATTAAACACCTGAAATATCACACAAGCTGAATATTCTGAACCTACAACTAATTTTGCACAGTGGACTACTGAGCAAAAGACTATTGCACAAAATAATTCTAAGGCAATGAATATTTTTTTTGTTCACTGGATAGAAATGAATTCAATAGAGTGTCAGTTTGTAATTCTACATATGAAATCTGGAAAACTTTGCAAGTTACTCACAAAGGAACAAGCAAAGTTAAACAAACCAAAATTTCCATGCTCACAAATCACTTTCAATTATTAAAAATGAATCCTAATGAGTCTATTTCAGATATGTATAGTAGATTTTAGGATATCATGCATTCTCTAATATCTTTGGAAAAGGACTATTCTGAAGAAGATCAAGTCAGAAATTTTTTAATTTCTCTAACTCCAGAATGGGACCAAAAAACACTTGCGATCGAAGAGGAAAATGACATCGGTACTTTAAAGATAGAAGAATTAATTGAAAATTTAATGTCGTGTGAAGTTCAAATGATTGGGAGAAGAGAAAGTAAAGCATCTGAAAAGAAATCAATGGCATTCAATGCATTAACCGATGGATCAGACTCAAACAGCGATAATGATGAAGAGATAGCCTTTATGACTAGAAATTTTAGGAAATTCCTGAAATACAGAAAGATGAATAATCTCAAGAGAAACAACTATAGGAATTCTGAAAATCAGAATGTAGTGCCAAATAATGACAAATGTTACAACTGTGATAAACTAGGCCACTTCAAAAGAGACTGTCCGTATCCAGATAGGCAAAATTCTCCTATGATCAATGATCCAGCAAAGAAACGGAAGCATGCATTTACTGCTACTCTAGATGACTCAGACTCGTCCTCAAGTGATGATGATCAGAAAACAGATAATTCGAATTTATGTTTCACTGTTGTTCATGACTCAGACGAATTCAATGAAATGACTCAGAAAAAGGTACACGTTTACAATACAGTTGGTTGAAATTGCTTGCTTAGAATTAGTTGCTTGATTGTTTGATTGATTTGTTTTGAATTGGTGTGTTGTTTGAATTTTAAAATTTATTACTATTTTTTTTATTTCATTATTTTATTATTATTTTTATTATTTTTTAATAGTATAACAATATTTTCTGAAATATACATGAAGTTTAATAATATTACAGATATATATATATGTATAGGCATTAATAATAATAATAATTATTATATATATTAGAGAACTTAGGAAAAATCAATTCATGGAAATTCAAAGGCATATGTCGACATGGTCCCCACCATGATGTCGACATGGGTGCCTGAATTTGAATTTCAAATTTTGAACTCAAACGTTTGAATTTTCCTCCACCTTTTCACTTCATTCAATTCTCTGAAAAGCTACTTTTTGACCAGAGAATATGTCCTTTGAGAATCTATTTATTCACTATCCTTTATCGTATCTTTTCACTCTCATTTTCAAATTCAAACTCTCGCTTCATAACTTAAAACTCTCTACTCTTAACTTTAATGGCTTCTTCAAGCAATCCCTCCACCATGAGAATTTCCAGAAAAAACAAAGAGCAATTATTCAATGATCCAGAGGCAATAAAAGCATACATCAATTATGCTAACTATGCCAAAGTCCATTCCGGAAAATTTGCTATTTTTCAAGATTTTTCTTCTTATGAACTTGATACTCTTTTTGCAAACAATGGAGTTCTTAGTCTTATTGATGCTTCTCAAAATGATTTTGTTTGCTATCCAAATCTTTTCAAAATTTTCTATGCTAATTTAAACCGTGGATTTTATCATGGAAATGAGGATGAAATTTGAAGTAGTGTCAAAGACACTAGAATTGTTTTGAATTGTGATCTTTTGGGTACTATTCTCAATTGCAAGTGTATGGGAATGGATCTTTCTATTTTTAAAATCGATGAAAATGATCGTGAGACATTTCATCACATTTTCGAAGGGATTGATAAATTTGAATTCAAAAATCGAAATTTTCGACCAAAGGCAAGAATTGTCAATCTTCTTTTGCAACATACTTTGATCCCAAGATCGGGGAATTTTAACAATCCTACTTCAAAAGTTTGCAAAGCCCTTTTTGTTATTTACGGAAATTATGACATAAATTGGGCTCAAGTTATTTTGGATGAACTTCGTCCTAAAAATCTTAAAATGGGTGAGAATATCTTATACCATGGAATTTATCTCACTCGGATTTTTAACTATTTTGGAGTGGATTTCAAAGGCGAAGAATTTGTTTCTAGAAAAGTTTTCAACCAGTCCAACATTTCGCTTATGAATTCCTTTGGTTTTTCAACCTTATGAGACCCTTGCCGAAAAAGAAGAGCGTTTGGCTCATGAGAAAATGGAAGAAGAGGAAGAGGAAGAAGAAGAAGAAGGGGATGAAATGGAAATTGAAGAAGAAGAAGGTGAAACCTCTTTGGAAAGCATTGACTATCCTTTTAATACATCCACCAAAACCCTTCTTAAAAACAAAAGGACGATTGTTGAGAACCAACGGATTCTTAAAAGATCGATTACTAAGAAGTTGGACAAAATTTCATCCAAGATGAACAAGTTCATTTCCAAAGTAGCAAGAAACTCGGACTATCTTCATCTTCATCGTCCTCTAACTAGTCTTATCTTTTCATATCTTGATGTATTTGTTTTAGTTTGCTTTATTTCGAATGTTCATGTAGTTTGTTGTATGCTTAATCGTTGTATTATTGTAGTATGCAATGAAATGAAATTTTCTTTCTGTTATCCATCTTATATTATCTCCAGAATAAATGTTAGTATAATATATATATATACACACACACGATTATTCACAAAATCAAATTAGTCATAATTTTTCACTGACCTATGTCGACATCCCCTATATGACCATGTCGACATGTACTGGTCAGAAATGACAATTGATTTTGAATTTGAAATTTGAATAACTAACAAATGTCTATTCATTTCAAATGAATTCTACACCTATAAATACCTGTTTCTTCCAGAATTCTTCACTGAAATTCATTTCTTATCATCTATATCCTTTATTTCTTTCAAAAATTCAACTATGGCTAATCCTATTCATAATCTATCCGAAAATCTTAAAGAAACTCTTAATTCATTCAAGAATATTCTCTCGTTTATTCTACAAAAGCAACGTCACTTAAAATTGAGTCAAATGCAAATGATCAAGGAACAAGAAAGGCACTTCGATGTGATACGATGGATGATCTCCTCTTTGCACAAGGATGATAACGAAGCACATCCTCCGACCTCTCTCAGAAATGACAGTGATAATTGGGATGCTATTAAGGCAGACCCAATCTTTGGAGAAGAAGGATGGGTGGAACTTCCATGTAACATTTGATTTTTATTTGTTTGCTTTGTTTGACTTGCTTGAATTGATTTGGTTTGGATTGATACTCTATGTGGATTGGTTCTTGATATCGGTTTGAAATTTACTGTATAAAACATATATATACATTGAAATGTATATAGACTTTGATTAGTTATCATGTTCATAAGTATAATTATTTCTTAATCTATATATTCCATTGTATAGTTCATCAATTCAGGTACTGAAGAATGAGGGGGAGTGAATTTTTTAGTTGATGACAAAGGGGGAGAAATATAAAATAGGGTAGTTAGGCATAGATTAAGGGGGAGTTATTAATTTTAGGGGAGTTATTAGGATAGAAGTAAAATTTTATAAACAAAGGTTGTCATCATCAAAAAGGGGGAGATTGTTAGTCCGTGAAATAATGGTTTCGATGACAACAACCTTATAATAGTTTATAAAATATAAATACTAACATTATAAGTTTAGATATATATGTATATGCAGGATTTAACCATGCAGGTACTAAGAAAGAAGACTGTACAGTATAGAGACTCAAGATATCAAGATAGAAGACTCATGAGTATCAAGATTATCAAGAGTTCAAGATTTCAAAGTTAAGTATTTTTTTATTATTAGTAATTTTGTTAAAACTCATAGAAAAGCAACCGCATCTTAAAATCCAATTTATTCGTGGATTGGAATCCACTTCGAGCCTGTTAAAGGGATGGAACCCTAAGTAGGATCGAACCTACGAAAAATCTAGTGGAACATTGTTTTGTATCCGCTAACTTTTTATTCAAAATGTTTTTTCAAAATTATATCTTGTTTTCAAAATGTTTTCAAAACTTTCCTTTTAAAAGATTCAAAACCCTCTATCTTGATTTTAAATAATTTTAGCCTCAAAATTATCTTTAATTTCAAAGTCAAATTACTCCTGATTTTAAACTATCTTTTAATATAATATATTTAACTTTTAAATATTTATACTTAGATTTAAAATATAAAATTAGAGTTAAATTCTATATATATTATTCTCTATGTTTACTTATGAATTTTAACTATATTCAAGTATATTTATAAAGTTTAAATTAGTTTTAATATAAGATAAAGGTTATTTTCAAAGAAAATCAAAACATCAAAAAATGCTTTGAGATGTCGACATGCCTATATAACCCATGTCGACATGTTGTCAGTTTAGTTCAAAATTTTAAATTTCAAAAGAAGTGTCTATTCGCCATAACTCTTCACGAATGGACATGGCTGTTGTTCTTCTATAAATAGGGGTTAGTTTCAATGAATTTCACATAAAATTTTCTGGTTTTTCACTCCTCTTCTTCTTCCACTTTTCTTAATACATATTCTTATAATTACTCTACCGAAATCAACATTGAATCGAACTCGATTACTTCTAGTTTGATTCTCTATCACTCTCTCTACAAGATTCTCAGTGTTATTCAGATTTATAGACTTCTTTGTAATCTATTAAGCGAGAAAAGGTGTGATTGTAGCCTTGAAAATCAATCAAGAAAGAAAAGGTGTGATTGTAGCCTTGGTAAATTAATTGGGTAAACTTGTGGTCCAGAAATCAAGTATCTCTACCCAGAGGATCGAAATTCTGGAGGGTGTACCTCGTAGCCTTGAAACCGAGGGTGTAATTGTACAACCGCTTTTGAAAGGAAATCCGTACTTGTGTTGCGAGACTGGATGTAGGGTAACTCCGAACTAGTATAAAATCCGGTGTGTTCTTTTCTTTACTGCTTTTATTTTATTTCTGCATCTATGTTTGTTTCTACGATCATATCTGTCCTGTATATTGCATACATCGATGTCTAAATTAACATAATTGAAAAAGATTTAGTAATTCTTTATTAACACTATTCACCCCCCCTCTAGTGTTAATCCTAGCCTTAAGATCTGTAGTCCGCATTTCTCACAATTGGTATCAAAGCGAGGTTTTCAAAGTTTCATAATCTGATTTTTGAAAAAAATTCAAAATGGCTACCAACACTGGTACTGTTACTAACACTATTATCCCTGTCACTAGTTCATCTGTAGAGGGTCAGTCTACTGTCAGACCACCACTTTTTAATGGCAATAACTATGCATGTTTGGCATGTAGGATGAAAATATATTTACAATCTATAGGATTAGACACTTGGAATATCACACAAACTGAATATTCTGAACCCACAACTAATTTTGCACAGTGGACTACTGAGCAAAAACTATTGCACAAAATAATTCTAAGGCAATGAATATTCTGTTTTGTTCACTAGATAGAAATGAATTCAATAGAGTGTCAGTTTGTAAGTCTATATATGAAATCTGGAAAACTTTGCAAGTTACTCATGAAGGAACAAGCAAAGTTAAACAGACCAAAATTTCCCTGATCACAAATCAGTTTCAATTATTTAAAATGAATCCTAATGAGTCTCTTTCAGATATATATATAGTAGATTTCAGGATATTGTGCATTCTCTAATATCTTTGGTAAAGGAATTTTCTAAAGAAGTCAGTCAGAAAATTTTTAAATTCTCTAACTCCAGAATGGAATCAAAAGACACTTGCGATCGAAGAGCAAATGACATCAGTACTTTAACGATAGAAGAATTAATTGGAAATCTAATGTTGTATGAAGTTCAAATGATCGGGAGAAGAGAAAGTAAAGCATCTGAAAAGAAATCAATGGTATTCAATGCATTAACCGATGGATCAGACTCAAACAACGATAATGATGAAGAGAAAGCCTTTATGACTAGAAATTTTAGGAAATTCCTGAAATACAGAAAGATGAATAATCTCAAGAGAAACAACTATAAGAATTCTAGAAATCAAAATGTAGTGCCAAATGATGACAAATGTTAGAACTGTGATAAACCAGGCCATTTCAAAAGAGACTGTCCGTATCCAGATAGGAAAAATTCTCCTATGATCAATGATCCAACAAAGAAACGGAAGCATACATTTACTGCTACTGTAGATGCTTCAGACTCATCCTCAAGTGATGATGATCAAAAAATAGATAATTCGAATTTGTGTTTCACGGCTGTTCATGACTCAGACGAATTCAAAGAAATGGACTCAGAAAAAGGTACACGTTTACAATACAATTGGTTGAAATTACTTGCTTAGAATTAGTTGCTTGATTGTTTGATTGATTTGATTTTGAATTGGTGTGTTGTTTGAATTTTAAAATTTATTTTCTATTTTTTATTATTAGTTCATTATTTTATTATTATTTTTATTATTTTTTAATAGTGTAATAATATTTTCTGAAATATACATGAAGTTTAATAATATTTCAGACATATATAGGCATTAATAAAAATAATAATATTTATATATATTAGAGAACTTAGGAAAAATCAATTCATGAAAATTCAAAGGCACATGTCAACATGGTCCCTACCATGATGTCGACATGGGTACCTGAATTTGAATTTCAAAATTTGAATTCAAATGTTTGAATTTCTCTCCACCTTTTCACTTCATTCAATTCTCTGAAAAGCTACTTTTTGACCAGAGAATATGTCCTTTGAGAATCTATTTATTCACTATCCTTTATCGTATCTTTTCACTCTCATTTTCAAATTCAAACTCTCTCTTCATAACGTCAAACTCTCTACTCTCAACTTTAATGGCTTCTTCAAGAAACCCCTCCACCATTAGAATTTCTAGAAAAATCAAAGAGCAATTATTCAATGATCCGGAGGCAATAAAAGCATACATCAATTATGCTAACTATGCCAAAGTCCATCCCAGAAAATTTGCTATTCTTCAAGATTTTTCTTCTTATGAACTTGATTCTCTCTTTGCAAGCAATGGAGTTATTAGTCTTATTAATGCTTCTCAAAATGATTTTGTTTGCTATCCAAATCTTGTCAAGATTTTCTATGCTAATTTAAACCATGGATTTTATCATGGAAATGAGGATGAAATTTGGGGTAGTGTCAAAGGCACTAGAATTGTATTGAATTGTGATCTTTTGGGTACCATTCTCAATTGCAAGTGTACGGGAATGGATCTTTCTAATTTTAAAATCGATGAAAATGATCGTGAGACATTTCATCACATTTTCGAAGGGATTGATAATTTTGAATTCAAAAATCGAAATTTTCGACCGAAGGTAAGAATTGTCAATCTTCTTTTGCAATATACTTTGACCCCAAGATCGGGGAATTTTAACAATCCTACTTCAAAAGTTTGCAAAGCTCCTTTTGCTATTTTTGAAAATTATGAAACAAATTGGGCTCAAGTTATTTTGGATGAACTTCGTCCTAAAAATCTTAAGATGGGTGAGAATACCTTCTACCATGGAATTTATCTCACTCGGATTTTTAACTATTTTGGAGTGGATTTCAAAGGCGAAGAATTTGTTTCTAGAAAAGTTTTCAACTATTCCAACATTTCGCTTATGAAAATTCCTTTTGTTTTTCAACCTTATGAGACCCTTTCCAAAAAAGAAGAATGTTTGGCTCATGAGGAAATGGAAGAAGAGGAAGAAGAAGAAGAAGGGGATGAAATGGAAATTGAAGAAGAAGAAGGCGAAACGTCTTTGGAAAGCATTGACTATCCTCCTAATCCATCAACCAAAACCCTTCTCAAAAACCAAAAGACGATTGTTGAGAATCAACGGATTCTTAAAAGATCCGTTAGTAAGAAGTTGGACAAAATTTCATCCAAGATGAACAGGTTCATTTCCAAAGTCAGCAAGAAACTTGGACTATCTTCATCTTCATCACGCTCTAACTAGTCATATCTTTTCATATCTTGATGTATTTGTTTTAGTTTGCTTTATTTCGAATGTTCATGTAGTTTGTTGTATGCTTAATCGTTGTATTATTGTAGTACGCAATGAAATGAAATTTTCTTTCTGTTATCTATCTTATATTATCTCCAGAATAAATGTTACTATAATATATAAATATATATATATATATGCACACAATTATTCACCAAATCAAATTAGTCATAATTTTTCACTGACCCATGTCGACATCCCCTATATGACCATGTCAACGTGTATTGGTCTGAAATGACAATTGATTCTGAATTTGAAATTTGAATAACTAACAAATCTCTATTCATTCCAAACGAATTTCTTCACCTATAAGTACCTGTTTCTTCCAGAATTCTTCACTAACATTCATTTCTTATCATCTATATCCTTTATTTCTTTCATAAATTCAACTATGGCTAATCCTATTCACAATTTATCCGAAAATCTTGAACAAACTCTTAATTCGTCCAAGAATATTCTCTCGTTTATTCTACGAAACCAGCGTCACTTAGAATTGAGTCAAATGCAGATGATCAAGGGACAAGAAAGGCACTTCGATGCAATACGATGGATGATCTCCTCTCTGCACAAGGATGATAACGAAGCACATCCTCCTGTCTCTCTCGCCAATGACAATGATAATCAGGATGTTATTAAGGCAGACCCAATCTTTGGAGAAGAAGGATGGGTGGAAGTTCCACGTTACGTTTGATTTTTATTTGTTTGCTTTGTTTGATTTGCTTGAATTGATTTGGTTTGGATTGATACTCCGTGTGGATTGGTTTCTTGATATTGGTTTGAAATTTGTTGTATAAAACAAATATGTACATTGAAACGTATATAGACTTTGATTAGTTATCATGTTCATAAGTATTATTATTTCTTAATCTATATATTCCGTTGTATAGTTTATCAATGCAGGTACTGAAGAATGATGGGGAGTGAATTTTTTTTGATGACAAAAGGGGAGAAATATAAAATAGGGTAGTTAGGCATAGATTAAGGGGGATTTATTAGTTTTAGGGGGAGTTATTACGATAGAAGTAAAATTTTATAAATAAAGGTTGTCATCATCAAAAATGGGGAGATTGTTAGTCCGTGAAATGATGGTTTTGATGACAACAACCTTAGAATAATTTATAAAATATAAATACTAAGATTATAAGTTTAGATATATATGTATATGCAGGATTGAACCATGCAAGTACTAAGAAAGAAGACTGTACAGTATAGAGATTCAAGATATCAAGATAGAAGACTCATGAGTATCAAGATTATCAAGAGTTCAAGATTTCAAAGTTAAGTATTTTTTTATTATTACGAATTCTGTTAAAACTCATAGAAAAGCACTGGCATCTTAAAATCCAATTTATTCGTGGAATGGAATCCACTTTGATCTTGTTAAGGAGATGGAACCCTAAGTAGTATGGAACCTACGAAAAATCTAGTGGAACATTGTTTTGTATCCGCTAACTTTTTATTCAAAATGATTTTTCAAAATTATATCCTGTTTTCAAAATGTTTTCAAAACTTTCCTTTTAAAAGATTCAAAACCCTCTATCTTGATTTTAAATAATTTTAGCCTCAAAATTATCTTTAATTTCAAAGTCAAATTACTCCTGATTTTAAACTATATTTTAATATAATATATTTAACTTTTAAATATTTATACTTAGATTTAAAATATAAAATTAGAGTTAAATTCTATATATATTATTCTCTATATTTACTTATGAATTTTAACTATATTCAAGTATATTTATAAAGTTTAAATTAGTTTTGATATAAGATAAAGGTTATTTTCAAAGAAAATCAAAACATCAAAAAATGCTATGGGATGTCGACATGCCTATATACCCCATGTCGACATGGTGTCAGTTGAGTTCAAACTTTAAATTTCAAAAGAAGTGTCTATTCGCTATAACTCTTCATGAATGGACATGGCTGTTGTTCTTCTTCTTCCACTTTTCTTAATACATATTCTTATCATTACTCTGCCGAAATCAACATTGAATCGAACTCGATTACTTCTAGTTTGATTCTCTATCACTCTCTCTACAAGATTCTCGGTGCTATTCAGAGTTATAAACTTCTTTGTAATCTATTAAGCGAGAAAAGGTGTGATTGTAGCCTTGACAATCAATCAAGAAAGAAAAGGTGTGATTGTAGCCTTGGTAAATCAATTGGGTAAACTTGTGTTCCGGAAATCAAGTATCTCTACCCAGAGGATCGAAATTCTGGAGAGTGTACCTCGTAGCCTTGAAACCGAGGGTGTAATTGTACAATTGCTTTTGAAAGGAAATCCATACTTGTGTTGCAGGACTGGATGTTGGTAACTCCAAACCAGTATAAAATCCGGTGTGTTCTTTCCTTTACTGCTTTTATTTTATTTCTGCATCTATGTTTGTTTCTGTGATCATATCTGTGTCTTTATATTGCATACGTTGGTGTCTAAATTAACATATATTGAAAAAGATTTAGTAATTCTTTATTAACACTATTCACCCCCCTCTAGTGTTAATCCTAGCCTTAAGATCCGTAATCCGAATTTCTCACAGAAAAGTCCTTATTCAACTTAGTGAAATCGACTTTGGACACTTGAACTCGAGCACCACCTCCTATGACAACATTCAGAGCAGTTTTTGGTATTTTGTAGCATGTTCACCATTATCGTGTTGAACATCGCCTGCAAGTCATGGTTAGCGGTCCTTGAACTTGCTCCTTCTTCTTCAATTCTAGAGATAGAGTTACAAGTAGTGTTTCTTATGTGCTAACTCATTCAAGATCTGTAATAAGAATGATCAGTCTCTCATTAAAAAACTACATAAGTAGTACTCATGTGTGTAATATGATTTACACACTATATATACTGTTGTATGATCTTGAAAATCAAAATATATAATAACTATGCTCTCTCTCTGTCGTGTCTGTATGCATCTTTGATTTAGTTTAGGGGATAACTCCTTCTTTGCCTCTACTAGATCACGTATCAACTTAGGTTAATCATATAACGTAAGCACCTATGTCAAATGTAATGACCGTTCTACACCTCCCGCATCCAATATAACTAAATAGTGTACTGTTGTGGTGCCTGGTTGATGTATGATTGTTTTCAAGAGTTGGAAAGAAATAAAACATCGTAGAACCTGTCATATATCTCATGGCACATTGAATAAAATATAATATACATCACATATATATAACAGGTGAGATAGTAATAGCTAAAATGAACCATAATACCATAGAACATAGGTTTACAAAGTTATACGAGATGATAATAAGTTTATACATTTGATTAAAAAAAAACTCAAACAGTGTCTAATATATAGTAGACGAACACTGTCTAGGCTTCCACTGTATAAGCATAAGTATCTATATATAATACAAAAAACCTCCATCTCACTCATTCTCTGCATTGCCATCGCATATCACCTAAACCTGCTACCTACTTTAATCATTTAAGAGTATCCAAGATAATAAAGAAACATTAAACATTGAGCTAGACAACAGTATTGTGTAAGCAATAAGAAATCTAAAAATATTATACAAGTAAATATAGTAAGGAATAAGGGTATACGAACCATACCCAACCTGCCCCTGCATCTAAAGAGTTAGCACATAACAAACATAATATGTTACTCTACTATCATCATAAAGGTCTACCGCATCCTAAGTACAATGTCATGTCCATGCCTCCACACCCACAATACCAATATCATAAGAGATCCCTGGACTGACAGTCTACTAACGTCTATTAGAAATGCAATTAAAGCAAACATAGAATCCAACAAACAATCCTTACTCTCACTCAACGTACTATGAATATATGATAATTCGTATGATGATTCCTATACTAGGGGTTAATAAAAAATTCTTGGTTTTTAGTGTACTCACTCACATGCTGACGCTAATACTGGACCCATTCCATCAGTCCAAGGTGTATGGATCCATTCTATCGATCTGAGATAGCCATTTCAAGTATCCAATGAGCGTCCTCACAATACCCCTACTTTCGAGTACATCAGGAAATTCTCTGAGTATCATGATCTATTGGCATTCATATTCGAACCCTTTCCTTGCTCCATCTTCTTTTTGTTCATCCCCAAGGAACCATTCTACATTCTTTTCTTTCCACGATAGAACCATTCAACATTCTATCCATGGTAACTCATTCCAGAACCCACCCTTTATGGACACTCTTAAGACTCCGTTCAACATCGAGCCATCATTGGCGAAACATAAACCTATTCACTATCGAGTTATCATCGTCAAAGTGTAAAAGCTATCATCCTTCATTATTCTACAACATCGCCGTCGAATACCAAGCGAAAAAATGATCACCTTAATCATGACTTGCATATCCCCTAAAGCATCCCTTGGAAGTTTGATCTTGTAACGTCCCGCCTTTTCATACGCTTTAAATCGACACACGTTCCAATTCAAACCATACGGAAGGGCGGATTGTTATGGGGTAAATAAGAAAAAGCAGGGAAAGAAAAACAAAATAGAATCTTGCCATGGAATGATAAAATATAATAATCAAATATACAGTTCATGAAGCTGTTTTATGAACTGTTGATTATATTTATACAATACATATCAGAGTTGCACATACCAACAAATAATAATCGATGTAGCGGAATACAGTGTAGTGGAACAATATAATATAAATAATATTAATAATGAAATCTTCGTCTTCGTCCTCCAGAAATAAAGTCTTCGATCCTTGAAATGCTCGGACTGACCCGAGCGAATTAAAAAAAACAAAACACTCGAGTCAGAACTAAAATATCTTATGTAAGTTAAATCAACTAAAATAAATATGAGTGTAACGGCATCGGAGATGTTTATGGGGTTTGACATCTCCTATCCAGTGTCTAACTTAAAAGATGTTTGGAATTCACATCTCCTAAGGATCCGTTAAACTATCTACTATGTAGTAATATACGCTATTATAATAATGTCTATAGTAAAGTATAATATACTGAAAATAGAGTTAAGGGGTTACCCATATATCCCTTAACACACTTTTATATTCCCATAATCTATACAGTACTGTAATCTCTCCCGTACTGGGCGTCGTCAGAGGGCACTCCATAGGTATGTTACAAAACAAAATCGTATAAGGCGCGCTAGGGTAGGTGACACGGTACAACTAGGCAATGCCAGGATAGATATGCCAATTACGCATTCGGGCTGGTGGTAACGCATAGCCGCAGCTACCGCCCACCTCAAACAAACACCCCCAAAATCAAAAAATAAAGGTGGCCACCGAATCAACCCAAAGTCATAGTATAGTATCGAAGAGATGTGTCCGATAAAGGGTGCAACCCCCTTGGCCCGAGAATCGCTCCTGTTTTAGCCACCTTATGCCAACTCACGGGAGTCGGGTCCACGTGTTTACCTCAAAGGAAACATCGCCACCATCCTACTTCATTCTAGAATCTCCACCACGTACACGGTTGTTAAAGTAGTTTTCGGAGTTGGCAGAGAGTATGACAACTTCCGATCCCGGTCTCTTCAACAAACAACCGTTATTATAACACCGCGGTCTTTTCAAAATAGTCTATACTTTAAAAACCAGAATAAAATATCCATTTCAAAACCATATAATTACGATACCACTTCCTCTTTTAAAAACCAAATCAATATGATATCATGCTCAAATATATCTTTTCTAAAACCATACCACTTTAAAATTAATAATATCTTGAAACCAAACATTTGAATTATAACTTTTCAAAACATAATACTTCGAAATCCATAGCTTTAAAACCATAACTTCCAAAACTTAAATGGTTTGGATATTCATATAGTATATAAAATAAAATGGTTTGAATTTAAAATTACTTTATAAAATGAATAATTTCCACGACTTTAGAATTTTATTCTCTTTAAATTAAGTCTAAATCCATAAACTTTAAATTCACTTTCAATTTTCAATAAACCACTTCAGTTTCAATATATTTCAAACTTTGAGTATTAAACAATTAGAAACTAAGGTTGGAAATTTTTATTCAACAATTCAATGTCCTATTATTTAGTTTGAAATATTTGCATAATAAATCCATAATCATTTAAATAAAACTCAAATTACCTATAACTAAACATTTCCTTCAATTTATTTATACTAGAAATTTCATTTAATTCATCTTGAATAAAAAATTCAGTTATAAATATCATACCTTTTGAAATTTCAAGTTAATAAGTTCGACATCAACTTATGGAGTTTAATTCTTAAATAAGCTCAATTCCAAATAAATTTCCAATTTACCTTCCCATCTTAATTGATTTAAATCATTAAAACTCTATATATATTCAATATCTTAAACATGTACTTAACCATATAATATAAAATAATCAAACTCCATTATTCGACTTATTTATTTTATTTAACAAATTTATACATAGCTTAAATTCAATAATTTAACTATATATGTATATATAAAATAATATTTATATAATGTCAAAAATTAATATTTATCTAACCGTATCCTATCCAAACCATGGAAATCATTTTCAAAATATTTATATATATATACCGACGGTGTCTGTATAAAATTTTCTATCCTATGGTCAAGTGATACGGATATTTATCATTTCAATCCGCAATTTGAAAATAAAATTTTACGGTCATATATCATTTCAACCCACAATCTCGAATGCAATAAAATGCATAATAACTTTGAGTTTATGATGATATAAATAAACATCCATTTATCCATCATAAAATCATACATCCATTCATCAAAATCATCATGCAATTCAAACAATACATCAATATATAACGAATAATTAACAACATGTATCAACTAGCAGTTTATATTCAATAATAATTTAATTAACTATTTAACTGGCAGTTTATATGCAATAAATAAATAAATAACAAATTTAACTGGCAGTATATACGCAAAAAAAAATAAGTAACAATTTAATTAAATTAATTTAATTTAACTGTGATGATGATTGAAAATATGCCAAACAGTTATAAATTAATTTCTAAACATATCATAAATCAATTTAACAAACATAAGAAATTTTAGAAGTTGTGAGTGGGTTAAAACACTCATCTTTTGAATTTAAATTGAATTTAAATTCAATTTAAACCCAAAAATTTGACAGTCTCAGAATTCATCCAAACTAGCGCCAAAATGTTCGGAATTTCAATGTGATCCTAACAAAAAACCGTGCGTGAATTGGTGTTCGCATGTGAAAGATACAGCGATAGTTGTATTTGAATTTTAATTTAAAAATAAAATAAAAATGAGAAAACATTTAACCTTCTTGCCATGTCACACCCCTTCTTCACGCACGACCCTCTAGTACCCCAAAACAAAGACGCACACAAACAACTTCAAACCCTACAGCCACCAGCAACACATGATCGTCCATGCACGGCCTTGCCACGCCGCAGCACGTCGAAGCTAGGCCAGAGATGTGCCTACCGGCCCTCGCTCCCCCTCGTCACGAGATCACCCTACGTGGTCCTAAACGACCAGCCGCCGCTTGTAGTTTCAAACCCTAATCGAATTTTCTACCCCGATCCAGCCGTTTAAACGACGAACAACCTATGTCGATGCGATCCCCTCGGTCCACTCTACAATACCTAGAATTGGTTTGACGATCGAACTAGTTTGATTTCTACGTGATGAACGGCTGAAAATTATTCCTCGATTTTTGGACAAAAAATGCGTCGAATCGAAAAACGAGTTGCAGATCTGAGTTACGCTCTTTGAGGGCTTCGAATTGATATAAAATTTGGCATATATTGTGGAGTTTGAAATTTCAGCTTTAGTTTTGATTTGGGATTGCAATTGGAATTAGGGTTTGTCCGCCATTGAAGTGAGGAGGTGCTGAATTGTGTGCACATACAAATGAAAAATAGAGGTAGACTAGGGTTTATTATCGGGTATTTATAGACAAGGTTGAAAAAGAATGGACTGGATCAAATGGATGTATGCGCTGGACGATATATGGACCGAAAAGCCCGTTTCGACTCCGGAACGAAATTGGGTCAACCCATATATCAAAATAGATGTTTTAAAATATTTTAAACGCGATGGAACAGGTTTCATGTCCAAATTCCATCGTATGAAGAAGTTATGCTAAAATCAATATTTTTCAAATTGATTTCAATTGATTTCAAGGCGTTTCACGTTCGTACGATCAAACGACAAGTCTCATTGTTATGAAACTTGAAATCCTACAATAATTTACCGATACGGATCCGATGAAACTGGTTTCGTCGAAATCCGAGTTAGTGGCCAAAATGGCTATTTTTACATTAATTAAATAATTTTAAATTAATTAAATAAAATCCAATTTTTAATTATAATTTTATAATTAAAATTTTTATCCCTTTTATATTTCTTAATCTTTTACCAAAAATTTTAAACAAGTTTAGATGTAAATTAAAAGTAGATGAATTTATCGATTGCAGTGTTAATTTTCCATTTCATTATATTTATAAATTATAAATTAAATTTCCAATAATTCTATTAAATTAAATAAATCAATGATTATTCCATCCATAAATTTCAAATAGATGGATTTAATATTGGATTCAAAATCTATTATCTTAATATTCTTAGATTTCATTTAAATCTCTATTAACGTAATATTTAGATGTTTAATTTCATTTATTTTCAATTTAATAAATCCAGTTATTTATAATTACTTACAATACATTGTTTTAAACCTGATTTCAATCCTTCCATTCTTAATTAAACCCTTCTATAATCATAGTTATATTTGTTTTACATTCATTACATTAGTGCTGTCATTCCATCCTTTATTTATTGACTATCATATTTCCATTTATTATATTTTGGTCAATTTCACACGTTATTTGCAATTAAAGTCTCAATTAAACTTATCTGTTTCGATTTCATTCCTATATTACATCACTTATTGATTTACAAATAAACTACATTTCAATTCATCCTATTTCCTTCATATCTGGTGACTATTGCCTTAAATTCTCATTAATATACATTAAGGTTCATTAAATTCTAATTGACTCCCATTTTAATTATTACAAAAATTACTATCCTTGCTTCCAATTTCAATAATTCAGAAATTACTAATTTTATTTTCAATAATTCCATTTAATAGACTTTCCGTTCTATTATTCAATCAAATTGCCCTATTATGGATAGTATTACATTATTGAATCAATTATCAATTTATGGGAAGAATTATTATTGGCTTACTCTTATTACATCAACAATTACCATCTTATTCTAATTTCCAATTAATATAGAAATAAATTTCATTCACTTACAAATAAATCCATTTATTATAGATTTCCTTCCAATTAAATTAAAATTGATTTCTATAAATTGATTTGATTTAATTGCCAAATATATATACATTAATTACTATTCAATGTCCTCAAAATTTATTTACTTGGTTTCCAACTTCTATTTCATCAATTACTACCTTATAAATAAACTTACGCTTCTCTTCAATTTACATTCACCTTTCCGTTATTAAATTAATTATCATTAAAGTAACCTTTACTTCCTTTTATAAGTTATTACTTCCCAACACAGGTTAAAATTCCATATATAACACAAATTTTAATTAATTGTCATTAACCCTGTATTATTTCATTAAATAAATTCATATTTACATCCACTTCCATATATAAATTTGGTAATCAAGTTATAACATATACGCTGTTTCACTTATTGGAATTACATCCAAGTTATTAACAGTTAACTTACATTTTTTTACTATTGCAATTCATTCTAGTTATTATTTCCAAATAATTACATACAGAACATTGATTTTACTTAATCACTATTTATTATTAGGAATTCATTTAATTAATTCACTAATTGCCTTTGTTTCCTTATTTTTAATTTATTACCAAATATTTCTATTTACAATCCATTATAACCTAAACAGTCGTTTCAATCAATTTAAATTGCATTAAATTGGTTATTCATCAACTGCCATTAACATTACTACCTTAATTTACATACAGTTACTATTTATCAGTATATTATTACATAGGTTAATTAAATGCTTATCTTTAATTACTTATTTTAAATTGTATATCCAAGTGCAATAATTAGCACCATTTCTTTATTGGGATTTCACTTAAATTTTCAACAATAAGGTTTAATAACCATTTTTACAATTCATTATTACATTTACTTCAATATACATTATAAAATTTTATTCCTTTCTAATTTAATTTCGAAAATCTAATTAAATTAACCAATTTTATTTATCAAAATTTTAAGGGTCGTTACAGATCTCAATTGGACCTGTATATTCAGGTTGGTAATAGCTGAAGTGATCAGTACCCATCTAAATACTTGACCCACTTTGGGTCCTTCTTCTTTCCTTAAGTCACACACCTCCAATACTTAAGCTTCTAAGTCACCAAACCCTTTCGATCGATTGGAAAAGAAGTCGATACAGACCTGAAGGGGTTGGTACAAATCTCCATACTTACCCAAATTTTGATCTTTAGCTCCTAAAGTTCCTCTATTAACTTGTCCCGGAGCACGAACCAAAGTCTCTTAGCTTTTGCCTCGAAGCATTCCTTCCACCAACTAGAACTATAGCCCACTCCACTAACCAGAATTCTACTTGGTACAGACATCTGATTGAGCAACCAAACCAACTCCAAAAACCCACGACTAAAATTTAAGCTCCTTCCATCCTCCAGAGCCCCTCCTCCAAGTTTCATCCTATTTGGAGCAATTTTGCCTTCTTTTTTTCCAAATCGATAACCAATTCTTACCTATCCTAAAAGCAGTAGCAAACTATATTAAAATAATTCATCTAAACATAAATGTCATCCGTAAGCATTCATTTTACATGTACAATCCATCTAAACAAGATTAGCATACAAGATTTAGCGTAGATATAGTTTTGTACCAAAATTATAATATGATCCAAAAGGGGTTGCAAACTCATTTAAAATCAAATCTTTTTAAATTTGACCATAAGCATCTTAAGGGTTAAATTAAAGTTTAAAACCAGTTTAACATGGAAATCATATTAAAAACATTATTTTTAACCATATGGACAAGAATAGAATAGTGAGAGATCAATAATCACTCACCTAATATCCAAATTACCCACAAAATCTTTCAAATCTGATATGAAAGACCAAAGCACCAAAATGATGAATCTATGACCAATCTTTGTTAATTACTCTTCTAATGATAGATTAGGCTAAGATTAATAAGAAAATGATGAACTTGTTGATGAAATTAGGGTTAATGGAGGTTTAGAATTGTTTTAGGAAAGTGAATAATGATTTAGACCTATCACGTCCCCCCAATTAGGAAAAATTTCCAAAATTAATCAGTGGGCCTATGTATAGGATTACTTTAATTGCCCCATAATCCATCCAGTAGTAAATATAACTTAAAACGGCCATATCTCATAGATAGTAAGTCCATTTTCCTATTTGACTAGTGTATGGAAAGATAAACCATAAAACAATTCTAATGGAAGTGGTTTCAGATCCCAATTCAACTCTTACTAAAAGTTATAAGGTTTACAAGAATTTCTGGGTCCAAATTGTTCGACAAAATTCTAAAGGTGGAAAATGTCTCTAGTAGTTATTTTCCAATGGTTTAGAGTCATACAACCTTATATGAATTAAATAAGAATATTTTACGATCATTCGATATGTAAGATATGGGTGTTTACATGAATGAGAGGCCTATTTGAGATTGGCCAGAGGTGGTTGTACTAAAGTCAGGCCAAGGATGGGTCACGCTCTAGCCAATCTTGCTTGATGTGCTGCCTGTTAATGCAAGCTTAGAAAGATGTTGATCATCAACAGAAGTAACATCAGGTGAAAATGTAGACAAAGAGTTATGTCAAAAGAAGGTTGACGTAGGAAGTTTGGTTATAACTGAGGTAAGCCTGACTGGACTGGATGGGGCCAGGAGCAGATCTTGCCTAAATGTAATGAGTGCCTAAGAATGAGGCGCCCAGGCCTCACCTTGATGCCTTGCTGAATGGAAGGGAGGTTGGAGACCATCGTGGACTTGGGCTGGCCTATGTGAGTTGGTTAAGAATGGTTGGGTTGGCTTTGATTAAGCCAGACTACCTTAAATTGGCCTGCTAACCAATTGTGATATATTTGAACAACAGGTGGATAAAGTACGATTGATGATGAATGAAGCTAAGTTAACTTATTTTTCTAAGGACATGTACTTGGGTAAGTGCGTAAAGTTAAATTTAGTTTCATCTAGAATAAGTCTACATGATTATACAAGATAAGAGTTGACGAAACAACCCCCACATATGCTAAGTCAAGGAGTTGACATGTTGTGTGAGTTGAAAGATTTCACGTAACATATGTTCGTGAGGAGTCTTGTGCGGACTACCCCAAATGGGTTTGGGATCGATCAATATTGATGAACCACTTTATGTTGTGAACTTCATAAAATCAAATCCCAAATCAATTTTATATATACAAAGACACTAATTAGTACCTTAAGCATTGGTTTTGACGACAACAACCATACGACATTATATAAAATATAGATAATAATTTTTTTATCCAGTTATATATAGTATATAGTGCAAGATATTAGACGGGTGTTGATTTAGAAGACTATACAGTACCAAGAGAGGATTCAAGAGGCTGATATAGAGATTCAAGAGTTAGAGACTGAAGACTAATGAGTATTGAAGATTCAAAATATCAAGATAAGTTATAGAGTCATAGAGTATTTTATCAAAACCCTAGCAGCACTTCTTTGATCTCTCTTCCATTTTTCAAAAAGGTTTTTAAATCTATTCTCTAGTGTAAATGATTTTCAAATATCCATAATTTAAAAAACGATTTTATGCAATCCCTATTTTCAAAAAGATTGATCAAAATAGCCTTTAAAAGATTTTTTTTATTCCAAGATTATTATGTTTTGAGTAATTAACTTTTTAAGTATTTTAATGTACTTTTAGTCTATTATATTTTGATATAGTTTAATTTTATGCTTTATAAATGTTTATAGCATTTAAAAGTACATTTTGACATTTATTAATACTTTGATTTTAGATATATATTCACTTATACTTTATATATATTATTTTCAAAAGAAATTCATATTTAAATACTTTATACATTAAAATATATCAAAATAATTTTACGAAGTTTTCTTAAGTTTTATTATGATTAAATATGTATAAACTATGTTTAAATGATTTTGCAAAGTATCAAAATATTTTACAAAACTTGACATTTAAAAAAATTATTTAGTGGTTTTTTAGAATTATAAAGGATATGTCGACATATCCCCATCATGTATGTCGACATATAAGCCATAAATTTAAAAATTCAAATTTAAATGGAAGTGTCTTTTCATCGTATCTCTTCACGAATGGACATGACTATTGTTTCTCTGTAAATAAGGGTTTTCCAAATGAATTTTTGTTAACTACTTTCTCATATTTTCTCTCCTCTTTCAGTCTTTTGATTTCTAAAAGAAATTATACTCAAAATCTTCTCAAATTGAACCAAAATCAAATGCAAACTCTATTAGTCATATTCTCGACTATTTGCTCTCTGATCTCTCTCATCTCTCTCACTATAATCAAGATTAAAATGCCATTCAAGAAGTTATAGAAACAATTGTATTCAAGATCAAGAAATTGGGTCTGCAAACTCTATCAAATCATACTCTTATACTCTTAGGTGTGCATGGTGTCCTTGAAATCCAAGTGGGCGTGCTTGTGTCCCGTCTAAATCAAGTGGGTGTACTTGGTGTCCCATTTGAATCCAAGTGGGTGTGCTGGTGTCTCGTCCAAATCCAGTGTGTGTACCCAGAGCTTGGAAAATCTAAAGGGTGTGACCAGTAGCCTTAAAATCAAGATTGTATTGACTTTGATATTTGAAAATAAATCTGTACAAAAAATTATACAGGACTAGATGTAGGGTAACTTCGACCGGTATAAAAATTCCTGGTGTGATCTCTCCAACTCTTTACTTTATACTTTTACTGCATTTATATCTGTTTGTGTTTGCATCTATGATTGTTAATTTTGCATTGTTTAATTGTAATCTTGAAAAAATTTAAAAAGATTCACAAAATTCGGTAAACACTATTTAACCCCTTGTGTTAAATTAGCCTTAAGAGCCACTTTCCACAAACTAGCATTTGGTACTCAGGCATTGGTTTTTAAAATTTCGTAATTTGACTTTTGAAAGGTTTTAATGGCAAAAGTTATCGATAATAATTTTGACACTATTTTTAAAAGGCAAATTTTCAAAATCAACATGACATTGTTTCATAAATTTGCATCCATTCATTATGAAAAGTCACTTGATCTTTTGAAAAGGTATACATTGCAGGAACATATGTGTTACATGCCTTTGATAAAGAGACACCCGATGATCAAACTTTACAAATCAAAAAGGATATATGGATAATGGATAGTGGATGCTCAAGGCACAGGACTGGAAATCTAGAGATCTTGAAGGATATCATATATAAAGTTGGTGGATTAGTCAATTTTGGAGACAATTCTGAAGGTTACGCGATTGGATCGACAATGTCGGTAATTCTAAAACTCCTAGTATTTTTAATGTTTTGCTAGTTAGGAATTTTAAACATAACCTGCTAAGTATAAGTCAACTATGTGATAAGGGATTTAAAATTAAATTTGAAAAGGATAAGTGTCATATTAAAGATTATGAGTCAAACATTATCTTTAAAGGCATTAGGAAAAGAAATATCTATATATTAAGTTTGAAAGTATCAAATGATAATTACGTCTTTTGGCTGAATCAAGCGACCCTTAGATTTGGCATAAAATATTTGGTTTTCTGAACTTCAAACTTCCATCTAAAATTGCCAAATATGATCTAATTAGGGATCTTCCTAAAATGAATTTTGATGCTAACAACCTATGTAATGTGTGTCAATTAGGAAAACTTTTAAAAATTTCCTTTAAGTAAAAAATGACTTATACATCTCAAACCCTTGAACTTCTTCATTTAGATCATTTTGGCCCTTCGCAAATACAATCTATAAAGAATAATTGATATGTCTTTGTAAGTGTAGATGATTTTTCTAGGTTTACGTGGACGATTTTCCTAAAAATTAAAAATGATGCTTTTGAAGCTTTTAAAATCTTTGTTAAAAATTCAAAATTAAATGTTTACCAAAATTAAAACAATTCAAAGTGATCATGGCGGAGAATTAGAAAATGACAATTTTGAATTTTTTTGTAATAAGAAAGGCATTACACATCATTTTTCATTTCTAATAACACCTCAACAAAATGGAGTAGTAGATTATTAAAATAGAATAATTAAAGAGTGTGTTGGAACTATATTAAATGATGGAAATTTACCTAAAAACTTTTTGCCTGAAGCAGTTGCTATAGCATGTTACAAATTAAATAGAACTTTAATAAAACCTTTGACCACGAAAATGCCATACGAACTATTTTATAATAAAATACCTAAAGTATCATATTTTAAAGTTTTTAGTAGTAAATGCTTTATATTGAATACTAAATAAAATTTAGATAAATTTGATGCTAAAGCAGAAAAAGAATTTTTATTGGATATTCAAATAGAAGTAAAGCTTATTGAGTTTTCAATACTAGAACTAATACTATTGAAGAGACTTACATGATTCATTCGATGAAAATATTAAAATCAATTATAACAATTGTAATGAAGAAGAAAATGAAAATAATAAAGTACCAAATAACGAAACTACTAATGATATTATAATACTGAAAATATATATCTTAATGAGAGAGCCAAAATATTAAAAATCATCCTATAGAAAATATTTTGGGAAATATAGAGTCTATAGTAAGAACAAGAAATCAGCTAAATAAAATGAGTAATGTAGCATTTATCTCAATCGACAAAACTAAAAATCCAAAAAAGGCATCATTAGATGACTCATGGGTTTATGCTATGCAAGAAGAACTAAATCACTTCAGCAAAAATGATGTTTAGGAACTTGTTCTTAGACCAGAAGATAATATAATTGGAACAAAATGGTTACTTAGATAAATTAAATGAACAAGGAGTGGCCATTAGAAATAAAGCTCGCTTAGTTGCTCAAGGATAAAGTCATGAAGAAGGCATAGATTTTGCTAAAACTTTTGCACCCATAGCCAGATTAGAAGTAATAAAATTCTTACTTGCCTTTACAAATCATAACAATTTTAAATTATTTTAAATGGATGTTAAAAGTGCTTTTCTAAATTGTTTTATTAATAAGATGTTTATATAGAACAACCTGCTTTATTTAAAGATGAAAATTTTCAAATCATGTTTATAAATTAAAGAAAGCTCTGTTTGGTTTAAAACAAGCTCCTAGAGCATGGTATGATAGACTTAAATCATATTAATTACAATTTAATTTTGAAACTAGGAAAGTAAATAGTACACCATTTATTAAAAGAAATAACAATGATATTTAACTAATACAAATATTTATAGATGGTATTATTTCTAGATCAAAAAACAAACAACTAAACAAGGAATTTTCTGATATCATGAAAAAGAATTTGAAATGAGTCATATAAGAGAACTCTTTTTAGGGTTACAACTAATACAATTAAATAATGGAATTTTCATAAGTCAAGAAAATATGCTGAAGAACTGCTAAAAATACGGTATGTCTAATAAAAAGGTAAACCAACTCCTATGACAACTAATGAAAAATTAAATATAGAAGATAACTCATGGAATGTAGTTCAAAAACATTATAGAGAGGACCTTTACTCCATATCACTGCAAATACACTTGATATAATGCATAGTGTTTGTCTTTATGCAAAATATTAATCTCAACCTAACGAAATCCATCTAAAATCCGTAAAACGAATATTAAGATATGTAAATAACACACTAGACTATGGACTTTTCTACCCAAAAATGGATTCCTTTGATCTAATTTCATATAGTGATGCTAATTACGCTGGTTGCAAATTAGACTGAAAAAGTATTAGTGGAACTCGTCACTTTTTAGGACACCCTCAGTTTTCTAGTTTAGCAAAAAGCAAAATTCTGTATCTCTGCCCACAACAGAAGCAGAATATACTTCAGCAGTATTAGTCTATTCCTAGGTTATTTATATGCAATAATCATTAAATTATTTTGGTTTATATTTTATAAATTACCAATATACTGCAACAGTACTAGTGCGATTAATTTATATAAAAATCCTACTCATCATGCTAGAACTAAATATATATATATGACATCACTTTCTAAGAGATAACATTAATAATGGAATAATCTCATAAGAATTTATAAATGCTAAAAATCAAATAGCTGATAGATTAATAATACTATTAAATTGAACATCGTTTATTAAGTTAAGAAGAGAGTTAGGGATATGTTCTTTCTCAGAAATATAAAAATAGTAACATATAAATTTAAAAGTTAAGAATCAAAAAGAAAACAAATCATGAACAATACATTAGATATGTCGATATATCTACTTCCTATATGTCGACATATGCAGTTATTTTCAGATTTTAAATTTCACTCCTTAATTTAAAACTTGAAATGGCTATATATAACCTCTTTATTTCGAAAACAAACCCATTTTTACAGTCTTTTTCTTTCTGGAAATCACAAATAAAAATAAATTAACGGATCCTGCTAATTCCGAACGTCCAAGGCATGAATCCATATCGTTTTCATTCGATTCTCCCACTCCAGGCCCTCTCGAAACCTCTACATTGGCCAAAGTTATGAGGATTAAGAGTGATCTAAAGCACACTCTCAATATGCTCTCTAAAATGAAAGCCACTCAATTGAGAATGATGAAGGAACAAGAGAAACAAGTTTGAATTCTACGAAATCTTTAGAAATACCTATTAGAATTCAACAAATCCAAGAGCGATTGAAGAAAATGAACCTAATCCTACAAATTAAGAAGTGGAAGAAAAAGAGGAAGAAGAGGAAGAAAAAAAGGATAATGATGAAGTTAGACGCGTCGGTGAAGTATACTTCGATCGAGATGGAATTCTCGTCGAACAAAAAGGGAATTTCTGTCTTCGCTGCCCATTTCCGTCCCATTCACAAGTCCCCTATCATCAAGAGAAAACCTTAGGACTAAGGACTAGTATGCTATAATTTGATTTGTTAGGATTTGGATTTGATTTCATGTGTATGTTGGTTTTTGTTTGTGTGTTTGTTTTGAATTTGGATTTGAATGTATGGATCAAAGTTATTAACAAAATTGGTTTCCTTATTCATTAACATATCACTTTTATATATCATATAGTGCCTTAGTTAGGAAAATTTTTAGTTATATTTTTTTGATGACAAAGGGGGAGAAATATATAAAATATCCGAGCAAAGATTATGGGGGACTTTTGTAACCTAAGGGGAGTTATATCATATTTTATAAACTTGGTCGTCGTCATCAAAAAGGGGGAGATTATTAGTACCTTAGGCATTGGTTTTGATGACAACAATCATATGTCATTATATAAAATATACGAACTAATGTTTTTATCAAGTTATATATAGTATATAGTGTAGGATATTAGATAGGTATTTATTTAGAACACTGTACAGTATGAAGAGCAGATTCAAGAGGCAGATATAGAGATTCAAGAGTTAGAAATTGAGGACTCATGAGTATTGAATATTCATGATATCAAAATAAGTTAGAGTCGTAGATTATTTTTTTTAAATCTTTATCGCACTTCTTTGATCTCTCTTCCATTTTTCAAAAAGGTTTTTAAGTCTATTCTCTTATTTTAAATGATTTTCAAATATCCTGGATTTTGAAAACAATTTTATAGAATCCCTGTTTCCAAAATGATTTTTCAAAATAGCCTTCAAGTGATTTTTTGTTACAAGTTTATTATATTTCGAGTAATTAAGTCTTTAAGTATTTTATATTTTTAATATACTTTTAATCTAATATATTTTGATATAGTTTTTGTTTTATGCTTTATAAATGTTTATAGTATTTAAAAGTATATGTTGACATTTATTAATACTTTGATTTTAAATATATATTCATTTATATTTATATATATTATTTTCAAAAGAAATTCATATTTAAATACTATATATTAAAATATTTCAAAATAATTTTATAAATTTTTATTAAGTTTTATATGATTAAAATGTGTATAAATTATGCTTCAATGATTTTCCAAAGTATCAAAATATTTTACAAAACTTAACATTTTTGAAACAAAATTTATTTAGTGGTTTTTCAAAATTACAAAGGATATATCTACACATCCCCATCATGTATGTCGACATATATGCCAGAAATTTCAAAATTCAAATTTGAATAGAAGTGTATTTTCGTTGTATCTCTTCACGAATGGACATGACTATTGTTTCTCTATAAATAGGGTTTACCAAATGAATTTTTATTAACTACTTTCTCATATTTTCTCTCCTCTTCCACTCTCTTGATTTCTAAAAGAAATTCTACTCTATATCTTCTTAAATTTAACCAGAATCAAATTTAAACACTATTAGTTTGATTCTCTACTATCTCCTCTCTGATCTCTCTCTTCTCTCTTACTCAAATCAAGATTAAAGTGCTATTCAAGAAGGTTATAGAAATATTTGTATTCAAGATCAAGAAATTGAGTCTATAAACTCTATCAAATCATATGCTTACATTCTTGGGTATGCTTGGTGTCCTTGAAATCCAAGTGGGTGTGCTTGTGTCCCATTTGAATCCAAGTAGGAGAGCTGGTGTCCTGTTCAAATCAAATGGGTATACCTAGAGTTTCGAAAATCTAGAGGGTGTGTCTCGTAGCCTTAAAACAAGATTGTATTGACTTTGATATTTGAAAAGAAATATGTATAAGAAATTGTACAGGACTTGATGTAGGTAACTCCAAACCAGTATAAAAATTCTTGATGTGATCTCTCCAACTCTTTACTTTTTAACTTTTAC
This sequence comes from Allium cepa, assembly GCA_030765085.1. NCBI lineage: Eukaryota > Viridiplantae > Streptophyta > Magnoliopsida > Asparagales > Amaryllidaceae > Allium > Allium cepa. The sequence goes on from CM060928.1 coordinate 882,607,777, forward strand.
TGCATTTATATCTATCTGTGTTTACATCTGTGATTGTTAATTCTGCATTGTTTAAATATAATCTTAAAAGAATTTAAAAAGGTTCACAATAATCGGTAAACATTATTCACCCTCCCTCTCTCTAGTGTTAAATTAGCCTTAGGATCCATCTTCCGCAAACTGACAACACACACACACACACACACACATATATATGCAATCCATAAAATGTTTATTAGTATTTATTCTGTTGCACTGAGAAACAATTATTGTTCCAAGAAACACAATTTCATGGTGAAAGAATTTATTTTCAAAATTATTGTTAGTGAAATAGATACAATCCAAAAGTAAACTTATTGCAAAGAATAAAGTGAAATTGACAAAGCTTGAATGGACACAACTAACTAGAATTTCTAATAAGACTCTAGCATATTAAAGAGAAATTACGATTTTTTTATCGATGTCGAGAGAAGTATTTCTTCAATTGTTAATATGCCATTAAGAGTATTAAATTTACCACATGGTTTGATGTGCAAATCCGGAATGGATTTCAAGTAGAATATAAAAATATGATTTTGATAGTTGTATCCGAAGGGATATGATCCATCGATCGCAAAGCGTCTCTAAGAAGAAGACTAATGCAGTTGGAATATGATTAGCTCATTGATAGAATAACATTGTAACTTTCAATTATTGAATTAACATAACAGATTCATTTTTAAACGTGCTTAAGTTAATTCAGATACTAGCAAAATTATCGTTCGATGTGATTTTAGTTTTGGTATATGTACGTTGATACAGACATTCTAAATAATGATTTAGAATTTGTTGTCTGCGATTAGTAACAAAAGTATCTTGAATTCAATGGAAGCGATTTTGAGTTTGTGGATTACCAAATAGTATCCAAGAATTGATACGAAAGTGTCGTTCAAGCATCAAATTTAAACAAATATTTTGACAAAAAATCAAACAGTTTGAATTTAAGCCAAAATGCAAAGAAAGCTTGTGTCTATAAGAAAAAGTAATAAAGGTACCAAAATATTTCTTTAACTATAAGTAAATAACAAACTTATGATTGTTAACGGTGCACTTTTGTTAAATTCATTTTATTTTGGTTGTTTAATTCTCGATGTAGGATTTGAGAAGACATATTTTATAATCAGTGTGAAAGGATGTTGGGTCAGAACGATGTACAAAACACTATGTTAAAATAGTTAATATGGAGCATGTAAGTCAAATTCCGTATGGACTGGCAATAAGAATCAAGCTTTTCTTATGTATTTGATGCATATAGAAAGTATTAAATACTACTTAAGATAACTAAATGACAGTTCAGAGTGTTCTAAAGTATTTACGAAATATTAAAGAATTATTTACAGACACAATGAACTCCTTATGAAAGAAAGCATGGACTCAAAATTAGTAAATGATACCAAGTATACCATGTCAATCCTAAATTCGTGTTCAATCTTAAGTTAAGAACTTTAAGTTAAAAATGTTCCAAACAATAAGTAGTGGCTGATTCTACCAAAGGCTAAGCACATCGCCATGTATAGCGCTAAAATAAAAGAAATGTGAATAAATACACCGATTTATAACTTAGATGGGGATGATTTCAAATGTTGAGAATCTCATGATATTGTTATATGATAACAATGATGCGATAAAGTTTGTAAAAGAATTTAAAGCTCACAAGAAGTTAAAAAAACATACTTTAAAGGGTTCCATATGCTAAGCTAGTTTATTAGCATCGAAGAGAGATAATTTAAAGAGTATGTAATCAAAATAATAAAATATACCCGTTCAATAGGGACTGGCCCAATTAGTATTAGAGAAAACCGATTGAAGGAGTCGAAATAAGATTCCATAATTGAACCCAAGTCCAAATGAAAATTGCTAGAGTTACGGGTATGCACTAGAGGTAATTATGTAATTTGTTACATATATCTAACTAGATAACCAATCTTGTTCATAATAAAGGTGTTTGATTTCTATAATATACTTTGCTATATTATGGTATAATTAATTAACTAATTAATTTAAAGTATATATATTTAGAAATCCTTAAATAATATGTTATGTGACAATAATTACAAATGGTTGTAATCATGAGAATTTTAGCACATTGAAAAATAATTTTTTTTTTAAATATTCGTAATCAAGATGTTTCGAGAAAGGATATTGATTCATCTATTAAGACCAAAGTACGTAACGCGCTCCACATGTTGGATAGTGTATTACTCATGGCTGCTAGGGGCATCAACTGGTCACGTACTGATAATTATTGAGTAATTATGAAATGGCTCACTCGAGAGTTTATGTTGGTTAATTATAACTAGGGTCAAACAAGAGATCTCAAAGTGACGGTGTTACATAGTTCTCTCGACTTGAGAATACCGTGGAACTTCAATGTGGATACTTCACTTTGATTATAGTTAAATCATGGTATGACAATCCATCAAGCAACTATAGTTGGGTATGAGTTGAAGAAATGGAAGTGAAACACTATTCAATAAAGAATTCTTCTCCTCAATTATAAAAGGTTTGTACCATGGTCAACTATAGTTAACTCAAAATCAAAGTTTTTGGCTAGAGTAGCACGGTTAACAATAATTATTATTATTATACGAAGGACTTTGTGTTTGTACTAACCAAGTTGAATGTGGATGATATTTGAGTTTTGACCAAAACCAAATTCCAAAAATCATAAAGTGATATAGTTCCATTGAAGAGAATCGATGTAAATAATCGTTAATAATGGGTAACCGTTAAGAAAATATAAAATATTATTTTATTAAAGAGGTTAGTAAGCAATGAATTTGACAAAACTGACATACTACTAGCTCAGCCAACATATGAACGTTAATATTTGAATTGTTCAAAATCAATCATTGATTGAATTCACACTTTTGAGTCGTGCAACCGCATTTTTAAATTCTTCAAAAAACCACACGATTTGATTAATTTATGAAATATTTTAAATTAATTAATATTTGAGAAACATTGATTAATATTCAATTTATTTAATGGTTAATAATTGTATCTAATTGTTTGATGTTTGCGCATATCGATATATGATGTTAGCGTAATTTAAATGCGGTTTAAATGAGAAATCTTTACTTGAAGAGTTTAAGAATTTTTGCGCTATAAATTATAAATTATGGTTGTGCATTCAAGAGAAATGAGAAGGGTGGATAGAGAGAAAATTAAGGGAATTAGTTAGGAAAAATTAAATTATAAGAATTGGAAAGGTTCTATCCATTCAATTAAAACAAATCTACTAATTTCATTCTCATTCATTCTTTCCTTCATTCTTTTTCACTTCCCCTTTCCAAGCCATTGCCGAAATTATAATCTTCCCTTCCAAACAAAAAAAACACCCGATCGAATGAAAACATTAAATAAAATATAATCATAAGTGTTTCGTATATCTTTTGCAAAGATTAGATGTGAATCTTGGAAACTTGGGTAGAAATCTCAAATCAAGTGCAAATCATAGGCTACCTATTTAGGAAATCTTTTAACATCTATCATTTATATATATATATTATTTGATTGTGTACATCAGACCTTATATATGTTATGGTGTTTGTATACGTCTGTGTTCTTTGATTCATTTTCAACATTCAACTTGTTTAAATTAAAAAAAGGAAAAATGAAAACAATTATTTTATAATAAAATTAAATTTGTTTAAAATGGAGACAATTCTTTAATATCAAGTGAATTTGTTTCAAATGTACTCATTTATAACAATGGTTATATGGGTTAAAATTTAAAGGTTTAATTTATTAACTAGTATGTATTTTATTTAAACAGAAGTTCTAATTCAAAATTTAAAATAGGTCTATAAAAAATCATTGTAATACTAACTGAATTTGTTTTAATAGCATTCATTTAAAACAATGGTTATGAAAGGTTATAGGTTAAAGATAAAATTTTAACAAGTTATACAAAGTTTAAACAAGTATTCTGATTCAAATCTTAAAATAGATATATGAAAGCATCATTATAATAGCAATTGAATTTGTTTCAAAGGTATCCATTTAAAATAAAGATTACAAAGGTAAGGCTGAAAGTTAAATTTTAACAAATTATATAAAGTTTGAACAACTTCTCTAAAGTAGTATTCTAATTCATATTTAAAATAGATTTTGCCTAAAACGTTGATCTAATTATGAATTCTTCTTAAGTGAAAGCTAGAATTTAAAATATTAAGTTTAAATTTCAAAACACTAAAAATTAGTCATAGTTGATATTAATATGTATAAGAGTCTGAGTGTTCGAGATTTGAAAAGGCAAACAAAAGAATGAGCAAAGGAATGATAAAAGACCATCACATTTTCTTCTTCTTAAATGACTACTTAAACTCATTAATTACATATTATAAACATAGGTAAACTATTATCAATTAGTTAAAATAATTTTATAACATATTATATATATATATATATATATATATATATATATATATATATCTGTGTGTGTATGTGTGTATTACATGATTTTAAAATAAAACTATGGATAACAAAGATGTGTATAAAAGACGAATGTGTTCATTATAATATAAATCACAGTACCCATAAATATACACTGACCATGTACGTTGTTTATATGTTGCATTTGCACCGTAGACATATGAGTGTTTAATACGCTAATTATATTATATTATATTATATTATATTTAAACTAAAATTTGCTTTAAACATATTGAATTAAATGAAGTTTATTTAAAGCAAATTTTAGATTGAATTTAGAATCGCCTGGATTTCATAAATCCCACGAAGATCCAAAATAGAAACATTATAAAATCCACTCATTTAATCCACTTTTGACTAGCCCGGTTTCTTTGAGATACATGTTCATTCTCAAACAGGATTAGAAGCAAAATCATGCATCGTCACCCTGATGCAACCTTTACATAGATTTTCATCTATGATTAGGCATCATATTATTAACAATTTCTGAATTTTTCCTATCTTTTAGTCCTATTTTTATGCTTATTCACTACAGTGGTGTAATAGATGAGCTAATCACATCTTTCTTCCAACAAAATTTTGATATCACCGTAAAAATTCTTTAATTTGTCTCTAGCTTTTACTTCTTGCAACGTCCAATAAGCTTCAACTAAACAAGTTGCAAGTCCGTTTCTCTACTAAAAAAGAAGATGCCATTTGCAATAATTTAATCATGATTTGATTTTGACTACTGAAAATTTTAAAAATAAGATCTCTCGTTTCGAAATTTTCAACATAATAGTTGTGCCTAGGCATATTCGAACGATACTTTACGAATTCAATGATTTTTTCCATTCAGACGGTATTACATTGACCGCAACGCATCCCTTGCGTCCGATAAATCAAGATTTGTAGGACGTAACGTCCGGTTAGATAGATTAGATCTTATATTATGAAGGAAGGGCATGGTGTTCATGTAGATGGAGGCGTGTGTATGTTTGGTGTGTATGTTTGGTGTGATGTAGAGGGGGAAAAAAGTGGACCACTAGTAGTTAGTTGTAACTTGTAAGCTCTGGTTGCTGTTCTTACTAGATAGCTCATACAGCTTATAACCAGACCCTACTCCAAAGTCATTAACTAGGTAATTAAACATATAATGACAACTAAACCTTAAACATTGAACTAACCGAATCACAAAAGTTACAGTATAAATACCACCCTTCAGTCTACTCATCCCCGTCCCATTTTTTCTCAATTCCAAATCTTCTCTTCCGGAAAAAAAAAAAAACCTTCGTCAACGTTCAATCCAATCTTTTCCTGCCACATCAGCATTCGCATCCATGTCCAAATACAGAAACCACATCTCCCGCCGTCATGACATCCTTCTTGGATACACCAACTCACACGTGCCAAACGCAGACCCCGACTTCACCGAAGAAGATGTATGGACCACAACGCCCGACTACAATCAGCCCAAACCCAACCCGAATCGGCCCAAACCCAAGCAGATGGGCCGCACCCGATCAGGCGGGCTCTCCATGGCGTTCGACCCTCCATCCAAAACGGATCCAACCACGATCCATCAATGCCGCCGCGCCGCGGCGGCGGCGGCGGCTGCCGTCTCGTTGCCGATGGACGTCCCGGAATGGTCCCGGATGGCCCGGGTCGAGTCCTCCGACTCCATGAACTGCTCCGTCGAGCTGGACCCGGATGAGTCCGAGTGGGTCCCGCCGCACGAGTACCTGGCCCGCGAGCACGGAAAGAGCGTGACCACCTCCGTCTTCGAAGGCGCCGGCCGGACCCTGAAGGGCCGGGACTTGAGAAGGGTCCGCGATGCGGTTTGGAGTCAGACCGGTTTTTTCGGGTGAACCGGGTTTTGGAGGGGTTGAGGATGGGCTCTGTAATTATATGTTGTGTTGTTTTAGCTGAGACTTTGAAATCCATGGCTGTCTTCTTCCTTTTCACAGATGATTTCTCTTTTAACATTTATTACTACCGCTATTATTATTGGGCCCCATGGAATACGGGGCCCACAATGAAGAACTAGCAGAGGCATATTCACAGAGCATAATCCATAAATAAACAGTGCAATTAAAAAAGTAGTAACAAATGCATTTTCGCTCTTTCCAAAGTTAAATAGTAGTTAATTAAAGTGGTTATTTTAAGTAGATTTTGATTAATGCAGACTACAAATAGTACGGCCCTATTGTATAAGGCCTTTTTTTGGGAAAGAGAACATGAGTTATTTGTAGTAAAGTCGATCGTAGTTTGTTGGCTTTTTCCCATTTTTTAAATTCAGTTAAAAATGGTCCACATCCATCTTCGTTTCTTTTCTTTTTTTAACTAAATATGAGTAAAATTCAATAACATGACGTCTGCGCATTCCTAATAAAATAAAACTCTCATTTTCATTTAATACATTCACAAAATTTAGCTTGTACTGTACACTGATTTATTGACTTAAAAGGTTGAACAAAATAACAATAATAATAATATTTATGTACGTATGCACGCACAGTAGCGCACAGTCTAGCACCATCGTCTTAGTGGTTATGTGCTCAGTCTTTGACAGTAACATAAAGTCCAGCATCATAGTCTTAATCATCATTAAATGTGTTTTTGATTCGTGAGATCATACATTCAAATTCTAAGCGGACTTGTAATATGTTATATTTCATACTGAAAATAAAGATGAATTAGATGAGAAATGCAAACACTACTTAATTCACAATTTGGTATATAAATCTGAAAACAAGAATGCTTAGCATTCACAAGGAAACCTAGTGAAATAGATAAAATAGAATAAAATTATAGAAACTTACTAATTCAGTTTACATTGTCGTTTTTATTCGGAATATTCAGTTTTTTGTACTGTAATTTTGAGAAATTTAAGAAATGTTCTTTTGGTAATAACAACAGATTTAAAAGTTAATACCAAGAGCTATAAGCATAAATAACTTCAAATAATAGCAAAAGGTCAATATAAACGCAAAAGGAGTGGGCCAAGTGCACAACAAAAATGTCTAGAATAAACGGTCAAAATAATGCAAAATGGTTTAATTTTATTGCTCTGGAATACGCTACGCCCAGAACAATGGAGATATTTTTACTGTTTGCAGAGTAAATACTTGTTCTGCATAATAATTGTTATGCTAAGTAGAATAATTATTGAGCATATGCTTGTCAACAAAAAATTGCAATGTAATTACGCTTTTATAACGCCTACAATTATTGTTTTGTTTTATTTTTATAAGGAGAGTGGAGTGATACTTTTTTCAAGCAAAACACACATTTTTTCTAGGATCGAATTCACGATCTTTAATAACTCGGCCTACAACACTATACCACATGTCAGTCGACCTAGTGTTCCTTAACAACACCTACAATTATTGTTGTGCGTTAGAACAAAATATGTGTGATCTTTTCGTGTTGCATGCTACACAATGTAAGAGTGTTGTACACTCATATTTCCATATAAATTTACATGGTGAATATTTAAATGACAATTGCAATCAATCTAATCTCAACCAAGCTTCGATTATCTCTAATAGGGGTAAAGGGTGTCATCGGATATGGCTCTCAACGTAAAGCTGACATATGACGTCATATGACACTAAGTAGTTAATATCGGTATCGAGTGCATATCAGTCAACTACCAATATAAGGTATTTGAAAATATCACGATATTTTCAGATAATATTGGTAAAATATCAGATATGTCCATACCATGTTATAAACAATATTGTACTATTATAATGTTACAATAGTGCTAGTCTTTCAAATATTTGAATCTCTATTTTCAGATTGCTATTATGGATTGTTTCCATGTAATTTATAGATTACAATTGTATACCAGGATATTCTATTAAAAACAAGTCATAAAATAGGCTAATAAAAACCAAGAAATTCAAATAAGGTGCATCTTTATTATTTCTATATTTTTATGCTATATTAATCATTTCTTTAGTCATCCAATCATCTTTATTGTTTTTCAAAAAAATTCATATTCATAATTTCTTCGCGTTCATTTTCACCTAAATTATCAAACATGTAATGTCGATTTGCAGCCGATTACTACTTCCAACGCGTTCTTTATTGATATGTCTAATATATAATTTCAATACTCTTCAACTTTTAGTTCTTAGTGCACGACTATAACTTAAAAAAAATTCATAATGAACAAAAAAAGAATTAAAAAAGAAGTAGTTATTAACGATATTATTTTCACTGGTAATGGATTCACACAAAATAAAACATATGAATCAACGAAATAAGTAAAGTTTTCTTTATTAAAAAACTAATGGATAAGACTGATAAAATATGGTTAAAACGAAAAAATTAGTACATTGGACAGCTAATATGATCTAAATATTGTCATTCACCGTATACTAAAAACAAATATAAAGAAATATGTAAGCAATTTATCTAGAAATAAGTAAGCAAAGGAACATGGGTCATGATGTCACATAGTGATGCGAACATTATTATGGGCCTTTCATTAAACTATTCAATATTATCTGTTGACAAAGTTTTCACATATGAGTCACACAACTATAAATTGATAGGAGAATTTCCGAAGGTAAATAGTTTATAAATGTGATAAATTAAAACTGATGAAATTAATATAGTTATATTAATTTTGTTTGGAGAAGCTAATATTACCAAAAGATGTAAAATAATTTATATACGTGTATATGCATAAACCAAACTGCATACTAAGTGACTCAACCTCAAGCGGTGAGCACGCTACAAACGATATACTAAAATAAGATGAGAAACCACTAGTCTATTAGCAACTCTAGGTAGGAATCCCTTAAACTATCATCCGTCTCCCAAGTACAATCCCGAGCATCCTCGCTTCACTGTACCTTGACCAAATTCACGACCTTAGTCCTTAATCGCTTAGTGTCTCGATCAACAACGCAAACATGTTGCTTCATGATAGTCAAATTCGGCTCAACCTCGCCTGCTGCGATGCTTCCACTATCGTAGAAGGTTCATACACAAACTTATGCAATGCGATACATGAAACACGTTGTGCACGCCTGATACTCTAGTCGGTAACTCAACTCTTTACACGAGTGTACCTATCGTCTCTAGAATTGGGAATAGTCCTATATATAATGAGGAGCCAGCTTCCCCATCCTTCCAAATCCAACCACACTTCTCATTAGAGAAACTTCTACGAACACAATGTCCCCAACTGAGAACTTGAAGTCTCTACACCTACCATTTGCATAGCTCTTGTGTCGATTTTGCGCTTCCTAATCTCTATACTCTTATTTGATGCCTCTCGAATCATGTCCAGCCCAAGCACTAGACGATCTCTAGGTTTTACCCAACACGATGAAGATTTGCAAGGCCTACTATACAACACTTCAAAAGATGCCATTTTGATGCCGTCCTAGTAAATGTTCTTTCCATAAACCACCAAAATCTAATACGCAAGCTTGAAGCAAATCCTTTAAGACGCGGTTCACCATATCCGTTTACCCATCGGACTTAGGATGGTAAGCGGTACTCAAACTTAGCTCTGTTCCCAAGGCATCATGCGACCTTTTTTCGAAAATGGCTTATGAATATGAGATCACTATTACTCACGATATCACAAGGAATTTCGTGCAATCTGACGATCTCTTTTACGTACAACTTAGCTAAACTAGAAGATGTCCTCGTAGTCTTAACTCGTAATAAGTGCACACTCTTTGTTAATCGGTCCACAATAATCCAAACAACCTCGTTTTGCCTTTCCTTGAACTTGGTTGCCCATCTATGAAGTCCATGGATATTTTCTCCCATTTCCACATAGAAATCTCAAGTGGCAGAAGCAGTCCAGCCATCTTCTGGTAACAACATTTGACTTGTTGCAAGTTAGTACACCTACTCACAAAGATGGAGGCGTCTCGCTTCATGCCTTTCCACCAAAAAGTATGCTTCATGTCTTGATACATCTTAGTGACCCCTGGATGTATCGTCAATCAAGAATGATGACTCTCTATCAGAACCTCTTGCCTAATCCCATCAACAATCTGGGACACACAACCTTCCATTCATCTTCACTATACTGTGGCTATCTACCTCGAATCCCAGCCACCTCTCTGGTGCCTCTTTATCACTTACTCCTTTAGCTATCTAGCAATATGAAGATCTCTAAGCTAGTTCCCTTCATTACGACTAATCAGGGTCGAACGAACCTCTACATGTTTAAGTCCTTTTAGGTTAAAAGATACTTCAATGATTTATGGTCCGTATACAACTTGAACTTCTCACCTAGCAAGTGATGTCTCCACATCTTCAACGCAAAAAGAATTACTAACAACTCACGTCATGGGTTTCATACCTCGCTTTACATGGCTTAAGCTGTCGATTAGCATAAGCGATAACCCTTTCGTGCTGGATTAACACAACACCTAAACCTATTCCACAAGCATCTGTGTAAATAGCTAAACCCCTACCTCCACCCGGACCAGTAAGGATAAGAGCACTAGTCAACCTTGCCTTCAGCTTTGTGAATGCTTGCTCGCATTTATCAGTCCAAACAAATTTGACATCTTTCTTTGTCAAATTCGTTAAGAGAGAACCAATCTTTGAGAAATCCTTAATAAATCTCCTGTAATGACCTGCTAAACCCTAGAAGCTTCTAATCTCAGTTGCGCTTTTTAGCCTCTTCAAACCCATAAATCCAAAAAACTTCTAATCTCCTGTAATAATCTGCTAAACACAAGAAGTTCTAATACTAGTTTCGCTATATGGCCTCTTCCAATCCATAAATATAAGAAGCTTCTAATCTCTTGTAATAACCTTCTAAACCTAAGAATCTTCTAATCTCCTATAATAATCTATTAAGCCCATAAGTATCTCTCTACAAAAATTCATAGAAAATGCTGAACACAAGGCATTTTCAAAGTGCATTTATAGAGACATCGCTATTAAACCACTTTCGAACTCAAGTCCGATTCAACTTATGTTCAACCAAACCCTATGTGCTTTGTTATAAGGCTATACAACAAACCATACAATGTCACTACATTTACATATGTCATATGCTTTCCAAAGTAAATTAAAACAATAAATCACAATATAAACTCAAGCACAATATTATAGTTTCAAACAACAACAATATATATATATATATATATATATATATATATATATTCATTCAAATGGTGAGTTAGCTCACCCTTTAAACAAGCAAACAACTAAACACAATCTTCCACTTCCTACCTCAACCTTGTAAACACTAAACTTCCTACCTTCACCTTGCTTTGCACTTGCCTTAAAAATTACTCGTAGCCTAAGGAGATGGGGGCTTGTGCGCTTCAAATCTTCGAGCTTCGAATTGATGGAAGGTGTTATGATGTTGTAGTAGGCTTACAGAAGTAGTTCGAAATGATTTAGAGTTGTTTTGAATTGTTTAGATCTTATGGATTTATGAAGAGAAAGGAGTGATGAGAGCTTGTTTTAATTTTGTAAAAATGTGAAAGTGATTAAATAAGCTATACATGGCCTTATTTAGGCTTCAAGTGGTGTTGCCTAAGCTCCTTCTCGCTCTTATTTCTAGCCAAGAAGGCTCACTCACCTCTTTGTTACTCCATGTGCTAGCTTTCCACCTTACCATGCATTTGAAAATATATTCTTCCTCCCTTATCTCCACTCAACCTTCTAAAAGCTTTTAGACGATTTCCTAAATTTTTATACTGCTAATTATTTTGATTCTTATTAGTTATTTCTTAATAAAATTAGTGTATGTGGAAAATGTTTGAACAAGTCATATTGAATAAAAAACTTTTTATCGATAAAATGATTTTCGATCACAATATTGTTATTTTTTCAAAGTGTTTGTTTTATATTTTACTAAAACAAGTTTTTTTTATCATTATTCATTAATTAAAAGATGTCTAAAAAGGTTATAAAATCACATTTATAACACTTAACCTATTAAAAAGTTAAGATATTCAAAGATGAAGTGTTCGAAATTATAGGCCTCTACACTACTATTGCTTATTTCATTTTAGATAGAGAAGGGCAGGGTTCATAGGGTGGGAATTCCTCTTCAAAGAGGGCTTCCATAACCCTAGAAATAAGAAATAAGATTTCTAAAAATAAAATCTTTAGCCTCCACCATGTGTTTTACAAACCTAGAAGAGAAGCAATAACTTCACATCGAGGAAGACGGATATTAGGGAAATTTTGGATAATTCAAATCAACTCCAATGCAGTGGAAATAATAATGGAAACGTGTTGATGGTGAGATAGAAAAAACAAAAGACTAATATCACAAAACAACAAACGTAAATCACAAAGGCAGAGAAAAGAAAGCTAAATCACATATAAGATTTATAGTGGTTTCACTATCGTGAGAAAGTATACGTCCACTTTGGGTAGTGGAGATCTCTATTACTTTACTAAAGAAAATAAAAGACTATATCCGTTTCTATTTTGGAGGCTAAACCTAGAAGAAGAATCAATTAAACTCTCTATTTTCAATTAGATTGGACATATATGCATACAACAATAAACCCTAGGTCTATTTATAATACTCTCTAGATGCACTCTGCCATTGAATTAGAATATATGCAGGAGATATGTTGGATCTATGATGAAAACTTTAGCACTTCCAAAAAAGATTAAATTACCCTTTAAAATTTGAGCATTAAATCATTCCAAAATTATCACCGTTGGTCGATTGGAACATATTCTAGTCGATTGAAAAGAGTATCAATCAACTCTGAGTACAGTAGTGTGCTCTGGTGCAAATTGGGAAAAAATCCAATCGACCTGTAGGTTTACTAGTCGATTGTAATGTGTTTCAGTCGACTTATATAACCTATTAATCAATCGGTAGCGTATAGCAAATGTTACAGGCTTCCATCCCACTTCTCCTTCTTCGTTGACTCTACTCGTCGATTCTCTGCACCTCAAGACGACCTCTAATACTTCTCCAATGTTGAAAATATCGTATCACATGTAGCAGAAGACAGTCTTCAAACGGGAAGGCTAAATCAAATATAAGGTTATAACAAGCGACAAGATTTTAATGTGTTATTAAACTAATATATATATATATATATCATCTCTTGATTATTCATGTTGTTCATGTATGTTTTCTACCTTGATAAATAATATTTCATAATTTCATTTTAATCCTAAAATTAAATTCATGTTGTACTCATATATTGATATCTATAACAATATTATACATTTGTTAAACATGTTTCATTATACACAAAAAAGCTATTTTGGAAATTTATGTATATAAATAATTTTATTTGAAATTTATTTGAATATATATTTATGTATGTATGTAAGAGAGAGACAGAGATTTGTTGATTTTATAAAATAAAAAATATAGATATGTAAATAACTTCAACCTTATATATATATATGTATATGTATATGTATATGTATGTGTATGTGTGTGTAGTTTTTATTTAAATGCATAATATATAATACATACGAAGTATACATACTTATTGTATTTATTTTATATGTTAACAAATTAATAAATTGCAGCGATGAAAAGGAAAGAAAGTTAGAGATTGGACCAAATTTAAAATTCTATATATATTTGATTTACTTCATAAAAATTTGGATCTAATATTTTATCAACTTTACATATCTGATATGATCACAATTAACCAAATCCAATTACATGTTTTATTTTAAATTTGGATATAAACTAGTTGCATCTATGTGAATTGGTATTTTAATCATAACTTGATTAAATTGCATGTTATAAAACACAAATTACACATGTTTGAATTTTTAATAATACAACATTTTTTATTATAATATATTAGGGCCAAACTATTAATATGTATTATTAGACTATATATATTAAGTATGACTGTGTATATATTTATCTAAAAACCTTATTTGTATGTATGTGTTACATATATATATATATTGCAATTGTAAATCCCAATATATATATACACATTAATTTTTATACATTTTATATGGACATATAATTATATTACATCATACAAGTTATTTTCATTCTGTTCACATATGTATAATTATGTATCATATGCTTATATGTTTATTATGTCACAAACTCATTAGATCAGGTCATTTACTTACATGGATATTGTTACACCTATATTTCCTGAATCTTGTTGAAGACAATATGATGTAAGCACCAAATCAAAACGGGATGCCCTCATAATAAAATGGATTACAAAGAAGAAAGGTAAAGGATGACGTGAAGTCAAGAAAATACCATGCTCAAAACTGTAAGACAACAACAGAGATTCAAATTATGTGGATCCTCCTAATCCGAGTGTTATATTATGATACTGAGTCTAAAATTAAACATGGTCACAAAGTGCAGTAGACGGTCTACAACTATAATACACAGAACTACAGCATAACCAATATCCTAAATAACAATAAAACATTAATGTTGCATTGCGACACAAGAAGTTCTATAATGGCGTTAAAGCATAACGCACTTCACTTAAAAAGACACACGTAATCAATGACATACTGCAACTGACAAGCCAACATATACGGATAGTAGAACAATATTAACAATGTTTCATCGAAGGAAAATAGGGATGTGTTGCCCTCCTTTTTTAACACTAGAAAAGAATGAATGGCATAATGCACCACCATCAGAAGTGCACATCGAAATATGAGCTCAAAAAAGAAGGACCGTGCTGCACTCAAAGGGTTGATCATATCATTCCCAAAGCATGTACAATGCTAATACCTCGAAGAACGGATTTGTACTTCACTCATTGGGGGCTACCTAAGTAGTATCACGCGAAGTCAAAGGCAATCTAAGGGTTACACACAGGGCCGTTCAAATAGTGCACCAATGCAGATCCAGGCTCACGACTAAATGGCAGGGATATAAGTCTCCCTCATCAATAACCCATGCAGTCCATCACTCAAGGCAACTCGGCACAAAATTGTACAAAGCATTTGCTGTCACAAATGGCGTCACGATCACCCTATCCATCCTTGTAAGTATTATCAATGCTTAGGGAATATCAAAGGAGCAACCATCTTTTGAGGCAAAAAATGTAAAAGCCGCACAGTTCACCCCAAAAAAGGGACACTCGTTTGCTGTACTTACATTCGCTATAGAAAGTAATGCCTAGGTCATTCACCCTTTGAAGAGAGGGAATTCGAAGCTTATTCAAATTTCGAACCCCTCCGCCTCAAATTCAAACATTCCCGCTTTAAACCATGATATCCAGCCAATAACACATCAGCATCCATGCACACTAAATAAAAAAACAGATGGATGACATATAGCATGATCCAAGGGCAGAAATTAGAACAACGGAAGAAGGAACGTAGTAATCCACGTGCTTCTTTGTACTATGAATAGAAAAGGCATTAAAGCAAGAGATGGGATCGTTTCCTAATGTTTTTAAGGTTCAAAAAGTAAAACCGTTGTACTCCCTTCCATTGAAATATGTACTAAGAAATATAAAGAAGAAAATGACATTTCTCCTGTGGATGTAGGATTCCTTAATATTCGAACCACATGAAATTCTGCGTGTCTCGGTTTATTTTCATCTAGATTTTAGTACTAGATTTTTTTTCAATCTTTGCTTAAATTAAAATACTTGTTTGATTTGACATTTTAACAAATAGTTAAAGTGCAACTACTTAATTGTGTAATCCAACGACAATTTTACTACCTAAAGAAAAAGTTAATATTACTTAAATTTGCTGATCCTAAATCGTTGAAATAGTTATTACTAAAGTTATTTCACATTCTCCTGGGTGTGGTGAGAAAAAAAAAAATCTCATTAACATTATAGCGCTAGAAGGAGGGTACGAACCTCCATTCATTTCTTGCATCTAGTAAAATTTTTACCCACATTTATTCTGCATACCAAAAATTCCACCAATTCACCCATACCTTCTGCTCGGAAACAATTACACATGGCGTCAATAAATGCAAAGAAGCCACTTATAATCTCAAAGGTGCAAACCAAGAAGAGAGCTTCGGCTGAAGCCCCCATAGTGTCCATTCCTTCACAAATCAAATTAACTAATGCATGAAAGGGCCAGAAAATATGATGGCCCAATGCACTTCTCTAAGGCTAGACTCATGTCCACATTCCAAAGCTCAACGCCATGACTCGCCAATTGTGCTTGCTATACAGCAGGAAAATGAACATGGCACTCCTAGAAATGGGAACGGTGACGTTGGCCGAAAAATAATGCTAAGCTAAAAGGAAAAATTCAAGCTAATCCTCAGATCAAAATAAAGTCGGCCAATATTAACACAATACTGCTAGAAAAACAAACCCAGTTCGCCCTGGATGATTAAGACACCGCTTCTAAGGGCAACTCATCCCAAATTGATTTGAGAGAAAGAGAGAAAAATCTATCAACAAAAGGCTCGAGTAGAGCAACTAGCAAAAATCAGCCAATAATGCTCTGAAGAAAAAAAATGGTGGTCGAGATTTCTTCCCCATTCAGATAGACAGTCATTGAAGCTAATTTCACTGATAACTTCAAAGCCTCTTTAATTGAGTTTGATGAAACTACCAACCCCGACAACCTCTGTACTTTTGGGTATTACATGGACATCCTGAAGGTCGGAAGGATGGCCCGATGTAAGTTGTTCTAGTTTACTTGGCTGATGCAGCCTCCTGATGGTTCAGAACGTACAAACTAGGAGAGTTCCCATCTTAGAGACAACTATCTACCGATTTGATAAGGTAATTCAATTCGAGGAGAGAAGCTTCCCCAGGTGTCAATATTATATAGTGTGTAAAGTAAGGTGAAAATAAAAGCTTGTAGGTAATAAAATTACACGCTTCAAAGCTGAGGCACTCCAGATTGGAGTGACCAGTGAAGGAGCATTACTAATGGCGGCACACCCAGGGATTAGAAGAGGAACTGCTATGAGGGATAAAAATAGTATAATATCATACCATAACATGAAGGCTTTCTACGAAATAGCTGTTGGCTCTATCAAAATGAAGGAAACCAGACTTGTAGTGCAAACTTAGAGAACTTTCTTCCCCAACCATGACAGGAAAATGGGGAAGAAGGATACACCCACCTTCAAAACAACAAAAGGAATTGAACCTCACCACCAAAAATCCCCTTACCCATACTCCTGGGGAGATATATGAGATGTATAAGGCTGATCTTGCATGCAACATATCGAATAAAGGAAATAAAGCAGAGAAGAATTGGGGTGGAGCATACCGGTGCTTCTACAAAGCCAAGAGTCATCACATCGACAACTACAGGAATTTGAAGAATGAAATAGAAAGATTGATCCAAAAGGTTATCTGGACAGCTTTCAAAAGGCCGACAACGAATATAGAAGCAGAAACCTTACTCCCAACCAAACGAAAACTAAGTAGGAAACCACTCCGACCTCATAGCCTTGATTCATGGAGGACCACACCATGTTGGGGCAAGAAAAAAAGCATAAGAGAGAGATGTACAAGCGGCTAAGGTACAACAAAGGATGATTTTCCATGTCAAACAGTCGCCAGCTCAAAAGATAGTTTTCATAGCAGTAGATGCACCAGGAGTTGTATTCCTACATCAAGACCCGCTTATTGTCATGATGCAGATCTCAAACTGCACCATGAAGAAGGTCTTTGTTAATTTAGGAAGTTCTCGCAATATCTTCTTCAAATCATCATCTGACAAGATGAAGCTTCCCACGGAAATCCTGGACCCCAGCCCTGAACCAATTTACGGATTCAAAAACACGAAAAACATCCCAATAGGATCTGGATGCCTCCCATTAGAGTTGGAACAGCCCCTTTACATAAGTTATGCTATGCAGGCTACCTAATCATTGATCAGCCATCATCATACAATGCCTTACTAGAAGACCCATGCTGACAGATTTGCGGGCCATCATCTCTCAAAATGACATGCTTATGAAATTCAACACTCCAACTAGGGTAGGATTAGTAAGAGGCAAAAAAATTTAGCTAACGAACTATATAAAATTGTTCGAAACTATTTTGCTATCTCTTCTGATATTTGTGATAATAGCAATAATCAAGAAACTAAACCATTCAAAAAATGATATCAATACAGAGTACAAAAACTAGTACCGAGATTGACCATTTTACGACACCAAAATATATAAAGAAAGAGAAAATAACATGTACACACATGATTGACACAATGAATATAATTCAATTTACGTGCAGTACTTCTTCAAAGAAGCTCAAATACATGCATCCTCGGTGAATGTACAACGAGAAGAGGAAGCGAAAAATGAGATAGATAAGAGATTATAAGCATCAAAGAAAAAGTTAGAGCTAGTAGATTGTCTTGAAGATGTATAAATAGATCCAGAAGGCCCCACAAAGGTACTCAAGATAGGAAAGGACTTCGTTGCAGAAGCGCAAGTTGAACTGATAGATTTCTTGAAGAGATAAATAGATATATTTGCCTATACTAATTCAAACATGGTAGGAATAGACCAAACCATCATCTATCGTGCACTTAACATCGATCTAGATGCCCATTCAGTCAGACAAAAGCGTAAAATCTTAGATCAAGAAAGATACAATTCCACACACAAAGAAGTCAAAAGTTTAAAGGAAAATGCATTCATTAGAGAGGTATATTATCCAAAATGGATCGCTAACCCAGTGCTTGTAAAGAAACCCAATGGAAAATGGAAAACCTGCGTTGATCATACCAACCTCAATAAGGCCTGCTCGAAGGATAGCTTTCCTTTACCCAGAATTGATCAATTATTAGACGCAACCAGCGGACATGAATTTCTCTCATTCATGGATGCATATATACTAAGGATACAATTTGATAGCAATGTTTAAGCCAGACCAAGAGCTTACCAATTTTTGACAAACAAAGTATATCGTTACAAAGTCACTCGGGATAAAGAATGCTAGGGAAACCTATTAGAGGTTTAATATGATGTTCTCGAGCAGATTGGAAAGAACGTTAAAGTGTATGTGGATGGTATGCTGGTCAAGTCAAGGGTAGCACCGAGTCACATTCAAGACCTAGAGCAGACATTTGAAGTCTTGAGGCAGTACAATATGAAGTTGAATCCTCCAAAATGTAACTTCGCTATTCAATCAGGGAAGTCCTGGGGTACATAGTAAGTGCGCATGGCATAGAAGCAAACCTCGAAAAGATAGAAACCATAAGACAAATGGGGAACCTATAAAAACCAAAGGATCGGATGAGCTTAATGGCAGAGTGACAGCATTGAGAAAATGCATATCAAAAGCGATGGACAAATGCATCCCGTTCTTCGACCAAGTAAAGAAGGGGTGAAATTTCGAATGGACGAAGGAATGAAAAGCCAAATTCCAAAACCTAAAGGATAATCTGATCAACACTCCCATACTATCTAAATGGGTAATATGTGAGAACTTGTACGTTTATTTAGTTGGAACTGATAAAGGTGTTAGTTCTGTAGTAATACGAGAGGATGAATGGACCTAGAGGCCCATTTACCTCATAACCAAGTGGCTGTCAGGAGTAGAGCTGAACTACTCAGTTATTGGAAAGCTACCTTACAACGTACTCCTTATAACAAGGAAGTTGTTGCCCTATTTACAAGCGCATCCCATCAAAGTCCTTACTAACAAACCTCTAAGGCTGATACTGTAGAAGCCAAAATCATCAGGCCCCTTATAAAAATGGGCAATGGATCTTAGTTAATACAACATCAGTTATCATCCTCAAAATGCAATCAAAGGTCAAGCACTGGCAGACTTCATCGTAGAAAGCATGTTTCTAAGCGAACTTCAACCAGAGGAAGAAGCCCGAACCCCTCTGTTTTGGAAATTATTCGTAGAAGGAGCGTTAAATGAACAGAGGGCAGAAAAAAGGCATGTATAGACCACTCCAAATAAGCAGAAGCTATATGGAGCAGTGCAGCTTGGTTTCAAAGCAACTAACAACGTTGTAGAGGCCTGAAACTGGCCCATATAATGAAGGTAACCTACATTATCTTTCACAACTGTTCTCAATTAGTTGTGAACCATGTGCAGGGAAATTACCAAGCAAAGGAACCAACCTTGGATAAATATGTGGAACTTTCTTAGAAATTACTAGAGTTGTTCGAGTAGTTTAGCATAGAACAAATTCCATGTGAAAATAACTCGTATGTTGACTTGTTTGCCAAAACTTGCAAGCACCAAAGCGACAAATGAAATGAAGGCAATACTAATAGGGCATCAGGCAGAGTGAAGCATAATGAAATCAAATCAGATACCGGTCTTAACTTGAGCCTTGCGAGCAGTAATTCAAGGGGCTCAAGACCAGGAAATAGCAGAAAATCGGGAATTGTCCCTAGTTGAACCCACACATCAGAAAATTGAGGAGGACACATGGGTGACTCCCATCAAATAATTCTTGCGAAGCGAGACCTTAACCCAAAATAGAAACAAAGCCCAAAAATAATATACCGGCTCTGTACTACTTGTTCTTCAAGGACACATTATACAAAAGAGCATACCTAACTCCTTATCGTAGACGTGTTTCCAAAGAAGAGGGGTTATAGATCATGAGGGAAGTACATGAGGGCCAATGGGGGGATTGTTCGAGAGGGGCCAAGTTCACAAAAAAAGTATTAAGGCATGATTATTATTAGCCAACAATGCTTCATAATGCATGGAAATTCATAAGAAGATGTCACAGATGTCAGTTATTCATGAGTATTCCCATACAACCATCCTATGAACTCATTCCACTTACCAGTCCATGGTCGTTCAACATATGGTGCATAGATTTGACAGATCCACTTTCTATGTCAAAGGGAGGGGCGAAGTATGTTATAATGGCAACAGATTACTTCACCAGGTGGGTAGAGGTAAAACACTTAACCACAATAACTACAAAGAAATAGTCACTTTTGTAGTAAGAAACATGATCACAAAATTCAGAATCCTTCACAAGATAATTTTTGACAACGACACCCAGTTTGAAAGTAAGGAGTTTGCAAAGCTTTCCAAGAAAAATGATATAATGAAGAGTTTTTCCTCCATCGCACATTGGTGTAGCGAACGGATAGGCTGAAGCCGCAAACAAAATCATTAAGAAGTTACATAAGAAAAGACTATAGAAAGCTGAGGGAAAATGGTCGGAAGAGCCATATCTGGTATCATGGGGCCTACCTGTGATGGTCCGGCTTTCTAGCCCTAGAAAGACGTGTCATCTTGAAGAAAGAAAGGGATAGAAAAGAAAAATATAGAGAAGAAAGAAGAAAACAACATTAGAATCTCAACAGCGGAACGAACAAATTATATTAATCACATAAGTATTACATAATATACAATATCCATCAGAGTTACACAGATAATACATCATATACTAGACAGGTATAGACACCTGTCTAGTTATACAATTCAATATACAATACAACACAGAGATACCAACACAGCGGAATACTATATATATCTACAACGCCGAAGCCTCCTGCTCCATTACTCATTCAGAATTCGTCAAAGCTAACTTGAATCCCTTGGCTACTCGTAAAAAATTTGAGTACCCGAGAGTTTATGAAAAACAGAAATAAACTCCGGGTCAGACACGGGTCTGGTATGTTTAACAGGTTAAGGTTGCTTAACTTTGAAAATATTTGAAAACAAAAGGTATCACATAAGACTTCCCACAAATAAACATGGTAAGTTTTTACCTTACGCTAACCAAATCATTTAATAGGAAATTCTAAGATATTATAATAGTGTCTAGGGTTTTCAAGTAAAATACAGAAAGAGCTGAAATGCTTACATCTCACATTCCAACATAGCTGGGCACAATCAAAATGTACGGCGCTTATTAGAGATTGGATTCCATACAATGGCAGGGATACTAGGGTACCGCCCGTCACAGTATGTGGCCTAGATCACTGTACCGAGGAGCCATCCTAACTCCCCTGCAACACAAGGTTGGAACCATTCCTTGCTGAATAGTCCCGAACAAGATAACCCCGGTAGTTGGAGCTCAAAACTGCCCACACAGCCGAAATAAAAGGGATATCTAGACAGGGGAAAATCTCGTCCTGCTTGGGCATGACCCACCTAACCTTGCCGCACCTCTCCTGTTTTAACCATTCCCGGTTGATGAGGCTTGAGGCTGTGATTACCTTTAGAGGACACATCTCTTAGAATGCTTGTCGCCCACCTGACGATGTTCTGAAAGTATTCAATCCATACAAGTTCGTTCCGGGTTCGAACGAAACCGAAGGCATTATCTCATTACACTCATGTTGGAATCACCCTCAGAGTTAACGACAATAACCCTTGCACTCTGAATCTCCACTTGAGAATTCACGACCTAACATTTAATTTGGATCGATGTGGTTTTCAGATGTCCAAATATGGAAACCCGATCCTGGTCTCATCGAAATCCAAATGCCATCTTTTAAGGCCAAGTTGTTTTAAAGTTTAAAACAATTCAGTTCAATTATCCATATGCACACAGATAGATAATTCACAATATCATAATTGATAATCAACATTATCATAAATAGATAATCCATATTATCATCACAACAGATAATCTATATTATCATCCAATAGATAATCCATATTATCATCCAATAGATAATCCATATTATCACATTCTTAAATCAAAACATACATTTCACATGGCATTCGTTAATCTCATATTGAGATTTCAAACCATTCAAGGTAAACAATATCATCAATCCATATATAAGCAATCACATCAGCTATAATTAATTTAAAATGAATTAAATTAATTATTGCATCTCTAATTAATTTAAAGTAAATTAAATTAATTAGTTCACCAATATAAATCTTGCTTATATAACTATTAGTCAATTTCCAATCAATTAATTTCTCACAATCCAATTATTCAATTTAATTAATCATCCTTGATTAATTAACTTTTTGATTACATTCAAGTAATTATCCTTTAATTTATTTTCACAAATTAATTATCCTTAACTAAACACAAAAATTAACCTCCAATTACTTCATAAATAAATTAATCTTTAATTAATTACATGAATCTTTAATTACACTAATTAATTACTCTTTAGTTACTTCTTATTGGTTAATTAATCTCAATTGATCAACCCTTAAATTCATCATTTAATTATATTTATAAATGATTTCTAATTCATCTTAATTAATTATCCTTTTAATATTAATTACCTTAAGTAATTAATCTCAATTAAACCACATTTATTAATCACCCCTGATTAATACCATTCAATAATTAACTACCCTTAATTACTCCATCAAATACATCAATTATTTCTTAATTAATTTTCTTTAAATTAATCCCTTGATTAATCATGCAAAGTAATTACACTCCAATTACTTTCATCATTAAATCATCTTCAGTTAATTACATCAAGTAATTATACTTAACAATTCACGATTGCTTATCTTAAATTAAATAATTTAACTGGCTATTAAAATTAATTCAATTAGTTAATTACTTAATAACCTTAGTTAATGACCTTTATTAACTATTTATAATTCTTTAATTACTTTTCCTCAAGTAATTAACTAAGATTTATTATCTATTACATTTTTGATTAATGATTCTTAATTACCAATTGATTTACTTCAAATTAATTAACTTATATCTTATTTAAATAAATTTAATCTCTTAATTACTAAGTTAATTAATTCAAGTCGGTAATTATCCATTTAATTAACTTAATAATTACAAATCCTTAAGTCTTTAATTATAAAAACCTTTTTCTATTTAATGATCAATTTATCATTAATTAGGTATTTAAAACAATTTAATTTAAATTTACTTTTAAATTTCATTTAAATTTAAGATTTAAAATGAAATCAAATTAATCTTAACAAGTTTAAAACAATTCCAAACCCCTTTTAATTTCTCAAGTCAACGAATATTTATCTTAAAATAGAAGATTAAAAGAATTTAAAACACAATTCCATTTTGAATTCAAATCAAATTTAAAAATTTACTTTATCATTCAAATTTGTTTAAAACAATTCAAAATCTCCTTTTATTTCAAATCTAAGATTCAAATTTATATTGAATCCAGATTTAAATCTTTTATTTTAAACCTCACTTACAATTTAAACTTCACCTTTAAAAAATCCAACTACTTAAACCTTTTCTTTTAAAGTAGTTAAATCAATATAAATAAAAACTTTATTTATTTTAAATTAAGATTCAAAACTAACTTGAACTAGATTAATCTTGGATTTAAATCTCATCTTTAATCTTTAATTTTTCATTTGAACTAAGCTTTAGATTTTACTTAAAAAAAATTTAAACAGGAAAACAGGTTTCCTGTAAACAAAAACCTGTAGCAAAAAAAAATCAACCTGAGACAAAGCTCAGTTGCTTCGAGTCAAATTCGATAATGCTTCGAGTAAAACCCCACAACTACTCGAGTATTCACTCGAGTCCCACTCCTGACTAAACCAAAAAAAAAACACAGCTTCCACCAATGAACAACGTGCATATGCACGGTGGCTCTGGCCTTCGTCGACCATCGACGATGATCGAAACTCGTCATGGAACAACTCAGGAACACCCCACGCTCATCGAATTGAACATCAATTCTCGAAATCAAATTTGAGACTTCGAACCCAAACCTGGAAAAAAACATCAGAGCTTCATCACTTGAAAACCTGACATCGCCTCGCCTGAAAAATTCTGACCACCTGAAGTTCGGCTACTTTGGCCATGCCTTCGTCTTCGTCCAAGCTACCCTCACCAGAAACCCCGCATCACTCGAACCATGGCGATCAATTAGTCAAACACAGACAAAACTAGGGTTCTAAGATAAATCTTACAGCCGCAACCTCCCTAGTGAATTTTGTCACCAATCACAATTTTTCCCCACATTGATGAACGTTCCTCCATCTCCAGGAAAGTCCATGAGCACACCGATCCACTTGATCACAAGAAAGACTCAAAAATACACTTCCAGTTTAAACTCAGACCCCACCTTCAATTCCAAACTATAAATCCTAATTCTTATGTTAAAAATCATATTTTGTTTGAAGTTTTCGATTAGTAATACTGAATTTATAATTTAAATAGCTTGAGTTTTAATTGTACTTAATATACTCAGTTGTTTTTAATGTTTCCAGAGACAAACAAACATTATTTAACTTACTTAGATTTTTAAACATAAAATTGGGTTAATCAAACAATATTAGTTTGACAAGCAGGTTCTAACAAGAATCTGGATCATGTGGAAGGGATTCTGAATAGAAACATGAACCTGGGAATCAAGACAGAGCTCAAAACATAAGCACAGCATGCACACACATATATGCACAGAGACATACTTATATATATTACATCACAAACATATTATTTTCAGGGATGAGTATGCAACATAATTTATAACTTAAATTATTTAAATTTGTAATGTTACTCACAGTATTGAGAAGATGACAGAGCACCCAGATTTGAAAAACTGTAGCCTTGATTTTTTTCTTAAATCTTCTTGTTTAAATGAATGATGCTTCAGTTTGTAAAAAAATGGTTATGCTTGCTTTGATCTTCCTGCTAACATCTTGCCTTAGATTGTTGAAGTAGTTTAAGTTTGCAAAAAGAAAAGTTTACTATTTCCAGGTTTGCAATGTTGAATAAATTAGCACAACAAATATGAAGAAGACAGGTTTTGCTGTGTTCTTATGAATGAAAGAAGTGGGAGATATATGTGTGTGTGTGTATATATATATATAGAAAAGAATTTTGCATTGGTTAGGTATTTACTGGTATAGGCTATTTCCTTTGTTCAGAAATTTTTTCTTTCTTTCCTTTGTCTTATCAGGCAAGATTTGTGGAGGCTGACTTGATTCTATACATTTCGAGTGGACAAAAAAGTTTGCTACTATTAAATGATATGTCCTTTACGTTTTATACATATCTTATTTTGTCTTGTATATAAATATTTATTTTCACTTGTGTATGAAGATGTTTCCTTTACTTGTTCCTGCATACAAAATTTCACAGGCATATATATACTTCTTTTATTTTATTCTTGCCTGGATATGCTTTTATACTTAAGTACAAAATGTTTTCCTTTGTCTTGCTTATTTATTTTACAGGTTACAAATATTTACAAACCTGGTTTGTCTCCATTCTCTAGATTCATAGATATTTATTTTACCTTGTTCTTAGCTTTGCATTAATTTATTTCTTTTGCTTGCTTGGGTAATGTTTTTACTTGTGTCCAAATATATAAAGTTGTTTTAGTCTTTGCTATGAATTTTAGCCTAAGTATTTAGTTCCATTTTTAACATATGTGTTTTTAATTTTTTTTATACTTAAACTATCAATACTAAATTTATTTATGATTTATATACTTATGTCAATATTTATGAAATTCGTTTTATCTTAAATATTATTGAAAAACTTTATTTTAAATTTTCAAATCATAGCTTTCTATCAAAATACACATATATGTATATATATATATATAAATTTAAGATAAAAATTTCTATTTATGTTAAAAATATTACGTTATTATATTTAAAATAATTTATAAAAGAATTTATCTCCTATTTAATAAATTACTTATTTTATCAGCTACGTTTAAAAAAAAACAAAACAAACCTTTTTATTTAAATTTAAACTTAAGCTAAAATCAATTCTAAAAAATTAAGTTTTTATTTTGAGTATTAAAATCATATGGTTATTTATTTAATAGCTTAATATCAAATTAAATCCAATTTTTAATTTATCAAAAATATTAGAATAAGAAACATGTCTTTATTTATTAAATTAAAAACAAAGTTTATCCATTTACAATATATACAAATACGTATACATTACAAATAGAAAACAATTTATTAGCCTTTAAAAGATAAATTATTAGTTTAAATATTTATTTTAAAGAATATAATTAAATTCAAATTCAAATTTATTATTAACAATATTGTCAAATCAATTAAATTTTGACATAAATTATTAAATTGTTATTGTCAAAATTTTCGGGATATCACATTCCTCCCCCCTAAAAGAATTTCGTCCCCGAAATTTTAAAACAAAGGTAATTTAATATTCTAATTAAAGATTCAATTTAAAACACAAGCATATA
This sequence comes from Allium cepa, assembly GCA_030765085.1. Lineage (NCBI taxonomy): Eukaryota > Viridiplantae > Streptophyta > Magnoliopsida > Asparagales > Amaryllidaceae > Allium > Allium cepa. Next base: position 882,635,219 of record CM060928.1, read on the forward strand.
TCAATGAAATGCTAACAACCATAGCAACCAATTCATCCAATCAACAAATCTAATTGTCCAGACAAAATTCTAAATAAAATTTTCTCGAGTTTCCCAAGTATAAATACCGGGATACTCGCTCCACAGAATCCAAACAATCAATACTACTAAGCTACAAAACTTCCACTCTTCTAGATCTATAAAAACAAATCAAGATATCAGACCAAACTCAAGTCTGACTCAACAACCGAAATTCCCTGAACTGCTGGTTCTACAATCAGAGTTAGCTCACACACGTACTCTCTCAGAGATACGTGAAACACACTGGATTCCAGCTATCCAAACTGGCAATTCACTCCTAAAGACCAAATACTAATCCTAAGAAGAACAACAGAAAAAGATCCAAATATTTCGGAGCTAGCTTCCCAAACTTACCCAATCTTATAGCTCCCATTGATCGGAGAAAACCCCAACAACAACGAAGTCTCTAACTTCGAATTTCAAATTTTTCGTCTTCAAAAATCCAAATTCCTTCCTCTCTTATCCATAAAACTCTTCTGATGATTCTAGGTTGCCTACATTCTTCCTGATCAGCTCAACCCTTGCTGATTGCCCCTAGAAACAATCTGAACCAAAAACAATCCAACAAAATGATCTACTCAAGATCAATCCAAAACTCAGAACACAAACTCAATTCCAAAATCAGAAGACTGATCTCATTTCTTCCATCTGGAAAAGACAAACAGGTGCACCCGCCAAACTGGCCTTACGATCCTTAAATTTTTCCCTGAAGAAACCTTCCAATCTAAACGCTACAATTTCCAGTTATTTCCAAACTAAAACAGCTGCCACCATGCTTCCACTGCGCAACTTTGACTGAGCAGATGAAAATGCTGACGATGATCACGAGGACAAACTGGACAACACATCTTAGAACTACGGTTCAACTGATCCTTAAAAGAAACTCAGAAGTTCCTCCAAAACCCGAGCTGCTTCACCAAACTCATTCTCCAGAAATCATCCTACTACTAAGCTGAACCATCGGTACCACTCCTGTAATCCAGTCGATACCAAACTCAATCTCCAGACACGGACAAAACTCTGACTTTCTGAAGACCTCCAGAAAAATTCAGATATCCCAAGAGAACACTCATCTATCGCAAGTCACTTTTACGATCAATCCATCCTAATTTCAAAGAAAACTGTCATCTCTTTACCAAACAGAACAGCCTACGCTTAATTTGCCAATCCATCGATGAAATGGAACCACTCTACTGCTCCTGAAATTACCTCAAGAAAAACTGCTAAGCCAGAAGATCTCCTTGACGGCGCCCAGAACGCTCCGAGCTACACTGCTGACTTAGATGCCAAGACTTCCTATCCAAAGCTCTTCGAGAAACTCAGACCTCAACTAAACAAAAACTCCCTGCTGAACTTAGCCAGCACATCGAAGCAGATACACTTCTTGAACTGATTCCAAAGAAACATCTTCGGAGGTATCCATAGTCACTGTGTCTCATCGCACAATTACTACATCCTGAGGTATCAAGATATCCGGACTTGCTTCTACCAAACCGACAGATCCAAACTCTAGCTCATCCAAACTTATGCTTCAAAAAATGAACTCCGAACCTTAACAGGTTTCCTTCAGAGTTCGATGAAATCCTCCATCACTGCAAAGCTCACTCGAGACGGTATTAGGTCTACAGTCTCGTCAGATACACTACCAAACTCAAATATTCAAACTCCAACCATTGGTAGCGTATTACACACACCACTACCCTATCTACCTTTATATCTTATTTTGGAAAACCCGAACAGATAATCCAACAAATAGGTAGAAATAAATAAATATATATATCAAAATTATAAATACGCTCTCTCAAGAAAGAAATCACTCATGAGCCTAGGTATTTGCTCAACCTAGTTCTCTGATACCAACTGTGACGGTCCGTCTTTCTAGCCCCAAAAAGATGTGTCATCTTGAAGAAAGAAAGGGATAGAAAAGAAAAGAGATAGAGAAGAAAGAAGAAAACAACATCAAAATCTCAACAGCGGAACGAATAAATTATATTAATCACATAAGTATTACATAATATACAATATCCGTCAGAGTTACATAGATAATACATCACATACTAGACAGTTACAGACACCTGTCTAGCTATACAATTCAATATAGAATACAACACAGAGATACCAACATAGCTGCATACTATATATATCTACAACGCCGAAGCCTCCTGCTCCATTACTCCTTCAGAATTCGTCAAAGCTAACCTGAATCCCTTGGCTACTCGTAAAAAATTTGAGTACCCGAGAGTTTATGAAAAACAGAAATAAATTCCGGGTCAGACATGGGTCTGGTATGAGTAACAGGTTAAAGTTGCTTAACTTTGAAAATATTTGAAAACAAAAGGTATCTCGTAAGACTTCCCACAAATAAACATGGTAAGTTTTTACCTTACACTAACCAAATCATTTAATAGGAAATTCTGTGATATTATAATAGTGTCTAGGGTTTTCAAGTAAAATACAGAAATAGCTGAAATGCTTATATCTCACATTCCAACATTGTTGGGCACAATCAAAATGTACGGTGCTTATTGGAGATTGGATTCCATACAATGGCAGGGCTACTGGGGTACTGCCCGTCATAGTACGTGGCCTAGATCACTGTACCGAGGAGCCACCCTAACTCCCCTGCAACGCAAGGCCGGAACCATTCCTTACTGAACAGTCCCGAACAAGATAACCTCGACAGTTGGAGCTCAAAACTGCTCACACAGCCGAAATAAAAGGGACATTTAGACAAGTGAAAATCTCGTCCTGCTTGGGCATGACCCACCTAACCTTGCTGCACCTCCCTTGTTTTAGCCATTCCCGGTTGATGAGGCTTGAGGCTGCGATTACCTTTAGAGGACACATCTCTTAGAATGCTCATCGCCCACCCGACGATGTTCTGAAAGCATTCAATCCATACAAGTTCATTCCGGGTTCGAACAAAACCAAAGGCATTATCTCGTTACACTCATTTTGGAATCACCCTCAGAGCTAAAGACGATAACCCTTGCATTCTGAATCTCCACTTGAGAATTCACGACCTAACGTTTAATTTGGATCGATGTGGTTTTCGGATGTCCAAATATGGAAACCCGATCCCGGTCTCATCGAAATCCAAACACCATCTTTTAAGGCCAAGTTGTTTTAAAGTTTAAAACAATTCAGTTCAATTATCCATATACATACAGATAGATAATTCACAATATCATAATCGATAATCAACATTATCATAAATAGATAATCCATATTATCATCACAACAGATAATCCATATTATCATCACAACAGATAATCCATATTATCATCCAATAGATAATCCATATTATCACATTCTTAAATCAAAACATACATTTCACATGGCATTCGTTAATTTCATATTGAGATTTCAAACCATTCAAGGTAAACAATATCATCAATCCATATATAAGTAATCACATCAGCTATAATTAATTTAAAATGAATCAAATTAATTATTGAATCTCTAATTAATTTAAAGTAAATTATATTAATTAGTTCACCAAATATAAATTTTGCTTATATAACTATTAGTCAATTTCCAATCAATTAATTTCTCATCATCCAATTGTTCGATTTAATTAATCATCCTTGATTAATTAACTTTTTGATTACATTCAAGTAATTATCCTTCAATTTATTTTCACAAATTAATTATCCTTAACTAAACACAAAAATTAACCTCTAATTACTTCACAAATAAATTAATCTTTAATTAATTACATTAATCTTCAATTACACTAATTAATTACTCTTTAATTACTTCTTATTGGTTGATTAATCTCAATTGATCAACCCATAAATTCATCATTTAATTATATTTATAAATGATTTCTAATTCATCTTAATTAATTATCCTTTTAATATTAATTACCTTAAGTAATTAATCTCAATTAAACCATATTTATTAATCACCCCTGATTAATACCATTCAGTAATTAACTACCCTTAATTACTCCATCAAATATATCAATTATTTCTTAATTAATTTTCTTTAAATTAATCCCTTGATTAATTATGCAAAGTAATTACACTCCAATTACTTTCATCATTAAATCATCTTCAGTTAATTACATCAAGTAATTATACTTAACAATTCACAATTGCTTATCTTAAATTAATTAATTTAACTGGCTATTAAAATTAATCCCATTAATTAATTACTTAATAACCTTAGTTAATGACCTTTATTAACTATTTATAATTATTTAATTACTTTTCCTCAAGTAATTAACTAAGATTTATTATCTATTACATTTTTAATTAATGATTCTTAATTACCAATTGATTAACTTCAAATTAATTAACTTATATCTTATTTAAATAAATTTAATCTCTTAATTACTAAGTTAATTAATTCAAGTCATTAATTATCCATTTAATTAACTTAATAATTACAAATCCTTAAGTCTTTAATTATAAAAACCTTTTTCTATTTAATGATCAATTTATCATTAATAAGGTATTTAAAACAATTTAATTTAAATTTACTTTTAAATTTCATTTTAAATTTAAGATTTAGAATGAAATCAGATTAGTCTTAACAAGTTTAAAACAATTCCAAACCCCTTTTAATTTCTCAAGTTAATGAATATTTATCTTAAAATAGAAGATTAAAAGAATTTAAAACACAATTCCATTTTGAATTCAAATCAAATTTAAAATTTTACTTTATCATTCAAATTTGTTTAAAACAATTTAAAATCTCCTTTTATTTCAAATCTAAGATTCAAATTTATATTGAATCCAGATTTAAATCTTTTATTTTAAACCTCACTTACAATTTAAACTTCACCTTTAAAAAATCCAACTACTTAAACCTTTTCTTTTAAAGTAGTTAAAGCAATATAAATAAAAACTTTATTTATTTTAAATTAAGATTCAAAACTAACTTGAACCGGATTAATCTTGGATTTAAATCTCATATTTAATCTTTATTTTTTCATTTGAACTAAGCTTTAGATTTTACTTAAAAAAAATTAAACAGGAAAGCAGGTTTTCTGTAAACAAAAACCTGTAGCAAAAAAAAATCAACCTGAGACAAAGCTCAGTTTCTTCAAGTCAAATTCGATAATGCTTCGAGTAAAACCCCACAATAACTCGAGTATTCACTCGAGTCCCACTCCTGATCAAACCAAACAAACACAGCTTCCACCAATGAACACCATGCATATGCACGGTGGCTCCGGCCTTCATCGACCATCGACGATGATCGAAACTCATCGTGGAACAACTCAACAACACCCCACGCTCACCAAATCGAACATCAATTCTCGAAATCAAATTTGAGACTTCGACCCCAAACCTGGAAAAAAAACATCAGAGCTTCATCACTTGAAAACCTGACATCGCCTCGCCTGAAAATTTTGACCACCTGACGTTCGGCCACTTTGGCCATGCCTTCGTCTTCGTCCAAGCTACCCTCACCAGAAACCCCGCATCACTCGATCCATCACACGAACCATGGCGATCAATTAGTCAAACACAGACAAAACTAGGGTTCTAAGATAAATCTTACAGCTGCAACCTCCCTAGTGAATTTTATCACCAACCACAATTTTTCCCCACATCGATGATCGTTCCTCCATCTTCAGGAAAGTCCATAAGCACACCGATCCACTTGATCACAAGGAAGACTCAAAAATACACTTCCAGTTTAAACCCAGACCCCACCTTCAATTCCAAACTATAAATCCTAATTCTTATGTTAAAAATCATATTTTGTTTGAATTTTTCGATTAGTAATACTGAATTTATAATTTAAATAGCTTGAGTTTTAATTATACTTAATATACTCAGTTGTTTTTAATGTTTCCAGAGACAAACAAACATTATTTAACTTACTTAGATTTTTAAACATAAAATTGGTTTAATCAAACAATATTAGTTTGACAAGCAGGTTCTAACAAGAATCTGGATCATATGGAAGTGATTTTGAATAAAAACATGAACCTGGGAATCAAGACAGAGCTCAAAACATAAGCACAGCATGCACACACATATATGCACAGAGACATACTTATATATATATTACATCACAAACATATTATTTTCAGGGATGAGTATGCAACATAATTTATAACTTAAATTATTTAAATTTGTAATGTTACTCACAGTATTGAGAAGATGACAGAGCACCCAGATTTGAAAAACTGTAGCCTTGATTTTTTTCTTAAATCTTCTTGTTTAAACGAATGATGCTTCAGTTTGTAAAAAAAATGGTTATGCTTGCTTTGATCTTCCTGCTAACATCTTGCCTTAGATTGTTGAAGTAGTTTAAGTTTGCAAAAAGAAAAGTTTACTATTTCCAAGTTTGCTATGTTGAATAAATTGGCACAACAAATATGAAGAAGATAGGTTTTGCTGTGTTCTTATGAATGAAAGATGTAATATCCCGGAATTTCCAGGAGTTTAAAATGCTGATAATCTCATAATTTAATTATTTGAAATTGATAAAATTGTTATTTTCAAAGATAATTAATCAAGTAGTATTTTAATTTTGGTTATAAATTGGTTTTATATTAAGATTAATTATTTTATTTGTGTGAATAAATTCTAAATTGGTATATTGTTTTCAAAATTTATAAGTGTGTTCAAAGTGTATTTAAATCTGTGTATTTTAAATTGATTTCAAAATAGGAATTTTTTTTTTGCAAGGCCAGCCGGTTTTATAGTGGGCCCTCCACTTTTTATTACGAACGTAATAAAAGTATGAAGTACAGGAGTAAGGTAGAGACACCCTAACTGCTAAAAGAAAGAAAAAATACAGCACAGGAGTGTGACAGACATGTCACAGCTACAATAATCTACAAACAAATCTAAATCTCCTCCGTAGAGGTAGTATCGCCAACTACAATATCCACTTCGGAAGAATCCAGAGAGACATTCCCACGAAGACCAATAAAGGGGCGAAATAGGAGGGCAATAGACGGATCATAGATGTCAGCATCAGAACAGTATATAAAGGATCGATCCCAGGTAGTATCAGCAAGCATAATAGAATTTAACTTAGCATATAAACCGTCCATATCAAGAACCAAGGAGTCACCAGACTGCCTATAAAAAAGGCAACGTATGTCCAATAGATCAGCAGAAACATATCTAAAATAGGAATCATCCACAGGGTTGAAACGCATATCAGAACAACGATCAACCCAACAACTCTCAGTCTCAGCCCAAACAACTGACAGAGGCAGAGCTTGAGCCGGGGCGTCACCGATATCCACAAAAACATCAGCAGGAACAGAGCATGCAGGAGGGGATGCAGGCGGAGAGATATAAGGCAGCGTACCAGGGTCAGAAGGAGGGACAGCAGACGGAGGAATAACTATCTTGGGAACCCACTTCCTGAGCGGAGGCCGAGGCAGAGGAATCTTTGGCGCAGCTGCAGAGACAACAGAATGGGTGCAGGCAGAATCTATGTGGCCAAAAGAGTGACAGGAGGAACAAATATCCGGGACCCAACCATAGCGAACACGAACATCGACAACATGGCCAACGACAAGCTGAACTGGAATAGAGGAAGGGAGAGGCCTATGGAGGGAAATCTCAATCAGAGCCTTAGCATACATCAGCTTATCACGAGCAACCGTATTAGCGTCAAAGCATTTCAATTTACCAATATTGCAAGCAAGCCAATTCAAACCAAGCAGAGGCTGAAGTGCGGAAGGGATTTGAGAAAAGTAAACCCAAACGGGGATAGATAGAACTTGTTCACGCGCACTAGCAATCGTAGCGGACCAGCGAGTAATGATAAATGGTTTCCCATCAATAAAAGATGGCTCAGCCTCAAGGACACGACGGCGTTCCGTAGAGGAGGAGAATAATAGGAAATACATAGAGTCGACCAGCTTAACACGAAGATTACCACGAAGCCTCCAGGCCTTCCGAAAAACAGCAGACGCATCATGTATACGGTGAATAGGATCTAAAAAGAAACCAACTAAATAATCTGACCAGAAATCCAAACCAGCCTGCATAACGTTAGGAGGAGGGATCATCACTCCATTTTCCTCAACAATATCGAACTCAACTGGTTCATAAACACCAGCATTACGGGGTAGAGATGAAAAAAGCGATGACCAAGTTTTGGAACCAGGAGGGGAAGGCACTGCATGTTGAACCACTTCCTCATTAGGACATCCGACAGAGGCTACAAGTCCAGCAGGGGAGGCCTCAAACTTCCCACCAGAAATCAATTCACTGCATTTGGAATCATCATTGACTGCAGAATTGTTGCAGGCACCAGTAATCAAAACACTAGGCACGGTAACTCCAGAACTTAGCACACTGTGATTTGGGACAACATTGACATTGGCATTAAATCGAACAGGTGATGTGCCTCGAACACAACCGGATGCGTCAGAAGAAATTGCATCCGAGACAACGCCAACACCAAGACCAGAATCACAAAAATTCGCTGCAACATCAACCAAGGGTGCATGACCACAAGACATATCGCCTGCAAGAGAGTTAACCAAACCCGGGCTCGAACTGAGGCCAACGACAGAAGCAGTGTCGACAAGCTTTTTTGCAGGCAAGGGGGGAAACTCGTAATCGGATAGCATGGGAGGAATCAAGTTCACAGAAGATACTCCATTAAAAATCCTTCCAGAACGTGTAGAGGAAGGTGAATGAGAAGCGGGGACGGGATGAAGGGGTGGAAGAGGGGGGCTTTGCATGGAAAAGTGACGGGAGAGAGTAATGACGGAGAGAAGAACTACAACAGCAAAGAGAGAGCGAAGAGATCTGGAAAGAATTAACGGAGAGAGGAACGAAAAATCCACCTGAAGAAAAATCGCCAATGCTAGGTAAAATTACCTATTGTTTGTAAATAATAATGAGCTTATTTTAAAATAGATGTTTATATTTATTTAAATTTATTTTAGATTTGATTTTAAATTTGACTTTGAAAATGAATATAAATTAGAATTTTAAGGTATACATTCATATTTAAATAAATGATAATATGGTTTGGTTTTAAATATATAGATAATGTTTTTAAATTAAAATAAGATTTGTTTATTTCTTTTATAGAAATTTGATTTGTAAAATAAATGCAAGGTTTTTGAAATGACATTTTAAAGTAAGGTTGTAATGTTGTATAATTTTATTTAAATTATATTTAGTTGCATTTTTTTAAAAAAGATTGTACATATATAAATTAAGCATACCTGTGTAAATGTATAAATGTATTTTGTTTATTTAATAAGAAAAGCATTTTTAAAATTTAGAGAGCACATTAGTAATTAGGAAAAAAATAATTTTAAAATACTTTTAAATCTCTTTAAAATTAAAACAAACTTAAGTGAAAGTTTTTAATTTTAAAAACACTATTTTAATAAGTGTTAAAAATATTTATGGAAATTGAGACATGTGTCATATTTACATTTTTGTTTTAAAAAAAAAATCTGAAATTACTTATAAACATTTCCATCTCCTTCTCATTTTTTTTCTTTTTATCTACTTCTCAAGAATTTGAAACAATGGCAGCTTCAAATATGAACATTCCTCAACTCAAACAATCTTCAAAAGAAATCAATTCCTCAAATTGAAATCTGATCAATCCTTAATTAAAAACTGCATTTATTCCTCTAAACCAAAATCTGAAGCACTCCTCAACTCAAACACTTTCAAAAAAAAAGAAACAAATGCCTGCAGTTTTTCTTAAATCAAAAATCTGCATTTGCTCCTCAAATTCAAACCCTTTTCTGTGATCAAAGCCTGCAGTTTTCCTCAAAACAAAATCACAGAAAATCTTCAATCCATGTCTGCATCATTTCCATATGCATGCAAGTAAATCTGTTGAAAGAAAACCTGAAGCAATGCAGTTAAACAAATCTGGGTCAAAACATGATGTTTCAAAGCATTTCAAGGTTTTAAAAGAAGCATAGAAAGTTTTTCAAAAATGCAAATCTGGAAAGCAATTTCTGTTTGGAGGCTTCCGGTGCTTTTTCAAAATTCTGCACTGTCTTCTTCTTATTGAGGTGAGTAAACAACAACTTAAAAAGCTTAAGTGGTATTTGATATGTTGCTTGTTTAATTTCTATAATAATTAATGCTTGCATGTTACATGATGGTAATTGATCTGTGTATAAGAATGTGTTGAGCATACATGCTGATTAAACTGCTCCTCTCTGTTATTTTTATGCACAGAGATTAAAATGAACCAAAGGACCCAAATTTCTTTATCAAAAATCACTTTAATGATTTGATTCTCAAACATGTAATTGGGTTTAAACAACATCTAGTCTTGAATGACAAGTTCAAGTATTTTTATTTTTGTTTTTAGTTACTGGAACAAGACAATACAGTAAAACTCAGATATATGATAAAATTTAATGTTAATTCATATTGATTGGAATATACATCTTGAATCATCTTCGGAAGTTAGGATTTTTAAAATCAAAATAAAAATTTTTAGTAAAGTATTGAATGTGAATTTGGGGGTTCTCTGCAAAATGAATTTCTGCCCATTTCTGTTGATTTGTGTAACTGGGTAACTTGAGATTGTTCTTGGAGCTAGATGAAACATCAGTAAGTATAGCAAAAATCATTGAATTTTTTTTAAACCACTGAATAATTTGATTTTGCCAAAGATTCATATTTAAACCTAGTTTTTGAAGCTGTCTGTGAATTGACTTCTGCATCGTCTATATTGCATCGAGTTGAATGAAAATTAGTCTGAAGGGAGCTTGGTGGGTCGGTGGACCATGGCCGGAGTTGTGGCCTATGTAGTTGATCGGAGTCGAGAGAATTTGGGATTTTCTGGTGGTGGTTTTAGGGGTTCAGTCCAACCAAGATGCTCGATTTTGAATCGAGATAAATGATGGAATTTTGTGGGTTGTGGAGGCCTGTAGAGTGGTGGAATGGTTTGTTGGTGGGTTCAAAGTTGGCCAGAGGTGGCTCCGGCACCGGTGCAGGTGCACGAGAGGTGGATGGTGTCAAGGTATTTTGGGTTTTGTTTTGGTTAGTGTTTCTGGAGTTAGCTCGGGAAGGAGGGAAGAAGACTCGGGGGAAAACTCGCGCATTTTTGGATGTGGCTCGGGGTTATACCCGTGTTGATCTGGGCAATTTTTTTTTGTACAGTGTTAAACTGTTTAATTTTAACAGTTTTAACATTTTAAATTAAAAAAGTTTTATTTTTTTAAGTTTTATTTTAAACAGATTTTAAAGATCAAAATCCATATGCTTTGTTTCCTTAGTTTCCAGTAAATAAGAGGTGAACCCAAACTAAGTGTTAACAAAATTTTCAAATTTAAATAAATAAGTGTTAAACTTTAAATTGTTTAAATTAAAGTAAAATTCTTGTTTTTGAAATTTAATTGTTTTATAAATGAAATTTATATGATTTGTTTAAATGTTTTAGCTAATGTTGTTTTCAAACTTATTTCGGAAATAATTAAGTATTTATAATTTGTAATTAGTTAGTTAATTAAGGAAGTTTAAGTTAATTCATTTAATTTTTTTTAAAGGGGTTAATTAAGTAATTAATTAAGTATAATTAATTATTTAATTAACTATTAATTAAGTTGATGATTTAATTAATGTCTAAAGTTAATTAAATTGTAATTACTTATTAATTAAGTAATTAAGAGTTAATGAAAATAGTAATTAATTAATAAAGGTTTTATTAAATATTAAATGGGTTTTCTTAATTAATAATTAAAGGATAATGCTAGTTAATTAAGAATTAATTAACTATTTTTATTTAAGGTTAATTAATTTTAATTAAGGATTAATTAGTTACATTTGTGGATTAATTAATTGGTAATTAAGATTGTTAATTAATAATTAAGTTTATTAATTAATGATTAAGAGATAATTAATTAGTTAATTAAGTTTAATTAATTAATTATAAAAGTAATTAGGGATTAATTACTTTGTATTAAAGGATTGATTAATAATTAAGGTTTATTAATTAATAGTTGGAGATAATTAATCTAATAATTGAAGTTAATTTGGGTTAATGAGTAATTAGGGATGAATTACTCAATGTTGTTTTATGAGATGAGTGAAATCAAGTAAGTTAATTAATTTGTTAATTGATTAAATATAGCTACTTGATAAATGATTAAGTATAATTACTTAATAAAGTTTTGATAAGGTTAATTACTTAAGATAAGTAATTGATAAATTACAGAGGTAATTGAGTTAGGTAAATTACTGATGGGGAAGTAATTTTAAATTGGGTAATTACTTGTTAAGGTAATTAAAGATTTATTACCTGGTGTAATAAATCAATGAATTTATAAAGTAATTAAGAAGTAATTAAGAATAATTAATTACTGTATTTAAGTTGATTAATTAAAAGCAATTAATCTAAGCATAATTAATTAATTAAGGTTCATTAATTGATATGATTAATGAAAATAATTAAGGATTAATTACTTTATTAAGAGTTAATTAATCAAGGTCGATTAGGATTAATTAATTGATTTAACTAATGTTTATTTAAGCAAGATATTGGATGAAGGTAATTAATTTAATTAATTTTAAATTAATTAAGTGATTAGTTAATTAATTTAATTCACTTTAAATTAATTAAAGATTAGAGATAGTTAATTTAATTCAGTTTAAATTAATTATATTGTGGTTTGAGTTAATCATTGCTTATGAATGATTGGATGACATTGATTGTCTTGAATGCTGTGTGATCTCAGTAATGAGATAAGTATGGTTGTGTGATATGAATGCTTGGTTGAATTGTGATTATCAATTGGAATGTTGATATATGGATTATCTATTATGATATGGATTATATGAATTACCTGTTATTTGATAATGTTGATTATCAATTGTGGCCTGTGAATTATCTATTCTGTGTATATATAGATAGTTGAATTTAATTAAACCTTTAAAACAACTTGGACGTAAAAGACACGCTTTGGATTTCGATGAGACCGGGATCGGGTTTCCATATTTGGATATCCGAAAACCACATCGATTCCAAATAACGTTAGGTCGTGAGTCAAAGTGGAGCTTTGTGAAGACTCGAGGTGTAAGGGCTATACGTCAGTATAACTCTGTGGGTGATTCCGTAATGAGTTTGACGGAATAGACCTTATAGATTCGAGATGGTGATTTAGAGTGCAAGGGTTATTGTCGTTAACTCTGTGGGTGATTCCAAAATGAGTGTAACGAGATAATGCCTTCGGTTTCGTTCGAACCCGGAGCGAACTTGTATGGATTGAATGCTTTCAGCACATCGTCAGGTGGACGATGAGCATTCTAAGTGATATGTCCTATAAAGGTAATCGTAACCTTAATCCTCATCAACCGGGAATGGCTAAAACAGGGGAGGTGCAGCAAGGCTTCGTGGGTCGCACCCACTGGAGAGTAAGATTTACCCCTGTCTAGAGGTCCCTTTTATTTCGGCTGTGTGGACGGTTGAATAGCTACAACCGTCGGGGTTGTCTTATTCAGAACTGTTCAGTAAGGAACGGGTCCGGCTTTGTGTTGCAGGGGATTGGGAGTAATCCTCGGTACGGTGATCTAGGCCACGTACTGTGACGGACGGTACCCTAGTAGCCCTGCCATTGTATGGAATCCAAAATCCAATAAGTGCCAACGATTTTGATTGTATTACCCACTTTTGTGGCTAGTAGCTGGAATTTAATAAATGTAACAATTTTGGCTATTTCTTATTTATTTGAAAACCCTAGACACTATTATAATATCATCGGATTTCCTATCAAATGTTTTGGTTAGCGTAAGGTAAAAACTTTTCCATGTTTATGTGTGGAAAGTCTTACGTGATACCTTTTCTTTCAAAAAGGTTTTTAAAGTTAAGCAACTTTAACCGTTTACTCACACCAGACCCATGTCTGACCCGGAGTTTATTTTTTGTTTTTCATAAACTCTTTGGTACTCAAATTTTTACGAGTAGCCAAGGGAATTCAGGTTAGGATTTTAAGTTGGCTTGACGAATTCTAAAGGAGCAATGGAGCAGGAGGCTTCTGCGTATAGCTATAGAGTATTCCGCTGTGTGTTCTCTGAATTGTTATTTTTGAGTTGTATAACTAGACAGGTGTTTATAACTGTCTAGTATGAGATGATTATGCTGTGTATCTCTGATGTATATGATACTATGTAAAGTATTATGTGATTAATATAATTTATTCATTCCGCTGTTTGGATTCCGATGTTGTTTCTTTCTTCTTATCTATCTTTTCTCTTTCTATCCCTTTCTTTCTTAAATCATGACACGTCTTTCTGGGTTGTGGAAGGTGGGTCGTGACAGTTCATATCAGAGCATTAGGCTGAGTGAATACCTAGGCTCTGAAGTATGTCTTTCTTAGGGAGCATTAGTTTGAGTGAATACCTAGGCTCTGTAGTGGTGTCTTTCTTGAGAGAGCGTATTTGTAATTTTTATATATAACTATATATATATATATTTCTACCAATCCATTGGGTTACCTGTTCGGGTTTTCCAATATAAGTTATAAAGGTAGATGGGGTAGTAGTATGTGTAACACGACTACCATTGATTGGAGTTTGAATGTTTGAGGTTGGAAGTGTATTTGTCGAGACTGTAGACCTAGTACCGTCTCGAGTAATCTTTGTAGTTTGGTGTAAGGATTTCATTGATCTCTGAAGGAAACCTGTTAAGGTTCGGAGTTCATCTTTGAAGTGTAAGTTTGATTTGCGCTCGTGGGAGCGGATTTTTGAGAGTTTGGATCTGTTGGTTGGGCAGAAGCGAGTGATGGTATTTTGTTACCTCAGGAAGTAGTAGCTGCGTGATGAGATGCAATGACTATGGATGTCTCCGAAGACGTTTCTTTCGGAGCAAGTTTAAGGAAGTGTGTCTGTTTCCGGTGTTGTAGCTGAGATCAGCAGGATGTATGTGTTTAGTTGGAAGTCCGAGTTTCTCATAAGAACTTTGGATAAGAAGTCTTTGGCATCTGTGTTAGCAGTGCAGCTCGGGAATGTTCCGTATTTCAGCAGGGAGATCTTCTGCCTTAGCAGTTTTTCTGAAATGGAGTTCAGAAGCAGTTAAGTGGACCCGTTTCTTCGATGGGTTGGCTAATTAAGTTTAAGCTGTTCTGTTTGGTAAAGAGAGAACAATTTTACTTGGATTTGTTCTGGGTTGATCGCAAAAGTGACTTGCGATGGTTTGGTGATTATCTTAGATAGTCTTTTGCTTGGATTTGTGGCATTTCTAGAGGATGTAGAAGTTATGGAGTTGCTGAAGATTGTCCGAGTATATCTTCAGGAAAGTTGGAGGTTTTGCCCGCATTGGAGTTTGAGTTCTGAATCGACTTGATGTCAAGAGTGATACCGGTGATTCAGTTAGATTTTCTCCTAGGTTGGTGGCTGGGTGAAGCAACTCTGTATTTCTTGGAATTTCTGTTAAACCTTATTTCCGAGATGTGATGTTTAGTCTGTGCCTGTGTTCATTCGATGGGATTTTCATCTACTCCAGATCAGAGTTGTGCAGCGGAAGCAAGGTGACTGCTGTTCTTGAATAGAAGCAACTGGGAATTGTAGTATTTTGGGTTAGAGAGTTTCTTCTGAATTTATTTTTTAGAATCTGAGGCAAGTTGGCGTGTGATTCTGTTCTGTCTTTTTCGGATAGGAAGAGTAGTTTTCTTCTGTTGATAGTAAAGTTTGGTTTTGGTTTGTGGATTGATCTTGTGAGGATCAGTTTGTGAGTTGATCCAGTTTGTTGTAGAAGTATCAGTGAAGGTTGAGCTGATCAGGAAGGATCTGTAGGTAGCCCGGATCATCTGGGAAGTTTTTGAGATTAAGTAATGGAAGAATTTGGAATTCGAAGTTGGAGGCTCCGATGTTGTTAAGGTTTTCTCTGGTAATGGGAGCAATAAGATTTGGTGAGATTTTGAGGTGATCTCCGAGGCATATTGGATTCTTCTGAGTTTTGTAGGATCAGTGTTTTGGACTGAAGAGTTGAATTTCCAGTTTGGAAGACTGGAATTCAAATTATTACACGTATCTCTGAGGGAGTACGTGTTTGGTCATCACTGGTTTTTGAGACTAGTAGTTCTGTGAAGGTTTTAGATGTTGATCAGACTTGTCTATGGTCTGGTCTCTTGGGTAGATTATAGATCTAGCTGAGTGGGAACTCAGTAGCTTAGCAGTATAGCTAGTTTGGGTTTAGTAGAGCGAGTATCCCTGTGTCTGTACTAGGGAGACTCGAGATAATTTTAGGAAATTTATCTGGATCTGTGTCCGGATAGCTGGAGTTATTTATTTGAATTGGTTGTTTGGATGGAATTGTTTGTTTGATTGATAGTGTATGGCTGTTATGGATGTTTGAATTGGTTGAAAATAAAATTAAACTTTGGATTATCTTTGTTTTAAATTTCGAGGACGAAATTCTGTTAAGGGGGAAGGATTGTAATATCCTGGAATTTCCAGGAGTTTAAAATGCTGATAGTCTCTTAATTTAACTATTTGAAATTGATAAATTTGTTATTTTCAAAGATAATTAATCAAGTAATATTTTAATTTTGGTTATAAATTGGTTTTATATTAAGATTAATTATTTTATTTGTGTGAATAAATTCTAAATTGGTATATTGTTTTCAAAATTTATAAGTGTGTTTAAAGTGTATTTAAATCTGTGTATTTTAAATTGATTTCAAAATAGGATATATTATTTGTAAATAATAATGAGCTTATTTTAAAATAGATGTTTATATTTATTTAAATTTATTTAAATTTATTTTAGATTTGATTTTAAATTTGACTTTGAAAATGAATATAAATTTGAATTTTAAGGTATACATTCATATTTAAATAAATGATAATATGGTTTGGTTTTAAATATATAGATAATCTTTTTAAATTAAAATAAGATTTGTTTAATTTCTTTTATAGAAATTTGATTTGTAAAATAAATGCAAGGTTTTTGAAATGACATTTTAAAGTAAGGTTGTAATGTTGTATAATTTTATTTAAATTATATTTAGTTGCATTTTTTTAAAAAGATTGTACATATATAAATTAAGCATACTTGTGTAAATGTATAAATGTATTTGTTTATTTAATAAGAAAAGCATTTTTAAAATTTAGAGAGCACATTCGTAATTAGGAAAAAAATAATTTTAAAATACTTTTAAATCTCTTTAAAATTAAAACAAACTTAAGTGACAAGTGTTTAATTTTAAAAACACTATTTTAACAAGTGTTAAAAATATTTATGGAAATTAAGACATGTGTCATATTTACATTTTTGTTTTAAAAAAAAAAAATCTGAAATTACTTTTAAACATTTCCATTTCCATCTCCTTCTCATTTTTTTTCTTTTTATCTACTTCTCAAGAATATGAAACAATGGCAGCTTCAAATATGAACATTCCTCAACTCAAACAATCTTCAAAAGAAATCAATTCCTCAAGTTGAAATCTGATCAATCCTTAATTAAAAACTGCATTTATTCCTCTAAACCAAAATCTGAAGCACTCCTCAACTCAAACACTTTCAGAAAAAAAAGAAACAAATGCCTGCAGTTTTTCTTAAATCAAAAATCTGCATTTACTCCTTAAATTCAAACCCTTTTCTGTGATCAAAGCCTGCAGTTTTCCTCAAAACAAAATCACAGAAAATCTTCAATCCATGTCTGCATCATTTCCATATGCATGCAAGTAAATCTGTTGAAAGAAAACCTGAAGCAATGCAGTTAAACAAATCTGGGTCAAAACATGATGTTTCAAAGCATTTCAAGGTTTTAAAAGAAGCATAGCAAGTTTTTCAAAAATGCAAATCTGGAAAGCAATTTCTGTTTGGAGGCTTCCTGTGCTTTTTCAAAATTCTGCACTGTCTTCTTCTTATTGAGGTGAGTAAACAAGAACTTAAAAAGCTTAAGTGGTATTTGATCTATTGCTTGTTTAATTTCTATAATAATTAATGCTTGCATGTTATATGATGGTAATTGATCTGTGTATAAGAATGTGTTGAGCATACATGCTAATTAAACTGCTCCTCTCTGTTATTTTTATGCACGGAGATTAAAATGAACCAAAGGACCCAAATTTCTTTATCAAATCACTTTAATGATTTGATTCTCAAACATGTAATTGGGTTTAAACAGCATCTAGTCTTGAATGACAAGTTCAAGTATTTTTATTCTTGTTTTTAGTTTATTGGAACAAGACAATACAGTAAAACTCAGATATATGATAAAATTTAATGTTAATTCATATTGATTGGAATATACATCTTGAATCATCTTCGGAAGTTAGGATTTTTAAAATCAAAATAACAATTTTTAGTAAAGTATTGAATGTGAATTTGGGGGTTCTCTGCAAAATGAATTTCTGCCCATTTCTGTTGATTTGTGTAACTGGGTAACTTGAGATTGTGCTTGGAGCTAGATGAAACATCAATAAGTATAGCAAAAATCATTGAATTTTTTATAAACCACTGAATAATTTGATTTTGCCAAAGATTCATATTTAAACCTAGTTTTTGAAGCTGTCTGTGAATTGACTTCTGCATCGTCTATATTGCATCGAGTTGAATGAAAATTAGTGTGAAGGGAGCTTGGTGGGTCGGTGGACCATGGCCGGAGTTGTGGCCTGTGTAGTTGATCGGAGTCGAGAGAATTTGGGGTTTTCTGGTGGTGGTTTTAGGGGTTCAGTCCAACCAAGATGCTCGATTTTGAATCGAGATAAATGATGGAATTCTGTGGGTTGTGGAGGCCTGTAGAGTGGTGGAATGGTTTGTTGGTGGGTTCGAAGTTGGCCAGAGGTGGCTCCGGCACTGGTGCAGGTGCACGAGTGGTGGATGGTGTCAAGGTATTTTGGGTTTTGTTTTGGTTAGTGTTTCTGGAGTTAGCTCGGGAAGGAGGGAAGAAGACTCGAGGGAAAACTCATGCATTTTTGGATGTGGCTTGGGGTTTTACCCGTGTTGATCTGGGCAATTTTTTTTTGTACAGTGTTAAACTGTTTAATTTTAACAGTTTTAACAATTTAAATTAAAACAGTTTTATTTTTTTTTAAGTTTTATTTTAAACAGATTTTAAAGATCAAAATCCATGTGCTTTGTTTCCTTAGTTTCCAGTAAATAAGAGGTGAACCCAAACTAAGTGTTAACAAAATTTTCAAATTTAAATAAATAAGTTTTAAACTTTAAATTGTTTAAATTAAAGTAAAATTCTTGTTTTTGAAATTTAATTGTTTTATAAATGAAATTTATATGATTTGTTTAAATGTTTTAGCTAATGTTTTTTTCAAACTTATTTTGGAAATAATTAAGTATTTATAATTTGTAATTAGTTAGTTAATTAAGGAAGTTTAAGTTAATTCATTTAATTATTTTTTTAAAGGGGTTAATTAAGTAATTAATTAAGTATAATTAATTATTTAATTAACTATTAATTAAGTTGATGATTTAATTAATGTCTAATGTTAATTAAATTGTAATTACTTATTAATTAAGTAATTAAGAGTTAATGAAAATAGTAATTAATTAATAAAGGTTTTATTAAATATTAAATGGGTTTTCTTAATTAATAATTAAAGGATAATGCTAGTTAATTAAGAATTAATTAACTATTTTTATTTAAGGTTAATTAATTTTAATTAAGGATTAATTAATTACATTTGTGGATTAATTAATTGGTAATTAAGATTGTTAATTAATAATTAAGTTTATTAATTAATGATTAAGAGATAATTAATTAGTTAATTAAGTTTAATTAATTAATTATAAAAGTAATTAGGGATTAATTACTTTGTATTAATGGATTGATTAATAATTAAGGTTTATTAATTAATAGTTGGAGATAATTAATCTAATAATTGAAGTTAATTTGGGTTAATGAGTAATTAGGGATGAATTACTCAATGTTGTTTTATGAGATGAGTGAAATCAAGTAAGTTAATTAATTTGTTAATTGATTAAATATAGCTACTTGATAAATGATTAAGTATAATTACTTAATAAAGTTTTGATAAGGTTAATTACTTAAGATAAGTAATTGATAAATTACAGAGGTAATTGAGTTAGGTAAATTACTGATGGGGAAGTAATTTTAAATTGGGTAATTACTTGTTAAGGTAATTAAAGATTTATTACCTGGTGTAATAAATCAATGAATTTATAAAGTAATTAAGAAGTAATTAAGAATAATTAATTACTGTATTTAAGTTGATTAATTAAAAGCAATTAATCTAAGCATAATTAATTAATTAAGGTTCATTAATTGATATGATTAATGAAAATAATTAAGGATTAATTACTTTATTAAGAGTTAATTAATTAAGGTCGATTAGGATTAATTAATTGATTTAACTAATGTTTATTTAAGCAAGATATTGGATGAAGGTAATTAATTTAATTAATTTTAAATTAATTAAGTGATTAGTTAATTAATTTAATTCACTTTAAATTAATTAAAGATTGGAGATAGTTAATTTAATTCAGTTTAAATTAATTATATTGTGGTTTGAGTTAATCATTGCTTATGAATGATTGGATGACATTGATTGTCTTGAATGTTGTGTGATCTCAGTAATGAGATAAGTATGGTTGTGTGATATGAATGCTTGGTTGAATTGTGATTATCAATTGGAATGTTGATATATGGATTATCTATTATGATATGGATTATGTGAATTACCTGTTATTTGATAATGTTGATTATCAATTGTGGCCCGTGAATTATCTATTCCGTGTATATATAGATAGTTGAATTTAATTAAACCTTTAAAACAACTTGGACCTAAAAGACACGCTTTGGATTTCGGTGAGACCAGGGTCAGGTTTCCATATTTGGATATCCGAAAACCACATCGATTCCAAATAACGTTAGGTCGTGAGTCAAAGTGGAGCTTTGTGAAGACTCGAGGTGTAAGGGCTATACGTCAGTATAACTCTGTGGGTGATTCCGTAATGAGTTTGAAGGAATAGACCTTATAGATTCGAGATGGTGATTTAGAGTGCAAGGGTTATTTTCGTTAACTCTGAGGGTGATTCCAAAATGAGTGTAACGAGATAATGCCTTCAGTTTCGTTCGAACCCGAAACGAACTTGTATGGATTGAATGCTTTCAGCACATCGTCAGGTGGAAGATGAGCATTCTAAGTGATATGTCCTATAAAGGTAATCGTAACCTCAAGCCTCATCAGCCGGGAATGGCTAAAACAGGGGAGGTGCAGCAAGGCTTCGTGGGTCGCACCCACTGGAGAGTAAGATTTACCCCTGTCTAGAGGTCCCTTTTATTTCGGCTGTGTGGACGGTTGAATAGCTACAACCGTCGGGGTTGTCTTATTCGAAACTGTTCAGTAAGGAACGGGTCTGGCTTTGTGTTGCAGGGGATTGGGAGTAATTGTAACGACCTAGAATTTTTAATAATTTAATTTGGAAATATTTAATTTATTTTAAATATTGAATGATGGTTTGAATTGAATTTTCAATATAACTTTGAAATTGACGATTAAATTATAGAATTTAATCTATTGAGAGTTGAATAAAAATTTGAATCTTCAATTTTAAGCCGATTAAAAATATTTCAAAGTCTTGTAAAATTCATATTGATAATACTGAAGATAATCGAAGCTTCAGAATTGAATTTTAAAGTGAATTGTACAGTTTAGAAAATATATCGTTTAAATCGATATTCAAAAATAGCCGTCCGAGGCACAGTCTCGGAATTCGACGAAACCAGTTCCATTGGGTCCGTAATATTGAATTATTGCCGGATTTCAAATTTCGTATTTTTCTGAGTTAATATGTGAGCACACGAGATGTAAACGCGCTGAAATAAAAAAATCGAATTCAAATTAAAATTTGAATTTAAATTGGTCAAAATCAAAACACTGTTCTCCCCTTCAATTACGCCTAAAGTCATGCCTAAAATCACGAACGAGATCGTGTTAAGCATGGCCGAGCTCGCTTTTAAATATCAACTCCCTCTCGTTCAAATTTCGACCGAAGCCCTCTTCAGTTCATTAAAAAAAAAACAAAAAAAAAACAAATGGAGGCCGAAGCCCTAAGTCGAGCGCGCGCGCGTGATTTAGTGGGGGAGGCGAGAGTCGCGAGTCGCTGTTGGTGGCGCGCGATTGGAGGTGGTGGCGAACGGTGGCACGAGGGCTTGGGGGGGGCAAACGAAATCAATGGCATCGCGATTTAGGAGTCGTGATTGCTGGTTTCATTTGAAGCAAGGGTTGACAAAGGCGAGACTGAGATCTAGAGGTCGCGTGATGCCTGGAAGTGGTCGATGACATTGGAAGGTTGCAGTGGTGGCTCGTTTGAGACGAGGTGGTCGCAGTCGCGCCATGAAGCTCGCGTTCTGGTTGCGAGTAGAGGGGGTGGTCAGGCATACCGTTAGGGGCGCACTCGTGAAGGCTGCAAGCGCGAGGCATTTGTGGTTCGATGTCGAAGTGGATCTGGGGACTGAGCATTTGCAGTGAGGTACTTCAACTCGTTTCATTTCAATTCGAGATTGAGAATATCCATATATAATATTTATACAAGATATTTTAAGTAGTTCTGTTTATATATAAATATATATATATATATATATATATATATATATATATATGTTTAATGCAGAAATTTTACAGTAAGTAAATTTGTGAAAACTTACTTGTTTAATTTATTCTTAGAAATGATTAGAGAAGAAATTGGCTAATTAAATCTGTTAAAGGAAGATTAGTTTTGAATTTAATTTCTATGATTAAATAAAATTGTTAAAAGGAAATATATTTTTATTTAAGAAAAAAATTAGTTGATTTAAAATTTATAAAAAGGAAATTAAGTTCAATGGGAAATTTCTAGTTAGGATTATTTTCAAAAGGAAAATTAATTTAAATAAATAGTTAGTTAAGAAAGTTTATTAAAAGAAATTTAAATTTTTAGTTAAACAAATTTAATTAAAGAAAATCAGTTTGAATCTTTAATTTTTAGTTTAAAATAAAAATCATTAACTTGAGATTAAAATAATTAGTTGAATAAAATTATTTAAAGGAATTGGTTTAGAACAAAACCGATGAATTAAAATTATAAAATGGAAAATTTATTATTCGATTATTTCGAATATTAATAAATTGTGTAAATATTTATACAAGGTATAAATGAAGAAAACAAGTCGAATTGGGAGTGGATTGCAAACGGGAATAAAGGTGAGAACTTCTCACTAAAAAGGAATTTTGTTGTTTATTTAAATTTTAAATAGTTAGATTTAAAATTTGCTTGACTGTATTAATTGAATGCTTGAATGATGATTGTTATATATATATATATATATATATATATATATATATATATATATATATATTGGATGTGAATAGACCCTATACGCCGTTAGTAAGCGGAGGTTATTTATTACACACATATACCGCGATATTCCACCTTGAAGTGGAATTGGTATTATATTATATATATAGCAATATATATATTGGCATATGTATATATTGCAGTTGATTGATTTCCCGCATTTTCTTTTAGCGGATGAGACCCTATTGCGCCGTTAGTAAGCGGATATATATATTTATAAAATCCCACGTACCGCGATATTCCGTCTTGAAACGGAATGGTATTGTGCTAATGTCTGTGGATGCAGGGAAACAGGTTGGAGGGATCCAACTGGATTCCTCACAAATATTTATTTGATTTCATATATTGTGATATTTGACTGTTCATCATATCGATATGTGATGTTGAAAGTCGTGATTGACTATTGATGTGTTGCATCATCGGATCCAAATTTGAAGTTTAAAAATAACGATTTTTGATTTCTAAAGTGATTCTTGGAAATATACGTTTATAAAATATTTTTGGAATTGATTCATCTTAAATAAATAAACATTATAATTTTAATGTTATAAAAATTATGATTTTTGAGAAATACAGTTAAAAGTTCATTTTTGGAAAATATGGGATTAGTGATTTTATAAAATAGTTTGAACTGGGAATTCTGAATTTATTATAAGAAGTTTAAGGATAGGATTTATAAAATTTTTATTTTATAAATCAGAATGATGAAATTATAAAAGAATTTAAAGATGTTTAAAGTAATAATATAAATTGATTTATATTAAAAGATTTATAAATTGATATTTATAAATTTAGAATATCTTGAATTATAAAACGAGCTTTTATAAGTGATAGAATGATTTGTAAATGGATTTCATAAAGGAATGAAATCTGTAGAATTTATCAAATTTGATTATGTTATAAATCATAATGATAAATTATAAAGGAGTTAAAAGACGTTTTAAAATAGTAATATAAATTGTTTTATATTAAAAAGATTTATAAATTGATATTTATAAATTAAAAATATTGGGATTATTAAACGAGCTTTTATAAGATTTAGAATGAATTGTGAATGAATTTCACAAATGAATGAAATTTATAGAATTATAACGGTGAAGTTATAAATAGAATTTTATAAATAAAAATTTATAAAGTTATTTAGGAAATAGATGTGGATAAATAAATGAATCTTAGAAGTTATAAGATTTATAGATTTGGGAAGTTTGAAGGAATGATTTTTATAAATAAATAAATTATAAGTATTTGACTTATAATATGAATTTTTAATATATCATTGTGATATGAATTAAGATAGGTTAATAAAGGAATTTATAAAAAGGGGTTGATATATAAAATTTATAAACGTTGTTTTATAAATCCGCAACGACTTATTTTGATAAGGAATTGTTGTAATTTATTTATGGAATTATATTCATGTTTTAGACAGTGAATAATTCTTTAAAATAAAATGAATAGAAGTGATGAAATTTATTAACAAGTGTATTCACGTTTTTGAATAGTGAATATTATGTTAAAGAAATTATTTTAGATGTAATGTTTTAAATAGAATTAAAACGATCTAAAGATGTTTTAAACTGTATTGAGATTCGAAACCATAGATTTCAACATTTATTGTTGAAATAGATGCTTTCGAGAAATAAAAGAGAATGGTGGACTATAACACTGTTGTTATATTAAATGATTTCCGAAAGGAAATGTTTTTGTATAGTATTGGGATTTATATATCTATTTTAATTTCGAATCCCTATACTAGTGATTTTGGGTTGTCGTAACGATGTTTTACGCAACATTCGTTTTTGCCCAAATAAATATGTTTAAGTGAATGATTTCCTTAAAGAATGAAATATATACTTAATTTCGGTTAAGGTATATTAAATATTTTCTAAGTATAGAAAATAAAAAGATCTGTGAATTACTTATTTTTAATAAGTATAGAAATGCTTTTCCAATATTAAGTGAATATTTGGAATTTATCTTTTTGAAGATAAATTGAAAATGAATATTAGAAATTGAATGGAAATCGTATATTCATAAATATTTTGGAATGTAAATTCAATACAGAATTTATAAATGAAATTGGGAAATTAGATTTAAAAATAAATATTGATTTATTTTTAAAGTATGGAAATTATGTTTATATCTTATAAAGATATTTTTGTGAAATAAATAATTTGGAAAATTATTTGGAATCTGGTTATGTTGGCATATCTATTGATAGTTCAATAACCGACTATCAATATTTACCTTTAAATAGGTATTTGTTGTGATTTGTTTGAAATTGAATGCCACACTTATTTTTTAAAATAAGCGCTCACTATTCGGGTTAACCGGGAAAGGACCTTGGGGTCGTATAACCCATTCCGAATATGTGATACGTCGTTATAAATTGCATTCGAAGATCGGTGTTGAAGACCGGATATTTTCGAAAACGAAAGGGTTTCTTGTTGATTGTCTCTGCACTGGCTGATCCCCGGTATTGAGATCTCCATATGTGATGGGAAATCCGAACGTGATTAGAGATTTTTCGGATTGCAAGGACTTCTTTGTAAGTACCTTCGGTTCTGTTCGAGCCTGGAACAGACTTGTATGGATTGTGTGTATGACATTACAAGTTGAGAATGTAAAGCCGATTTCTTTCAAATATATTTCTGTGGTGGCGGAGAATTTATTCTCTTAGCTTAACACCCTTCTCTGAGACGTACGAGCTCAGAGGTTATATAGTTGAAGTTATCAGCGATATATTCCCAATTTGGTAATGTGACATGCTGAGTGTTGCTGTAAATGATCATTGTGTTGATTATTGTGATAGGATCATTTATTTGATCGTCTATCTTGGTGATCATTGTGTTGATCATTTGTTGACCCAAAGCATGGCTTTTGTATAAAGTATGTTTTTGTGGACGTGACTTCGTCGAACCTCACACCCCGGAAATGGTCAAAACAGGAAAGATGCGGCAAGGTTATGAGGGGTAGCACCCTTTAGGGTATGTACATTTCCTTCTGGATAGAGGTGGTATCATGGTATGGAGCCCAGATATTTAACCTATGTGGTTACTGCGAATTTATTACTTTGTGGTTGTTGGCTATCGGGATCCCGTGAGAAAGGTCGTTTACGATCGGGGAATGGCGTGCTCGTGTCAGTAGTTACCCAGTTAGGGGTAACCCGGCCTTGTGTTGGCAGAGTTCCGGTTTGGTTCTCGGGGATGTCTTTCCAGAGGCATTCTTATGTGGCAATGGGAAGTTCCTTGGCCTGACCATTTGTTGGAAATCCAAAGAAACAATACGTGACTTGTACGGTTTTAGTTGTATAACCTGCTATGGAATGTGGCGGTAACCTGCTATTGAACATAGTTAGCTATAGTAGGCATAGTTCGGAATGTCTATGCTGGCTAAGATTTATATTCTACTTTCGAAATAAATTTTTCCTACACTATGCACTAATAATAATATGAAATGTTATTTTAAATGCGTATCAAGCATCTTTGACTATCATAAGGAGAAATCTCCTCCGATTCTGCGTTTGCATGTGTGTGTGTGCGGGAGGCCTTATGGTAGTCTCATTTTTAAAAGCATTGCGAATTGAAATAAAAATATCTCTCTATTTTGATTTTTAAAGAAAAATAAACTGTTTTGAGTTCTCACACCAGTCACATGACTGACTTGGAGTTTATTGTTTTCCTTCCTAAACTCTGGGTGCCCACCAATTTTCACACGGGCAGTTAAGAGTTAGGTTTATCAGGATATTCTGGATATTCTGGAATTGCTGGAGGCAAGCTGGATGGCATGGCGTATTATTTATATAGTATTTCTTTTTCCGCTGCACTGTTTGTTATTGTTGTACACTCTGATGATATGATGTAATGAAATGTATAGAATGTAATAACTAATAGTTCTTTGTTTAAATATTATTCATTTATTATTATATGTTGTTCCGCTGCGAATTGTGAGATTCTGATGTTGTTCTGTTGTTTTTCTATTCCGTTCTATTTTTCTTTCCTCCCTATTCTCTTTTCCTTCTATTTTAAAATTTTTATCTTCTTTTCTTTCCTTCTCTTTTCTTCTTTTCTTTTTCTTAAACCATAACATTTCGTGTTTCCGGCCTTCGATTTCTCGGCAGTCGATAAAGTGAGTGTCGATGTTGAATTTTCGAAAGTCGGAAATTTTCGGGGCGTTACATTTGGTATCAAAGCTAATGGTTAAGCGACGACCATGGTTCTATAGGGTATTACTCGTTAGAGATAGAGTCAGCAGTACTCTATAATGAGTTTGAGTGTAATAATAGATATGAGAGCGTATTTGTTAGTGAATATAAAATTGTTTTTGAATCGGGTAAATAAAGTAATTTTGCCCAAAACTATTTTTGTATAGAAAAGAAATGGTTTTCTATGGATTATTATAGTATATGGTTGCATGATTGTTAGAAGTGATAATATTGAATTATTATCACTAGTATATGGAATGTGAGTAAAATTGAATAAAGATGGTATGTGAATTGGTCGTAAGCAATAAAAATTGAATTGAGTAATTAAGTAAATTCGAGATGAATTGAAATATTGAAATGAATTAGTGAATAAAACTAATTTAAAGTAGTAATATGAATTAGCAAATGAAAGTAAATCGATAGAATTCAATATTTAGAATTGAGAATTAAATTCGAATGGAATTTCAAATTGTGAATTGAATTCAAATAGAATTTAAATTGTGAATGAAATTGAAATTGAAATGAAAATTTGAATGAGAATTGAATGTGTAACTTCAACAGTGAAGTAAAAACGTATAAGAAGCATATGTTGAAAATTTTGCAATAGAATTGGAAAATTGGTTTGAATATTGTATTTGGATTTGTATGCTACTACTACTAGCAGGTTATACAGGTGTATAAAGGGATTGAGATTTTGATTTCAAAGATAAAATTGAATTGCTCGACAAAAAGGTACGTATTTCAATTTCAGTATGAGATTTGATGACTTTCTTCTCTAGCCGCTTGGCTTTTCTCTTTTCTTTTTGATTCTGAGGGGCCGTGGTGCCATTTTGTAGTCGTACCGAGCTAGCCGCGCAAAGGAAACGCTGGCAAAATTTTTCGAAAATTTAGGGTGTTAGAAAAAATTTTGAGAAAATTTTGAAAGTTTGAAATTTGAATTTGAATTTGAATTTAAATTGTTAGGAAAACAATGTTGTTTGAAACCTAAAATTGAAATTTGAAAGCTAGTTGAAATGATAATGAAACTCTAGTAAAAAGATTTAGGTTAGTAAGTTGATAAAACTATTTGGATTGTGAAAGATAATAAACGGGATAAGGGCATTCTTCTTAACTTGTAATTTCGGGACGAAATTCTTTTAAGGGGGAAAGATTGTAACGACCCAGAATTTTTAATAATTTAATTTGGAAATATTTAATTTATTTTAAATATTTGAATGATGGTTTGAATTGAATTTTCAATATAACTTTGAAATTGACGATTAAATTATAGAATTTAATCTATTGAGAGTTGAATAAAAATTTGAATCTTCAATTTTAAGCCGATTAAAAATATTTCAAAGGCTTGTAAAATTCATATTAATAATACTGAAGATAATCGAAGCTTCAGAATTGAATTTTAAAGTGAATTGTACAGTTTAGAAAATATATCGTTTAAATCGATATTCAAAAATAGCCGTCCGAGGCACAGTCTCGGAATTCGACGAAACCAGTTCCATTGGGTCCGTAATATTGAATTATTGCCGGATTTCAAATTTCGTATTTTTCTGAGTTAATATGTGAGCACACGAGATGTAAACGCGCTGAAATAAAAAAATCGAATTAAAATTAAAATTTGAATTTAAATTGGTCAAAATCAAAACACTGTTCTCCCCTTCAATTACGCCTAAAGTCATGCCTAAAATCACGAACAAGATCGTGTTAAGCATGGCCGAGCTCGCTTTTAAATATCATCTCCCTCTCGTTCAAATTTCGACCGAAGCCCTCTTCAGTTCATTAAAAAAAAAAAAAACAAATGGAGGCCGAAGCCCTAAGTCGAGCGCGCGCGCGTGATTTCGTGGGGGAGGCGAGAGTCGCGAGTCGCTGTTGGTGGCGCGCGATTGGAGGTGGTGGCGAACGGTGGCACGAGGGCTTGGGGGGGGGGGGGGCAAACGAAATCAATGGCATCGCGATTTAGGAGTCGTGATTGCTGGTTTCATTTGAAGCAAGGGTTGGCAAAGGCGAGACTGAGATCTAGAGGTCGCGTGATGCCTGGAAGTGGTCGATGACGTTGGAAGGTTGCATTGGTGGCTCGTTCGAGACGAGGTGGTCGCAGTCGCGCCGTGAAGCTCGCGTTCTGGTTGCGAGTAGAGGGGGTGGTCAGGCATACCGTTAGGGGCGCACTCGTGAAGGCTGCAAGCGCGAGGCATTTGTGGTTCGATGTCGAAGTGGATCTGGGGACTGAGCATTTGCAGTGAGGTACTTCAACTCGTTTCGTTTCAATTTGAGATTGAGAATATCCATATATAATATTTATACAAGATATTTTAAGTAGTTCTGTTTATATAAATATATATATATATATATATATATATATATATATGTTTAATGCAGAAATTTTACAGTAAGTAAATTTGTGAAAACTTACTTGTTTAATTTATTCTTAGAAATGATTAGAGAAGAAATTGGCTAATTAAATCTGTTAAAGGAAGATTAGTTTTGAATTTAATTTCTATGATTAAATAAAATTGTTAAAAGGAAATATATTTTTATTTAAGAAAAAAATTAGTTGATTTAAAATTTATAAAAAGGAAATTAAGTTCAATTGGAAATTTCTAGTTAGGATTATTTTCAAAAGGAAAATTAATTTAAATAAATAGTTAGTTAAGAAAGTTTATTAAGAGAAATTTAAATTTTTAGTTAAACAAATTTAATTAAAGAAAATCAGTTTGAATCTTTAATTTTTAGTTTAAAATAAAAATCATTAACTTGAGATTAAAATAATTAGTTGAATAAAATTATTTAAAGGAATTGGTTTAGAACAAAACCGATGAATTAAAATTATAAAATGGAAAATTTATTATTCGATTATTTCGAATATTAATAAATTGTGTAAATATTTATACAAGGTATAAATGAAGAAAACAAGTCGAATTGGGAGTGGATTGCAAACGGGAATAAAGGTGAGAACTTCTCACTAAAAAGGAATTTTGTTGTTTATTTAAATTTTAAATAGTTAGATTTAAAATTTGCTTGACTGTATTAATTGAATGCTTGAATGATGATTGTTATATATATATATATATATATATATATATATATATATATATATATATTGGATGTGAATAGACCCTATACGCCGTTAGTAAGAGGAGGTTATTTATTACACACATATACCGCGATATTCCACCTTGAAGTGGAATTGGTATTATATTATATATATAGCAATATATATATATTGGCATATGTATATATTGCAGTTGATTGATTTCCCGCATTTTCTTATAGCGGATGAGACCCTATTGCGCCGTTAGTAAGCGGATATATATATTTATAAAATCCCATGTACCGCGATATTCCGTCTTGAAACGGAATGGTATTGTGCTAATGTCTGTGGATGCAGGGAAACAGGTTGGAGGATCCAACTGGATTCCTCACAAATATTTATTTGATTTCATATATTGTGATATTTGACTGTTTATCATATCGATATATGATGTTGAAAGTCGTGATTGACTATTGATGTGTTGCATCATCGGATCCAAATTTGAAGTTTAAAAATAACGATTTTTGATTTCTAAAGTGATTCTTGGAAATATACGTTTATAAAATATTTTTGGAATTGATTCATCTTAAATAAATAAACATTATAATTTTAATGTTATAAAAATTATGATTTTTGAGAAATACAGTTAAAAGTTCATTTTTGGAAAATATGGGATTAGTGATTTTATAAAATAGTTTGAACTGGGAATTCTGAATTTATTATAAGAAGTTTAAGGATAGGATTTATAAAAATTTTATTTTATAAATCAGAATGATGAAATTATAAAAGAATTTAAAGATGTTTAAAGTAATAATATAAATTGATTTATATTAAAAGATTTATAAATTGATATTTATAAATTTAGAATATCTTGAATTATAAAACGAGCTTTTATAAGTGATAGAATGATTTGTAAATGGATTTCATAAAGGAATGAAATCTATAGAATTTATCAAATTTGATTATGTTATAAATCATAATGATAAATTATAAAGGAGTTAAAAGACGTTTTAAAATAGTAATATAAATTGTTTTATATTAAAAAGATTTATAAATTGATATTTATAAATTAAAAATATTGGGATTATTAAACGAGCTTTTATAAGATTTAGAATGAATTGTGAATGAATTTCACAAATGAATGAAATTTATAGAATTATAACGGTGAAGTTATAAATAGAATTTTATAAATAAAAATTTATAAAGTTATTTAGGAAATAGATGTGGATAAATAAATGAATCTTAGAAGTTATAAGATTTATAGATTTGGGAAGTATGAAGGAATGATTTTTATAAATAAATAAATTATAAGTATTTGACTTATAATATGAATTTTTAATATATCATTGTGATATGAATTAAGATAGGTTAATAAAGGAATTTATAAAAAGGGGTTGATATAAAATAAATAGAAATAAAATTTATAAACGTTGTTTTATAAATCCGCAACGACTTATTTTGATAAGGAATTGTTGTAATTTATTTATGGAATTATATTCATGTTTTAGACAGTGAATAATTCTTTAAAATAAAATGAATAGAAGTGATGAAATTTATTAACAAGTGTATTCACGTTTTTGAATAGTGAATATTATGTTAAAGAAATTATTTTAGATGTAATGTTTTAAATAGAATTAAAACGATCTAAAGATGTTTTAAACTGTATTGAGATTCGAAACCATAGATTTCAACATTTATTGTTGAAATAGATGCTTTCGAGAAATAAAAGAGAATGGTGGACTATAACACTGTTGTTATATTAAATGATTTCCGAAAGGAAATGTTTTTGTATAGTATTGGGATTTATATATCTATTTTAATTTCGAATCCCTATACTAGTGATTTTGGGTTGTCGTAACGATGTTTTACGCAACATTCGTTTTTGCCCAAATAAATATGTTTAAGTGAATGATTTCCTTAAAGAATGAAATATATACTTAATTTCGGTTAAGGTATATTAAATATTTTCTAAGTATAGAAAATAAAAAGATCTGTGAATTACTTATTTTTAATAAGTATAGAAATGCTTTTCCAATATTAAGTGAATATTTGGAATTTATCTTTTTGAAGATAAATTGAAAATGAATATTAGAAATTGAATGGAAATCGTATATTCATAAATATTTT
The DNA here is from genome assembly GCA_030765085.1 of Allium cepa. Classification (NCBI taxonomy): domain Eukaryota; kingdom Viridiplantae; phylum Streptophyta; class Magnoliopsida; order Asparagales; family Amaryllidaceae; genus Allium; species Allium cepa. Next base: position 882,667,869 of record CM060928.1, read on the forward strand.
GGAATGTAAATTCAATATAGAATTTATAAATGAAATTGGGAAATTAGATTTAAAAATAAATATTGATTTATTTTTAAAGTATGGAAATTATGTTTATATCTTATAAAGATATTTTTGTGAAATAAATAATTTGGAAAATTATTTGGAATCTGGTGAAGTTGGCATATCTATTGATAGTTCAATAACCGACTATCAATATTTACCTTTAAATAGGTATTTGTTGTGATTTGTTTGAAATTGAATGCCACACTTATTTTTTAAAATAAGCGCTCACTATTCGGGTTAACCGAGAAAGGACCTTGGGGTCGTATAACCCATTCCGAATATGTGATACGTCGTTATAAATTGCATTCGAAGATCGGTGTTGAAGACCGGATATTTTCGAAAATGGAAGGGTTTCTTGTTGATTGTCTCTGCACTGGCTGATTCCCGGTATTGAGATCTCCATATGTGATGGGAAATCCGAACGTGATTAGAGATTTTTCGGATTGCAAGGACTTCTTTGTAAGTACCTTCGGTTCTGTTCGAGCCCGGAACAGACTTGTATGGATTGTGTGTCTGACATTACAAGTTGAGAATGTAAAGCCGATTTCTTTCAAATATATTTCTATGGTGGCGGAGAATTTATTCTCTTAGCTTAACACCCTTCTCTGAGACGTACGAGCTCAGAGGTTATATAGTTGAAGTTATCAGCGATATATTCCCAATTTGGTAATGTGACATGCTGAGTGTTGCTGTAAATGATCATTGTGTTGATTATTGTGATAGGATCATTTATTTGATCGTCTATCTTGGTGATCATTGTGTTGATCATTTGTTGACCCAAAGCATGGCTTTTGTATAAAGTATGTTTTTGTGGACGTGACTTCGTCGAACCTCACACCCCGGAAATGGTCAAAACAGGAAAGATGCGGCAAGGTTATGAGGGGTAGCACCCTTTAGGGTATGTACATTTCCTTCTGGATAGAGGTGGTATCATGGTATGGAGCCCAGATATTTAACCTATGTGGTTACTGCGAATTTATTACTTTGTGGTTGTTGGCTATCGGGATCCCGTGAGAAAGGTCGTTTACGATCGGGGAATGGCGTGCTCGTGTCAGTAGTTACCCAGTTAGGGGTAACCCGGCCTTGTGTTGGCAGAGTTCCGGTTTGGTTCTCGGGGATGTCTTTCCAGAGGCATTCTCATGTGGCAATGGGAAGTTCCTTGGCCTGACCATTTGTTGGAAATCCAAAGAAACAATACGTGACTTGTACGGTTTTAGTTGTATAACCTGCTATGGAATGTGGCGGTAACCTGCTATTGAACATAGTTAGCTATAGTAGGCATAGTTCGGAATGTCTATGCTGGCTAAGATTTATATTCTACTTTCGAAATAAATTTTTCCTACACTATGCACTAATAATAATATGAAATGTTATTTTAAATGCGTATCAAGCATCTTTGACTATCATAAGGAGAAATCTCCTCCGATTCTGCGTTTGCATGTGTGTGTGTGCGGGAGGCCTTATGGTAGTCTCATTTTTAAAAGCATTGCGAATTGAAATAAAAATATCTCTCTATTTTGATTTTTAAAGAAAAATAAACTGTTTTGAGTTCTCACACCAGTCACATGACTGACTTGGAGTTTATTGTTTTCCTTCCTAAACTCTGGGTGCCCACCAATTTTCACACGGGCAGTTAAGAGTTAGGTTTATCAGGATATTCTGGATATTCTGGAATTGCTGGAGGCAAGCTGGATGGCATGGCGTATTATTTATATAGTATTTCTTTTTCCGCTGCACTGTTTGTTGTTGTTGTACACTCTGATGATATGATGTAATGAAATGTATAGAATGTAATAACTGATAGTTCTTTGTTTAAAGATTATTCATTTATTATTATATGTTGTTCCGCTGCGAATTGTGAGATTCTGATGTTGTTCTGTTGTTTTTCTATTCCGTTCTATTTTTCTTTCCTCCCTATTCTCTTTTCCTTCTATTTTAAATTTTTTATCTTCTTTTCTTTCCTTCTCTTTTCTTCTTTTCTTTTTCTTAAACCATAACATTTCGTGTTTCCGGCCTTCGATTTCTCGGCTGTCGATAAAGTGAGTGTCGATGTTGAATTTTCGAAAGTCGGAAATTTTCGGGGCGTTACAGTAATCCTCGGTACGGTGATCTAGGCCACATACTGTGACGGGCGGTACCCCAGTAGCCCTGCCATTGTATGGAATCCAAAACCCAATAAGTGCCAACGGTTTTGATTGTATTACCCACTTTTGCGGCTAGTAGCTGGAATTTAATAAATGTAACAATTTCGGCTATTTCTTATTTATTTGAAAACCCTAGACACTATTATAATATCATCGGATTTCCTATAAAATGTTTTGGTTAGCGTAAGGTAAAAGCTTTTCCATGTTTATGTGTGGGAAGTCTTATGTGATACCTTTTCTTTCAAAAAGGTTTTTAAAGTTAAGCAACTTTAACCGTTTACTCACACCAGACCCATGTCTGACCCGGAGTTTATTTTTTGTTTTTCATAAACTCTTGGGTACTCAAATTTTTACGAGTAGCCAAGGGAATTCATGTTAGGATTTTAAGTTGACTTGACGAATTCTGAAGGAGCAATGGAGCATGAGGCTTCTGCGTATAGCTATAGAGTATTTCGCTGTGTGTTCTCTGAGTTGTTATTTTGAGTTGTATTGAGTTGTATAACTAGGCAGGTGTTTATAACTGTCTAGTATGAGATGATTATGCTGTGTATCTCTGATGTATATGATACTATGTAAAGTATTATGTGATTAATATAATTTATTCATTCCGCTGTTTAGATTCTGATGTTGTTTCTTTCTTCTTCTCTATCTTTTCTCTTTCTATCCCTTTCTTTCTTAAATCATGACGCGTCTTTCTGGGTTGTGGAAGGCGGGTCGTGACAAAAGAAGTAGGAGATATATATATATATATATATAGAAAGAATTTTGCATTGGTTAGGTATGTACTGGTATAGGCTATTTCCTTTGTTCAGAGATTTTTTTCTTCTTTCCTTTGTCTTATCAAGCAAGATTTGTGGAGGCTGACTTGATTCTATACATTTCGAGTGGACAAAAAAGTGTGCTACTATTAAATGATATGTCCTTTGTGTTTTATACATATCTTATTTTGTCTTGTATATAAATATTTATTTTCACTTGTGTATGAAGATGTTTCTTTTACTTGTTCCTGCATACAAAATTTCACAGGCATATATATACTTCTTTTATTTTATTCTTGCCTGGATATGCTTTTATACTTAAGTACAAAATGTTTTCCTTTGTCTTGCTTATTTATTTTACAGGTTACGAATATTTACAAACCTGGTTTGTCTCCATTCTCTAGATTCATAGATATTTATTTTACCTTGTTCTTAGCTTTGCATTAATTTATTTCTTTTGCTTGCCTGGGTAATGTTTTTACTTATGTCCAAATATATAAAGTTGTATTAGTCTTCGCTATGAATTTTACCCTAAGTATTTAGTTCCATTTTTAACATGTTTATATATATATATATATTTATACTTAAACTATCAATACTAAATTTACTTGTTATTTATATACTTATGTCAATATTTATGAAATTCGTTTTATCTCAAATATTATTGAAAAACTTTATTTTAAATTTTCAAATCGTAGCTTTCTATCAAAATACACATATATGTATATATAAATAAATTTAAGATAACAATTTCTATTTATATTAAAAATATTACATTATTATATTTAAAATAATTTATAAAAGAATTTATCTCCTATTTAGTAAATTACTTATTTTATCAGCTACATTTAAAAAAACAAAACAAACCTTTTTATTTAAATTTAAACTTAAGCTAAAATCAATTTTAAACAATTAAGTTTTTATTTTGAGTATTAAAATCATATGGTTATTTATTTAATAGCTTAATATCAAATTAAATCCAATTTTTAATTTATCAAAAATATTAGAATAAAAAAACATGTCTTTATTAATTAAATTAAAAACAAAGTTTATCCATATACAATATATACAAATATGCATACATTACAAATAGAAAACTATTTATTAGCCTTTAAAAGATAAATTATCAGTTTAAATATTTATTTTAAAGAAGATAATTAATTTCAAATTCAAATTTATTATTAACAATATTGTCAAATCAATTAAATTTTGACATAAATTATTAAATTGTTATTGTCAAAATTTCCGGGATATCACACTACCGAACCTCGATTAGATCCACAACGCGCCATACTTCTTTTTCACTAACCTATGGATGCGAGGCCATGCTCCCCGTTAATGTGGAAGTCCCTTCGTCCAACAGAATCTCATACATGAAATAAAATTTGGAAATTGAAAGAAACTGCTATCGACCTCATTCAAAAGAGAAGAAACGAGGCAGTAGTAGTATTTTCCGCATATTGACAAAGAGTGGAAAAAAATTACGACACAAGACTAAGAGAAAGGTACTTTTACAAGGGAGATTTGGTACTGTAGAGGGTAATGACCAGCACAAATGATCCAATAGATGGACCAAGGGCCTAAATTAGGAAGGCCTATTAGTCTTGCTAGAAGTTCTGGCAAACAAAGCATACCAACTGTCAAAGCCATATGGCAACCTAGTTCTAAGAACATGGAATTTAATGCATCTTAGGCCCTATATTGTATGATTTACAGTACTGATGTAATAAACATTGTATTTGTTATGAAAAATAATAATAAAATAAATCGGACGTAAGAATATTAGTTGGCCCAAACCATACTACAAGAAAAACCATTTACAGTTGCAAAAATTTATGGCATTTCTGTTTAAATGCAACCAATAATATTTTCACTACTACCATAAACGTGGCCAAAAACATTTCACATTCCCGCCTTTCCATAGAAAATTCCACGTAAGCTAAATAAATGCGACCCATCTAAATCCATTCGTATACTTAGAAAAATTTATTACCCTCTTTCATTTTCACCTTTTCATTTTCTACTGAAGAAATATTTCCCCTTTTTAATGGTGCTTAAATTTCATCCCACTGAAGATAAGTTTCTCCTTTTCATCGTCAACTCCGTCGTTGTAGTCTACTCAACATCATCGCGACAGCCAGCAAGAGTTTCTCCTTGTGGTATAGGTATATTTGGGTATGAATTTATTAAATCGATTTTTTGATTCAATTTTGGATGTTGTATTAGTTTGAATGCATCATATTTTCGAATTTCAGCCTAACTTGAATAGTTGATTTAACCTTAATTTGAGTGGCTGATTTTATTTAGTATTTTATTTTAACAAAAGTGATTAATTTGAACAGTTTAGCAATCAATTTGAACTATATTTGTTTATATTGTAAGACATTCAAGGAATAAGTATTGAAGAACTTTTCATTTTAGGGTGCATAGCAAGAATTGGAAGTTTTAGAATGAAAATTAGGTGTTATATCTTATAATGATCTCTATCCTATTTATTCATAGGAGTAGTTGGTAAATGCTACATAATCTAAGATATAATGATGATATATGCTTTGATTTCTTTGAGTATATGAATGTTCTGTTGGGATATTCTTGTATTTGGGTTTGTATTCAAAAATTGATTCACCGTTTATTCAAAATTCTCATATTTAATGCTGCATGAATTTTAATGGTTTTATCTATGTGAATGAATGCATGTTTTGTTGAGTTTTTGTTGCTTTGAAATGATCAAATTCTAGCCATATGGTTTTTATATTATACAACTTTATTCATTTTACATCTTTATGGTGAACCTACTCTCGAGTTCATGTAAACAAGGTCAATCTGACATGTAAAATAATAATTAGATAGTCTAGATAGCATAAGGATTTGTACAGTGGAGATTCCTCAATTTATTGATATTTGTTACTTGGTATATGGTTTCCATATCTAAAACCATATATTACATACTGCATATCGATAAGTTAATACTTGAATATCATAAGCAAGTGTTTAGAACCTAAAATAGTATGCATATGTAATGGATATTTTTGCTAGTAGATTTTAAACATTTGAAAATATTCATTAGCAATTTGTACATGTAAAGAACATACCGAATAACTTAATAGAAGCACCAAGAGTTCCATCGGTTGCAATTAATTCATCAGCTACTAAAGCTTATTCACTAGCTTAGACTACACCAGTGTGCATTTCAAGGCGGTCTGTTCCATACTCAAGGATATATTCTTTAAAAATTACTTCACCTAATCAAATAGTTATATTTTTAAGATTCTTGGTTGGTATAGAAGAGAAATTGGTGTTTGTTTTATATCATGTTTGCATTGCCATGGTGAAGTCAGTTTTCAGAAAGTTACCATACATGTTTATTATTTTGTTGCATTATTTAGGTTATTGGTGAGCATCCTCAAATAATTTTTTACTGTTTTTGTAACACGGTCAACAAATAAAACAATTATTTTTAGGACATTTAGTTGCATGCTAATGATTTTACTAGGTTAAATCATGATGATATTTCAGAGTTCTTTTAGAAAAATTATATACTAGGCAATTTTCTTGCTTCCTCAACGGTACAAATTTTCTACCAATTGCTAGTGCGATGGGAGGACCAAAAATGAAACCTCTAGCCTCAACATCTAATAAAATATTTCAAATTAATAAGTAAGAAAATGATAAAATAGGTAGATTTAAATAGTTATTAAATTCAAGTAAACATAATGTTATAATCTTTCAATATGCAGATTTTTGATAATATGCAGTTAATAACAGTAACCGAAAGATTAAAAATTTGCATATTATCAAAACAATCGCATGTATACAATATAAGTTCAATTATACTCATTGTCCTCCGACTCAACCAATATGAGCTCCAGTACAACCATCTTTCACTGCTTCCCGGGCGGTAGTGCCTCGATACACTACTGCCTCGATACACTGCTGCCCTAGACTACAGTGTTACACTACATTGCTACCCTTGGCAGTAGTGTTTTATACACTTATACACTAGGGCAACAATAGTATTCATGGTTACACTGCTGCCTATGCTGTAATGTGGCATGCACTGCTGTCTTTACACTACTACCTAGTGCAGCAGTTGCTGTTGCCCATGGCAGTAGTGTACACTTTTACACTGCTACCACTAGGTAGTAGTGTACACACTGCCTACGGGGAGTAGTGTACGATTTTACACTACGACAGATAGGCAGCAGTGCACATACTACTGCCACGACGGTAGTGTGAATCACACTACTGCCTAATGGCAGCAGTGTATATTCTTACACCGCTGCGTCAATAGTGTAGGCACTGTTGTGTAAACTAGTGTGAAGATTTGTGCACTACTATCCACAATAGCATACCCTTTGTTTTGGACCCTGTCCGAGAAGGCACCAAACTCTGGTAAGGTCGAGGTGAGGCCCAGGTTATGCGATTTTGTCTGGATAACAACCATTATATTTTTCTTGCTATATATATATATCCGTTATTTGCATACATATTCATGGAAACTGTCACCAGTCGAGGAATTGCTCCTAATAATGGGAACAATTGAAGTGCTAATATTAGTTCAATTGCAAGTAAACAATTGTTAACAAGTTGACTCCCTATATTGTATGTCCTCCTTTTATTTCATCAACAATGACTGTTGCATTGAAATCTCTGGTTGCAATCCACTGTTTTATGACTTTTTTGTAGCATCCATCGACTTTTATCATAAGTTTAGTCTAACAGACTGCCAATTTTTAGTATAAAAAAGGTAACATTAATTGAGAGGCCTCACAAATTAATGTGAGGTATTGTGATTTATTGATCTATGTTATTGAATTTTCTATAAACCAGATGAAAGTTTCCTAGATAATCAATATTCTACCACTTGCGGTAGCGCTACCATAATTATTGTGTAAAACTCCCTAGTTCCCACCTACCACATTTCTAAATTGCTCAATACTTTTAACCAAAAAACTTGTTATCTAGAGTACCAATTGTAGTAGGATTATACTTGTATGTCAAGTTGAATAAATCTAACTGCCTATTATCAGGGTTCAACCATCATTTAATAGTGTACCATTTATTCTCTAATAATAAATATATATCTTATCACTTATCAATAGTTGTAATCCAAGGTCTTGCATGTTCTCTTTTAGATGTCGAAAATCTACAAGTTGGAATATTTCATCATATAAAGGAGGTTTTTTATTAGTATATAACAGGGTTTTACTATTTTTATGTGAGACGTACATGAGCATACTAATGTTATCATATACTAATATAAGACTGAAACTATTCACATTGAAGCTAACTAAACAAGAGCAGTTTGGGGTGAAAATATGTGAACTAACTAACTAGCCTATAAATCAGTAATTTTTTTATGAAATTTGACTATACAGCGAATTTTCTAATTTTATATGTACAAAGTCCTTCATAAAGGCTTTTTTCAATTCAAACCTTTATTTTCAATTTTGATAAAAATAAAAAAATATCGAAACTTAAGTCATAAAAGTTAATAATATGTTTTTACAAATATTATAACGCATAAAAATAATTTTTTTTTCATAATTCGTTGTCAAGAGAGATAACTATATATTGAAAAGGCTGTTTTGCAAATTTCAAACATCTGAATCTATGAGTCATATTGCTTTCGGTATATTTAAATGGTTAACCAATCAACTTTCGACCATAGTACTCGAGGAGGTTGTATAATGTATATTTGGGTCTTGGCTTCTTCATTCCAATGATGTCGATTATATTATTTTGATCCAAAGGTTCTAACCTGTTAAAGTTGCTATAAACTTTTTATTGCCTCCATTTTCCCAAAATAATGAGAGATTTCTGCAAATGTATTTAGAAGTTGATATTCTTAATGTCATTATTCTTGAAAATTGGAGATTTTCAATTATTTACAGTTTTTATTGAAATTTTTTGCATTTAATTATTCTTGGAAATGTGTAGTTATTTTTTATTACAACAGATAACCAATATCTTCGTCAAAGTTTAGAAACTTATTTGCCTTCATATGTCAATGATGGAAAAAGGCTGGGTTTTTTTTAAACAGGTGATAATAAGATGCTTAACTTAATATGTATTTTGAGAATTTAAACATGTAATATAATATTAAAACTCTTTTTTTTTATGTTTTTGAATTTTGTGATAGAACTAGTATAGAGTACTGACAACGAGCAGTGAATTTTGTGCATGCTGCAAAGAGGAATGTAAGTGGTGTAGAAATTTTTTTATGTCCCTGCAAAGATTGTCAGAATCTTAGTCATCATAATGACCACATCATTATTGAACATTTTATTATGAAAGGAATGGATCCTAGATACATGGACGGTTTATTGTTTAACCATGGCGAAGAGATAAATGTAGAGAAGAAAACAAATTCGTTTGACGTATATGAGTTATTTAAGATGATTCACTATGAAGATGAAGATTTTTGAATCATGTTTTTTTATGATGATAAAGATAATGTTGATTCTCAGAGAAAAGCGGATGAGTTTATCAAGAACTTGGAAGGTGCGGAAAATCTATTGTATCCTGGTTGCATAGATCATACAAAATTATCTACCACCATCGTTTTGTATAATCTTAAATGTGAAACTGGCTTGTTTGATAGTGGGTTTTGATAAGCTTTTAACTATGCAACATTTTTTTTTCGAAAGATAACATGCTTCCCAAAACCTTATATGAAGTAAAGAAATTTCTTAAAGCATTCAATTTCGGTTTTGAAAAGATACATGCTTTGAGAATGATTGCTGCCTTTTTAGAAAAGAATATAAAGATTTAGATACTTGTTCAAACTATGGTTCTTCGAGATGGAAGAAAAATCAAGATACTAAATAGGTTGTACAAGGTATTCCAGTTAAAGTGTTGAGATACTTTCCGATAATTTTGAGATATAGAAGGATGTATAGATCTCAAAAGACGGCAGAAAATTTAAGGTGACATTTTAATAATGCAAGTAATCATGGAAAAATGCATCACCTTGTGGATTCTATGGCATGGAAAATGGTGGATGAAAAGTGTAAATATTTTTCATTCGATCCACGCAATCTTAGGCTTGGTCTTGTTGTAGATGGATTCAATCCATTTTTCATGTTGAGTTTGAAATATAGTTGCTAGCCAGTAATGCTTGTGACATACAATCTCTCGCTTATGTTATGTACAAAGAAGGAAAACATTATGTTAACTTTACTTATGTCCGGCCCAAAGCAACCTGAGAATGATATTGATGTATATTTGGCGCCTTTGGTGGAAGACTTGCAACATTTATGGTGTATTGGAGTTGATGCTTATGATGCATTTAGTAAAACTTTGTTTAAAATGAATGCAATTTTGCTATGGACGATTAATGATTTACCAGCTTATGGAAATCTTGTTAGACATCGTGTGAAGGGGGAAAAAGCTTGCCCACTATATGGCATCATTAACCATTCTCATTGGTTGAATCATAGTCGAAAGAACGTCTACAGAGGTCAAAGAATATTTTTACCTACTTCAAATTCATGGAGAGTGTTTGCACCAGAATTGGGCACAACACTCGTCGGAAGTTATAGAAGAGATAATAAATGAAGAGTGCAAATTAAAACAGAGGATTATCTAACAACAACTCCAAATAGCATGTAAATAAGCGCGTAGACAAGCAATTTATAGTGGTTCGGCGCATTGCCTACGTCCACTGTGAAGTTTTTATACTTTTATTGACTCTCTTTCGATGATTACAAATCGGTACAGCAATCAACAGTAAATTACAGTCAGGAAATCGAATTTAACAACAAGTTTATGATATCAAATGATGGAGATCTCAATCCGGCAGAGTCTGGGTGCTTCAGAATCCAAAAGTCCCTTTTCTGTTGGCCCTGGGGCTCTATTTATAGGCGTAGACTGCTGATATTTCGCTGAAAACTCGGGAGACCACTTCTTGCACGTGAGGGGGCCCACACGCACGGTCTCAGGAAGTTTGGGCCCACTTTGGCATCGGTTCGGACTCCATTCGAACCGATCAAGAATTCATCCAATCGAGGTGAAATTTGGCGTAGACATTCTTTAACATGTATGCAAGCTTCTGTGAAAATTTCATGGCATTTGGATCAGTAGATTGGGAGATATGATGGATTCGAAATGGAGTTCATTGCCTGGCTGTTTGGTTCGAAACCGTGCTTTCGAACCGATGGTTTCGAACCCATCATGGCACGTGACTTCGTGGCGACGTGGAGCGCAAACTTCGAACCAACCCGGTCTCCACTCCAAATTGACCGCTTCGACTCCATGGATCTCGGCGAATTCGAATCGAAGGAAGACACGTCATCGTGGTTGGTTGACCCAGTGGATTCGAATGAGGCTACACAGGTGGATTCGAACTTGGTACCATGGATGGTTTCGAGCATGACTTTGTGGATGGGTTCGAACTAGGCTCCATGTTTGGGTTCGAGCCGTGATTCTTGCTTGGAGTCGAACTAGGCTTTGTGGTGGGTTCGAAGCGTGACTCTTGTGATGGATACGAACTATGTCACTTCTCCATGGACACGAGGCCCATCGGTTCGAACACGATGGATTCGAAGGTGACGTAGGCGAACCCGAGATGGTCCGGTGGATTCGAAGCTTATGGATTCGAACTTGATGGTTTCGAAACGTTGGTTTATGATGGCTTCGAAACCCAAGCTTTCCCCTTCAAATTGAATCGATCATAACTCGAGCGTATGAACTCGGATTGACTTGGAACTTGAGATGTTGACTCCTATAGTCTTTCTTGCCGTGTCCTATCGATTGTAGCTCAATCTGGACTTGGACAAAATTCAGTGATATCCATAGCGAGACGAAGCATGACCGACCTCTGAGACGGACTGTTCTCCGTTTCTGATCGATCTTTTGGTATCGCGGCTTTGCCAAAAAGCGGGATAACATTTTGCCCCCCAAAGTACGTCTTGTGGGAACATGACGTGCTTTGAACTGCTGCAATTTCTCTGAGCAATCATTGTTCTCCTTTTTGTCGAAACCCGTATGCCGTGTTGTTGCATAATAGTGCTTAGCCGTTGGCTGTTGCATTTGTAACAGGACGAGCGATTGATCCCTGTAATTGTTTAAAATTGATTGTTAGTTGCGACGTATATGCACATATGTTAGTTTGAACCTTGTTAACGTCGTGCGTCCATGAGTCATTGTCTGTTCGGTTTACTATAGAATTTCATATCGATTCTCTCCTGAACCGACTTGGAAATTTGAGCCGAGACAACGCTTGATGGTTGTTTAGAAAAGTCTCTTCGTATCGATCCTCTCCTGGACCGATATTGAAGGCTTATAGTGTATGAATTCGCATTGTGCGAGTGTAACATTCCGAACCAATGACTTAGGGCATCGATGGATTTGAAATCTGCGTTTGTTATGGATGCGGTACGCTTGCGCTATGATGGGTTCGAAATGGACATTCGAACCGAAATGAAGGAATGGGTACGAAGCGGTTGATTTGTATAAGAGCTTCTCGAACTGTTGATCCCATCGTGCGTTTCACATCGATGCAGCTTGTCGTTTTGTTGTGCGCTTCGCACCGATGACACGCGGGGGTAACTTCGAAACAATAGGGTCCTAGGCCGATGGCTTCGAGGAGAGGCTTCGAACCGATAAATCCTTAGGCATATGGGTTCGAATGGAGATTTCGAACCGACGCGCGTTTTGACTGGTTGCGACCGGTCAAGTTTACTGGGTGGCGAATTGACCCGGTCATCTCCAACCCCCCATATAAATATCAATGATCTCGGCCTTTCTTACTTTTCACTTTTTTACTGTTGCCCTGTTTTACTGTGCACTTCGAACTCCAGAGAAGAAGGTGTTGTCCTTTTGCGCTCAAACCATTTGAGATCCAAGCCTTCAATTTCTCAAACCCATCATTAAAACTAGGTAACTAATCTTGAATTCACACGGCAAAGCTACCTCGAACCCATCACTTCATCATCGATCGGCCTTTCTTGGGCTTTGGTAAATCCAGATCTGGCCTTTGGAAGAATCTCGAATTGATTCAGGAACTCGTGTACGAATCGATGGGGGGGGGGGGGGGGCAGCACCATTCTCTCTCAGACTTTGAGTCGACCCTTGTGATTCCCTTGGAGGGGGTGCAGTTTGCTCCAAGCTAACCATGGTGTTGAGTTGTATCGGTGCCCAATGATCGATACAAGAAGCAGCCGTTGATTGGAATGAAGCTCTCAACTTCGCACCGATATGAAACATTCCTTTACGACCGATACGAAAGGCATCGAGTCGAATGCGAGCGATGCTTAGTTGAGGCTTTCCTGATCGGTGCGAACTACTCAATCAAGGGTCGATTCGAAGTTATCCCCCACTAATCGATTCGAGCTCGGCGTTTCGATGGATTCGAAGTGCGCCCCTCCGTATCGATTCGAAGTCACCCTTCACCGATCGATTCGAGCTTGGCACACTGATCATCGATTCGAAGCTCGCCCCTTCGGATCGATTCGAAGTGGTGCTATGATGGGTTCGAACAAGTCACTTGTGATTGGTTCAAAACTCCATATAGTGGATACCAAAGTTTGATATTTTCTGAGAATAACTCCGACGAGCTTCACTCCTGCATATTTGGACACGTTAAACTGCATAGTTGACCACCTTTCGAAGCTCGTTGACGGAACAATAACAATCTTTGTTTGAATCAATTTTCCTTATGTGAAGGGTTTTGCGATAACGGCCATCACAACTGGGCTTTGTAGCTTTGTCGTTTGCGTGTTTTCTTTAATTCTGCGACATTCATCCAAGTAACGCATAGCACCGCACAACAAACATTCGTACACTATACACTGGGGAATTCACGGGCCCCCTGTCATCTAATGATGGTTTCTCATGAGTTAGTCGGTTATGGAGCCTTCGAGTTCGCGTCAGCAGGAAACCCCACAAGATATTCAGAGTATAGTTCCTCCGAGGTTAGAGGTCCCGGACATTGATCCTGAAATTATCGGCCCGGCGCCGGATGAACTTCCCGACGCGTCATTCATCGCTAATCCGTCTGATTCTGTCCCATCTCATATTTCCGAAGATATGCTGGGGAGGATATGTTTGAGGCACGGTTTGTCATTAGACGACGTGTTATTACCGGGGCCAAGCGACAGACCACACAACCCGCCGGAGGGGTATACCGCATTCAATCGCCATGCGTGCGCGGCCGGGACGCTTCCTCCGTTCAATGAATATATAAGAGAAGTGCTATCTTTTTTGGGAGTCGCACCATCCCAACTTCACCCGAACGGGTACGCTTTGGTGAACAGCCTGTTCATCGTCTTTATGGAATATCTTCATAGACCACCGGCCCCGATCGAAATCAGATACTTGTTTAACTTCAAAACCCGAAACGATTACCCATCTTTTACATTCTTGGAGGCAGTACGAAATTGTCAAGTGGTTACCGGATCCTGGACTAGGTTAAGCTATTACAGGACGGAATGGTTCTACGTCAGATGTCCTCCGGGCTTCGCCAGGCGATGGTTATTTAGACGTGAGTATAGCTGAGTTTCCAAACTATTACTAAGGCGATTGCAGTCGAAGTGTGACTTATATATTTTTCTTCTGTACAGCGATGATCCAGCGCCCCGACGGTGAAAGCTTTAAGGAGATAGTACGTGTGCTCCGAGAGGTCCCGAGCGTCGACAGGGATATCGACGTGTTATTGACGGATAGGAATCTCCGGGCCTGTGGATTAATCGAACGATGGCAGAGTATAATATTCGACGGGGTGTAAAGAATTGTTCCGAAAATACACGCCAAGCACAAGAAACCCAAAGTCATTGTAGCCGAGGAAGCTGATTCCGAAAGAACTCACACTGACGACGAGCCATTGCTGGAGCCTACAGACGTGGCTCAAGATGTCGAAGAACAAAGAAAAGGCAAGGCGGCCGTCGTCACATCAACTAAGAAGGGGAGATGGAAGTCGGTTGTCACAGCCCGATCCTCCCCCGGAGTTATAATTTCCGAGACGTCTCCTCCGCGAACCGAAAGTTTTTTCGAAGGGCTTACAGATCTTCCAATCCCGGATGATGTATCCTTTCAGCATAATGCCGGGTTGGAGGAGTTTCATCGTACTCTTGAACTGTGCGAGCCTTTTATTACTAGCTCAGTCGACACTTCGGGTTGGTCGGGGGAAATGCATATTCATACACATTTCACGACACTACATAGTTCCAAGTTTTGGGTCATCGGTTTCGAGAAACCACTAACTCTGTTCTCCTCTTTGCTTTGTAGGTACCATGTCCAGACGCGGTTCGATGCTAGGGAGTCTGCGACATGCTCGAAAACCATCATATCGTGACTCGCGCAGGCGGGAAGGAGATAGGGACTATGATCAGGAATACTCCGGATATTCGAGCCGTGAAAGATACGACACAGAGAGGGGTTATAAGCGTCGATCCCGATCGCGTACCCCTCCTCCTCCCAGAGATCCCGTACCACCTCCGGCCCATATTTCTCGCCCCTCTGAGCCTTCACGTCATACGTCCACTTCCCAATCTTCCAGGCACGAATCTCACCGTTCCAGAAGCGAGGCATCGACCGCCGTAGTTGCGGAACAGCCTCCTGTGGGAATTTCGGGCGAAGGGGCGCTCAGGCTTGCTCAATTGAAAAAAGACTTCCCAACTATTTGCTTCGACAACTACATTTTTCCCCCGCACTTGAAAAGAATCCCTCCGTCGGCGGAGCAGGTGGTGCATGACTATGTGCACGATTTCTATGCTCAGTATAAAGTATGGTTTAAAGCGGCGGAGAAGGCGTCGGAGCTGGCCTTTGAGCGTGGGGCCGCCAATGAAAAGTTACAGGCAGAGTTGGCCTAGAAGAGTCGCATTATCGATGTGCTGAACACCGAGGCCGAATCTTCCAGAAAATCAGAGATGGAAGCCATCAAAAAGGCCGATGAAGCCCAACTCACGATGGATAGAATGAAGCGTGAGCATTACGCCACGGTCGAGGACATGGGCCATCGGAATACTCTGGTCACTGCCGAGAGGGATGCGGCGCTAAAGGAGCTAAATGAGCTCAAATCCAAATTTGCTGAAATCGCCAAGGATAGGGACGATGCAAACAATGCAGCACAGGAGGCGTGCGAACAGGCGGTGATACTCCGGACCGAACGGGATGAAGCAATGGCCAAAGTTCAAGCGGTCGAGGCGGAGATTGGGGAGAGAGTTCAGCAAGCCGAGGCCAGGCTAGAGGCTGACATTGAAGATCTTCTTATTACATACAATGCCAATGTATTGAAGTACAGAAACTTGGCCTGGCTTCAGGATTACCCAGTGCATCTCCGCAGTGCTTGGGAACGATTGGTTGAAGGGGAAGAGGAAGCGCACCCCGACGAATCGGTCGACCGATTCGAGCTTGAAAACCGGTTGCTAACAGATGAGGAAAAAAGGGTCCTTCATGATGCTATGATCGCTCATGAGAAGGAGATGGTTGGCGGTCGATCTTTGGAGGCCGGAGAAGGGTCAGGCGTTGAGCATCGTGGCACCGCTCTTGAAATCACCCCCCCGCTTCCGTCTGAGCCTGTATCTGCGGTTAGCTCACAGACCGTTCCGGCTTACGACCCAGAGCGACCGCGGTTATCACCCATTCGTGAGCACGTCCCTGAAGTCGTTCCACCATCAACAAGCCGAACTGAGGAAGGTATTCTGAACAAATTTCAAGTGCATTTTCGCTATAACTCTCGTTTCGAAGTGATTGTTCTTAACCCCTTCTCTTCTTTATCCAGTGACCAGGACTACCCCGGTGTCTTCGACCCAGGAGCCGAGCCAAGGGCAGAAGGCTGTTACTACCGAAACGACTGTTGTGACAACGGCAGCGTCTACTGGAGCGGCGCAGGGAAGCTCTTTGTCTCTTGACGAGCAAATGGTGAGTGAATTGCTCGGTCACCAGAGTGACTTCTCTACAGACTTTCCATTTATCATTAGTGAGTTACCACCAGCTTCTAGCCCCCTTGTTGAGACCGAAGTTATCTCCAGCCGGGCCCCATCAGCTCGAGAAGAAGAAATCTTGGCCGAAATTCATGCTGAATTGGAAGCTGAGGGGCAGAGCGGTTGCGTCGGTGGCGACGTTATTCCACCTTCCGTTGCGGATCCGGTCCCTCCTATTTCTCCGGCGGGGAGTCCTCATTTAGATTCAAGTTCCGAGGAGGACGTAGATATTATGCCTCCCGCTGGAGAGCAGCCACCGGAGAGGAGGCCGTCAAAGCGAAGGATTTCTGTTCCTAGTGATTCTGACGACGAACCGCTGATAAGGAAGCCGAGAAAGAAAGAATAGAGCGGCCCCCCAAGAAGGTTTTTTGGTAGATAGGGACTTGTCTTCGTTTTTTGTTAGTAGGCCGTGTATAGATGCAGGTTCGGCCCCTGCTAGTAGGCATTCTTTTTTGGAAGAACTTATTTGCGTGTAAGTCCTTGTTTTAAGCTAGTTGAAATAAGATTTAGTTTCCCTATTTCAACTCTCATTTCTTTTGCGCTTAAGTGTTTGCAGTGTTATGTATTCAGTCTGGTGCACTTGTGGTGTTTTTTCCGTCAAGTAGAATTCGCTTTTATTCGCCAAGTTTGAGAATCTTGGTTGCGAGTTGTGACTGACGAATGACCGAACTTCGGACACTGTATCATTTTGGTTAGTGACTAACACTTAGCCTTTTTTTTATGCCCCCTGGTCTCGGGGAACAACATTTGCATTTTTGTGGTTGAGTGCGTTTATCGCAAACTGCAAACACATGTCCACATTCTGGGGACTTAAGACAATTTGAGATCGATAATCCGGTTCACACTCAGGGAGTTTGGAAATGATGTTCGCATTCCAACTCGCACTCTACGAACTTGGAGTTAGTATTAACATTTCAGTTCGCACTACGGGAACTTTAACTTAGTGTTCATGCTCCAATTCACACGCCGGGAACTTGGATAAAGCATGTATGTTTGGGTTCGCACTTCAGGAACCCGAAATTGATGTTCGTACTCCAACTCGCGCTTCGGGAATCTGGAGCTAGCACGGATGCTCCGGTTCGCGCTCCGGGAACCTGTAACTTACGTGTAAACTCCAATTCGTGCTCTGGGAAGTTGGAGTCCGTTCACATTCTGGGAACGAATTATTGAATGTTTATACTCCAATTCGCACTCTAGGAACTTGGAGTCCGTTCGCGCTCTGGGAACGAATTATTAAATGTTTATGCTCCAATTCGCACTCTGGGAACTTGGAGTTCGTTCGCGCTCTGGGAACGAATTATTAAATGTTTATACTCTAATTCGCACTCTGGGAACTTGGAGTTCGTTCGCGCTCTGGGAACGAATTATTAAATGTTTATACTCCGATTCGCACTCTGGGAACTTGGAGTCCGTTCGCGCTCTGGGAACGAATTATTGAATGTTTATACTCCAATTCGCACTCTGGAAAGTGGGAGTTAAACGAGGGATTGTCGTGTATCAATCCCTGTAAATATTCATGTGGTGTCTTGTCCCCGAGCTCGGGTTTCACTTAGCGAGTGACCGTTCATATTGCAGCCACTCTCTATTTGAATAAATCCCACCGCATGATGGAACTTAGCTCTCCGTGCGTCGTGATATTGTGCGTTACACTTAATAAACCACAGCTTTGGCTCGAAGAGATGGCATTTTATTGCTGAAACGAGAAAATATGGCAGAGTCAGTTGCCTTATTACAAATTCAAATCTCGGAATGCTAAAATAAAATGCGAAAGAACAAATTGGCAGAAAAAGCAAAGTCTTTCATGTGTAGTAGCGACGAAGACTCTCGCTATTCCAAGCCCTCGGCAAGGTGAGACCATCAACGGTCGATAATTTGAACGCGCCGTCTCCGAGCTTTTGCGAAACCACGTACGGCCCTTCCCAAGTGGGCTTCATGTGCGAAGGAACTGGGTAAACCCTTTTGAGAACGAGATTGCCGAGTTCAAAGGTTCGCGGACGGACCTTGGCATTGAATATTCGGGCGACTCGACTCCGATATGCGGCTGCCCTCAAATCAACCTCTTCACGCCTCTCATCTAGTAAATCCAGAGATTGAGCAAGTAATATGGCATTTGTCTTCGGATCATAATACGTCGCACGATGAGAACGCACTTCCAATTCGACTGGAATAACGGCCTCTGAGCCATACGATAGGGAAAACGGAGTATGACCAGTTGCAGTTTTGTGAGTTGTTCGGTAGGCCCATAATGCCATAGGGAGTTCATCGACCCACTTGCCCCCGGCCTTTTCTAGTCGCTTCTTCAGAATGGACTTTATAACTTTATTAACAGCTTCGACCAGACCATTTGCTTGAGGGTGTGCCACTGCAGAAAACTTCTTATGTATGCGAAATCGCTGGCAGAAATTTTTAAACTCGATACCGTCGAATTGGGCTCCGTTATCGGTGATGATAGTATGCGGGAGACCGAATCGGCAGATGATGTTGCGCACTACGAAGTTGATCACTTTATTCGTTGTAATCGTTGCAAGAGGCTCGGCTTCGGTCCATTTGGTGAAGTAATCAACCACGACGATGGCGTATTTCGCTCCACCTTTGGCCAGAGCCAATGTTCCAATTATATCGATTCCCCATACCGCGAACGGCCAGGGGCTGACCATTTGGGTTATTTCGGTAGGTGGAGCTCTGGGAATCCGAGCGTGTCTCTGGCATTTGTCACATTTTTTAGCGTAGTCCGATGTATCTCGATTAACGGTGGGCCAGTAATATCCGTATCGGAGTACCTTCTTGGCGAGTGCCTGCCCCCCAGTGTGATTGCCACACTCTCCCTCGTGTACATCGTGCAACACTCGCCTGATTTCATCGTGTGCGATACATCAGAGTAGGGGGACAGAATACCCCCTTCTGTACATAACTCCATTTTGAATGACAAACCGTGAGGCTTTTCGAAGGACCTGCCTCTTTTCACTCCTGCGCTCAGGCAGTGTTCCATGTTCAATGTAATTTCGATAGGGGGTCATCCACGATTCCGTACTTGTGGTAGCCTTGAATGCATGGCTGACCTCACTTTGATCAATGCTCGGAGAAGGTAGGGTTTCAACGGGAACAAGCCCCAACTGTTGAGCTTCGCCCGTACTCGCCAACTTCGCCAATGAATCGGCCTTCTGATTGCGCTCCCGAGGGATATAGAAAATGGCATATTGATCGAAACGATCAAGGATTTCTCTGACTCGAGATAAGTAGGCAGCTAGTCTTCGATCCTTAGCTTGATATTCACCTCGGACCTGGCATACGATTATTTGGGAGTCACAATAGATCTCTACAGCGACAATTCTCAGGTCGTGGGCCAGCTTCAACCCAGTGAGTAAAGCTTCATATTCAGCCTCGTTATTAGTTGCATGGAACTCGAACCTTAGGGCGTAGCATATAGATCGGCCTTCGGGGGTTTCAAGCACTACGCCTGTTCCCGAACACCGTTCATTGGAGGCACCGTCAGTATATAACTTCCACATATGTTTAGGAGGTTCGCTACTCTCAGGTAATTCCTCGGGTACGGTGAATTCAGCGACGAAATCTGCTAGAACCTGGCCATGTATGGCCCTTCTCGGAGTATAGGCAATGTCAAACTGGCTTAATTCGATATTCCATTTTAGTAGCCTACCTGACGTCTCAGGCCGCGTGAGGACCTGTCGTAACGGCTGGTCGGTGTACACGGTGATAGGATGAGCCTGCAAATATGGACGGAGCTTTCTCGAGGCAATGACTAGACAATATGCCAACTTTTCTAGCTTGGGATAGTTCCTCTCGGCTCTGGTTAACCGTTTACTTATGTAATATACCGGTTTTTGCACTCGGTCTTCCTCCCGGACTAATGTTGCACTGATTGCGCTTTCAGATACCGCCAAGTAAAGATATAATCGCTCGTGATCGACAGGCTTCGAAAGAATCGGCGGTGTAGAAAGGTGTCGAACCAGTGACTGAAACGCGCCTTCACATTCTGCGGTCCATTCGAAGTTTCGCTTCCCTTTTCGGATCAGATCGAAGAAAGGAATACATTTGTCAGTTGATTTCGAGATGAACCTACTTAATGCTGCGACTTTCCCATTGAGACTCTGGACCTGCTTTATGGTCCTTGGAGTTTGAAGATTCCTGATGGCCCAAATCTTTTCAGGGTTGGCCTCTATCCCTCGGGCGTTGACGATGAACCCAAGGAATTTTCCGGATGCAACCCCAAAATGGCATTTTAGCGGGTTGAGCTTCATCCCATATCTCCGAAGGATATCAAACATTGATCCCAAATCCTTTATGTGATCAACTGAATGCCTTGACTTTACTAACATGTCATCTACATAAACTTCTATGGTCTTCCCGATCTGGTCGGAGAACATCCGGTTAACCAAGCGTTGATAGGTTGCGCCGGCATTCTTTAACCCAAAAGGCATGACTTTGTAGCAGTATAACCCCAGATCAGTCACAAAACTCGTATGTTCTTTGTCGGGCACATGCATGGGTATTTGGTTGTAGCCCGAGTAAGCATCCATAAAGGATAACAATTCGTGTCCGGCGGTTGAATCAACGAGCTGATCGATTCGAGGAAGTGGAAAACTGTCCTTCGGCCAAGCCTTGTTCAAGTCAGAATAATCGATACACGTTCTCCATTTCCCGTTCGGTTTCCGGACAAGTGCCGGGTTTGACACCCACTCCGGGTATAAAGCATCTCTAATGAACCCATTTGTTTTCAACTTACCGACCTCCTCCTTAAGGGCGGCAGATCTCTCTGGATCCATACCACGCCTTTTCTGCTTGACTGGGATATACCGTGGGTCGATGTTTAAAGTGTGGCTCACGATATCCCGCGAGATCCCACACATGTCGGAGTGCGTCCAGGCGAACACGTCAAGATTCGCCCGGAGAAATTCAACCAATTCCTGTTGTGCCCCCTGGCTCAATTGAGACCCAATTTTTAACACTCTCGCATCATCGCCATCATCATCGATCGGGACATTGATAGTTAGCTCGGCTGGAGAGGCCTGACTTTCTGTAGACTCCCCATTGTTGTCGTTGTCCCTTGGGTCAAGGTCTTTCTGGAATTGGTTGTGGTGCCCGGGCTAAGGCCCAAGCACCAATTGTCAATCATCGGCAGAACGGACGCAGAGAGATTCCTCTACGCCCTTCCCTTTCTCCCTTCGTTGCGCCTCTCGCAGCTCAGCAACATAACAGGCTCTTTCAGCAGCCTGATCTCCATGAATCACACCGATACCACAATCGGTAGGAAATTTCAAAGTCAAACACCACGGGGCGATTGCCGCCCGAAATTCAGCAAGGGCCGGTCGGCCCAGAAACGCGTTGTATGGTGAATGTATGTCCAAAACAACAAACTGTAACATGCGTACTCTTCTGCACTCACCGATCCCCAGCTCCACGGGTAACTCCACAACCCCCGTGGGTATATTAGCACTTCCATCGAAGCCATGAATCCTGGACTGGCAGGGCTTCAGATCTTTGGCTTCCATCTTCATCTGGTCGTAAGCTCTCCTGAACAAAATATTGACTGAACTCCCACTATCCACCAGTATCCTCTTCATCCAAGCAGGACCAACCTGGGCGGATGTAACAGGTGGGTCGATAGTCGGGGCTTCGAACTTGTCTGCGTCACGGTTCCGGAACACGATGTCATCTGCCATCTTCTTTTGTTGTTTTGCCGGAACCCCTTCGTCATAACTATTGCAACATTCGAAGTCCATATGCCTAACCGAGCTAGCATATGACTCCATTTCTTTCCAACTCCTATCCGCCGGATGAGGACCACCACTTACGGTGTTTATCACTAACCTTCCGCCCGTTCGGGGGGGTTCTTCCTGCCTTGGCTGATTTTGCCGATTGTTCTGGTTTGAAGGACCCGCACTGCCAGACTGCGGCGCCCGTACGAACTGGTCCAACTTTCTTTCCCTGATCAACTTCTCAATCAAATCCTGCAAGTGTCTGCATTCATTGGTATTGTGGCCGTAACTGTCGTGAAATCTGCAAAACTTGCCCGTTTGAATCTGTCTCTCCGACGACAGCTTCGGAGTAGGCTTCTTGTATTGCATGGCGTTAGAAGTTTGTAGGTATACGTTCTCCAACGATGTATTCAGCGGAGTATAATTGTCGAACATAGGGGCCCTACGCCTCGGCCCACGGTTCTGATCCCGCTTCCTGCTCTGATTCCCATTATTCTTCGGTTGTGATTGTTTGTTCTGGATATTTAGCTGTACTTTCCCAGAACTTTCTCCCGATTGTTTAACAGCCACATTACTTTGAATCCCCTCTCCACTAGGTCCTGCGTCATCCTGTTTCCTAGACTGCTTCGCGTCCTCACGCCTCAAGAACTGGGCGGCTTTGGAGTAGAAGCGATCCAACGACGCATGAGGTTTTCCTGCCAACCAATTTCCAAAATCCGAATCAGGGTCAATTCCTTTCATCAATGCCATCAGAATCGAGTTATCATTAGGATTGGTGATTTCCACACAGGCCTTATGGAATCTCTCCAAGTAGTGTCTAAGAGTTTCTCCTGGAGCTTGGGTAACACTAGACAAAGTGTTGACGTCCCTAGGCCTCGCAACATGCATGCGGAACTGTTCCACGAACTTCCTGGCTAGCTGATTGAACGAGGAGATAGAACGGGGTGGCAATCGCGTGAACCACATCGTAGCAATGCCCCCCAAAGAGATAGGAAAGCTCCTACACTTGACCGCATCATCTGCCCTAGCGGCGCTCATGGACCATTCATACTTCAGTATGTGTTGATTAGGGTCTGAGTTTCCCTCGTACATCGGTAACGTGGGCATCCTAAATCGCCGAGGGGGTTCGGCATACAGGATCTCGTCTGTGAATGGGGTGTGACTCCGGGAGATTCCCCAGTCGTCGTTGGTAAACCCCTGACTTTCATGGATCATCTGCCTGATCATTTCTGGAAGATCCGTTACAGCTGCGTTCTGGGCATGTCGAGCCAAGGTATGGTCGGGCTCCACAATGCGGGACTGGACTGGATGCTGTCGACGGTCCGGATCTCGCCTCCTTGGTTCGGCATCTTCTGGTACATACGGCTCAGGAGTTTGCCATCGTCGGTGGTGGTTCTGATCCGACAAAGTACGGATGTCAACCCTTGGCTCCGTAGCTATAGTTGCAGGACGGTTGTCGGTAGTGTGTTGAGGAGCAGTGCCTCCCCGGGAAGAAGGCCCTGTATGGAAGCTTGCAGATGGACCGACTCGTAGTTGCCCAACCGTCAATGCAGGAAGGTCTCCGGTAGCCTGCTCATGATTTCCATCCATTCGGGGTCGTGAAGGTCGGTGATGATAATCGATGGGGGCCGAATTCTCCGTGGAAGACTAGGATGCATAATCCCTCCTGGACCGCCTTCGCTTATGACTGTGTAGCTGGCGGGTTAATTCAGCGTTAGCACGTAGTTGCTCCGCCAACTGTTGCCGACTTTGGGTCAGCTCTTGGAGCAACGCTTGAAACTCTTGCCTCGTTACCGGTCCGGATGACTCCGAAGGTCCGGCGACGTCCTGAGTAGACGGTAACTGCGCGGGATCTGGCCTATCCTGGCCTTCTTGGTTACAAAGGTTAGAGGTGGTTCTAGTACTCACCATTGTGAATAGCGAGATTCTTTCCTAGACTTTTATCAAGTCTGAATAGAACGGAAGGAACCTAATCTTGAAATCCGGATCTCTCTCTTAGATTTATGCAATCCGGTATTGATGACAGATCCGTGGAGCGAGAGAAAATCTGGGTTTTCTCAGTGAAAGCACCAAAGTGTTTGCACCAGAATTGGGCACAACACTCGTCGAAAGTTATTGAAGAGATAATAAATGAAGAGTGCAAATTAAAACAGAGGATTATCTAACAACAACTCCAAATAGCATGTAAATAAGCGCGTAGACAAGCAATTTATAGTGGTTCGGCGCATTGCCTACGTCCACTGTGAAGTTTTTATACTTTTATTGACTCTCTTTCGATGATTACAAATCGGTACAACAATCAACAGTAAATTACAGTCAGGAAATCGAATTTAACAGCAAGTTTATGATATCAAATGATGGAGATCTCAATCCGGCAGAGTCTGGGTGCTTCAGAATCCAAAAGTCCCTTTTCCGTTGGCCCTGGGGCTCTATTTATAGGCGTAGACTGCTGATATTTCGCTGAAAACTCGGGAGACCAATTCTTGCACGTGAGGGGGCCCACACGCACGGTCTCAGGAAGTTTGGGCCGACTTTGGCATCGGTTCAAACTCCATTCGAACCGATCAAGAATTCATCCAATCGAGGTGAAATTTGGCGTAGACATTCTTCAACATGTATGCAAGCTTCTGTGAAAATTTCATGGCATTTGGATCAGTAGATTGGGAGATATGATGGATTCGAAATGGAGTTCATTGCCTGGCTGTTTGGTTCGAAACCGTGCTTTCAAACCGATGGTTTCGAACCCATCATGGCACGTGACTTCGTGGCGACGTGGAGCGCAAACTTCGAACCAACCCGGTCTCCACTCCAAATTGACCGCTTCGACTCTATGGATCTCGGCGAATTCGAATCGAAGGAAGACACGTCATCGTGGTTGGTTGACCCAGTGGATTCGAATGAGGCTACACAGGTGGATTCGAACTTGGTACCATGGATGGTTTCGAGCATGGCTTTGTGGATGGGTTCGAACTAGGCTCCATGTTTGGGTTCGAGCCGTGATTCTTGCTTGGAGTCGAACTAGGCTTTGTGGTGGGTTCGAAGCGTGACTCTTGTGATGGATACGAACTATGTCACTTCTCCATGGACACGAGGCCCATCGGTTCGAACACGATGGGTTCGAACACGATGGATTCGAAGGTGACGTAGGCGAACCCGAGATGGTCCGGTGGATTCGAAGCTTATGGATTCGAACTTGATGGTTTCGAAACGTTGGTTTACGATGGCTTCGAAACCCAAGCTTTCCCCTTCAAATTGAATCGATCATAACTCGAGCGTATGAACTCGGATTGACTTGGTACTTGAGATGTTGACTCCTATGGTCTTTCTTGCCGTGTCCTATCGATTGTAGCTGAATCTGGACTTGGACAAAATTCAGTGATATCCATAGCGAGACGAAGCATGACCGACCTCTGAGACGGACTGTTCTCCGTTTCTGATCGATCTTTTGGTATCGCGGCTTTGCCAAAAAGCGGGATAACAGAGAAACAAAAGGCATTGTTTGACAACACCATAGAACAAGGTAGTGCTCCTAGAATTCTAATTGGGAGAAACATTTATGCATTGTTGAAGGAATATCCAAATTATTTTGTAAAAGAAAAGGAAAAGTAATAAGAGAAGTGTGCTTATGATAAAGAAGATGAAGATGATAATATTAACGATTCTAAAAAATGGAGCTATCAAGGGGAGAAAAGAAGATCAATTTTCTTTGATTTTCCATATTGGAAGGTTAATGGTTAATTTATTTACTTTTCATAGTTTTAACAGAAGAAAAACCGAATAATGCATCATAGTTTTGGTTTTTGTAGGAACTTCCATTGCGCCATAATTTAGATGTGATGCATGTAGAGAAAAACATTGGTGAAAGTCTATTGGGCACGATGTTGCATTGTAATAAATTAAAAGATGAAACCAACTATAGAAAGGATTTAGATGATTCTAGAATTCGACATGAGTTTCATGCACAACCTTGTTGGAATAAAACATATCTTCCACTGGCTCCATGCATATTGTCAAATTCAGAGAGGAAAATATTTTGCAAAAAATTGTACGATTTCAAAGGGCCAGATGGCTACTGTTCAAATTTGAAGAATCGGATTTCATTGCAGGATTGCAAAATTAGTGGATTGAAATCGCATGATTATCATGTATTAATGCAACACTTATTGCCAGTAGCATCGAAAGGATTAATGGAAAAGAAGGCATGAAAAGCAATAATTCACTTATGTTCTTTTTTCAACAAATTATGTAAACGTGTTCTTGATAGAGAGAGGTTAGAACAAATCAACGTTGAGATTATTGAAGTTTTATGCGAGCAAGAGAAATTTTTTCCACCATCTTTTTTGGTATAGTGTTATATTTGTCAATTCATCTTGTAAAAGAAGCACTAATATGTGGACCGGTTCATTCTCGTTAGATGTACCTATTCGAAAGACATATGAAGACATTTAAAGATTATGTACGAAACCATGCATGGCTAGAGGCATGTATTGCAGACTCCTATCTTGCAGAAGAATGCATGATAATTTTTCAAAGAATTTTTGAAAAAAATTAGGACATATGGAGGAGAAGTAAGCTCGAAATGAAGATCATGAATGCAGTGTAATACTCGAGGGACGTCCGATTTCAATGGCCAAGATAGTTACATTATCAGTTAGTGAGAAAGAAAGTGCTCATTTAGCCATATTAATGAATATGGCTGCGGTGGAACAATTTATAAAGTAAGTTTATGTTACATTGTTTTAATTATTTTGATGTGTTCCTAATGCTAAATATAACTTATAATCACTTGTTCTATACTAGTTTGCATTTGGAGAAATTAGAATATTTAGACCAGCGCATGAGAAAAAAATTCAACCTTACTTTGGGAAACACATACAAAATTTTTTGCCAGTTGGATTAAAAGAAAGGTTAGTTAGATTCCAAATATATTCTTATTTGACTACTAATATTGCTCTAAAATGTACCTGCCAAATGGAACTTGTTGTAGATACCTATTACCTCCAAGGATCATAATAACATGTTAAGTGGATTGCTATTGGTCCAAAGAACGATGCCATGTCTTATAAAGGATATATCATCAATGAGCAACATTTTCATGTAAAAGATGCAGGGAGAGACTAAGAATTATGGGGTGACTTTTGATGCAACTACTATGTGCAGAGAAAGTGCAAAAGATACGTCCCAAGTGGTTGATGTGGTCACTTATTATGGAATATTGACAGATATAATTTTATTAGATTATTATTTGTTTTACATTCTTGTTTAAGTGTCGTTGGACGTATATAGGAAATGGAGTAAAAGTCGATGATGATAGGTTCACTCTTATTAATTTACATCAAGCATCGATTTTAAAAGATCTATACATACTCGCATCTCAAGCAAGACAAGTATTTTCTTTAAGAGAAAATGATTTTTCTAATTGGTATGTTGTAATGAAAGCACCATCAAGAAGTTTTGATGATTTAGAGTCACATGATTGCGTTGAGGAAGATATTCAAGTTGTGGAAGATTGCGAAATAACCGAAATGGATGATGAAGAGGTTAGCTATGTCAGGGAGGATTGCGAAGGCATACTTGAGTAGATTATATGTTCTACTTGAACATGATTATCAATATATGATAGTATAAAACCGGGCTATTTGGAAATTCACTTGAAATTGTATTAATTTTCTTTAGTGACTGTTATTCACCTGCATTGTTATTCTATGTGTTAGCTGTTCTATATTAATGCATTCCTTTACATGTCTCTACTCGTGTCACTGGCTATATTGTGGCTGTTGATTTTTCTTTAAGTATAACTCTTATTATTCATGCTACTCGTGACATTAGCTATATCTCCACTCATGTCATTGGCTATATTGTGGCTATAAGTGCAGGCAAAAAGGGTGAATGTCCAATCATATTTATACCTTAGCAATTAATGTTTTTCTCAAATAGCATTAATAGATGCATGTTGCAGTTTTGCTCAATCATATTTATGCCTTACCAATTAATGTTTTTAATTTCACAACTCTAACATAGTTGATGACGCATACTATATTGGGTATTTATTATATTATGTGGATATGCGCTTTTTTAAAATTGTATTATTCGGCATCATATGGTTGTTAGCATCTAAATACAGTACTAAGTATTGGCCACACTTATTGCATTTGACCAAGACCAATTATACTAAGAATTTTATACCAGTCAATGGTATATGTTGATTATTTACAAATATTTTTCAAAAGATCATTGTATAATAACATATATCCACAACAATATAACAATAGATATCAAGTCATAAGTTATAGAATTTGGATAATTCTTAAATTAGTTAGTTTAAAATATAAATGCACTCGTCTTCTTTCATAGTTCTTTGTTGGCTATTAGATCTTATCATAAATCCATTCGTCGCATTTGTATAATCAATCATAATTATACAGTTAATTTTTGTTATATTAATTAGCTTAGTCAATGATGAACTATTTTGAAGTCTAAACATGACTTGATTATGTTATATTCTTTGTAAGTACCTGCATTTGAATCCTCAAGTCATATTTAATCGTCATGTCAAGTCTAAACATGACTTGATTATATTATATTCCTTGTGTGCACTTGCATTTTTAATTCTCAAGTCAAAAACACATATTCATGACAATGTTTTGGCGCCTAAAAATGTTCATTACATATAAGTGATATCACTAATGTAAAAGATGTTAGCTCTTATTTTACAAGCACATGGATATTATGATCACTATCAAATGAATTAATTTTAAGGTGCCTTCAGATTCACTGAACTAATTTATGTTTTATCCTCTATTTCCTTTTTTATCATAAATCTAAACAATACCGTATTTTGTTTCGTTTGCAGAGAAGAGATGTTTCCAAGCCTTGTACGTACTCGCAATCAGAGAAAGACCGAAGAAGAATCGTAGAAGTATAATTCAAAGTGGAAGTATAATTTAAATGGAAAACGTAAGAAGCTAGAAGATGTTTGTAATAAAGGGAAAGAACAAGCAGTCAATGCTAACAAGCCAGCCGGTGCTTGCAGTAAAGGCCAAGAACGAGAAGTCAATGCTAGAAAGCTAGCCAGTGCTTGCAATGAAGACAATGAAGATAAAGAACTCCGCTTAGAAAATGAATTCCATTTTGACCAAACTGATGATGCCGAGATGGAAATTGGGAGAACAAGTGAAGCTGAAACTGCAAGTACATCTTGGAAAAGAGGCAGTAGAGGTCCAACAAAAGCAAAGAAACTCCCATTAAACATTCATGATCAAATTGAAGTTGAGTTCAATGAAGTAGGCATACCAATAGAGCCAGGGTCAATATGTTATATCCTCCTTTCTTGGACCGCTTGTGTGGGAGCAGTTCCCAAATACACTTGATGATTGGAGAAATCTAAGTGATGAGCTAAAAGTTGTTTTGTGGCGATCAATTAAGGTACTGAGAGCAAATAATTACACTTATTAGGATAACTTTTGAAATGCCAACATTTTTTCTTTTTAAGAGCAGAATAGATCAGTTTGTTACTTTTATTTTTGTAATCTTTTTACTGGTATCTTTATGGTTGGATCCATTTCTATATTTGGCATTTAAATTGTAATGTGAACAACCAAAAGATTATTACATTTGATGCATGTACCTTCTTTAACATACAATACCAAATTCAGAAACATATACATTTCAACATTGAATTAACAAAATACTCAGTTGACATATGAATTAATAATTAGGTAAAAACATAGATTCATGTAATTGTCTTTGATATTAGTGTTTGTAATCAAAGTTATACAACCATAGTAATAAAAAACGAAATAATACCAAAAGCTACTATTATTTTCCATAAATGTGCCTAATGCAACGTTGAATACGGTAATAGTTTTTTGAGCATTAGCAGAGATCCATGAGCATTCCAACTATAAATTATTTTTTCATGAGCATTTCGACTATAATTTATTCTCTCATCCCTCTATAGTATACAGTACCAGTTTTACAGCAACACAAAACTTTGGCAAATAGTTATTGTTAATATCATGTGTGTTAATATCATGTTTTCATGTATTGTTGCAGGTTTGTTTTAAATTGGAAGAGGATTGGCAAAGAAAAGCCATATTTCAACAAATGGGAGCAATTTGGAGGTCCTAAAAAAGCAAGTTGGTTCAAAAATTAAATAAAGCGGAGAACGAAGAGGAAGGATTGAAATTGAAACCTACCAACATCAAAAGCATGAAGGAATGGGGAAAGTTTGTGGAGACAAAAACTAGTTCGGAGTTTTAGGTAACATTAAGATATTGTATATTTGCATGTTGAATGTAAAGCAATATATAACATTGTCGATATCAAGCAATATAATAAATGCATATTCAAAAATTGAACCATCGATTGCCTGTGTACTGTTAATTTTTGTATAACTTATATGTAACAATCAAATCAAATTAAGCAAGCTAGCTTACCGGTGGTCATTAAATTCTAACACCTTCCAATAATTACAGAAACGAAGTGAGAAATATTCGACCCTTAGGGATAAATAACTTACACATCCATCTGGTCGTAGGGGAATGGCTAGATTGGTCGACGATATGATTAGTTAGTTAAGCATAGCATTATGTAATAGTATTTAATACCTATCAATTTATTTATTTAATGCTACTTTAAAGTTAAAAAAGGAAGTCTAGATCCATCGACCGTAACTAGAGCTGATGTTTGGGTTAAATCTCATGTTAAAAAAATGGTGAACCAGTGATCGCCGAAGCTACAAATACTATTATAGGAATTTTTTTACCGGTATATGAAAAATTGCCCGATACTATGATACTTTTACCATCGTACATTATCTGTATGTATTTATTTAAGTAGGAGGAGATTAAAAAATTTGGTGGCTTATCATAGTCCAGCTCGTCACAGAATGTCAACGGAAATGTTCTTACACATGTGTTGGGACAAGATAAACTAGGACGGTTAAGGACACTGGCAAGGGGTTGTATCTTAACTAAACTAGTTGTGTCCCAGACCAGAGACATAAAAGTATCTTAGTATCAACGACAAATAGTAGAATTGAAGAGTATGGGACAGATGCTGGTGGGCCAGAAGGTAAACTTTTAAAAGTAATTTATATATGTAAAATATAAAATAAGGGATAATTCAGCGCTTGACAAATTTAAGATGCAGTGCTTAATTTTGTAGTGCTTTCTTTCTATTTGCAGCACTTAAATT
This sequence comes from Allium cepa, assembly GCA_030765085.1. NCBI lineage: Eukaryota > Viridiplantae > Streptophyta > Magnoliopsida > Asparagales > Amaryllidaceae > Allium > Allium cepa. The sequence goes on from CM060928.1 coordinate 882,699,656, forward strand.
TGCAGTATAAAAGTTAGTAGTATTTTTTTGGGTTATTTTAGATAATATATTTTGAAAACTCTATACCTATGATCTGATAAAGATTATGGTTTTATTTCGCTTGTGGGTGTAGTTTTAGTGTAATACATGTACTATGGTGTACATAGACTCATAATTACCGCTTCTTTGCTATTTGTGATTTAATTGTGATTTCATACACAGAATCACATGTACAATGATGTACAAACGTGAGCTATTTGTGATTTAATTGTGTATATCCACTTCAGTGCTCCTAAGATTAAAGTATGGTAATATTACTGCTTTGCTGCAGGATAAAGAAATTTTAGAAGGTAAAGAAAGTTTGAAAGAAGAGAGCACGCCTGAATTGGTAAAACTATTAATTATATTACTTAGAATAACATTTGGATTTTAGTTTTTGATCCAGCAATTGATATAATTTTTGGCTGAATAATTATAGAGTAATGACGACGTATGTTCGGTGTATAATTGGGATGGAACCTTTGGAATTGTTTCTAGTGGGAGAGTGTTGTCCGTGGACCCAAATGAGGTTATTAATGGTATTCGTCTTGGACCGAATTCTGTGAGCGTTATTATAGATTTCGTGGAAAAACTAGATACTTATTTATAGAGGCCAATACCTGAAATGATAGTATTAGCAAACACTAAGAATAAGGAAGTAGCATGGGCATCTACTTGCATAAAGAGGGCACTGCGAGCATGCTTGAATGAAGTAGGTACGGTAAATTTTACAATTTACAATAATTTCATAGATCTTCTACGAATTTAATTTATAAATACGTCATGTACAATATTTTCACTTAATCACTAAACTCTTGATTTACACTTCTCCTTTATAGAGTAACAGCAGCGCCTAAGATAACAAATGAAATATTTATGGTTGGAATAAGGGTAGGGGGGGTGCAATTGCCGAAGGAAGAATCTACGCCAGAGATCCTCAACATGTTGTTAATGGTATTCCACTCGGTCTTTCTGCCATTGTGATTTGGTTGGACAATGTAATAAGTGGAGATGCTTACTTGTGGCGACCACATTTGATATGTCATGCATTAGAGATGCGGCTGGTATAGCATGGCCAAAATCAAAAGTTGAAGTTGATAATGAAAATCTAAATGGACTGTAAATTGTGCAACTTCTCCCTTGAGATCCACACCCGCATTCGTGAAGAAACATACACAACAATGTGTAAGTATATATTCAACAATTTATATTTTGTTATGCTTTCATGTTTATGTACAATAAGTTCAACTTAATTATTCACTTTAATGTTTACGTATACAATAATGATGATTTTTTTTGATTTCATGTTTATGGTATCCGTTTTTACATCTACTTTATGAGTTAACTTTATTTTGTATCATAGTTTATTTATTTTGTTTGTTCACAATTTTTATTTTGGTTTCATTTATTGCGTTGGTTTTTTTTATTAATTTGGCTTCAGTTCCACTGTTTGTGCAATTTTATGGCTTTGTCTGTTCAAGATATAATGTTAAAATATACATCTTATGATGATATTCAATATAATTTACGATTCCGGCCTCATTCCTAATCTTTTTGTAAAGTGGCAACATCACTTATAGTATAAATGGTTCCTGTTTATTGTTCGTTTCAAACTTAAGTATACATGATGAATGATGGAATGTAGACGAGTTCTTCTTTTTATCATTTATGATGAATAAAAATATGGTTATTATGTGTCGATGTATTATGTTCAGTATTTATGTGTATGTATATAAATATCGCACATATATTCAGTATTTGTGTGTGTGTATTCTACATAATAGTCTCTCTTTTTTCCAGCCAATTGCGAAGTTCGTAAAAGATGATAAATGCAAGCTAATCGATGTGGGTGGAACAAATGAAGTAGTGGTTGAAAGAACCATCGCTTCAATTGATCCAATAACGATGATTCATTGTCATCCATTGGGATGTGATGCTGTTAAGGTTTGGGTTGAAATAGTGAGAGTTTCGTATGCAGAGCTATGGAGACCCACATCAGAGTTGACGTACATAGAGAATGCCTTTGGCATTCCCATAGCCTGGCCAATTGGAAAGGTGATCAAGGAAACATAATGAAAGGCATGCGATTCTGTATGTAATTGAAATATTTTGGTTCCTATCTGTTTATGTCATAATATTACTTTAAAATATTATGAAGTCGTTAAATTGAATGTTCATAAATGAGAGGAGTATGAACTTAAGCCATATTGGATCAGAGTGAATAATTTTCTGACAGTATATATAGGTAATGTTTGAAAACATAATTTTGATAGAAAAAATTTCTCTTAAGTGTAGGAATACACTGAAAAGTTGATTAAAAATAACATAATGTTGTAAAATTTAATTTCACAATGGTTACAACTTATATGTGTAGTTGATGGCAGAGGTATAGAGTGCATAATGGATACTTACATTATAATCGGCTATGATTAGCTTAGAAATTGTAATAAATGATCATGTTGGATGTCATTTGTTCTTTCAACATCTGGATACATAAAATAAGTGGAAAATTATGGTACAAATTAGCCAAAGAAACATAAAAAGTTTATATGATGGGTTAGAAAGAGAAACGCACTTAAGATAATGAATTGGTACTACATAAAAGCATATATTGAAGTTCAAGGGTTGATTTGGAGTTGTAGAAGTTGGTGACAGTCGAAGTTTTTATGGTAATTGTTTGCTAAGTGGAATGTGTGAAGGTTGTGGTTTGAAGGAAGGGAAGATAGGTGAGGTCGCGAGTTGTGGAAGTGGCTATTATTTTGCGATTCTATTGATGGTAGAAAGGTTATTGGGTCTGTGATGATACAGAAGTATGGTGGGAGGAGGTGATGAAGAGCAATTTGACATTTTTTATGAGTCGAGGAAGGGGAAGCATTTTGCCGTATATGTTTGTGGCAGAATGATGGTTGTCGACAGTGGTGGGGGTGTTGAAGGTGATTGTTTTAGGTTGTAGTATTGCTCGGAGAGGATTTATATATGTTCGAATCATGTTTCAGCTAAGTTGGATTTGAAAGTTACAATTATGAGCATTTCATCCAGTAAGGCAATGGAGCCAATTGGTTGATGGGGAGCCGACGCATTCTGTATGTGCAATCCAGTTATTTCTTTGTTACCAAAGTGTTGCGAATAGAACGCACACTACAACATCAACGCATTGCAGATCAATTGGTATCAGATTATTCTATAGGATGTGAACTTCAACTTGGTACAGTATGTATGGACTAGGTTAGCATTCCCAAAGTTTATTTAGTCAAAAAGCACGTAATAGTGTAAAACGAGGTATGCATTGATAATTTGATGTGTGCTTCCTCCTAAATTTTTGTTTTTCACATACAATTTGACATACTGTTATTTGATTATAACAACGTTATTTATTATGTATTGCCTAAAATTTAAAATTTTGAACTTCCTAAACCCATTTGCTCGATAACCATAATCAAGCAGTATATGATTTCCCACTTACTTAATGCAGTCTGAAATGCTAAAGAATACTATTAGTCTGAAATTTAAAGTGTGTGTGCATATGTGAATTCCTGGGGATGTGATAAGATGCATAGTAATTAAGCTATATAAATTATTGTTTTTTGGCACATTAAGCTCTATATACGACGGATTTAAGTTAGAAATAATAAAAAATATCTCGGTTATCTATGACTAATTCTTAGTTAATTTATGCACTTCCATCATGATGTACTTAATGCCAATTGATATCAGAACTTCCAAAATTACATCAAATTCATAGTTAAGGATTATGTATACCATAGGTTCTAATTTTGATATGGACCACACACCTTTTCAGTTCTATATGTTCGAGCAGAAAATGAGAGCATGCGAACAATGCAAAGATGATAATTGATACCACTGGTCCATAATTTAAGCTTGACCTTAAAATATCAGAGTACTGTTTGCAGACGAGCATGTGAAATATTATATGGTCGTTGTCATATTTTAACCCCTCTTACATTTGTAATATCACATTACACATTTGCAATATCACATTTGGATAAAGTTTTAGTATTGACTATAACTTCAATCTAATTGTAGTTATTACTTGTCTAATGGTAGATCAGCATTTCTGAAGAAATGAGTAGCAACGTCACTACTTGTTTATTAGGTAGTTCGGTTGTTTATTGTTTTTACTTTGCTCAACCGTCTATGGTACTTTAGCTGCAGTGTTGTTTATGGTAGTTCGGTTGTGCAACTATATATACGATTAACTTCTTGTCTTGAAACTACTGTTTGGTTATGAATTAGTTGTGTTCATGTTAGTGCAATTGTTTGTGTATTTTGTGGTTCTTTGAATGTGTTTTTGTTTGAATATGTGTGCTTATGTATTTTGTGGTCGTCGAATGTGCTTATGTTTTACTATGTATGTGATTATGTATATATCAGCTATGAACAAATGGAATTGGAGGCAAAAGATTTGTAGCAGCGTTTAGAAAACACTATAGAGTGAAAAACGTGGCAAATCCAAAAGATATGGTAGCGAAATAAAAACGCTACGGAAGTATCAAGTGGCAAAAGTGAAACATATTGTGGCAAACAAAAGCTATAAAAAGCGTAGTGGAGAAACATCACACAAAATTAATATGGCAGCGTTTAATAAACACACCTGCAGGGTTTGGCTATAAGTAGTGCCCTAAATTACAGCGTTTAGAAAACAGTACCAAAATAGTTTATGATAAAACAACGATTTTTACACGTTTAAGCAACGCTGCAATAAATTTTATTAGCAGCGTTTTTGAAACACTACAATAAAGATATTTATAGTGGCGTTTTTATAAATGCAACTAAAAAGCATGTATTTTTAGTTGCAGGCTTTATTAGGCGTTTATCAAAACGCTGCCATAAATTTTGGTAGCGTTTTTTGTGCACCATCAAAAATAAATTTCTTGTAGTACCAGTATAAAAATCTCCATGTTAATATCTTTGACATACCAAAATAATCAAACTGGATGCATAGATATTAGAGGCCTAAACCAATATAAAAGCTCATTCTATGTTGATTTTGTTGGCGTAGTCACATTGGACGTTGGGATATTGGATGACCCAAACCAGTTATCAAAATAAAGCTACACAAATCGCAGCCTGGCTTCTTAGCCAAACTGGTCATAGGGATATTAGATGGTCCGAAGCAGTATAAAAATCCCTCTATGTTGATTCTATTAACATAACCACGTTGGATGAAAGGATATTAAACAGCCTAAATCAGTCATAAAAACCATGCACATGGATTAAGGAGATTGTAAATATGGGAACTGACTTTACAATCAAATATCAATCCGCCTCCAATAGTGGGGCAGACCATACCAAGCGTACGAACATGAACTGCCTCTGAACAATGGGGCAGGTCACACCAAGCATGCATCAAAATAACCATGTTAGAAGCTCAGTTTAGGGTTCATGAACCTCATAAGAAGCTAATCCAGAAAACAAGGAAAAACAACACCAGGAACGTACCATAACTTACACATCAAGTATGATTCTAGAAACTATTTAAAGCTTGCTAGGTAAATGTCGAAAACTATGATCTATTCAAGTTTACTTAGTTCTGCCCATACTCATCAAAGATTTGCGCACAATTATATGTTCTACACATCTATACACACTTTGCAAAAAAGTTTCAGGAACGCCGATTAGATACGGGGCTCCACTAATAGGGATAGACTTTTGGAGGTCATGGAAAGTGCCAACCCAAGGGTCCATTAGCTCTTTCGCAGCCACCTTGAAGGTTGCAACTTTGCATTACAGGCTCAGGTTAAGTGCAGGGTAATGGGTGAAGATATCCTTAACGCGCTACGATAAAGCCTACCTCGTCCTGCTCTTATCTAAATTTTTTTGAGAAAATGGCGAACCTGCCATGAACTTCGTTCAGGAAATTCTCGAGCTCAAAAATCTTTAGCACGACTTTCTCCTTCGTGCCTTCTAAAGTGTCCATTAACCAAGCCTTGGCCTTCTTGATATTTCTAGTAAAACAACCAAAATACCTATAGACGTTAGTCCTCCGCCCACTCCTCTACGGGAGGGCATGGACTAAAACCAAATTAGGCCTCTTACCAACATATTAAAATAAAAATGGAAGCATGTATGATTAACAACATCATCAAAATGATAAATTCAACAAAACCATATATAAGCGCCTTAATTTGAATTCTATTCGCAAAATCAGAATAAAAAGGAAACTTACTAAATATTAATAAATTAATAGTTAAGATAATAGGCACAAAGATTGAGATGGAATTACCTAGAATCCGAAGAGGGCGATGTAATAACAATTCAGGGGATTGGCCAACTAGAGAATGATACGTGCGCAAGAGCATTAACTGCGAAACGACTATCAAAAATTTATCCTTTTGGTGAAAGGAAAGAAAGGAGTAGACAGAAAGGGTGGGATACGAGAGCCGAAGATAAGTCCACATCGATTTGCGACCGCCGTAGACTTGGGGACAAGTGTTACGCCCATATTTTCGAATCATGTTAAAGTCAATATGACGTAAGCACTAAAATGAAAATGGAATGCTCTTACAATAAATATGGACTACAATGAAGATATGCAAAGGATGAAGTAAAGTCAAGAAAATACCACGCTCAGAAATCGTAAGACAATAATAAAGATTCAAACTGCGCCGATCCCTCTAATCCCAGTGTTACATTATGATACTAGGCCCAAAATCAAACATGGCCACAGGGTGCAGTAGATGGTCTATAACTATAACACATGGAACTACATCGTAACCAATATCCCAAATAACAATAAAACATTAATGCTGCACCATGACACAAGAGTTGTATCAGTGGCGTTAAAGCATAACACGCTTCACTTAAAAGGATGCATGCAATCAATGACATACAACACTCACAAGCCAACATATATGGAGAGTAGAACTGTACTAACAATCTTACATTGAAGGAAAACAAGGATGTGTTGCCCCTTTTTTGACACTAGAAAAGAGTTAAGTGGCACAACGCACACCATCAAAAGCATACCACCATCGAAATAAGAGCTCAAAAGAGGAGAACTATACTACACTCAGAGGGCTGAATAAACCCCAATATCATTCCCAAAGCGCGCACATTACTAATAACTCCAAGAACGGATCTGCACCACACTTACTAGAGGCTACCTAAGTAGTACCACATGGAGTCAAAAGCAATCCAAGGACTACACATATAGCTGCTCAAACAATGCATCAACGTAGATCCATGCTCATGAATAAACGACAGAGAAATAAGTCTCCATCATCAATAATCCATACAGTCCATCACTCAGAGCAGTTTAGCTCGAAATTGCATAAAGTGAATGCCTTCACAAATGGCAACACAATCATCTTACCTCACCTTTTAAGTATCATCAGCGCTTAGGGCAGATTAAAGGAGCAACCATCTATTAAGGAAAAAGATGAAAAGCGGCACAGTTCACCCCAAAGAAAAAAGGGATAGCGGCTTGTCGAACTCACATATTGTGACGGCCCACATTTCGAAAGGTTTAAATTGACAGTAGTCCACACATGTCCAACTCAAACAATACGAAACCTAGATAATCAATAGGGTTAATTAAGAAAAATAAGAAAAGAAGAAGCAAACAAACACAGAATCTCACAACGGAACGATAAAATATAATAATCAAATAAACAGTTCATGAAGTTGTTTCTAATATTATACAACATTTATTTGAGTTATACATACATCAGGAATAAATAAAATAATGCCGCGGACAACATGATGCAGGAATAATAATAGTAATAATATACCAAATCTTCGTCTTCGTCCTTCAGAATAAATCTTCGATAAGCTGAAAAACTTAGGGCTGATCCGAGCGTAATAAAAAGAAAAAACACTCGTGTCAGGACTAAAATATCCTTATTTGAGTCAAATCGATATCGCATATACCATGAATGTCGTGGCATCAGAGATGTTTACGGGTTTCACATCTCCTATCCAATGTATAACGTGCGTGTAATAACTCAAGAGATGTTACGGGATTTTCCATCTCTTAAGGATCCATCAAAATATTTATATGAAGTAGAATACGCTACATATATAATGTCTAATCAAAAAAATAAATATTTTTCATAGCGTTAAGGCTTTACATTGATCCACCTTAATGCGTGTTTAAGCATTATCGTACAGTTTGCATATAAAACACTAGTAAACCGTCGGTGGATAAGGATGCGCCGTGACATGACAACACTAAACCAAAATCATATAAGTCTCGTATAGGGATAAAAGTATGAAAGGCATGTGAGGCAATGCCCAAGGTAGGATACTACCAGTTCGAGTCGTATGGCTGGTGGTAACGCATCATAGCCATGACCGCCCACCGCGTCCATCCATTCCATATCTAGTCAAATGGAGGCTATCCCAAATCAAGGTGCACCAATCGAAACCAACAACAAGAGTAATAATATAGATTGAGTCCAAGAAAATCAAAGAACGGATGTCCGCTCGGGGCAATTAGCCCACATAGCCCTGTCAAGCCGTCCTGTTTTAGTCATTTCAAATTGGCACAAGTGCCGAGGTCTATCCATCATCATTCTCCTTCTTCGAATCCAACAAATGATGCCAAATCAAAACACTTCATTCTGGAGTCTCCTCCACGTACACAGTTGTTAAAGTGGTTCCAATATTAACAGAGAGTATGCCAATAAGAGTGTAACGATACAGATTTTTCGCGTTCGAAAATCGACATCCATACTTTTACATCGTCCTCGAATGTTGCAGATTCGACCGTTCAAATCCGAGTCTCCGGAGCTTATAACACAATTAAGTAAAACAACATAGCGGAAGAAAAAGAAATGAATATCATTGATATACAACATTCGATACAACAATGATACTGTATAAATCAATATCAGAGATACAAGGTAGAAATGCTACAGCGGAAAACTAAATGAACAAGCAGCGGAACCAAAACTCTAAACAGCAACTGCAACTCAAATCCAATGCTCCAAAGCCAACTCCAAAATCACAAGCTTGAACCACCATCTCGTTTCACCCAGGTAAGCAAGTCTCGTCCACCAAAGACTCCAATATCCAAGACCTCCAAAGAATACCAAAGAGAAAGCTAGAAGCTACCGAATCGATATCTACTCTCTACTATCTGAAAAACTGTAACGACCCAGGATTTTTGATAATTAAAATTTGAATATTTAATTAATTTTAAATATTAATAAGTGAAATTATAAGTCAAATAAATTTTATTTCGAATAATTGGATTTAATGGGATAATTAAATCGATAATTTAATATGTTAAATTATGGAAATAAATGAAAATTGGGTTAAATATGATTGAAAATGATTTGTAAAATTTTATTTTATCATGTTGAAGTTAGAATGATATTTTAGAACTTTTAAAATCGAATTAAAAGTTAATTTGTGAAAATTGAATATTTTAATATTAAATCGACTAGTGAAAATAGTCAATTTTTGAACAGTCTCAGAATTGGACGAAACCAGTTCCATTGGATCCGTAATAGTTAGTTATTACCGGATTTCAATTTTCGTGTCAGTCGGAGTTATCGTTTGATCGTAGCAGCTCGAAACGCATCGAATTATTTTTAATATTAATTTGGCGAGTTAAAATAGCCATTTTTCAAAAAGTCTCGGATTTCGACGAAATCAGTTTCATCGGATCCGTAATGTGATATTATTGTAAGGTTTTAAAATTTCGTGTCAATTGGATTTACCGTTTGTCCGGTACAAATTAAAACGCCTAGGAAATCGTTTAAATCGGTTTAATTTATATTGAACGTTTATAGCCATAACTTGCACAGATGTCCGAATTAGCTTTCGAAACCTGTTCCATTGTGTCCGGAACGCGGGGTAAACCCTAGAAACGCTGGTTACGGCGCGTGAATCGGAGTTTGGAATTTCCGGATTGAATAGTGTTTGAGAATTCTCTATAAATAGACCAATAACCCTCACAAAATAAAAAAAATAAAAAAATAAAAGAAAATCAAAACCCTAGCCGCCACCCCTCAAACGAACGGCCAGAATTGTCAACTCTTCTCTCTCAAATCTCTTCAAATCCGTGAAGTATTGCAACAAACTTTCAACTAGAGAATTGTAGACGGCAGTGAGAGCTTTATGATGACCGGTGGTGATCGAGTTTCGAGCAGTGTGGTGGCCAGAAAATGGGGAGGAAGCGCGCGTGTTCGGCCTCGAACTGCGTGCAGATGGGGGGCCGCACGTGACCGGTCATGGGTCGAAGGTAGAGGAGGTTAGGGGCTTCAATATGGGAGTGGCTGATCGAAGTATAGTCGAGAGTTGGTGGCGCAAGATTTAAACCTAGTTCGTGCAAAATTGGGTGCGGCTACAGGGAAGGTCGTGTGGAAGAAGAAGCAAACGCGAGCGGCTGTGATGGGGGGGTATGCAGATCGAACGGCTGTAGTTGATTTAGGATAAAATATAAATATTTATGTTGTAAATTTTAAGTATAAATTCGTGTAAAACTTTGAAAAATCATAACTTTTTCATGCGAGGTCGGAATCTGACGAAACCAGTTGCGTTGGGTTCGTATTGACGAGCACTACGCGATGGAATTGGATTGGAGTCGTTTGGAGTTAGTGAGAATTTCGGGTAAAATTAAACGTCCGTTTAATTTTATTCGAAATAAATCGCTAAAACGAAAATAAAATCAAGGTGAGAACTTCTCACTCAATCGAATCAGTTTCGATTTTATTTTAAATAGTTAGATTTAAAATATTTGAATGCATGTTTGAATGATGATTGTTATCTATTGATTGTTAAAATAGACATTATGCGCCGTTAGTAAGCGGATGTTATTTATTAAAAACATATACCGCGAATATTTCATAAACAGTGAAATTGGTATTATATGTAATAACAATATATATATATTGGCATATGTATATATTGGAGTTATTGATTTCCCGCATTTGTTTAGCGGATGAGACCCTATTACGCCGTCTATTAAGCGGATAATATTTTAAATCCCATATACCGCGATAATTTCGTACTGGAGCGAAATTGGTATTGTGCTAAAGTTTGTGGATGCAGGAAAACAGGTTGGAGGGATCCAACTGGATTCCTCAACAGTATTTATTTGATTTCAGATATTTTGATATTTGATGGATTATCATATCGATATATGATGTCGTTGTTGTCGTGATTGACTATTTGGTGTGTAGCATCATTGAACCAAATTTTGGGATTTTAAAATGATTTTAAAGTGATTTTTGAAAGTATACGTTTATAAAATATTTTTGGAATTGATTTATTTTAAATAAATAAACGTTATAATTTTAAAGTTATAAAAATTATATTTTTGAGAAATATAGTTAAAGGTTGATTTTTGAAAATATGAGGCTAATGATTTTATAAAATAGTTTAATCGGGATTTTTGAAATTATTATAAAGAGTTGAAAATATAGGATTTATAAAAATTAATTATTTTATAAATCAAAAGGATGAAATTATAAAGGAGATTAAATACGTTTTAAATATTAATATGAATTGATTTATATAAGAGATTTATAAATTGATAATTTGTAAATTAAAATATTGAAATTATAAAACGAGTTTTTATAAGTGTTAGAATGAACTGTGAATGAATTTCGTAAATGAATGAAATTTATAGAATTATAAACGGTGAAGTTATAAATGGAATTTTATAAGCGGTAGGTTTATAAAATTTATAAAGTTATTGAAAGAATAGATTTGGATAAATAATTGAATCTTATAAGTTATAAGATTGATAACTATGAAGTTTAAAGGAACGATTTTGTAAAATAATCGTTTTATAAGTATTTAACTTATAATATGGACTTTTGGTTCATAATTGAGATATAAAGTGAATAGGTTAATAAAGAAAATTTATAAAGGAATTTATAAAAGGAAGTAGTTATAAAACAAATAGAAATAGAATTTATAAACGTTGTTTTATAAATCCACAAACGACTTATTTTGATAAGTAAATTGTTGAAACTTATTTATGAAGCTATATTCACGTTTTAGACAGTGAATAATCCTTTAAAATAAAATGTATAGAAAGGATGAAATTGGTTAACATAGTATATTCACGTTTTTGAATAGTGAATAATATGTTAAAGAAATTGTTTTGAATGTGATGTTTTAAATAGAATTAAAACGATCTAACGACGTTTTAAATGTGTTGAGATTCGAAACCACAGATTTCAACATTCATTGTTGAAATAGACGTTTTCGAGAAATAGAAGGAAATGGTGGACTATAACACTGTTGTTATAGTAAATGATTTCCGAAAGGAAATGTTTTGTATAGTATTGGGATTTATATATCTATTTTAATTTCGAATCCCTATACTAGTGATTTTGGGACGTCGTAACGATGTTTTACGTAACATTCGTTTTGGCCCAAATAAATATGTTTAAGAGAATGATTTCCTTAAAGAATGAAACATATACTTAATCTCGATTTAAGTATATTTGAATATTTTCCAAGTGTTGAAAATAAATGCATTGATAATTACTTAATAAGTAAGTATGGAAATGTTTTCCAATATGAAGTGAATGTTTTGAGAATTTATCTTTTTGAAGATAAATTGAAATGAATAATTGAAATCGTTATTCATAAATATCGTGAAATATAAATTCACTATGGAATTTATAAAAGAAAGGGGAACTTGTTTAAAAATAAATATTGATTTATTTTTTTGAAGTATTGAAAATAATATATCTTGTAAAGATATTTTGGAAAATAAATAATTTGGAAAATTATTTGGAATCTGATGATGTTGTGCATATCCATTGATAGTTCAATAACCGACTATCAATATTTCCCTTTGAATGGGTATTTGATGTGATTTGTTTGAATTTGAATGCCACACTTATTTTTGAATAAGCGCTCACTATTCGGGTTAACCGGGAAAGGACCATGGGGTCGTATAACCCATTCCGAATATGTGATACGTCGTTATGAATTGCATTTGAAGATCGGTGTTGAAGACCGGATATTTGCGAGAGCGATAGGATGACCTGTCGATTGACTCTGCACCGAGTTGCTCCGGTATAGAGTTCTCCATATGTGATGGTGAATCCGATCAGGATTGTGGATATCCGGATTGCAAGGACTTCTTTGTAAGTGCCTTCGGTTCTGTTCGAGCCCGGAACAGACTTGTATGGATTGTATGTCTGACATTACAAATTGAGATATAAAGCCGATTTCATTCAAATATATTTCTGTTGGTGGCGGAGAATTTATTCTTTTAGCTTAACACCCTTCTCTGAGACGTACGAGCTCAGAGGTTATGTAGTTGAAGGTTATCAGCGATATATTCCCAATTTGGTAATGTGACATGCTGAGTGTTGCTGTGAAATGATCATTGTGTTGATTATTTGTGATAGGATCGTTTATTTGATCGTCTATCTTGGTGATCATTTCTATGATCATTTGTTGACCCAAAGCATGGCTTTTGTATAAAGTATGTTTTTGTGGACGTGACTTCGTCGAGCCTCACACCCCGGAATGGTCAAAACAGGAAAGATGCAGCAAGGTTATGAGGGGTAGCGCCCTTTAGGATGTGTGCATTTCCTTCTGGGAAAGGGTGGTATCATGGTATGGAGCCCAGATACTTACTCATGTTGAAAACACTTTATGATTGTGTGAATTGATTGCGAGCGCTCGGTGAAAGGTCCCAAAGGACCGGGGGATGGCATATTCGGTCAGTTGTTACTCAGTTAGGGGTAACCCGGCCTTGTGTTGGTAGAGATCCGGTTTGGTTCTCGGGGATGTCCATCCAGAGGCATTCTCATGTGGCAATGGGAAGTTCCTTGGCCTGATCATTCGTTGGAAATCCAAAGAAACAATACGTGACTCGTACGGTTTTAGTTGTAGAACCTGCCATTTAATATGGTAGCTATAGTAAGCATACTATAATGGTACCTATGCTGGCTAAGATTTATATTCTACTTTCGAAATGAATTTTTTCTACACTATGCACTAGCAATAATATCGAATGTTTCTTTTTAATGCGTATCAAGCATCTTTGACTATCATAAGGAGAAATCTCCTCCAAGTCTGCGTTTGCATTGTGTGTGTGGCAGGAGGTCTTATGGTAGTCTCATTTTTAAAAGCATTGCGATATGACTTAAAAATATTCTTCTATTTGATTTTAAAGATAAATAAACTGTTTCGAGTTCTCACACCAGTCACATGACTGACTCGGAGTTTATTGTTTTCCTTCCTAAACTCTGGGTGCCCACCAATTTCTACACGGGCAGTCAAGAGTTAAGGTTTATCAGGATATTCTGGATATTCAGGAGTTGCTGGAGGCAAGCTGGATGGCATGACGTATTACTAGTATATAGTATTTCTTTTTCCGCTGTATGTTGTTGTTGTTGTAGACTCTGATGATATGATGAAATGAAATGTAATGTAATGTATAAAATGTAATAACTGATATAGTTCTTTGTTTAAAAATTATTCATTTATCTATTATATGTTTTTCCGCTGCGAATTGTGAGATTCTGATATTGTTGTGTTGTGTTCTGTTCCGTTCTATTTTCTATTTTCTCTTCCCTCTACTTTCTATCTTCTTCTCTCTTCTTCTATCCTTTTTCTTGTTTTTAAAACCCTAAGTGTTCGGTTTTCCGTCCTTCGATTGCTCGGCAGTCGATAAAGTGAGTATCGATGTTGAATTTTCGAAAGACGAAGAATCGGGTCCTTACATAAACCCAACTCTAGACTGCCCGTGTGGAAAATAGTGGGCACCCAGAGTTTAGGAAAGGAACAATAAACTCCGGGTCATTCATGGGACTAGTGTGAGCAACAAAAACATTTTTATCTTTTAAAACAAACAAAAGATTTTAAATTGAAATCCGCAATGCTTTTGGAAAATGAAACTTCCATAAGGCCTCCGCACACACACAATGCAAACGCAGACTTGGGGAAGATTTCTCCTTATGATAGTCAAATATGCTTGATACACGAAAAACCATTTGATATTATTATTAGTGCATAGTGCAGAAAAACCTTTCGAAAATATAATATTAATCTTAACCAGCATAGGTACCATTATATTATGTCAGCTATAGCTACCACCTGAGGTGACAGGTCATACAATTGAAATAGTAAAGGGTGCGTATTGTTTCTTTGGATTTCCAACAAATGGTCAGGCTAAGGAACTTCCAGGGCCACACGGGTACGCCTTTGGAGGGACGCCCCGAGAACCTAACCGGATCTCTGCCAACAAGGCCGGGTTACCTCTGTAACTAGGTAACTACTACACGAGTATGCCATCCCCCGGTCGTAACCAACCTTTATCCGAGTGCTCGATACCAACAACCACAAGTAATGTATTTGCAGTAACCACATAGGTTAAATATCTAGGCTCCATACCATGATATCACCTATATCTAGAAAGAAATGAACATACCCTCAGGAGGCGCTACCTCCAAGTAACCTTGCCGCATTCTTTCTGTTTCGACCATTTCGGATTGTGAAGTTCGACGAAGTCTCATCCACAAAGCTACGCTTTTCACAAAAGCCATGCTTTGATCAACAAATGATCAGCAACACTTCATATGCCACATTACCAAATTGGGAATGTATCACTGGTAACCATCAACTACATAACCTCTGAGCTCGTACGTCTCAGAGAAGGGTGTTAAGCTAAGAGAATAAATCTCCGGCACCAAACAGAAATGTATTTGATAGAGACGGGTTTTACGTTTCAAGGTGTAATGTCAGACACACACCCATACAAGTCTGTTCTGGGTTCGAACAGAACCAAAGGCACTTCCGAAGAAGCCCTTGCAAATCCGGGAATCCACAATCCCGATCGGACTTCCCATCACGTAAGGAATCTCTATACCGTAGCTACTCGGTGCAGAGACAATCGATAGGTCATCCTATCGTTCTCGCAAATACCCGGTCTTCACCACCGGTCTTCAATTGCTATCCACAACTTCGTATCACATATTCGGAATGGGCTATATGACATAAGGTCTTCTCCCGGCTAAACCGAATAGTGAGCGCAATATTTACAAACATATCGATATGGGTTTTCAGTTAAGTCACAACTTTAAAACCCAAAACTTTTCTTTCACATGGTTAAACGAATTACCATTTATAAATCTTTTTTTTAACCAAAAAGATTCACTTCCAGAAACCTTTCAATGGTTTAAACAATTTCCACATTTTAATCTTTTTAAACAAAAGATTCACTTTTCAAGATCCCCTTTCAATTTAAAATAAGATTCATCAATCTTTTAAACAAAAGTTCATTCATAGTTTCTCAAAACAATTCCATTTCAAATTGGATTAACTCGTTAAATCTTTAAATCAAGATTTAACTTATAGCTTTCAAAACTCGTTTCCAAAGATTCTTCCATAATTTGGAAAACCATTTCAAATTCAAACTTGAAATCCCTTTAATATAAATTGGTAGTTCATTAATCACATGAAAGCTTTTATTGTTTGGAAACAAATTGTTTTTATTTCGAAAAATCCAATTTTTATTTATAAAAGTTAACATTTTTAAGGTTAATTCAAATCCCCACAACAGTTATTAAAAATGGTTTGAAACCCATATAAGCTCATATACCATTTTTAAATTATAAATACCCAATCTACAATTCAATTTCAGATATTGAATTCCAATTTAAATCAGATTATTCAACTTTCAAATCTTTATTAAGTTACTCAGAAAAACTTTCATTTTTAAAACGCTTGTTTTCAAAAGCCTTTCACTTTAAATCAAATCTACTTCCAAAACCATTTGAATTAAAAATTCAAATTCAAAATTATTTAAAAATCTGTGACTTAACCGATATCCACGTGCAATCCATATTTGTGTGTGTATAAGTGTGGTCCAGGGGTTTTACACACAATAGTGCAACAGCATCAACCATTATAGTCCAAATACATCAATATCAATAAGCGGTATAAACTATAACGCTTATATCAAACAAGCGGTACAAACCAATTGTAACGCTTATCTTTCATTCACAAATCACAGATGTACAGATAATAATTTATATTACAGATAATTAATTTCATCACAAAATAAATTACATCACAGTTCACAAAACAAAATAATTCATATCACACATTATCACAAATCAGGGGCATCAATCAATTCAAAGCACTCCATAGAATCCTAACATCCATGAGTGAGATCAATAAATTATCCGATTTACTTAAATCAGATAAATAACTTATGAATAAATTTCTAATCTTGGTTAATTAATCATTAATTAATTACAAACCATTTTGATTAATTACACTTTAATCACTGATTAGCCTTTAAATTAATTTATCACACTGATTAATTATCCTTAATTAATTAAAATAAGTGATTAGCTTTTATTTAATTACAAGGTAATTATCTTCAATTAAATTAATCTAACTAATTGTTAAATCAAATCACATTAATTAAATATTCAAATAATCTTGTTCAATGACCTTCATTAATTAATAAAAATTCTTTAATTATTTTTCTAAAGAAATTACTTGCATTAATTAAAATTTTAATCAATTATTTCTCAATCAGTTATCTTAATTGACTGCTAATTATAAATTAATCCACTTAAATTATCAAATAAACAATCCTTAATTACAATATAAATTAAACACTTAATTATTAATTTACCAATTAATTAGTTACAAAGTAATGAACCACCAATTAACTATAATTATAAATTTATTAACAAATTTTAATCACCCAATTACAAATATTTAACTTAATTAGCATTTAAAAACTTCCTTAACTTTTGCAAACAAATTATTACTAATTTGAAACTTGTAACGACCCGGTATTTTGGACTATTCGCATCCGCACATGTCGGACTTGAATAATTCAAAATATCGAATTGTTAATTTAAATTTGGCAATTCGATATTTTGAATTATTCAAGTCCGACATGTGCGGATGCGAATAGTCCAAAATACCGGGTCGTTACAGTTGCAATTCGATATTTTGAATTATTCAAGTCCGACATGTGCGGATGCGAATAGTCCAAAATACCGGGTCGTTACAAAACTTTAATGTTAATTAACTTTAACACATATTTTAAATTAACTACCTAATTAAATATTAATCTGATTTTAAAACATCCTAAACTAAAATAATTAAAAATGGTAATGAAGTCTTAACTTAACATTATCAAACGTTAATTAACTCAACCATACTTAAAGTTGGCTTAAAGAAAAATTTGCTTAACCCATTTTATTTTTATATTTGCAGTTTTGAAACTTACACGAGATCCCCCTGATTAACTTCGAGTTAAACTCGAGATTCCTACCCATTATCCCGAGACACTCCCTCTTCTTCTTCACTTTTTCTTCTTTTTTTTTCTTTCCAGTAAGAGTTTAAGTTAACTTGGAGTTTCAAACTAAAACGACAGGAAGAAGGCGCGTGTGCTCGTGTTTCCACCCGAAGCATTTACCATTTTTTCTCGAGAATCCACTCGCGTTGCCAACTGCAAAATTTCCTAACACAAAAACGATCCGTGCACATGCACGGCGTCGCGCCGCCGCTCCGGTGGTCATCGCGACCTTCGACAAGTCGCAATTCTCACCCTCGTTCCAAATCGAACCCGGTTTGACACAAAAAACTTAAAATCGAAATTAGCATTTCACTCGACACTGCATTTGAACTCACCGAAACGAAATTACTTTGCCGCCGCTCCTCAGACCTTTAGCAACACCATGGCTTCGGCCACCTCATGCCAACCCCTTACGCTACGCTTCCCAAGAGTTTCGAGAAACTCGGTCAAGCAGAGGTGATGAAATCACCTCTTTCCCAAACACCTCAAAACTCGATCATGAACCCTAATTACGCCTCTTCCCCTCAATTCGTACAATGAAAAAATATTCAACAATTTTCTCATTACTATCAGCTAAAAAACTTGCTACAAGCAAGATCTCAAGGATCAAAATGGGTTTGATTATCAGAAATTGATAAAAATGCAAATTTTGTTCGATTATGAACTGTACTTGGAACACTTCATTTAAAATCAACATATTAATTTCAAAAATCCTACCTTTATGTGTTTATCCAAGTTATGAAATCAAACCAACAAATTAAAATACTCGAAATAATTTATATGATTTATTTTTATTTACTGTTATTCATATTCTCCAGCAATTCTACTTACCATTTATACTTAACTGTATTTTTAAAATTAAGTTTACACCCCTACCATCATCTTTTATTTAGAATCCAAGGTCTAGAATTGATTGTACATATAGAAATTGATTTTTATTTTAAGTGTGGTTGAGCCTATGAATATAACAGAACAGTTTGTTCTTATATATACATACACACAGATGCATACATATTTAAACAGAGGATTTTCAAGCATATGCAGATAAAATCAACATGCAAAACAGATTCTATATATTCGAAAGTTGAAGAATTTGCTCACCGGGAATTTAATGTTTGGAGGCGGAGACAATTGCTTGCCTGAACACATTCTTTTCCTTTAATCCTTGATTTCTTTTTTTTTTCCTGCAATTGTTCTTTTCATTATACTTTGATGTTTTTTTAGGTTTTGAATTGAATCTTGCATTAGCAACACTGAAGCTCCTCACTCTTTTTATTTTCTTTTTACAAAACAAACCTGCAGTTTATTACAACTTGATTTTTATTTTTATTTTTTATTACTACTTTAAAGTTACAAATTCATTAACCATAAAATTAATACTTACCTGGGAAAACTGAAGACAGAGAATCCAGGTTTAAACTCCTGGAAATTTGTTTTACTTTGATTTTTGTTCATGATGTTGTTTTGATATTTTGCAGACTTGATTTCCAAATCATCATTTCCAGGCTGCTTGTACTGATTTGAATTCTACACTTGTTCTTAATTTTTTACTTCATTTTCCAGATTTTTGATCTTTTCTTTTATTTCTAGGTTTAAATGTTTTTGAATCTATGTTTTTTGCTTTGAAAACCAGGAATTTAGGAACAGAGGCTATTTTAACATATTGTTTGATTCATTTCCTTTTTGTTTTCAGATTTTTTTTCCTGGTTTTGTTTCTTTACATAATTTTTTTTTCAAATGAAGATAAAACCAAGTTTGCCACTTGTTTAAATGGATGACACTTGTCTTATTATTTTTAACATCTGTTGAATTATGCACTTTTTATGTTTATATCCTTGTCTTGAATTAATTTAGAATTTTTTTATTTTGGTCCTTTAGTCCAATTAATTTACAACTTAGTTTTAAATTTGCTTCATTTTATTTTTACAAATCATGTTCATGTTTTATTATTTATTATTTTAGAAGATATATATAAATATTTTAAACTTTGTATTAATTCTTTTACATACATATACACCTTCTAATTTTGGATCCAAGTTTTTAAGTTTTTATTTTCAATATTTTTTTTATAAAACACATATTTTATTTACAATTTAATAACACATGATTTGAAATCAAACTATCAAATCCTATTCAAGATGAACTATCATGTTTTAATGTTTTAATGTTTTAAATACATTCACAAACCTTCATTCAAATGTACATATTATTATTATTTTTATTAAAAGAAACAACATTAAACCTTTTTGTTGAACTTAGATATTGTGTGTGTGTATATATATATATATACATATAAATTATACTTTCATAATCTTTCAAAAGAAAATTTTATTTAAAATAAAATTATACATTGATAAATGAACCTCTAATTTATCACTCTAATAAATTTACCTTTTATTAATCTCATAAAATTAATTCTTTTGAAATTAAGTAATAATTTTTAATTACTTACAATCCAATTATTAAAATAATTCAAAGATATTTAACTTTATGCATTTTAAATCTTCTTGTAAATACTTATTCTTAAATTTCAAACTAAAGTTTATTTATAATCCAATTTATTTATTATTCTAGAATTTTCAAATTAATTCACAATTAAATCCACAATTTAATTTTCAAAATTAAATAAATTGTCAAATTAAACTTGTTCAAAATTCGGGAATGTTACAAAGAGGCCCCGGTCTCTTTAACAACCAAACGTCATTTTACACACCAGTTGATTCTTTTACATTTCAAAAACAGTTCGTACTTGATATCAAAATATCATATTCGCTTCAAAATCAAATCCACTTCAAAATCATCATATTTACCCAATATATGCTATTTCAATTCAAAATCATGTTCGTCTTAATATCTCGATTTCGATTACAAAATTGTTTCGAATTTCAATGTGGGTTATAGCTTCATTAAACCTAATTCTTATTTAAATCCATGATTTAAAAATAAACATTCCACCCTTGACCAGTTTGAATTTTTTGGAAATAGTTTGAATAGTTTTAAAATAGTTTAAATAATTAAAATAGTTTAAATGGTTAAAATGGTTAAAATGGTTAAGAATAGTTTAAATGGTTAAAATAGCTTAACATAAAATAGTTTAAGTATTAAAATGGTTTATATAATAAAATAATTTAGAAATCCAAAATAATTTGTATATTTAAGAAGATAGATTCTAAACAATTTATATTAAAATAATTTTATTGAAAACAGCTTCAAAGTCAAACCGATTCAATTCCTACTTCCCAATTCGAATCAATTTCAATTTCCATTCGATTGATTCAATTTCGACTTCAATTCAAATCAATTTCAACTTCAATTTCAAATTAATTCAATTCCACTTTCAACTCCAATTAATTCAATTTCAATTCCAATTTATATCGATTTCGAGCTCGATTTCCAAAATATCGATTCAAAACACTTAAATCAAATTAACCTTCAATATTCAGTTTAAATCCCAATCTTCAAATATAATTTGATTCCGAGCTTAATATTGAAATATCCTTTTTATATCACTTTTACTTAGCAATACTCATAGTTCGAATAAAAGTCCAATCCTTTAAGCAAATCAATTTCTGAAATTCAAATCATATTCCAATTATACTTTAAAATCTCAACTTCGATTATTTAAACAATTTCGATTACCAAATTAAAATTTTAACATTTCGAGCTCAAGTTTGAAAATAATTTGATTTCCATAAATTTGATTTTACTTCTTTAAATAAAATCATCATTTAAATAATTTTAAATCAAAAAATTTAAACTCATTTAAACCAATTCGGCGTCCATATATAATTTTCTATCCCGTAGCCAAGTGATCAGTTATTTCAATTTGATTTTAGAGATGGATATATATCATTTCAATCCAAAATAAATATCGTTGGTATATATCATTTCAACCTATTTCTTAATTTATTCAAAATAATTAAATTTATAGTTTTATATACTATAAATAATTTACCAGGTAATAACAGGATATATATAAAATAAATATACACCCGGTCATCCAAATATCAATCAACTGGCATCCATCACAATCAATCATACAAACAGACAATATAAT
Organism: Allium cepa; assembly: GCA_030765085.1. Classification (NCBI taxonomy): domain Eukaryota; kingdom Viridiplantae; phylum Streptophyta; class Magnoliopsida; order Asparagales; family Amaryllidaceae; genus Allium; species Allium cepa. The sequence goes on from CM060928.1 coordinate 882,721,996, forward strand.
TCACAACAATTTCATAGTTATTAATATCAGGTATCGTACTCGCAATTTAATTCAAATTTCAAATTTAACTGTCAATTTTAATTCCAACAGTTAATACAAATGACAATTAAATTTATCAAACAATGATGAATAAATTTACCACTTCATAATTTCAAATCGAACGATGTTTGATTTAACCTAAAATTTTAGTTAGCTCCGAACATCTCCAAATCAGTTCTAGAATGTAGTGCTCATCACCATGATTCCACAAACGCTTGTTTTGCTTGTACTTGACCTCGTATGCAAGAGTTACGCAGCTTATAAGGTTGCACGAATTTAAACAATATAATTTCTTATTATTATAATTTTAAATCAACCTCAGATTAATCTAGGCCGTTGCTTTTGAAGAAAAGAGATTAGGGCCGCATGTTTAATTCCTTCTTCACGACCATGCTCCAGTTTTTCCTTCATATATTCGAACCCAATCATGACGCCTTGCATCTCGTAGCCGCTCCAACCTCGACGAACTAGAACTCGATCGATGACCACCACATGACAGCTTGTCCCCTGCTCGACCTACGCTAGCCATGTCGAAGAGCTCGGCCTCCTCCTTATCTCAAAAAATGCATATGAATGCGGCGCGTTCAAAGACAAATTGCCGCCAATCCATCGCCCCATTCTCGATCGTAGCCGTTGGATGGAAAGGTCTTGACATGCTCTACGACTTTCTAGTTGGAGGTTTTCGACCAAGGTCGATGGATGGAGAGAAAACGAGGGGGAAAGGACAGAAGTTATTGGGCATTGGAAAAATATGGCGGCGGCTGGAAGATAAAGTTAGGGTTTACTGTGCAAGTTTATATATATACGTGTAAACCTGTTATTTTAATATTATTCTCACTACTCACATATTTTTCCAAACGAACTCCAAACGAAACCTGCCGCCTGACGTTTAAAATGTATTACCCCTATTCCTAATGCAATGGAATAATTTTTGTGATCTAACTCGATCGTATAGAGGAGATAGCCTTTTGAATCGAATTAAAATATTAATTTTTCGATATTTATTTCAACGCATTTTTATCCCGTACGACCAAATGATAACTCCAAACGCTATGAAATTTGAGATCCGATAATAATACACTATTACAGATCCAATGGAACTGGTTTCGTCGAAATTTGAGACCGTGTCAAAAATGTCTATTTTTACACGTCGATTAAAATATAAAATTTCCAAATTTCAAATTAATCACTTAAATTCGACCTTTAAGTATTGACAATCTTCATCCATATTTAAATAACATCTAAATCAACTTTTGAAATTATTTCGGTCATATTTAATTTAGGATTTGGTTATTTATATAATTTTCAAGATTAAATTTTAAACAATTTAATTGTCCAATATTCAATAAATTTCAATATTAGCTTTCACATGAATTTTAGCTACCAACCAATTACTTTATTTAAATCTAATGAATTCAACATTTATTGTTCAATTCAACTATTGATTGTAAACGCATTCAATACATAGCATATCCTTTTAATACTTGTTATTACTTAAATATTTGGAATTTGTTTATTTAAAATCTTGTTCAAGTTCATATTCAATAACTATATTAATAAATCGTTAAAATATTTATTTTTAACCATTTTTATTCATTAATTACATGAAATTTAATAATTTAAAATAGTTAAAAATACGGGTCGTAACGCACTTGCAAAAGGAAGTAATGCCTAAGTCATTCACCATTCGAAAAGAGGGAATTCAGAGCTTATTCAAATTTGGAACCTCTCGCCTCAAATTCAAACATTCATGTTTCTACTTAAATCTCCCACCATACCCGAAAAGTCAATCGCTCAAATCATGATATCCCGCTAATAATAAAATAGCAATCCATGCACACTAAATAAATAACACACATGGATGACATGTGGCACGATCCAAGTGTGGAAAATCGAAACAGGGAAAGATGGAACACGGTAATCCATGTGCATCCACTAGTACAAAAAGTGCATATTGCTTCGCCTCATTTGAATCGATTGAAGTAAAAACTGATGCAAATAGAACTATTTGCATCAGTTCTATCTTAATAACTGGTGCAATTGGTACGTGGAAAGCAATAGGTAATAAAAAAAATCAAATTTGCATCAGTTGTCACCAACAACCGAAGAAAATATATCGATGCAAATAGTTTTAGTCGCATCGGTTTTGAAGTCAACCGATTCAACAACATTAATCTCAAGGTCAGATCAAACAACTTTCGTTACGCACCCGTTAATTCCCGCCATCCCAATTTTTTCTACCGCTTATTTTTCCATTCTTTTACCCTAAAAACTATTTCGCCTGCTTCAAAACAAAAAAACCTAGGAATTGATTTTCACCGTTAATTTCAAACGTGATTTCACGGATTAGATTTGGCCACGGCTTCTCATTATCAAGGTACCAAATCTTCCTTTTTTATGTTACTCGAATTGTATTCCTTTTTAAGTTGGTCGAATTGGATTTCGCAAATGAATCGGTTTGCTAGTTGATTCCCTCACCGATTCTAGAATCAATCTTCCAAAACTTCATTTTGTGAAGTACTCTAATTGCAAGTATGATATCCAGAGTTACAAATTTGGTTTCGGCTTGAATTCAGAGCCCGGTGAGTCGTCACCTGACTGTTTTACGGTAGTTTACTACTCTGGAAGGATTTTTTTATTGTAAAGTAGAATCTAGTGGTTGGAGGGAGATGCAGCATCTTGAAATTTACAGGCATGGTCATATTTACATATGTTGCTATAGGGGAAAGCTCTTCCTTGCTTTAGGCGCTGATGTATTTGTTTGTGAATTTGGTGATAACCCAAGTATTTGACTTTTTCTATGCATGTCTTGTCTTTATAGTTTATATACAAGTTTGCTAGAATGAATGTTTTTAAACTATGAAGACTAATAATTGATGAGTGCTAGCAATTTTCTGTATTATATGTACATCCCTTATTTTTATTTTTTAATTATTTACACATAACTGGTATAACCAGTCTATTTTAGCTCATGAACTGGGGCATTTAAAATGTGACCATGGTGTGTGGCTTACATTTGCAAATATTCTAGCACTGGTAGCTTATAATTTACCTGGTAATGCTTCTTTTCCCAAATATGTTTGTATTTATCTCATGTAAGGTACTGCGAAAAAATATTGATGACCTTACAAATTAACTGTTACGATTGGGTGGGCTGATTGCTCAAAATTTGGAAGAACAATTGTACAGGTGGATTCGATCTGCCGAGCTAACTTGTGATAGAGCAGCTCTCCTTGTTGCTTAAGATCCCAAGGTAAGTTTAATTCCTAAATAACATTTACATTTTCCTAATGGCTTGTTGATGTGCAATGATTATATGGACTTGTAAGTTGTAACTACACAGCCAAAGGCCTCACAACTGTTACCACTGGTTATTTGCCTATTAAATATACAAATCTATATATAATAAGAATACTTTCTTTTGAAGCTTTTGAAATTACTAATTTACACAATTCTTTTAATACAAAAGATGTATTGAGTTAGGGCTATCTTTTACGTAATGGTTCTTACAACAATCTACGAAGAAAAAATTAATACAACTACGAAATTGCTTTATCAAACCCACTTCCATCAAAATAAGACTGTTAGAATGAATGAGAAATTTCAGTACAGAATCAAGTTTTCAAGGGTTATTGGATCAACCATTTTAGCCTTTTTCTGGATCAGTGGTAGGAAATGTTAACGTCGTCAGTTCTCACCTCTTGCGAGTTGCGACACAAAGGTAGATTTGTGAAACTAGAAGAATGAATAAATTATTGCATTGTTGTCTCTCTCCCGATGAAAATCATGCACTAATATATCTTAAAAATTCCTTTTGAATTTCTTCAGTAGTCTTTAGGGATTTGACGTGCATGTGTTATTTTATTGTTGATCTCATATAACTAACTACTGCTGCTAAACTTTGTTGTGCCCAAATCTACTATCATTAATTTTCATAACTTATATGACAATTGTTGTTGCCCAGAATATGTTTGCTAATATGTCCAAGAGATGTGTGCATCATGCATTCAGCCTCTATAAAATTGATGACATTTTACTTTAACATGCATTAAAGATACTTATTATTAAAAGCATTGCTTTCCTTTTAGATAGTCGATAAATAAGTCAAGCACTACTTAGTTTTGTTGCCAATATAAGGGATAAAAAATTGAAAATCAAAGCAAATACGATGTTGTATGAATATAATATAAATAGAATTTGTTGTAAATTTTAGCTTAGTTCACCATTTTAGTGAAAAAAAATTGAATGTGAAACAATCAGTTTTTAGGCCAAAGAAAAACTGATGCCACATTCACATTTCTGTAAAAAGAGTCTCTTATGATCTATGAGAATGATTCTTAGTTAATATTTCTTCTTCTATCTGTTATACATTAGAGGATGTTTCCCTTCGTCCATGTTAATCTCCCCATCGATTTCAACAAAAGCTCATCTTTACTGACACTGTTGCCTTTTTCTTTCGTATAGGTTCTGTGATGCAAACAGTACAATTGATATTCCAGTTGAGATTGAAGCACCAGATCATCATTACTATTATGTATGCTACATTTGGAAATTTACACGAGCTTTGAGTTTGCAATATATGCCGAACTAATTTGCTGTCAAATACATATTTTATACCTATATATGTTTACCTCTTTAGGTTGCAATTTTTCACTATAAGAAAAATAGAGGCTAAATACGAGCTATGTTGGGTGTGTAATGATTTCTTTACCCACTCTCAAATTATGTAAAATGCATATACAACAATGATCGTTCTTTGAAATTTGTTTTCTCAAGCTTTAACTTCATTTTATTGAAGAATCATGTTATATGTACATATAGTATGTTTTGTATATAAGAAAATCATTCTTTGTAGGATTATGGTATTGATTTCAGTGATGTCAATCTTCCTATAAACGTTTTCATCCAACATTTACAAAGCATTTTGCTGTACATAATTCTTCCAACATGATTTCATGTATTAGATTATTTATTAAAGATTCATTCTCATGGTAAGATTTGGCATTGAAATTTCATCATAGAACCAAGGACTTTTCTCATGTCACAATTTGTAAAAGGAAAAAAGCTCACTAATTTCTTTGTTTATATTTAGGTTAATTTGAGTATGATTTTTAGTAGAAATGTATAAAAGCAAAGACCTTTTCTTTTACAAAAATTACGTGAGCTATAAATTATACGAATTTTTTATTATTGTACAACTGTACTTTAAAGGTCTATGTTTTTATTATTGCTTATGTGCATGCGTGCTTCTTACGTGCATCACATGTGTTACACACTACTCAACCTGATTATTACTTACTCATGCTTATTGTAAATTATTATTTTTAATTGCAAACATTATTTTATATTTAAACATAAAAGGCTTTTATAATTTATAGGTAAATAAATGTACATGTAGTTAATCAAACATTAATGTTTCTCATGACGGTGTTGACATGCACTCTAAGTGCAAATTTATTATATTTAGCATACTATTTTGCGCTAAAAACAGAATAAATCATATTATTCTTTGCAGACGTCCAACGAATGTACCATACATACTGGTACAGTTAAAACCAATTGGATCGCCAATTTTTCATATTATCCTTGCTTTTTAATTTGCTCGGATCAAATTAAAAAGGAAAGAAAAAAATGACCGGTGATAATTTTTTGCTTAGCTTATTGAGTTTTGATATGCTAAGAGAGTAGCTTGTGTTAAAATCCTAGATTGTATAGCCCAATAATAATTGCACATATAGTGGTGTATGCCAACTACTTATCGTGAGTGATAAAACCTCAGACGGTTGGCTATAATAACTATATATGTTTATATTTGTGTTCGATCAAGAGGCAGTCATTTCAGTTCTGATGAAACTAGCTGGAGGCTGCCCTTCTCTCTCAGATCAGCTTAATATTGATGCATTCCTAGAGCAAGCTCGCTCCTATGATAAAGCTTCTTCAAGTCCAATTGGATGGTATATCAGGTATTATAAATAACAAATAAATTCTGCATCTTTTAGAATATATAATCTTTTAGTCTATGCAAGTGTTGCAAACTTGCAATGCACATGCACAAAAAAACTAAATTTTTAAATCCATCGCGAGCCGCCGGAAATGTTGTCGGAATACGGTCCATGGATTTTGTCCATTTTCGACGGCTTCGAAGAGATCAAATTTCCCAATTACCAATCGAAGTTCACCTACAGTCTATGAAATTCAGAAGAATTCAGTTGCGGGTTGCTTTTTTAGCAAGTTTGATCGATGTGTTGAGTTCAGGTGGAGGTCACGAGTCAAGGCAGTGGTGGGTTTTGGTTGAGACAAACGGTGAATTGATGAAGGGTTGCAGTGGTCGAGGTTGTTGCTGATGTATTGTTTGAAGGCTGGGTAGTAGCAGATGGTGGATGCTGGAGTGGTGCTGCAGTGGGTTATGAGGGGTGTTCTGTAGTGTGTTGTAATTGTTGATGGATGGTAATGGTTTGTGGATTGCTCTGTTGATGTTTGTGTTGAGCAGTTGTATGTGGGGTTGGTTACTAGCACTTGACAGGTAGTGTGGTTTGAAATGTATGGTGTAATGATGTAGGGAAGGTGGAGGAGTAGTAGTAGTTGGTGACGTTTTAGGCAGTATGCGGTCAATGTATTAAAGTGCTGCTATATGAAGGTAGGTATCACTATTTGATATGTGTAGTGAGGTAGAGGGGAGTCTGAAGATGATATGTGGGTATGTGCCGTGTTGAGTATGGTTGGATGGATGGAAGTGTGAGTGGTGATAGTGAATGAATGGTGTTGATGCAGGGTAGTGCAGTAAAGCAAATGGAGACAGTTTGTATTATGGTCAAGCAATTTACAGTAGTAAGTATAGCAGTGGTTTGAAAATGTTATCAGTGGTTATGTATGGTTGAGAGAGGTGGCAGCAAGTCTTGGTTATGACCGAGGCTTGTAAATGAGGAGGTGAAATGTTAACTGAAATGGATGCTTGTGGTATGAGGTGATATGAAAGATATATGCTACTGTTGTTACAGAGAAGTTTGGACAGAGTATATGTAGGTGTTGTAGTGGTGATGTTGAGGATAGGTGACAGTCAGGTTTGGTTAGCAGGCAGTAGTGTCGATGGCCGAAGAGTGGCAGTTGATATGAATGTGATGTTGGCAGCAACAAAGGAAGGACACTATTCCAAAAGATGTTATGTTTTGAGGAGTAGGCTGTTAGAGAGAAGTAGTCACGTGGTTAATTAATAGTCTGGTTATTGCAGATTATTAACAGTGTCGATGGTTGTACTTATTAAAGATCTGAATTAAGACTATACCACTTAATGATTGTACTAAAGATCTGAATTATGCTGCTAAAATGAATGTATGAACCATTATTTTGTATAGATTATTAACACTATAATTGATATATGTTTATTTTGGTATTATGTTATTCAGTTTGTCTTTGCCATCAAATTTAATTTTGAATGATTGTAATATTGCATGCAATAATTGTTTATTATAATAAATAATATATATTGTCTATTTGAGTACTATAATAATGATTTGTGAGAATGACTTTTTTGCATCAGGTATAAATAGCTGATGCAATAGAGGGATTAGTTTACACCGGTTATAAAATACCGATGCAACAAAGAAGCCTTTTAAATCCAAAGGCTCTTATGTTGCATCGGTTGTTAGTAACAACTCATGCAAAAAGGACCGTTTTGCATCGGTTTTAGAACTGATGCAAAACTGTTAAGTTTGTTGCATCGGTTACACATGCATCAGATGTTGAACTGATGCAAAAGAGGGATAAACAACCGATGCAACTGACCTGTTTTGTAGTAGTGATCTTATTATTATAAATAGAAAAAGCACTTAGCAAGAGGGGATCTTTTCTTGATTTGATTTTTTAAGGTTCAGAAAGTAAAATCATTGTACTCCTAGCCATTGAAATCTGTACCAAGGAATACAAAGAATAAAATGACATTTCTCCACGGACATAAGATTCCTTAATATCCGAACCACGTAAAATTCTGCATCTCTTACTTTTCTGCATTTTAGTTTATTTTCATCTATATTTTAGTATTAGATTTTTTTTTCATTCTTTACTCAAATTAAAGTACTAGTTCGATTTGACAATTTAACAAACAGTCAAAGTGCAACAAGTTAACCATGTAAGCTTCCAGTGGCACAATTACTACCTAAAGGCAAAGTTAATATTACTTAAATTTTCTGATTCTAAATCCTCGAAATAATTCTTACTAAAGTTACTTCACATTCTTTTGGGTGTGGTGAGACAAAAAATATCACTAACAGATATATATATATATATATATATATATATATTATGGATATTTGATATCCATATATGTACACTATCATAATTGCCTAAATCTTGTTTTTAATATAAAACAGAATTTAAATATCTTACCCCATATAACAATACTTTCCAAATATATTAAATAGGATTTGATATAATGCTTTATTTACATCAACACATAATACGAAAATGTGCTTTAAATAAAATGGAGATTGTTCATTTGAATTTTCTCTTTAATGTTTACTGCTCAATGCACTCGATCTAACAAATTATTCCTTCGGAATTAAAGAAAATAAGATGGAGTACTTTCCACCCTTTAATGTGAGCTAAAAGAAATGTTTTATTTCTCATAGCCGAAACTTAGAAGGAATGAAATGTCGAATACATTAATATATAATAATATAATTTTCTATAATATAAGTGCTAAAATAGTTATTAGCCGAAGGGCTTAAATACTGTGAATTATAACATTATTTCGCTACTTAATATGACCATAAAGTGCCAGAACTAAATGTCAAGACTCATAGGTAAAATTCACCGAACGATCATAGTTCATATATGTACTTAATCAAATAAAGGAAGATAATAGGAACAAGTGCTCTAGATACCTGCAACAATAATGCTATGATATTATGTAATCTCAATCACTTAATAAAGCCACGTGTTAACATCAGATAAAGTTTTTTAAAGAAACACGGGCATTGATAACATAACACATCATCAGTCTGTTCTAATCATTGCATAACGAGATCACAACAAGTGTCTAAATTGTAACTGTCTAATTTTTCATGTCAGCAATCCACAGTGAAAGCTCTCCATTAATGGCCTAGCAACGAAACTACTATAAATATGTGTAGATATCACATAAATAAGTAAGTAATAATTCAGATACAAAAGGAAAGAAGAATATTTTTCTAGTTTAGAAAATTATAAATATTCATTAATGGTTTCTAGCCTAATTTATGTATCTTCGTGAATAATTATAAACTAGAAATGTAATAACCATAGATGTAGGTGTCACGACTTGAAATTCGACGATTGAAAATCGACATCAAATAGCTCTCTTGTATTCGACTGCTGGAGATTCAAACGTTGAACTCCAGTTCGGTGGAGCTTATAACAACATTAGATGAATACAGAGCAGCAGAAACAAAAGATGATTTCATTGATCACAACATAGACACAACATTTGATTACAATAGGTAACGACCATCATCAGTGTAATATACACATGATACAATAACAAAATGACAACACCAGCGGAACAATATCAAAGTCTTCAAAAAGAAAGAGCGAGAATCCAAACTAAGCACCACCTACTTTCAAACTTCAAAACTTCCAAAACTTCAAACTAGAATCTTTCCAAAATCCGACAGCTATCAAAAGACTTCTAAATCCAGGCTAGCTCCAAAACATGGATAACCTGCTTCTTGGCTGTCCGTGTGGAAATTATATGCACCCAGAGTTTAGGAAGGGAACAATAAACTACAGGTCAGTCATGGGACTAGTATGAGTAAACAAAAACAGTTGTTTGAATGAAAACAATTTAAAAAGAAATCCGTTCATGCTTTTGGAAAATGAAACTACCATAAGGCCTCCCTGCACACACACAATGCAATCGCACAATTGGAGGAGATTTCTCCTTATGATAGTCAAACATGCTTGATACGATAAAATCCTTTTGATATTATTGTTAGTGCATAGTGTGAAAACATTTCAAAAGTATAATATTAACCTTAGCCAGCATAGGTACCATTATATTATGCCTGCTATAGCTACCACCTGAGGTGGAAGGTTATACATCTGAAATCGTAAAGGCTCATATTGTTTTGTTTGGGTTTCCAACAAATGGTCGGGCTAAGGAACTTCCTATGCCATAAGGGTATGCCTATGGAGGGACCGCCTGAGAGCTTAACCAGCTCTCTGCCAACACAAGGCCAGGTTACCTCTGTAACTAGGTAACTACTACACGAGTATGTCATCCCCCGGTCATTATCGACCTTTATCCTAGGGCCCTCAACCACAAAGTAACAACCATAGAGCAATAAATTAGCAGCAACTACATAGGTTAAATATCTGGGATCCATACCATGATACCACCTTTTTCCAGAAGGAAATGGACATACCTTAAACGGGCGACCCTCATAACCTTGCTGCATTCTTTATGTTTCGATCATTTTCGGGTTGTGAGGTCCGACGAGGGCTCGTCCACAAAGCTACGCTTTACACAAAGCCATGCTTCGATCAACAAATGATCAATAGCACCCAGCATGCCACACTACCAAATTGGAAGCATATTACTGATAACCATCAACTACATAACCTCTGAGCTCATACATCTCAAAGAAGGGTGTTGAGCTAAGAGAATAAATTCTCCACCACCAAACAAAAATGTATTTGATAGAGATCAACTTTATATCTCAAATTGTAATGTCATACATACAACCATACAAGTCCGTCCCGGGTTCGAACGGAACTAAAGGCACTTCCAAAGAAGCCCTTGCAATCCGGGTATCCACAATCCTGATCGGACACCCCATCATATATGGAGATCTCCATACCGAAGCAACTTAGTGCAGATTCATTCGATAGGTTATCCTATCGTTCTCGAAAACATCCGATCTTCACCACCATCTTCAGATGCTATCCATTTCGTCGTATCACTATTAGGAATGGGTTATATGACACAAAATCCTCTCCCCGCTAAACTGAATAATGAGCGCTTAATTTTAAAATACGTGGATACATCAATTACAAAGATTCACTATATAAGGTTCGATGTGGGTTTCGGATAACCAACTGAAATCCGACTCCTTGTCGCATCGAAATTCAAATGCCGCTCTGTAGGCCAAGGGATTTTCACATTCACACAGTAATATATTCATAGACGTCACAGCTTAGCACAAAGCAATTCATATCACATATTATCACAACCACATAACAGGGATATCAATCAACACAAAGTATTCAATAATAATCAATCATATATAATTAAGATGAATTAATCGTGTGATTATAACTAATTAGTCACATAATTATTTCCATCAATTAACCTTAATTGTCATTTAATTAACCTTTAATTAATTAATTAATTAATCATTCTTAATTAATGCTTTACTATTCATTAATTAATGTCAATTACTTTCATTAATTAATTATTCTTCAATTAACTACATAAATAAATTTATCCTTAATTATAAATTAATTAACCTTTTATTAATAATTAATTAACGTTTAATTGATTATTCTTTAATTAATAAACTTTATAATTAATCATTATTAATACATTAATTAATTCAAGACATTAAGGTTAATTAAAAAAAATTAAACAACATTTCATCTTAATTAACCTTTTAATTACATTATTTATTTAAAATAAATTAAGAATTAATTTATAATTAATGATCACATAATTATTAAACTAAACTTAATTATTTTTAAAAAACTTACATAAACCTTTATTCATCCAAAATTTAAACGATAACAATTATTTAAAAAATGGGTTAAAATTGTTTAAATTTTGAATTTATTTTAAAATTTTGAAACTGTTTTGCCACAAACCCGGGAACTACCCGAGTGCTCCCCGAGACGAATGCATGTTTGCTTCGGGTCTTCTTCGAGTGTTTTCCAAATTTTTCTTTTTAAAACTTGAAAATTTGTTTAAGTTTTTGCAACCCGAAATGTACTTAAATATACCCAATACTAAACTCGAGCAACCACCCTGAGTTCCCGAAAACAACTTCGAGTTAAAAACCCTTCTTCCTCAACTCTTATCCACTGACACAAACCGAGGATTATGCACGTGCACAACTGCTTTGATCACCTCTGGTTGATGCTACGACCATCGACCAGTCGACGGTCATCTACTCGACCTTCCAAACCACCCAGCAACACGAATTGACGACGAACCCATGATTTGGCTACACGACCCAATCATGGAACAAAAATGAGCCACAAAGATCATCTCCTACTCCCTCCTCCGAGCATCAGAGGTCACACGAATGTGCCTAAAACTTCACTGATGTCTAATGCTTCGATCCCCCAATATTCGGTGACACTCGATCCACTAGAGACGCTGCAGCACTTTGATTTCCGACCAATACAGAAACACAAGCTTAAACCCTAGATTATCAACGTCCGGCCACCACGATGATTAGGAATTTTCCTGATCATTTTTCCCAAGCTCGCCCATCCCCCGACTACCCACAACCATGATCCCAAGACCTGTCCAATCATCAATCACTAGAATTTCCCCTTAAACCCAAATTCGTTCAACCCACAAGTTTTCCTTGAATTCATTCTTAAAAATTCTGATTTTACTTTCAAAAATCATTATTTCCAAAAACGTTTTCGATGATATAATTGAAACAAGTAGACATGATACTTGTTTTTTCACCCAATTTAGAGTTTACACTGTTTTTCTTTGTTTCCTAGAAACCACTTAATAATTTTATTGGAAAATAATTTTTAAACTTATATCGTGTTTATATAAACAAGTTTCATTTAGATTATAAAGCCTAAAAATGATTTGAGAAGGAGCTTTTGATTTTTGAAACAGGTTTTATAACCTGTAAACCTAAAACAAGTCTCACATTGGTGTATCCAGACATGCACAATCACATATGCTCATATTTATATAGATAATAGCAATTTTTACAATTTAACTGAAGACATGATCACAACAACTAGTTCAAATCCAGATTTCAACAGAGTTTACTCACCTAGGTATTTTGAAACAGAAAACATTTTAAAAATCCTGGAAGTCGATTTAAAGTTGAAATCTGGGCTTGATCTTGAAATCTTTGATTTACTGAGTTGAGTTTTGCTTGATTGTTGAACTTGATTTAGTTTGCAATGAAATTAGGGTTCAGATTTTTAAACTATGACAGATATTTGAATTCTTTTGTTTTCTTTAGATCTTTATTTTACTGGAATTTTTTTTAAAAGAGAAGAAGTTGTCTTGTTTTTTTTCTTTTGATTACTTTATTTTCCGATTTTAAAATGTAAAGACATTGAAAATGAAGATAAAGGAATGAGAAGGAAGAGAGTAGATAGTTTGTACATCTTTGTTTCCTATTTTCTCAAAAATAAAGACAATAAAATGACACTTGTTCATTTTAATTACAAGATCATTATAAATCTACTTACTTAAAATTTAAGCACTTGTTAATTGACGTGCTAAAAGCTTAACACTTTTCTCTTTTTTTATATTATATATTGATTTTAAAAATACATTTTCTATTTTATAAATAGATTTCCTTTATTTTTATAAAGACATTTACTTTATATTATTATATACTATTTAAAAGAAAATGTTTTTAAAACTATTTACACATTAAATAAATTACATATTTATTATTTTAAATCCAAATTATTCCACTAAGACATTTATTTGAATTTTAAATTCAAATTCAAATTCAAATTCAAATCTATCCATATATATCGATGTATATATATTTAAATTCAAATAATTTTAAAAATATTTATATTTTTGAATTTTAAACTCAAATGCAATTACAATCCTATTTATATATATACAAAATAATATTTTTTTATTTGTTTTTTTGAAATTTTCAAATTAATTTCAATTTAACTCCAAAATCTATATTAATTACTAATTTTAAATTTTATAAAAATTGGGATGTTACAGATTTCCCCCTTAAGAAAATTTTGACCTCGAAATTTGAAAGAGAGAGAAACAAACAAAGAATATACGAATACAGAAAAAGATAGAGAAATGGCTTATTGGATTAAGCCGAAATATCAACTCTGCAATTGGGATAGGACTTCTGCATGCTTTCCTCTTTTTCCCAAGTACAATCATTTGGATCACCACTCCATTGCACTTTAACCAGTTTCACAATTTTATTCCTTAGCTGCTTTTCATCACGATCAATTATTTTCAACGGTTCTCTTTTTACTGTCAGATTTGGTGTGATCTTCAAATCCTACTGAGGGGCTTCCTCAATAATACAGTCTGGATCGTGCACATATTTCCGAAGGTGAGAAACATGAAACACATTGTGTATGCCAGATAGCCAGTTGGGTAGCTGCACTCGATATGCCAAAGGACCGACCCTCTCCAGTAGAGGAAAAGGACTGATATATCGGGGTGCCAGCTTACCAGTCTTTCCAAATCTCAATACTTCATGCATTAGAGAAATTTCAGGAAAACAGAATCTCCAACCTGGAATTCTAAATCTCTTATCCTGCGATCGTAATAACTTTTCTGACGACTTTGAGCTGTTTTCAATTTCTTTCGAATAAAATCAACTTTCTCAGTAGCTTCCTTTATCATATCTGGCCGAAGAACGAGTCTATCACCTGACTCGATCCAACATGCAGGTGATCGACATGGACAACCATATAAAGCTTCGAAAGGAGCCATCTCAATGCTAGCCTGATAGCTATTATTATATGAGAATTCAACCAGATGCAAATGGTCCTCCCATGAACCGCCAAAGTCGAGAATACAAGTGCGCAAAAGGTCTTCTAAGATTCGATTAATCCTTTCAGTCTTCCCATCAGACTGCGGTTGACAAGCAGTGCTGAAGTTCAGTTTGGTTCCCAATGCGGCTTGAAATGCCTTCCAAAATTCGCTAGCGAAGATAGGGTCACGATCACTCACTATACTGCTGGGTATTCCATGGAGACGGACGATCTCTTTCACATACAACTTTGCTAAACTTACCGCCGTTCGGTAAGATTTTACTGGAATGAAGTGGGCAGTCTTGGTTGGATGATCCACGATTACCCAAATTGCCTCAGTACCTTTCTGAGTTCTTGGCAAACCATCTATGAAATCCATAGATACTTGATCCCACTTCCACTTAGGCACCTCCAATGGTTGGAGTAAACCTGTTATTTTCTTCTGATGGCTTTTGATTTGTTGACAAGTAGCACAACGACTGACATAAATAGATATATCTCTTTTCATTGTTTTCCACCATAAAGTCCTTTTGATATCTCTATACATCTTATTAACTCCAGGATGGATACTGAGTTTAGACTTGTGACACTCGTCCAACACTTCCCGTTTTAGATCCGGGATGTCTGGGACACAGATCCTGCCTTTCAACCTTATAACTTTACTATTATCGACTTTAAAACTGGCATCTTCTCCATGATGTATTCTTTTATTAATTTGACGAAGAAACTCATCTTCTTTCTACTTGTTGGCGACTTTCTCAAGTAGAGTAGGAGTGACAACAAGATAAGCAAGAATAGCATATCTTCTACTCAAAGCATTGGCTATCTGGGCGTATACAGAATATCTAGGTCATATAACACTAGAAATTCCAATCAACGTTGTAGCCTCAGATTTAAATCCTTCTGGGTAAATAGATACTTCAGAGATTTAAGGTCGATGAATAATTCAAAATTTTCATCCAGAAGATAATGACGCCAGATTTTTAAAGCAAAGATAACAGCTAGAAGCTTAAGATCATGAGTTGGGTTGTTTTTCTCATATGGACGCAATTGTCTACTCGCGTAGGCAACCACTCTACCATTCTGCATTAACACAGCACCCACATCATCACCATAAGCATCTGTGTAAACAGATAAGCCTTGATTCCCGTTAATAATAGCCGGAACGGGAGCGGAAGTCAATCTTCTCTTCAACTCCTAGAACGCTTCTTCACATTTCGGAGTCCAATCAAACTTAGCATTCTTCATAATTAGCTTAGTCAACGGATTGGCTAACTTGGAGAAATCTTGGACAAAACTTTCTGTAATATCTCGCTAATCCTAGAAAACTTCGAACTTCTTTTTGAGTAGTGGGTTGCTTCCAGTCAAGAATAGCGGAAATCTTGCCCGGGTTAACAGAGATTCCTTCTTCGCTAACAATGTGCCCGAGAAATCTAACTTCCTTGACCCAAAAATGACACTTAGGAAATTTTGCAAACAAAATGTTATTCCTCAATATTTCCAAAACAATTCTCAAGCGCTCAGTATCCTCCTCTTCGGTTTTGGAATAGAACGGAATATCGTCAATAAACACAAGAACGAATTTATTCAACACTTCTCGGAATACACGGTCATTAAGTCTACGAAGTATGCAGGAGCATTAGTTAGTTCGAAAGGTATGACTAACCATTCGTAGAATGTGTCGGGACCCCTGAAAGCTGTTAAGTGAATACGGTCTTTGGCAATTCTCAATTGATGGAATCCTTGAGCTAGATCCATCTTAGAAAAGAATTGAGCGCGGTGAAGTTGATCGAACAGATCGTCGATTTTGGGCAATGGAAATTTGTTTTTGAGAGTTAGTTTATTGAGATCACGGTAGTCCACACACAATCTCAAGTATCCGTCAAACTTGGCCACAAACATCACAGCTGAACCCGAATCTGAAACCCTTGGACGTATTAATCCTTTTTCTAGAAAATTTCAGGTTTGATTATCTAGTTCTACTCTTTCTCTGGGTTCCATGCTGTGACTCACATGAACAACAGGACGAGCATTGGGTAACGAGTCAATTTTGAATTTAATTTCTCTATGCGGAGATAAAGATTTAACCTCTTCGAAAACGTCTGGAAATTCCCAGACAATAGGTATGGACTCCAGACTAGGTTCGGGATATCCCAAAGTACACATCAACTTATCCCTTTTCGGACTAGGGTCTTCACAAGAAATCACAATGAAATTTTCAAGTTTTGTTTTGACCGAAATCATTCGATTGTTACAATCTAATTTGGCTTCGTATTTCGTTGGCCAATCCATTCCGAGTAAGATTTCAAATTCATTAAAATCGAGGACAAAGGGACCAATTGGAAATCGATAACGAGAATACGAGATAGGAACTTCTCTACATTGTACACAAAGGTTCACAGGGCCGCCAACTAGATTTTTCAGACAAATGGGTTCGTCGACAAATTCAGGTTCAAGTTTTAATTCATTTACGGTTTGTTGGAAGATAAAGCTATATGTGGCTCCTGTGTCAAATAAAACTCTAACAACTTTATCATAAATAATAAGGTTACCTTCTAAAACTCCTTTTCCTTTATCCGCTTTAGAGGTTGAAGGTTTATCTTCGATTGCATACACCTTCGCTACTTGAGCTTTCTTCATTGTTAGGCAATCTTTAACTTCGTGTCCTAGCCTACGACGGTAATAGCATTGCCTGGATCTTGTTTGTATAGATTGATCCGTCTTTCCTTGTTTTTTAGGCTTCATACATCTAGTCTAGTAATGGCCCTTTTCCAAACAATTAAAACAAGTAATGTCTTTTGCCTTATCCTCCTGATTATTCTTCTTCTCCTTGCCTTACCATGGTTTCTTCCCTCCGAACTTTCTTTTTTTCCAATTTGGATTGCTTGTAATGCCTTTCTCCTCTGGAACTTCCTGCTTATCCAGAGTAGCATATTTATAACCCATATCGGTCAAATCAGAAAAGGATTCTTTCATGTGGGCTATCATTCTCTCATGGTACTTCTTATTCATTCCTCAAATAAATCTTTCATTTTTCTTCAGAGGTGCATTCACCAGCTCTGGACCAAACCGAGATAACTTGTTGAACTTATTCAAGTACTCCTCAAATGATAAACTTCCCTGTTTCAAGTCCATAAACTCCTGGTACATTCTAGAGATACCAGCAGACGGAAAATAAAGCTTCTCAAACACTTCTTTAAATCGTTCCCAAGTGAACTCATCTTTCAACTCATCCACAGTAACAGTCTCCCACTAGAGCTTCATCTTGGAGTTGCCAAGAAGCTACCAATCACATTTGATAGTCTTCTAACTTCAATCCTCTGAAAATTCTTTCACACGATCGAATCCAAGCTTGTGCTTCGACAATAGACTCCTTGCCTGTGAACGACTTTCCACCAAGCCTAGAAAAACTTCTATATAGATCAGCCAGATTCGACTTAGGTTGAGTGGGAACTGTCGCTTCCGCTATTGTAGGGACTTAACCACTTGTATAGGTATTTCCCCGTCCCCTACCTCGTCCTCTTCTAGTGCTCATTCTCACTATCTATAAATAGCAAGAAAACTTGATTTAGACCATACGGACGAGATATCTTAGGGATATACTCATTCTAGGGTATTTCTAACCCTATTTCTAATGAGTCACCTAATGTGTTATACTCCATAGCTAAAGTTCTTACTCAACCTTTAGCTTTGATACCACTTGTCACGACCCGAAATCCAACGATTGAAAATCGACATCAAATACCTTACTTGTATTCGACTGCCGGAGATTCAAACGTTGAACTCTAGTTCGGTGGAGCTTATAACAACATTAGATGAATACAAAGCAGTGGAAACAAAAGAAGATTTCATTGATCACAACACAGATACAACATTTGATTACAATAGATAACCACCACCATCAGTGTAATATACACATGATACAATAACAAAATGATAACACCACAGCGGAACAGTATTAGAGTCTTTAAAACGAAAGAGAAAGAATCCAAACTAAGCACCACCTTCTTTCAAACTTCAAAACTTCCAAGACTTCAAACCAGAATCTTTCCAAAATCAACAGCTACCAAAAGACTTCTAAATCCAGGCTAGCTCCAAAACACAGATAACCTGCTTCTAGGCCGTCCGTATGGAAATTATGGGTACCCAGAGTTTAGAAAGGGAACGATAAACTCTGGGCCAGTCACGAAACTGGTGTGAGTAAACAAAAACCGTTGTTTGAACAAAAACAATTCAAAAATAAATCTGTTCATGCTTTTGGAAAATGAAACTACCATAAGGCCTCCCCGCACACACACAATGCAATCGCACAATTGGAGGAGATTTCTCCTTATGATAGTCAAACATGCTTGATATGAGAAAATCCTTTTGATATTATTATTAGTGCATCGTGTGAAAACATTTTGAAATTATAATTTTAATCTTAGCCAGCATAGGTACCATTAAATTATGCCTGCTATAGCTACCACTTGAGGTGGCAGGTTATACAGCTGAAATCGTAAAGGCTCGTATTGTTTTATTTGGGTTTCCAACAAATGGTCAGGTTAAGGAACTTCCTTTGCCATAAGGGTACGCCTCTAGAGGGACGCCCCGAGAACTTAACCAGCTCTCTGCCAACACAAGGCCGGGTTACCTCTGTAACTAGGTAACTACTACATGAGTATGCCATCCCCGGTCGTTACCGACCTTTATTCGAGGGCCCTCAACCACAAAGCAACAACCAAGTAATAAATTTGCAGAAACCACATAGGTTAAATATCTGGGCTCCATACCATTATACCACCTTTTTCCAAAAGGAAATGAACATACCCTAAAGGGCGCGACCCTTATAACTTTGCTGCATTCTTCTGTTTCGACCATTTTCAGGTTGTGAGGTCGGACGAAGTCTCGTCTACAAAGCTACGCTTTACACAAAAGCCATGCTTCGATCAACAAATGATCAACAGCACTCAGCATGCCACACTACCAATTTGGGAGTATATAACTGACAACCATCAACTACATAACCTCTGAGCTCGTACGTCTCAGAGAAGGGTGTTCAGCTAAGAGAATAAATTATCCGCCACCAAACAAAAATGTATTTGATAGAGATCAACTTTATATCTCAAAGTGTAATGTCAGACATACAACCATACAAGTCCGTTCCGGGTTCGAACGGAACCGAAGGCACTTCCAAAGAAGCCCTTGCGATCCGAGTATCCACAATCCCGATCGGACTCCCCATAACATATTGAGATCTCTATACCGAAGCAACTCAGTGCAGAGTCATCCGATAGGTTATCCTATCATTCTCGAAAACACCCGGTCTTCACCACTATCTTCAAATGCTATCCATTTCGTCGTATCACTATTCGGTATGGGTTATATGACACAAAGTCCTCTCCCGGCTAAACTGAATAGTGAGGCTTAATTTTAAAATACGTGGATATACCAATTACAAAGATTCACTATTGAGGTTTGATGTGGGTTTCGGATAACCAACTGGAATCCGACTACCTGTCGCATCGAAATTCAAATGTCGTTTTACGGGCCAAAGGGTTTTCACATTCACACGGTAATATATTCACAGATGTCACAGCTCAGCACAAAGCAATTCATATCACATAGTATCACGACTACATAACAGGGATATCAATCAATACAAAGTGTTCAATAATAATCAATCATCTATAATTAAGATGAATTAATCGTGTGATTATAACTAATTAGTCACCATTAATTAACCTTAATTACCATTTAATTAACCTTTAATTATTAATTAATTAATTAATTAATTACTCTTAACCAATGCTTAATTATTCATTAATTAATCTTAATTACTTTCATTGATTAATTATTCTTTAATTAATTACATAAATACATTTATCCTTAATTATAAATTAATTAACCTTTTATTAATAATTAATTAACCTTTAATTGATTATTATTTAATTAATAAACTTTATAATTAATCATTATTAATACATTAATTAATTCAAGATATTAAGGTTAATTAAAAAAAATAAAACAACATTTCATCTTAACTAACCTTTTAATTACATTATTTATTTAAAATAAATTAAGAATTAATTTATAATTAATGATCACATAATTATTAAACTAAACATAATTAATTTTAAAAAAATAACTTACTTAAAACCTTTATTCATCCAAAATTTAAACCAAAAGAATTATTTTAAAAACATGGGTTAAAAATGTTTAAATTTTGAATTTATTTTAAAATTTTGAAAATTGTTTTGCCACAAACCCGAGAACTACCCGAGTTCTCCCCGAGACAAATGCATGTTTGCTTCGGGTCCTCCCCGAGTGCTTACCAAAATTTTCTTTTTAAAACTTGAAAAATTATTTAAGTTTTTGCAGCCCAGAATGCACTTAAATATACCCGATACTAAACTCGAGCCAATATCCTGAATTCCCGAAAACAACTTCGAGTTAAAAACCCTTCTCCTTCTTTAACTCTTATCCACTGACACAAACCAAGGATTGTGCATGTGCACATCCGCTTCGATCACCTCTGGTCGATGCTACGACCATCGGCCGGTCGACATTCATCTACTTGACCCTTCAAACCACCTAGCAACATGAATGACGACGAACCCACGATTTGGCTACACGACCGAATCCTTGAACAAAACTGAGCCACCAAGATCATCTCGTACTCCCTTCTCCGACCATCATAGGTCACGCGAATGTGCCTAAAACTTCACCGATGTATGATGCTTCGATCGCCCCACGTCCGGTGACACTCGATCCACCAGAGACGCCGTAGCACTTTGATTTCCGACCAATACAGAAACACGAGCTTAAACCCTAGATTATCAATGTCCGGCCACCATGATGATCAGGAATTTTCCTGATCATTTTCTCAAGCTTGCCCATCCCCCGGCTACCCACATCCACGATCCCGAGACCTCTCCGATCATCGATCACCAGAATTTGCCCTTAAACCCAAATTCGTTCAACCCACAAGTTCTCCTTGAATTCATACTTAAAAATTCTGATTTTACTTTCAAAAATCATTGTCTCCAAAAATGTTTTATATGATATAATTGAAACAAGTAAACATGATATTTGATTTTTACCCAATTTAGAGTTTACACTGTTTTCCTTGTTTCCTAGCAAACCACTTAACAATTTTATTGGAAAATAATTTTTAAACTTAAATCCTATTTATAGAAACAAGTTTCATTTAGATTATAAAGCCTGAAAATGATTTAAGAATGAGCTTTTAATTTTTGTAATGGGTTTTAGAACCTGTAAACCTGAAACAGGTCTCATATTGGTGTATCCA
Source organism: Allium cepa (assembly GCA_030765085.1). Classification (NCBI taxonomy): domain Eukaryota; kingdom Viridiplantae; phylum Streptophyta; class Magnoliopsida; order Asparagales; family Amaryllidaceae; genus Allium; species Allium cepa. The sequence goes on from CM060928.1 coordinate 882,744,026, forward strand.
GACATGCACAATCACATATACTCATATTTGTATAGATATAACCAATTTTTACAAATTAACTGAAGACATGATCATAACAACTAATTCAAATCCAGATTTCAACAGAGTTTACTCACCTGGGTATTTTTAAATAAAAATCTTTTTAAAAATCCTGGAAGTCGATTTAAAGTTGAAATCTGGGCTTGATCTTGAAATCTTTGATTTTCTGAGTTGAATTTTGCTTGATTATTGTACTTGATTCAATTTGCAATGAAATCAGGCTTCATATTTTTAAACTATGACAGATATTTGAATTCTTTTGTTTTCTTCAGATCTTTGTTTTGCTGGAATTAGTTTTAAAAGAGAAGAAGTTGTCTTTTTTTTTCTTTTGATTACTTTATTTTCTGATTTTAAAATGTACAGACTTTGAAAATGAAGATAAAGGAATGAGAAGGAGGAGAGTAGAAAGCTTATACATCTTTGTTTCCTGTTTTTATTTATTTTCGCAAAAATAAAAATAATAAAATGACACTTCTTCATTTTAATTACAAGATCATTACACTTGTAAATCTACTTACTTAAAATTTTAAGACTTGTTAATTGATGTGCTAAAAGCTTAACACTTGTCTCTTTTTATTTATATATTATATATTGATTTTAAAAATTACATTTTTTCTATTTTATAAATAGATTTACTTTGAGAGCAAACGTAGCGGCCCTGACTCAACCTTCGAAAATCGGCACCGAATACGACACTCGTATTCAAATGCCGCAGATCCAAACGTCGAATCTGGTTCGCCGGAGCTTATAACACATTAAGTGCAACACAGCGGAAGAAATGAATAATACATTTGATAAACAACATTTGATATAATATGATACAACTGAATGATACAATAGATATCAATATACATCAGAGATACGATACAAGACAATAGCAGCGGAAAGAAAAGATAACACCAACAGTGTAACAAAAACTCCAATATGGACTTCAAGAAAGAACTCCAGTATCAGTAATCTCCATCTCCAACGCACCAATTTAGAAATAGCTCGAACTCCCAATAACGGTGCACAAAGATAAGCAAGTGCAGTCCTGATCCAAAGACTGAACTAGCCCCAGATAATATACTAAACCTGACTATCTAAAAAACCCAACTCTAGACTGCCCTGTGGGAAAATTGTGGGCACCCATAGTTTAGGAAATGAACAATAAACTCCAGGTCAGTCATGGGACTGGTGTGAGAAACTGTTTCTTTAAAGCCTAATTTTGTTGATCATTTATGATGTTGTGATGAATGTTTGGATTGTGTGATGGTGAAATGTTTGAATGGATGCAAATTGGTGTGTATATGTTTATAAATATACAAGTGTTGAATTTGCATGTCTGTATATATCTATATACAGGCCCCTGTTTTTGGTTCAAAATTCATCTCCTAATTTTATTTTATTTTGGTTCTGATATCTAGAAGAAAAAAAACTGGTTGTTAAACTATAATATCCATTTAAAAAAAATTCAAACAATTTATATTCAGCAATTAATTTAAAATAGGAAAAAAAACAGTAAAAAAAAGATTTGGACATTTCTCATCTCAACACCAAAGAAAAAAATAGAGGAAAAAAATCAAAAAAAAGAGGAAACAACAACCTGAAATTCAAAGCTACAAGATCAAAGTAAAATGTAAGGTCTGAAAGCCACAATCCTGAAGCAACTGGATTCAAAAATCAAGTAACAACCAGTTTCAAAGCTGCAAAGAAAATTTACAAATCAAAAGATAGAATGCAAAAGCTTTCACCTGGAATAGGCTTCAGTTTTGTCAAGTGCAGTTTTCTCTGACAATAAATAAAGGCAAGTAATTTTTTTTAAAGATTTGAATTTAATGTTGTTAATCAGTATTAAAGCAAAGATTTAAACAACTTTATTAACCAGTTGCAGGAGGAATCAAGCTTAAAGATTTAGAACTATTTCTGGTTGCAACTGTAGAGGAAAAAAAAAGCTTCTCTGTGTATATAAAAAAAATTCAAACTGTAAGTAAGATTAAAATTGTTGTTATTGGTGGACTGAATAAGTAAATACAACAAGAATAAGCAAGGTTTTTTTACCACTTGTAGATCTAAGCTTCAAAGATTAAAGGGGAAAAAAGAGTTTACAGGCCATCCTCATTTTGAAAACTGTCTCTGTTCCCTTTTCTTTGTTTCTACTGCATCTTCAGGTGAGAAAACACACTCGAACCCATTTATATGTTTTGACATTTGAGTTGATGCTTGAAATATATTTGTTTAGTTGATAACTATGTCAGTATGTTTGCATGGCTATGAGATTGCTTGAGTATATATGTCTGTATACAGTCATGCGTCTTTGTTGATTGTTACAGGTTTATGGAACCTGTTATAAAATTCAAATCATCCTATCAAGATGATTTCAGGACTCAATTTGTAAACGAAAAATAATTATGACCTTGAAATACTAATTTTAAAAATATTTCATGAAAAATTGTTTGTAGTTATTTTTAAAAACAAAAACAACAGAGATGATCAGATTTTTAACAAAAATTTCGAATGTCAGGGTTTCGATTTTTAATTACAAGAATGAATTCATACTTCGAATCCATGATTTTTGATGATCATCTTAGAATTTTTAAGCTAGAATTTATGGAAAACTTTTGAGTTGAATGAAGTTTGGATTTTTTTTCAATTCTAGGAAATCAACAGTAAAGTATGAATCGTGATTAAGGGTGAAGCTAGCTGATAGGTCGGTGGATTTGAAAAAAATATGAATTGAATTTATAGAGCGTTGCGGCGATAGGAATGGGTCGACCTAGGGTTAGACGGTAGCTTTTGGTTAATGGAATTCTCGGTGGAGCCGCGTTCACGTCAGGGAGTTATTCGATCGCACCAGGGGGGAATTGATTAGGGGTCGACGGTGTAGCTTTGGTTGTGGTGGCCAGGTTATCGATGGACGAGGTAGAAGGCACGGGGTGTTTCTGATCAAAGCTTGAGTTTTCCAGGTTGAGCTCGAATGCTTGTTTCGATTTTATGGTGAATTCATCGATGCTGGGTGATGGGTTGAGTTGATGAGGTAGTCGCTGATCTGTGGGGAGCAATCGCCGATGGTTTGGGTGGCGAATTCCGGTGTGCACGTACACTGTGCACTGGGTATATGGGTTGTGAAGTGTGGAAGAAGAAGCAGGTTGTTCGTGTGATTCTCGAGTTTGGGCTCGAGGAAGTGATGGCGTAGCCCGAGTTTTAACTCAAAGTAGGATGGTTGTGCGAGAGTAAAATACTTAGAAATTTTTAAGGTTAAAAATTTGGGGCGCTCGGGTTAACTTTTGAGGAAACCCGAAGCAATGGAGCAATTTTCTCGGGTTCGACTCGAAGCAGGTCTCGAGTCAGTATGTAAAACCGTTTTGAAGTTTAAGGAAATTCAAGTTTTTAAAAATAAAATTTGTTAAATTAATTTTCTTTCAATGTTTAACATTTCCTAAGTTTTAAAATAAGTTAAGGAGGGTTGTAGATAAATTGTTTTAATTAACCTAAATTTAAATGGTTTAAAATAAATTAACTTTAATTTGAAGGTTATCTTATTAATAATGTATAAAGAAGTTAATTATTATAAAGGATGTTTTAAAATGGTTAAGTAACCTTCAAAGTTTAAGTTAACATATTTGTTAAAGGGAAATTATTATTATTATTAGAAGTGAATTACTTAATTAAAGTAATTAAAGAAATTGATTAATAATTCAAGTTAATTAATCAAGTAATTAATGAATGATTAAATAAAATAATAATTACTTAGTGAAAGTAATTAAGAGTAGATAATTAAAGATTAAATATTGATTAATCAAATATTAAGGGTTAATTACTTTAAAGCATAATTAATTAATGTGGTTAATTAATTAGGGGAATTGAATTAAAAATAATTAATTAAAGGATAATTAATTATAATTAAGATTTAATTAATCAATAATTAAGGGTTTATCAATTAAAGTAATTAATTAGGGAATAATTTATTAAGATTTAATTAATTACAATTAAGGGTTAATTAATTAAGATAATTAAGGAACGATTAATTAATGAAGGTGATTAAGACTTAATCAATTGAAATTAACGATAATTAATCATTGATAAAAAATACTAATGAAAGTGATTATGTGAGTAATAAATTTAAAACCACACAATTTATTCATCTTAATTGTAGATGTTTAATTGTTACTGAATGCTGTGTGATGGATTGATATATTTGATATGTGATGTGATGCTATGTAATGCTTTGTGCTGAGCTGTTATATCTGTGATGAATATACGGTTGTATGAATATGAAAACCCCATGGCCCATAAAACGGCATTTGAATTTCGATGTGACAGGGAGTCGGATTCCAGTTGGTTATCTGAAACCCATATCGAATCGTAATGGTAAATTTTTGTGATTGATAAATTCATTTTATCAATGAATCTGCGAATAAAGATAAGCATCATTGGTTATATATGATTGAATCTGTGATGATTGATGTTGTGCACTACTGTGTAAAACCCCTGGACCACACTTATACACACACAAATATGGATTGCATGTGGAAATTGGTTAAGTCACAGATTTTTGAAATAGTTTTAAAATTTAGATTTTGAATCCAAATAGTTTTGAAAATGGATTGGGTTTAAAATAAAAAGATTTTAAAAAGGGATTCAAAGATATTTTTTTTTGATATAACTTGATTTATTCTTGAAATTTGATTTAAATTTGAATCCCAGATTTGAAACTAAATCCTATTTATGATTTTAAAAGGTTATACAAATTTATATGGATTTTAAACCATTTTAAAAGTGCAGTTTTGGGAATTTGAATTTAACCCAAAGATTTTAGCTTGTATAAATGAAATTGGATTTTTCCAAAACGAAAACTATTTGTTTTCAAACAATAAAAGCTTTCACATAAGAAATGAACTTTCAATTTGTGTTAAAAGGATTTCAAGTCTAAAATGGGAATGGTCTTCTAAGTTATGAATAAATCTTTGGAAACGGGTTTTGATCTGCTCCCAGGTTGAAAGCTTTTGCATTCTATCTTTTGATTTTTTTTTGATAAATCTTCTGGTTTGTTTGCAACTGAATTGATCTTCAGGTTGCAGTTTGAATTTGTTTGAAGCTTCCAGATTGATGAGTTTTATTGAGTTGCTTGCTGTCTTCAATCTATTTCCAGATTGCAGTTCAAACAGATTTTGTTTTTTTTTCTTTCTACTTCATTTTTTTCTTGGGTGTTGAGATATGAGATACCCAATCTTTTTTTTACCGTGCTTTCAGATTTGGCTGAGACTAAAATAATTTTAACATGGGGAGATGGAAAGTTTTCTATAATTTTTAATTCTATTACTTTATTCACTTAAATATATTGGATGCCATTTGTAAAAATCATCATGAGGCCTCAATGTATGTTGATTTCTATACCCCATCCCCTTGTGTATGTTAATTCCTTTACTTCCTTATGTATATGTTTAACATTTATAATTTCACAAATAAAAAGATTTTTTTTTTTAAATAGATTTTTATATCATATTTACTTAAGTCTTTCATGTACATAAGTTTGCATTTTACATTTTCATGTCAATAACACTTAAATATAACTTTATATTATGTTTTCTATTTAAATAAATACAATTTTCTTTTATTTATGTATGTGTTGTATTTTCTTTTATATTTATGTTTACACAAATAAAATCTTATCTCCATTGTTTTTTTTCTTTTTCACATTCAGTCTTTAATTTAGTTCAACATATTTATACACTTATATATTTATACAAATTTACATTTATACATTTTTGTACCACTTTTTTTTAAAGAAAAGAAGGATTTAAAAATTTTGATTTCATATTACAAATAATCACATCTACTTATATAAGAGAATTAAATCTTAAAAATAAATCTTTTGAAATTTATTACATCTCCCATATATTAATATAATTAAAAATTTAGAAAACAAACTGTCATTAACTTTTTATTAATCTCAAAGCTTTTAGTTTCTATTTTATTTCTAATACATTTTTTCCTAAATCCAATATTTATTTGTAAGATACTTATGCTTAAATTTCTATTTATAATAAAAAAATATATTTGCTTATCCTAGAAATCTCTAATTAATTCACAATTTATTTTCAAAAATTAATTTAATTGCCAAATTAAACTTGGTAAATTTTCAGGAATGTTATATTTTTATAAAGACATTTACTTTATATTATTACATACTATTTAAAAGAAAAATGTTTTTAAAACTAATTACACATTAAATAAATTACATATTTATTATTTTAAATCCAAATTATTTCACTAAGACATTTATTTAAATTTTAAATTCAAATTCAAAATCAAATTCAAATTCAAATCTACCCATATATATATATATATCCATGTATATATATTTAAATTCAAATAATTTTAAAAATATTTATATTTTTGAATTTTAAACTCAGATGCAATTACAATCTTATATATATATATATATATATATATATATACACACACACAAATTAACACTTTTTATTTGTTTTTTTGAAATATTCAAATTAATTTCAATTTTATTCCAAAATTTATATTAATTACTAATTTTAATTTTTATAAAAATTGGGATGTTACTAGGATTCTTTATGAAACTACTATAGACGACTTTGATGTCTTATTACTTTTCCATATTTACTTTCTATTTTTACTTCATATCACCAACATCTCCAATTATTAAGCACTTTACTACTTCGGCTCGACTTAAAAGCGCAGAGCTCACACACTAAAGCCAATTTTCGATCATTGGTTGTTGTTGTAGCGAAAAACTACATCAATACTGTATACACCCATAGCGTTGAAGAAGTAAAATACGATCCAAGTGCATGAGAAAAAACTCATACTAAGATTATTATACACGATTGTTCATGAAAATTTCTTTCTTTCTATGAATAAGAACTTCTATTTGTAAAATAAATGTTAGAAATTTGGATCCAGATATTCTTAGCACTTTCCTTTACAATAAAGTATTTAAACTTTCGACTTTATATTTTGTAATCAAACTAATTGCTAAGAAGGTTTATTTTACTGTAGGTTTGCATAATTATGTCCCATGAAGCTGAAATGGTATGTTTTTTTTGTTCTCTTTTGCTAATATCTATTCTTCCAATTTCTCTGAATAGTTTAACCTTTTTCTCTTTTGTTGACTTTATTAGAATTAACATATAGTTTTAACAAACAACTAAAACGCTCCATCTAATCGACTTTTTGTAGTAGACACACACATGCACACACACGCACGCGCACAAAAACGCACAAATACATGCATACATACATATACATACATACATACATACATACATACATACATACATACATACATACATATATATACATACATACATATATATATATATATATATATATATATATATATATATATATATATTTGAAAGGACATATATGTGTGTGTATGTATGTGTATGTATATATATCCTTTAGCGCTTAATTGTTAAGTGTTATCTACCGTGCACTCTTTTTCTTCATATTTCTATTTTATGTTTCTAAGAAGGCAAATACATTTTTTCCGATTTATTATTATCATGTATTTAGTTGGAATTAATGAAAAATTGTAATAAATGTCTTTCTCTCAAAGTTACATATTCGATGTATTTATCCATCATTGCGTGGATAAAAGTATATTATATATTTATACAATTGTAATAGTAATAATAAATATAACCTTGCCGGTCTTTTACCACTTATCTACATTCATTTTCAAAAATATCAAATAATGTTTCATAAAATAGCAAATAATACACTATATAAATAGAAAGAAATGAAAATTCGAGGCTCCCTAGTGATTGGCGCTCTAGACCACCGTCTAGCTGGCCTATGCATAAGATCGGACATGGGCATGACAAAAATATATTAATTTCCTCATAATCCCTATTGTTTCCTCTGATACATTTTCAACTTTCTCCCATTTTTGTTAGATGTGATGTATTTATCATGGCTATCAAACTCACAAATTTTTAGATTATTTGGAGACTTGCAACCGGTTGAAATATATATTTTAGAAGACTCACGTTAGCTTGTGATTTTGAAGAAATTGGAAATCTATTTGCAATTTGTAATATTGACTTACATGGTAAGTTTCTAAATTGTTGATTTAGCAACAGCTTGGTCAATTCTCATTGGTATCAATTAACCAACGCTAAAAAGAAAGAAAAAAGTCTGTAAGTACACACAAGTTTTCTTTGAATGCTCTCACATATTCACTTCTTTTGTAAACCAAATTTGACTATTAGGTGTATGTTGATGGATAACACAAGTATCATATTAAATTCATTCATTCTTCTTCTTCTTCTTCTGCAGGTAGGGCCGTCCATAATAAAAACAGTGTTATAACCCAGAAGATGACTATAGCTACCCTCTTAGAAAATAAGTGGTCATGGTACCACATTGTATACATTTCACATTTTATTCCATAGCATAAGTTCACATCGCATTATTAACATATATAAAGTGGTACAGAAAAATATCGAAGTCAATGCTTTTCGATATCAACCTCAATCCACATTTCTAAAGCTATATATCCCAGAAAAGGTATATAATTGAATCAAATTGTAATCACATCTGATACGATTCATTCTGAACCGTTAGACTTTGAGTTCAACGATGAAGATTAAAAAATATACATTTAATAAGTTCAAACAGAAAAAACAATGAAAACAATCGCTTTCATAATCAAATATCTCCAAATAATAAACGATTTTTTAAGTTGATAAATGGTTAAAACGTAGAGGTTCATCAGTACCTAAACTGTGGAATTAAAAAAAAAAAGAAATTCAAGTTGCTTAATGCTTTCATGTCAATTTTGGAAGGATGGTAAGAATAGTGACTGTAAGTTATTGTCGCCAACCTCAAAATGCAGAACAGTTGCAAAAAGGGATAAATTTAGCTGCAAAACACAGTAACTCATTATTGCTGCATTAACAGCATGCTTTTGGACATTTGCATTTTATGTATACATGGGCCGCATTAAGCGGGGAATCTTACGGAAGGAGTAAATTTCTCATTATCATATCATAATCAATCAATCATTTACCTTTTTCTAATAATATCAGTATGATCGATATGATATCGGTAAATTTATCAGTTTGTATGGTAAAATATTGGTAATATTTTTTTAAAATTGACAGTAATGTTAATTTATCAGCTCACTCATAATACATTGATATTCACGTAATATGTTCTATTACAAGTATTTTTAGGTAGAAAAATGATTAGATTTAGTTCATGAGCTCGGTTCAAATGATACTAAAGATGTTTCTTTTAATTTTTAGTGATGTCTTTTATTTACCGATACAACGAAATGTACGAAGAAACATCGTTCCAATGTAAAATAAATCAAGTTTATTGATATACCGACAAATCGGTAAAGGTAAATCATTACCATAATTGTCTTACTGTCTTAGCATTGTGGGTATGTAAAGCTAGAATTTATTGTTGGCATAGATAAAATTTAGACCTGCTGTGCCACTGCAAATGGTGAGAGCTATGCAAGCATAGTGAAAGAACTCACAGGAAAGCAATAAATGAAATATCATTCAATCATGTTATGGGTCATGTTTATAAGAGCTTATCAGTAGCTATAGTGAATGATGATTATTGATTATGTATCACTGTTATATCATAGTATTATTGGTAGAGAGGTGATTTATGGTTTAACTATAAATATGTTCACAGAGTAAAGATGCTTTATTCCTTTTTGTACGTGATCAAAATATAATAGAATACATCCGCGATTTCCACTACAAGTTGAACTTATGGTAGAAATCAAGGAAAAAGTTTCATACAGACACGTACGCACCAGTGATTTCAACCACAAACTATGATTTAAATAATAATACTTTTCTTTTCTTTTCAAGGTATGGTAAAAAATATTATTATTTAAATCAAAACTTGTAGTAGAAATCGAGAGAAAATAACGTTTAGCGAAATTGAGGTGTAACACATTCTTATCCATGTATGTATGTATCATATTTTACTACACCTTAAATCTCCCTCAATATCAGTTCAAAGTTCAAACGCTCCTATTCTAGATGCTATAAACATAATTTCTGAACTGTGCCGATCAGAAACTGTAACCTTATCCCCAGCATGAAATTCATTTGGAGTTTTATTTTCTGACATGATTGATCTCGTACAGTTAGCATATTATCAATATTCATGGAACTGTGTACAAACAGATATTATATATGTCATGTAGACATATACAGCAAAAAGTTGTCGGAATCTTTTTTTTATATATGATAATGTAAAAATTATGTCAATATCATATTTTTAATATTAATAGAAGATTAACTGATTCTGGAAAAACAAAGTGTTCGGTTTAACTAGTCAATTTCACAACTTTCAAATGAAAAGCTATATTAAAAATGGTGTCAACAGTTATTTTTAATCATAATTTTTATTTTATTTTTAAAAGACCAGTGTGCTTTACTGCTGTATTTGAAGACAAATCTTAAAATTTTCTGTTTTTGGGGTATAATCTACTAATTTTATATAAATTAAAAGGTTAAAAAAAATGCCACCAGCTAAGAATTCATTGATGTGAAAGTTCTCACTTACAACACATTTTCCAACTCCTCCATTGGAAGACGACACTTCATGGCGGCCTTGAACCGTAAAATAACAAAAAATATTTAAAAGTTGTTCTTGTTACCATTCTTCAACTTGTACTAAATTTTTGGACAATATTGATGACATTAGTAGGCATCAGCAACAGCAGGATTCTTGTGATTCACTGGCTAATTGATTTTGTTACAATCTGTGTGTCTATGTACATCTTATTATCAGAAGCTTTGTGTTTTTTCTTTTCTGAAAAGTACATAAGTATTTTCATTAACTAGCGCTAAATATACCAAATTTTTGTTGGTGTTTCACATCATGAACATATCACAATTAACCTTTTCTTTACCTGCAGGTGCATTGTTACTTTAGTCTCTTTTTATGATCTACAGTCTTACCAATCAAATTCAACTTATGCTCATTATTCTTCTAGCTTGATCACTATTTTATTCAGACATTACTCCAGCTTATGTGCTCAGAGAGACTTTTCAATCATCTGATTGTGACTGTAGAGAAAATAAACACGATTTTTGAACTCGACGACTTATGCATGCCTTGGAAGTTTAGACAATGTTCATTTCATCTTTAAGATTCTACTTAAAATAATCATACTTGGTCAAAAGCAAATAAACGATTTACTAATTGCATGCAGTTCTTTATGAAACTAACCAATCAAATTTTAAGACTACTCAACCAAAATCACTTTCTTTGTACTTAAAAGTGATAGAGAAACCTATGGTTCATAACCTACTCGCTAATCATCACAGTGTTTCTTTGCACACACTAAGCTAATTTATGTGCCATATGTTAAAGTTTGGTGATATAAAATCACAAATAAAGGAAAATAAATATGCAAAAGAAAGGAAGAGAAGATTTTGTTTTCCCTGATTAATATGCATGTTTGAATATGTTTATTTCTCTCTCTAATTGGCTAATCAAATTATTTTTCGTCATCTAATGCTAAATTGGGCATTAAGTAATTGATTATATAAATAGAGACTAGAAGAGAGTGTAAAAGTGTGGTGCAAAATCTATTTGCTAATGTTCTCTTAACCATCTTTGTTCTTCTCCAACAATTTTATCCATATAGATATTTGCTTACTTTCTCAATTTGGTTATTGATTCACTAATATTTTGTTTATTTTAGTTTTGTTCTATTGATTGTAAACAAAATTTTGATGAATCAATAAAGTGGTAGCTGGGTGAAATATCTCGTGTTATTGCGTTTTGATTTTAATTCTGTTTTGTTTTCAATCCAAGTTTTCTCTTTGTAATTTGGGTGAAAAAGATTCTTGATAAAAGCTTCCGCAAAATGCTATTATTTTCATAACAGTTTGGTATAGGAGCACAGATCATCATGAAACTTAGAGTAATTTTGATTTGAAAAATAATTGATGCCAGATATGATTTCGTTTTCGGAGATGACTATTTTGGATGAGAAAAATTGAGGTATTTGAAAGCCTAAGGTGGAGAATGTTCTGTACCTTAATGATCTTCATGATCCAATTGATGGAGATGGAAAGAAGCCCTCTAATGTAGATGAGGGAAAATGGAAGAAGATGGATAAGAAGTGTAACAACCCACAAATCCGCACCTCTTTGAGTTATCAATATTCTCCATTAGTTCAACTCTATGTAGTTGATTCCCCGCTATTACCGTGCTATAACCCCGCTATATCTCATAGCGTATTTCTACCGCTACGATTTTTCCATATTGCCTCAAAATATAGTCTTTCTGCTTTAATCCCCGCTATTTCCGCTATATCCCGTTATTCCCGCTATATTTTTCTATTTCCGCTATATCTTCTTTAATAAAATGAATTAAAAAATTGCATTTATACATTATAAAAATTATGAAACTAATTTATTTGATTTAATTTTTAGTATATTTTCAGAAATGAAAATGCTCTAATATTCTGCTAAATTCAATTATGTTATATAACAGTTTTACGTTTATTTAAAGTATATTCGCACATGTTTTTTGTTTAAAATTATTTATATATTAATTATAATTCAATTGAATGATAGTTTTTTATTTAATTACCATTTATATATTTGTTAAAACATTAAGTACGAGTTTTATATGCTATTTTAGAGCCATCCGCTATATCCCGCTATATCCTCGCTATATCCCCGCTATGACTTTTTGCACCTTCACCGCTTCGAAACTGCCGAGCACATTAACTGCACAGGTTCAACTCAAATTGGATGGAAATACGAACTATTAGGGTTAAAGAAGAAAAAAGTAGAAGAAGAAAGTAGAAGACAACATCAATATCTCACAATCGAGCGGAATAAGGTATAATATATGACAACTGATCTTTATACAAAAAGAATTATTACTGTTTCATAAATTACACCAACAGAGTACAACACCAAACAATAAAACAATACTGGACAGTTATAATAACTTGTCCTCACAAAAGCTGACTATACAGCTTACACTATACAGCGGAATATACATCAAGTACGCATGATACGTCTCGACGTCCAACTCGCCTCCTAAGCTCCATAGCATCCTATCCTGAATTTGTAATACTCGGTCTACCTGAATATCATAATAGAACAACACCCGAGTCAGTCTGGAAAACCAGCGTGAGAAAACACAGTCAATTGGATTATTAATATTTTCAAAAATCCTTCGAAACAAAAGTATCTCGTAAGACTATGCCACAAATAAATATGTCGGGTTTTTACCTTACGATAACCTAAACATTTTTATCAAATCCGTCTAATATTATAACAGTGTCTAAGTACAAATACTTATTCAAATAGCCGAAATTATTACATTCAATAAATTCCAGTGTAATTGGCATACAATGAAGTCCGAGGGCACTTATCGAAGATTGGATTACATACAATGGCAGGGCTACTGGGGTATCGTCCGTTACAGTAGCTGTTCTAGATCAGAGTATCGAGGACCACTCTCGATCCCCTGCAACACAAGACTGGAGCTGCCCCTTACTGGATAGTTCGAATAAGATTACCTCACTGTTGGGATCAGCAACCACCCACAAAACCGAGATCAAAGGGACTCTAGACAAGGATGACCTTACCCTAATTGGGTGCTACCCACTTAGCCTTACTGTACCTCTCCTATTTTAGTCATTTCCGGTTGATGAGGCTTGAGGCTAAGTGTTACCGTTTAAGAACGCATTTCACTTAAAATGCTCATCGTCCTCCAATGACGATGTTCTGATAGCATTCGTCCATACAAGTTGCCCTGAGTCTGGACAAACCGAATCACCGTCTTCGTCATCTTCACGGTCTTCGTTCGCTATGTTCAAACCGGATCGAAGGTTTTCGGATAATTAATTCGATCCTGATCTCTTCGAAACGATCAACGCATTGGCCAATATTGATAGTCAGTTATTTAACTATCAAATTAACAATCATTTAATCAATTATTTTACTTCCACTGAAAAACACCAAGTATTATTAAATTTAGCTTTTAAATAAATTAAGTCACTTTATCCAAAAATATATACTTAAAACATTTAAAATAAAACTACTTAAATCACTTTATTCAAAATAATAGTTATGAAATTCTACAATAATTTCCCAAGTAAATTTTAGCCAAAAACTACTTCTAAAATAAAACTGTTATATAAGGTATAAATTTAATAGTTATCCTTTAAATAAAAATACTAATTTAACCTTTAAAAATAATTACTACTATAGTTAACTCCATTAATACTTACTTCAACAATTTTAAAACTATTAAATAATAAAATTCTTTTAAAAACACCTTTAAAACTTCTAATTTATACTTAAAAAATCTTCCTTTGAAAATACGAAAGATCAACGTCGCTTGAGGTAGCTAACCTCAATGGCTAGACATTGGCTCCTGTTTTAGTCATTTTAATTATGATACGAATGTCAAAGCTATCGATCATCGTTCTCTTACTTCATTCCAGTAACGTTGCGAATTCATCCACTACATTCTGGGTAACATCCACCGCGTGCATGCTTATCAAAGTGGTTCCGGAATTGACAGAGAGTATGCCAATGTCTGGCCCCGTTCACTTTGACAACCAACGTATTAATTTATACACCATTTGGCCAATTTAGGGTTTAAAAATGATTCATAATTTTTTTTTTATTAATTTCCCCAAATTTCTCAAATTCAATTCCTGTTTCAAAATCCCATTATAAAATATTCCGATTTCAAACTCAATTCCCCTTTTTACACATAACTTGATTTTACTCGACAAATTTTTTTAGTTTAAATCCCAAGTTCAATTACAATTAAACCAACCAAATTTCCAAATAAGTTCAAAATCTTTAATAACAATTGAAAACTCCATTATAATTTTTATCAGACAATTTCTAATAAATTTCAAATTTATAAGACCATTTCAATTTCATATAAATTTGATTTACTCCAAATACAACATATGAAACAAATTTCTGATTTAACTTAAACATTTAACTTAAATACATCCAAATCAAAATTTCAATTTAAATTAATTCAAATTTTTATATAGCTTAAATCAAAAATCCAATTTATTTAAATAAAGCATTTTCCTAAATTCCCTTTTTCCTAACAAAATTACTTATCTTTCCCAAATGTCGTTTTTATGATAAATCCCAAATTTAAACAAAATTTAAAGAATTTCAAATCATTTATATAGAAATTTCCATACAGTCACCATTTAAAATACTTTTCTTTTCTTTTTAGACCAACGATGTTAAATTTAATTTTCTACCTAGGCCAAGTGGATAAATAAATTTAAATAATGGGTATATATCATTTCAACCCTTTCAACAATATACTTTCAATGTACACACATATCTACATATCAAATGGGAAAATTCAACCAAATTATAATACACTGATTATCCATAACGTGATGAAACGTAACTGGTCAATATCAAATTTCTATACTAGTGTACATACATGGATCGTGTATATCGTGTCAATATGTGCACTTAACAAATATGATGATCAATCCATTCAACAATTTATATAAAATCGAGATCTAAATCAACAACAAATGAATATATATAGGCGCCTTTTTTTTATTAATTTGCATTAGATATTAGTTAGTGTGAATGTAAACACTCACCTCAACTACGCTAGTCCGATACGATCACCATTGCCTACGTCACGTGGTATACGCAAATTTAGACAACGACCCCTTCACTTGTACTCGTCTGACTCCTATCCAGATGGCAACAGCAGCCTTATTTTTTTTATATGATTGTACTACTAGCTATAAATATAGGTCAAAATAATTGTATATACCTCACTGCCTAACACTAGAACAAGGAGATAGGGAAAAAGATCAGCTAATCGAACACAAAGATGTGCAGTGCCACCAACGTGAACGCGAATGGCTAGCAGGTTGGGCAGTATGAATCTTTTTTTTTTTCTACACACATGGCATTTCAGATCCGAAAGGTGGAGGGGAAATCCGGTCAAGTGGGTCTGCTCTGATGTGCAACGGCGCGGACTAGCGGGGGTCGTCTCGGCAGCGACAACAGCTAAGGTTTGCGAGTGTTTCCTTGGCCACTGTTGTCAACCTGGAGAAGCGAGGCTTTGGAGAGTCGTACGGTGGTGATAGGGCAGAGGTGCGGCGGCAGTTGCCACGAGAGGAGGGAGGTTCGACGTAGGCGATGGTTTCGGTTGGAGGAGGAAGAAGCGAACGGTTGCTTCGTATTTTTTATGGATCCAATCTTTGTTTCGTTTCATCAGGTAGCACATATAAGAGAAGGAAGAATATGTTCAAGGCCACGCATCATTGTGCATGTAGGCCGAGTGAAACTATCCCCTATTTAACTGTTCAAACCTTCACCATTTCAAAACAATAACCGGTTCATCATATTATTTTATACCGGTGATATTAATTTACACGTTTACTTACTTTTTTTTATAACGTATTAGACTACACTATCCAACGTAACGACTGCATATAAATATACATCCATGTTAACAAATAAAATTGCTTAATTAACATTGTGGTGAGGATTTAATAATTAGGCAATTGCCGGTTGTCGCACCCAAAATCAATCGTATAAATAAAATTAAACAGAACTAACGACAACGAAATACGGCGAAACGAACGTCGACATTTCTATTATAAATTTTTCTTCGATATTACTATATAAAATATTTAAATTTCTGAAACCAAAATTTAACTGTTTATTAACAACTGATTTTTAGGTTGAATTTAAAATCGTTCGAAATTTTCGTTAAAAATTTAATTAACAATTTTTTTTAACTATTCAAACGCAATGCAAATCAATTTTTTTATATATTCACACTACAGATGTAACGACCCGGTATTTTGGACTATTCGCATCCGCACATGTCGGACTTGAATAATTCAAAATATCGAATTGTTAATTTAAATTGCAATTCGATATTTTGAATTATTCAAGTCCGACATGTGCGGATGCGAATAGTCCAAAATACCGGGTCGTTACAACAGAGTTACTCAAATCAAATCAATCTTTAATCAAATCGATTTATTATCCCAAAATAACGATAAATTTCAGAATCGTTACATTCGCCCCCACTCAAAAATTTTCATCCTCGAAAAGGTAGAACGGAATGGTATAGCAAAATCAAAAAATAGATTTAGATTAGAAAGCATACCCAAATCAAATAATTCAGGATTGGAAACATGAATATTATCCTCAGTTTCCCAAGTGTAATCTCGCTCATCATCACTCCACTGAACTTTGACGAGATTGACTGATTTATTCCTCAGTTTCTTCATACTCCTATCCTACGAATGGGTTTCCTTTCAATAGTAAGTTCAGGCTGAATCTCCAATTCCTCAAGCTGCGTGGAATGAACTATCGTCGACGGGTCATGAATATACTTATGAAGGTTGGAGACGTGGAATTCATCATGAACACCCGACAGTTTTTCAGGCAATTCAACTCTATAAGATAGGGTACCAATCCTTTCGGATATACGAAAAGGATCAATGAACCTTGGGACCAACTACCCTTTCTTCCCAAACCGAATGACGTTTCTCAATGGCGAAATTTTAAGATATACAAGATCTCCAACTACGAATTCCAACTCTTTTCGCCTTCTATCAGCATATTTCTTTTGCCGATCCTATGCAGTTTTCATCTTCCGCTTAATTCCCTCAACCTTCTCAGAAGCTTCCAAAATAATTTCAGGCCCAAGAACAAACCTGTCACCAGTTTCAATCCTACAGGATGGAGATTTACATGGACGTCGGTAAAGAGCTTCAAACAGTGCCATGTCGATACTAGCCTGGGTAAAAGATTCGAATTACGAAGAGTTTATTTTACATATATATTTTTAGTTCAAATTTTATTTAACAAAGTTTTACCTGATAGCTATTATTATATGTGAATTCGATAAGATGAAGATGGTCTTCCCAAGAGCCACTGAAATCCAACATACAATCCCGAAGAAGGTCTTCTAAAATTTGATTGGTCCGTTCGGTTTGGCCATCCGTCTGTGGGTGATAGGCCGTACTCAGATTCAACTGTGTACCCAACGAATCCTGAAGTGCTCTCCAAAAGTTACTTGTGAAAATAGGATCACGGTCACAAACGATACTAGAAGAAATTCCATGGAGTCGGACAATTTCCTTCAGATAGATCTCGGCCAAACTCGAAGCAGTTCGAGTTGACTTCATAGGAATAAAATGGGCAGTCTTCGTCAATCGGTCAACAATCACCCAAATGCCCTCATTACCCCTTCTCATTTTTGGTAAACCATCCACAAATCCATAGAAATCCAATCCCACTTCATTCCGGAACCTCCAGTGGTTGTAACAAACATGCTAATTTCTGGTGGTCAGCCTTAATTTGCCGACAAGTACTGCATCTACTCACATACGCCGAAATGTCCCTCTTCATTCCTTCCCACCAATAAAGTCTCTTCATATTTTGAAACATCTTTGTCACTCCGGGATGAATACAAAATTTAGATTTGTGATTCTCCTTAAGTACTTCTTACCTTAGTCCATCTATATTAGGAACACAAACCCTACCATTTATCTTAAGAATACCCTTCTCATTAACTACTGCATTATACCATCTCCTCGAGTCATTCTCTCTCCTCATAACTTCCTCTCGAATAGCTCTTAAACTTGGGTCTTCATTCTGCTTAGAAACTATACGATCCATAAGAGAGGATGAAGCAACAAACTGACAAAGCATAGCCCTTTTTCTACTCAAGGCATCAACCACTACATTTGCTTTACCCGGGGTATAATTGATGTCAAGATCATACGCAGCCAAAAATTCTAGCCATCTCACTTGCCTTAGATTTAAATCCTTCTGAGAGAAAATATATTTCAAGGATTTGTGATTAGTAAAGAGTTCGAACTTGGTACCCAATAGATGATGCCTCCACAATTTCAAAGAAAAAACTACAGCCAACAACTCCAAATCATGAGTTGCATACTTAACTTCATGCGGTCGCAACTGTCTACTAGCGTAAGAAATAACTTTGCCATACTGCATTAAAACAGCTCCAAGCCTACTTCTACAAGCGTCGGTATAAACCGTAAGACCTTCATTCCCATTCGAAACAGTAAGAACAGGGGCGGAGGTGAACTTCTGTTTCAATTCATCAAATGCTTTCTGACACTTTTCATCCCAATTGAACTTGACGTTCTTTCGGGTTAAAGCTGCAAGAGGAGAAGCAATGCGGGAGAAATGCTCAATGAACCTCCTATAATAACCAGCAAGGCCTAAGAAACTCCTAACATCCGTGGGTGTCTTAGGAATTTCCCAATCCTGAAATTAGATATAAGGCACGAATCAAAATAGAAAAATCTCCGATAATCAAATCGAAAGTAAGGATCCGGAACTTACATTTACTACGGCGATCTTAGCGGGATCCACCGAGACTCCATTTTTTGAAACCACATGACCAAGAAATCTGACTTCCTCCTGCCAAAAATGGCATTTGGAAAATTTCGCCTTCAACTGATGGCTTCTCAAAGTTTCAAGCACGAAGTTCAAATGTTGCTCATGCTCTTCTTCGGTTTTAGGGAAAACTAGAATATCATCGATAAAAACAAGCCCGAATTCATTAAGAACATCTCTGAATACTCTATTCATGAGATCTACAAAGTAAGCCAGGGCGTTCGTTAACCCGAAAGGCATAACGAGCCATTCATAGAATCCATCTTCGGTACGGAAAGCAGTCTTATGAATGCTATCCTTAGAAATCCTCAACTGGTGGAAACCTGAAGAGAGATCAAGCTGAGAAAACACCTATGCTCGATAAAGTTGGTCGAACATATCGTTAATACGAGGCATAGGATATCGGTTCTTATGTGTGAGCTTATTCAACTCTCTGTAGTCCATACACATTCTCAAGGAACCGTCAGACTTAGTGACAAAAACTACGATTGCACCCCATTCAGAAAAACTTCTCCTTATCAAGCCTCTTGCCAATAGATCATCGACTTGAGTTTTCAAATCAATTTTTTCCTTAGGCGACATCCTTCGAGGGGGAAGTACGACAGGTTTACCTCCGGAATAAGATCAATTCGAAATTCGATTTCTCGATGAGGTGGTAAATGAGAAACCTCACCAAAGACATCAGGAAAGAGTCGAATAACTGGAATAGTGTCTAGATCACTAGAATGCGAATCTAGTGAGAGAAAAAAACTCTTGACGAGATCATAAGGAATTTTGCATTGGATAACCAGTTGAGATCCTTTGTCATCAACCAAGATGGTTCGATCACTACTAATAATAACAGCTTCGAACTTGGATATCCATTCCTAACAATAAATCAAACCCACTAAAGCCTAAAACATAAAAGTCTCCAGTGAAACGATGTTCGTCTTTAAAAAGAAAAACATCCTTACAAATCATTTCTAAATTTGCGGGGCCACCAATGGGATTAGAGACACACAAAGATTTAAAAGCGGGTTCGGGTTGCAAATCATGTTCAAATTTCTCACATAAATTAACAGATATAAAACTATGAGAGGCTCCAGTATCGAATAAAACAAGGACATGTGTAACATGAAAAGAAAGTGTACCTATAAGTATGGGATCAGTCTCCTCAACTGGAGGGGTGGAAGCAGTGACAACAAATATACCGGATGGTTTGCCCTTTTTCTGAGTTGGACAATCTTTCTTGAAATGGCCCAGTTGCAAGCAGATGTGACATAAGTCGCGCCTTGTCATCTGAACAGGAGGAACGGCTGCTAAGGATGCTGGTGGACAATCTCTGGCATAATGTCCCTTTTTATCGTATTTGAAGCAAGTGATGTGGACAATCAAGAGCGGCTTCCTAAAACTGCCAAGCTGCTAATTGACGCCTCTGAGCGTCAGTGATGTCAAGTCCAACAAAAATCCTTTCAGCATTCTTAAGCCATTGATGTGCTCCAACAATGCCCTCAGCTCCGGTGAGCTTCTTCCCTCCAAGCTGAGTATACTCTTTACAAAGAGTAGTAAACCTCACTTTTGGAAAAACAACGGGTGCAAAAACCTCATTGGGAGTACTTCCCCTACCTCTACCTCTAGAGCAACGATTACTCATCCTGTAAAGAAGGGATGGCAAGGAAATTTTTTATTAGAAGCCGAGTCAAGAAAAATGAACCTAGTCAAAAGGATTTACTAAGAAAGGACACCCTATATTTTAACTTACTTAAGTTTTTAAACCATTTGTTTCTTAAAGTTTTTTTTAACACGCTCTCTCAGGAAAGATTCTACTCATTCTAGGGTAATTAATTACCCTATCTATAATGAGTTTACCCCACAGGCTTAGGTGTTCACTCAACCATAAGCTCTAATACCAACTGTAACGACCCACCATTTAAGCAGAAATATTTTCTTAAAAGATTGATAGTTATTTAGGGTAAAATAGAATCTATCATAGAACATAGACAAAGAATAAGAAAAACAACTCAGAGTCTCATAGTGGAAATAAATAAGTACATAAATAAGTCATGAACTCAAAAGTTACATTATTCTCTGTCTAATTACTAAATGGAAAATAACCGGAATAAAATGAGTCGAACTGACATAACGAACTAACTGATAAAATAACCGAAATAGAATAGAATCACCAGAAATGCCTTCGTCTTCACACAAGCTCCTCAACTGCAAATACTCAGGCTGACCCGAGCAAAATGTAAACACAATACTCGAGTCAGAACTAATATTCTCATGTAAGTCAATAAATAACTACAAAATAACTTAGGAGATGTTACGGGTTTTTCCACCTCCTAAGGATCCGTCAAACTATCTATATATATAATAATGTACGCTATAATATATAATGTCTATCAGTAAAATAAATATCAAAATAGCGTTAAGGCTTTACATTGATCCACCTTAACACATTACAGTTTTAAACCAAAATCGTAATGGGTTCGTATAGGGGTAAATATGACAAGGCACGTAAGGCAATGCCCAAGATAGGATTCTACTAGTTTACCCTTTCTGGCTGGTCGTAACCCATCCGTGGCCGACCGCAACAATCAATCCAAAAAGAAGGGTGCACCCATCGAGTTCAAATCACGGTAGTAAAATACAAAAGATCAACGTCGCTAGAGGTAACTAACCTCAATGGCCAGACATAGGCTCCTGTTTTAGTCATTTTAATTATGACACGAATGTCAAAGCTATCCATCATCGTTCTCTTACTTCATTCCAGTAACGTCGCCAATTCATCCACTACATTCTGGGTAACATCCACCGCGTGCATGGTTATCAAAGTGGTTCTGGGATTGACAGAGAGTATGCCAATGTCCGGCCCCGGTCTCTTTGACAACCAACGTATTAATTTATACACCATTTGGCCAATTTAGGGTTTAAAAATGACTCATAAAACAAAATTTATTAATTTCCCCAAATTTCTCAAATTCAGTTCCTGTTTCAAAATCCCATTATAAAATATTCCGATTTCAAACTCAATTCCCCTTTTTACACATAACTTGATTTTACTCGGCAATTTTTTTTTAGTTTAAATCCCAAGTTCAATCACAATTAAACTAACCAAATTTCCAAATAAGTTCAAAATCTTTAATAACAATTGAAAACTCCATTATAATTTTTATAAGACAATTTCTAATAAATTTCCAAATTTATAAGACCATTTAAATTTCATATAAATTTGATTTACTCCAAATACAACGTACGAAACAAATTTCTGATTTAACTTAAACATTTAACTTAAATACATTCAAATCAAAATTTCAATTTAAATTAAATCAAATTTTTATAAAGCTTAAATCAAAAATCTAATTTATTTAAATAAAGCATTTTCCTAAATTCCCTTTTTCCTAACAAAATTACTTATAATTCCCAAATGTTGTTTTACGACAAATCCCAAATTTAAACAAAATTTAAAGAATTTCAAATTATTTATACATAAATTTCCATACAGTCTCCATTTAAAATACTTTTCTTTTCTTTTTAGACCAACGGTGTTAAATTTATTTTTCTATCTAGGCCAAGTGGATAAATAAATTTAAATAATGGGTATATATCATTTCAACCCTTTCAATAATAAACTTTCAATGTACAGACATATCTACATATCAAATGGAAAAATTCAACCAAATTATAATACACTGATTGTCCATAACGTGATGAAACGTAGCTGGTCAATATCAAATTTCTATACTAGTGTACATACGTGGGTCGTGTATATCGTGTCAATATGTGCACTTAACAAATATGATGATCAATCCATTTAACGATTTATATAAAATTGAGATCTAAATCAATAACGAATGAATATATATAGGCCTTTTTTTTTATTATTAACTTGCATTAGATATTATTTAGTGTACTCACTCACCTCAACTACTTTAGTCCGATACGATCACCAATGCCTACGTCACGTGGTATACACAAATTTTGACAGCGACCCCTTCACTTGTACTCGTCTGACTCCTATCCAGATGGCTACAACAGCCTTAATTTTTTTTATACGATTGTAATGCTAGCTATAAATATAGGTCAAAATAATTGTATATACCTCACGGCCTAACACTAGAACAAGGAGATAGGCAAACAGATCAGCTAATCGAACACAAAGATGTGCAGTGCCACCAAGGTGAACGCGAATGGCTAGCAGGTTGGGCAGTACGAATCTTCTTCTTTTTTCTACACAAAAGGCAGTTCAGATCCAAAAGGTGGAGGGGAAATCCGGTCAAGTGGGTCTGCTCTGATGTGCGACGGCGCGGACTAGCATGGGTCGTCTCGGCAGCGACAACAACTGAGGTTTGCGAGTGTTTCCTCGGCCACTATTGTCAACCTGGAGGAGCGAGGCTTTGGAGAGTCGTATGGTGGTGATAGGGCAGAGGTGCGGCGGTAGTTGCTACGAGAGGAGGGAGGTTCGACGTAGGCGATGGTTTCGGTTGGAGGAGGAAGAAGCGAACGGTTGCTTTGTTTTTTTATGGATCCAATCTTTGTTTCGTTTCATCAAGTAGCACATATAGTAAAAGGAAGAATATGTTCAAGGCCACGCATCATTGTGCATTTAGGCTGAGTGAAACTATCCCCTATTTAACTGTTCAAACCTTCACCATTTCAAAACAATAACCGGTTCATCATATTATTTTATACCGGTGATATTAAGTTACGCGTTTACTTACTTTTTTTATAACGCATTAGACTACACTATCCAACGTAACGAACTGCATATAAATATACATCCATGTTAACAAATAAAATTGCTTAATTAACATTCTGGTGAGGATTTAATAATTAGGAAATTGCCAGTTGTCGCACCCAAAATCGATCATATAAATAAATTTAGACAGAACTAACGACAACGAAATACGGCGAAACGAACGTCGACGTTTCTATTATAAATTTTTCTATGATATTACTATATAAAATATTTAAATTTTTGAAACCAAAATTTAACTGTTTATTAACAACTGATTTTTACGTTGAATTTAAAATCGTTCGAAATTTTTGTTAAAAATTTAATCAACAATTTTTTTTAACTATTCAAATGCAACGCAAATCAATTTTTTTATATATTCACACTACAGAGTTACTCAACTCAAATCAATCTTTAATTAAATCGATTTATTATCCCAAAATAATGGTAAATTTCATAATCGTTACATTAGCATATACAGTAAATAAATCAATCACAGAATCACAAATACAGAGTAATATAATAATAATGCAGCGGAATAGATAAATAGTAGTTCATGAAGCTATTATATAAACAACAGAGTTTGAAATAAATACAACAGAATATCTCAAATACAGACTAATGAAATCTCTGAACAAATCAACTAGAAAAGCTGAAAGGTGAATCGATAGTTGGATCTCCAAGCGAAGCTCCAAACTCCAAAGATGAGTCTCAAATGCTGTATCACTCACTCTGACCCGAGCGTAAATCAAAACACAAACACACGAGTCAGGATTAACATTCTTATATCAATAAATCTAACTTAAGTGAAATATCAACTGAAATATAAGTAACTCAAAGATGTTTGGGATAACCATCCTCTAAGTATCTGTGGAACTATCTACTATATAGAAATATACGCTATTAACAACCAAACGTCAATATAACACTGTGGTCATTTCAAAATAATTTATACTTCAAAACCAAAATGTCATTTCCATTTCAAATATATCTATTTCCAAATTATAGCACTTTCAAAGTTACAACACTTTCAAAACCAAAAACACTTTGAAATCAAAATTCTTTCGAAAACCGTAACTTTGAAATCATAACTTCCACCACTCAAACAGTTTAATAATAGTATATAAAATAAAATAGTTTATATTAGAATAATATTACATTAAAATAGTTTATATTAAAATAGTTTTATATTAAAATAGTATATATATGTTAAATAATTTATAAAGTACAATATTTATAATTTGCTCAGAGTTCACAAATCGATTCAGATCAACCTGAAATCCAAATTAAAATTTAATTCAATTTCATTTTATCAATTTCAATTCAGTTTATCAATAAACCATTTATAATTATATCGATTTCAATTATAGATTTGAACCAAAATATAAATCATTCAATTTCAAAATGTTTCAAAGCTTAAATATTCAAACATCTCAAAACTAAATTTGGAAATTTCATATATATCAAATTTAACTTCATTATTATTTAGTTTTAAAATATTCACTTAATAAATCCAATATCATTTAAATAAACTTTAAATTACATTTGAAATAAACTAGATATTCCTTCAATTTATTTAAACTTGAAATATTAAATTTATCACTTTAAATCAAATCAAGTTATAGAATCGTACCTTTTATGTCAAATTCAATAATTTCAAATCGATTTAA
The DNA here is from genome assembly GCA_030765085.1 of Allium cepa. NCBI lineage: Eukaryota > Viridiplantae > Streptophyta > Magnoliopsida > Asparagales > Amaryllidaceae > Allium > Allium cepa. The sequence continues at coordinate 882,769,873 of CM060928.1, forward strand.
CTAAATAAAATTCCTAATTAAATACAATTTCAAATAAATTCAAATTTATCTTTCCATCCAACCTTAACTTATAAAATCGTTATAAAAATCTATTTTGAAACAAAATTTTAAATAAATACTTTAAACATATTATATTAATTAAATTAACTTTATTAAGTTAAAGCTTATTATTAAATATATTTTATATTAAAACTTATTTATATATAAAATAATTTCAATATTAAATAAATCCATATATATTTCTTTTCAAAACCGTAGAAATTATTTCAAAATATTTATATATAGACCAACGGTGTCTGTATATAATTTTGTATCCTATGGTCAAGTGATACGGATATTTATCATTTCAATTCGCAAATTTAGTATATATGGGTGTATATCATTTCAACCCGTAAACCCAAATTCAATTCAATGAAAATCGCTTGGGTTTATCATTTCAACCTAGAACGATTTCCTTCTATTCTACAAGATCGTTCGAGTATGTATCATTTCAACCCATAGGGAATTCTATACTAACAGGAAACTTGCAGAGTGATAAGAGATATGATAATAATATAACATCCATATATCATCAATATAAATAAAATAAAATATAAACAATAGGATATGGTATCATATCCCACAGGTGAATAATTACAGATAACAGCATCTCATATATAACAAATAAATAAATAATAGTTCAAGTTAGCAGCATATTTCAATTGTCGCTTCAATCGAAATCAAATTTAATGAACATAAGCACGTTAATCGTAAGTGATTGCTCACCTTTCGAGGTTGGAGAGAAATGATAATGAAATGTGTTACGAATCCAGGCACAAATCTCAAGGCAAAGCTAGATTGGCATGAATCGACGAATAAAACTGATGAATATAAATGGACGAAGTCAAATCAGAACTGGATCGATGAAGATAATTGACATATGTGGACTTATATATACATATATATATAACTATATATACATCAAATCATATTTTAAATTTAAGCATATATTAAATTAAATATATATGTATTTCAAAATCATTGTTTTAAACTAAAACTCAAATATTAAAGTAAAGCAATATATATAATAATAGATTTTGAACCCATACATTTAAGACTTAAAAGTTTTATATAATAAATATGTGTGTATATATATATATATATAAATTTATCATAAAACTATCAATCTTCTCATACAAACTATATATATGTATTATTGTGACTTTTACATTATACAGCTTATATACATCTTCAAAACAATCCCCATACCATAAAAGTCAAAATTTTATGCAACCAGAAATATACTATATACTTAAGATTTTACAAGCAAATGCATATACACAGGCAAACACAATATATATAATTGAAAACAAACCTATCCATACTTACACATAAGCTAACAGATAATATATATATATATATATATATATATATAGTATATTTGTGCAGACCAAAAATGCACCACATATATAAAATCATCTACTTATAAACCAATATATATAATAATATAAAACTAAACTCATATATAACTTACTCTCTATAATATTATAAACTAATGTGTCCAAACTAAACAGTATATATATAACTCGATAAAATAGAAAATTTATATAAACTGCGATAGGTATATAGTAGACTTTTATAAGATAAAAGAGCTTGTATATATATACAACATTATTACTTTATAAGTGTACGCCAACATATAAAACACATCCTTATGAAATACATATATACATACATATATATATATATATACACACAATTCAACTGATAATTTGTAAACTTGTACAGACCTATATACTAGATGTGAAATCAAATATATATATATAGATCTGTAAACATTTGTATGCAAATTTCATTTATAAACCAGTATATATATATAACAGACTTTTAAATCAAAAGATAGGCAAAACAAAATATACTGTTGTCAAAATATGTACTGCGACTATACATCTAACTTTTTATAACTTTATAAACTATAACAGTACTACTTACTACATATATAACATTGAAACAAATCTACAACAAAACATATAAACTGTATAACGTAAAGTTTTATAGCAAACACATGCTGGAAAAAATATATTGTGGTATATATATCAAACAAAACACCTACACAACTTCAAAATATATACATATACACACCAAGCTAATACTTATCTACTAATCAACAAACAGAAATATACGCATGTATACCTGCTAATAAGAAAAGGAGGTAGCGAGCTCGGCTAGCCAATGAGTAGCTTATGTGGGTAGGGAGGAGTTCGCATGCATGGTGGTGATTGGCTTCGGAAGTGGAGGAATAAGGTGAAGGGGTTAAGGTGGGTGTTGCAGAGGGGAAGAGATGGAGTACGACACTCGACTTTGTAAGGGAGGTGGAGAATTTGTTGAGATCGAGCTAGAAAGGTTGATCTCTGGTGAAGAGGTGATAACGGGTTTTCGAGTGACAAAGGGGTATTGGGTTGGAAGAGGAAGGGATCTAGCTATGGAGATTGCTACAGGCGATAAGAAAAGAACTTGAAGGGGAAGAAGAAGAATAAGCTACAGAAATGTAAAGTTGCAAGTAATTTATAATAGAAAAAAAGTTGGACAGATAGACTTGGTTAAAATGAAAAACGTACCGAAATAAATATAAAGTAGTGGGTATGGTGAAGTGAAGCACGATAATTCTGGAAATAATAAAAGTAATGAATTTTGAAATTCGACCATTGGGTAATACGAAAGGCACAGGAAACCACAGGCTCCAAATGGATACCGATACGGTAACCGCTCTACGGATTTCGCCGCGTGTCGTACTTCAAAACACACAAAAATATATACCACGGAGATTAGCATGACGAGACGAATAGAACGGTACACTGATATCAGTGATACGATCGAATTATAAAAATTTGAAATTCCGCTATCGCAAATGCTGCAAAATTTCAGAAGATAAGATAAACGGAGCTAGAGAAGTCCAAATTTGACAAAACGAAATATGACGTCTCACTCAGAAGATGATTTACAATTTTATTGTATAAAAATAATTAGATTTGGGAAACATGTTATTATCAACTGATTTAAATTTAAATAAAACTACATAATAAAATAAACTTCAATGTTATTAGATGAAAATTTACCAGTTGCTATGTTAAAATAGACATATATCGATATTAAATTTTTATTTAAATATTAATATTTAAAATTTCAAAAAATTCAGTTAATTACGATATTAAAACCAATTAAAATTTACGGGTTGCTACAATTTTTGTTTTGCAATCCGACCCAAACCGGCTTTTCTCTCCCCGATTTTAGACCTTGTATAAACATTATATGATTTACTAACATTTGAAGTAATCTAAAAATCAATTTCCAATTAATAATTTAGTTTAACTAATAATTTAATTTTTAAACTAATTTTCCTAAACGAAATAATTTTTAGTAACTAAAATAATTAAATAAGTTAATTTAACAAATTTATCACCATAATACATTATTCTAAAATTAAATAGTAGGTTTAATATGTGTATAAGTATATTTATTTTATTTTCTTTGAAACTGTGTATACTAAAATAACCTGTATAGATTTAAAAAAACAAATTTTTATATAAATTCCTACATTTTTCAAAATCTTGCATATATACATATATTTACTGTTTATCTATACACATTCAAATTAAATAGTTTATAGTTGAAATAATTTTTCTAAATCCTATATGTTCATATATTTTTATTAACCTAAAAAAACAAAACCTTTACCTCACTGCCTCCTTGCTCGAACAAAGCTCGACCTCTGCCCTGACACCTTCTCGGTTGTAGCCACCGGTGCCTTGCCTCGAGAACCCCTCCCTTCCATAGAACTTTTGACTTCGAGCCCTAGCTGCTTCCATCAATCGAACGCCACCACAACCTACATCTCGCTCAAAGCCGTCACCACCCCGTCAGCCTTGCGCGCTTGCGGCCCGCCCCTTCCATGTCGAAACTGCTGCGCCTAGCTTGAGACCTCCCCTACAACAATGATGCCTCACTGACGCACCTAACAGATTTTCGACCTTCCTCCCTTCGTGCGAGCGCGCCCTTGCTCTTCGCCACTAGATTCGAGCGAGGAAGGCGTCTTCGTGACATGAATCGAATTCGATTTCGGTTCCTATAAGCTATAAATTTTTTATAATGAGAGAATTCGATTAGAATCAAAAGAGGAATGACCCACAATATTTTTTTCTTCTCTGAAACGCGAATCGAAATCGAACTCAGGGAGAGAAGGTCTCCATTCCCTTATCTTTTTCTTCCATTCGTTTCCAACCACTTGCATTTTAAAAAAAGGAGAGCGGTGGACACGAAGTGATGGATTCGTGAAGAAATTGGATATAGTGATTTGGAAAAAGCAAAAGCTGTTGTGAAGGAAAAAAATTTGACGTGCAAGGGTTTTGACAGGTCAGTATAATATGTATATATATTCTAAATTCAAATTATCTCGATAAATGCAACCTAAAATCTTGACCTCCTATCGAGGCATACCTGTTGAATATGCGCTTTGCGCTATATGATTTTTGTTTGATGATAATAAACATATATACATTCATTTAAATGTATTTGTTAATTTACTATTTTTCATAGAATAAATAAATATTTGTTGAATAAAATAAATTACACAGAATTTGAATTTGAATTCAAACAAAACAAGTTAAACAGATTTTGAATTCAAACAGAAATTTTATTCAAACAAATATTTATTACAATTTTGAATAGAATGTATTTGGTAATGTACTATTTTGTTTTTCATAGATTAAATAAATATTTGTTGAATAAAATTAAATTACACTGAATTCGAATTTGAATTCAAACAGAACAAGTTAAACAGATTTTGAATTCAAACAGAAATTTTATTCAAACAAATATTTATTACAATTTTGAATAGTACAATTTCAATCTCTCACTATAACTTTACAACTTTGATTACAATCACATCACATTTCACATTTACAGTTAACCTCACTACATATCACTCACACTCGTATTTATATCTTCAACTGCATTCCAGTTTGAATCCAGCATCTGAGCAATCTGCAAAAATATTCACTAACGCAGTAAAATTGAAAAAGAAATATTTTTGCAATATAAAATGAAATACGATTTTTGAAAATATGATTTGCCTCAGTTATTTGGGTTGTTCGTCATCATTTTTGACTGTGCAATACCTGTGCATATCAGTATTTTTTATCAGGGACAAGTAATTATAAGTGGCTGCAGTACACACGTGTACATTCGTATACGTGTGCACTGCCTCGCCAACTCGTGTGCAAAAATCAAACAAAAGCACAGAAATCAAAAACAAGGTCAAACCCAAGATAGGTTCAACTCAAGGCAAATGAATAGACAAAGCAATTGACTACAAACATTTCAAGACTAAAGCCACTAACAAATGCAACAGCAACATGCTTAAAGACTCCAGCACGACCAAGTATGGAGTGTACAAATGCAAATGTCCAAACAACAACATGATGTGAATCAAGTTCAAGGCAGTAGTGTTTATGAACACAATCAAACTACAACAGGCCAGAGTGATACAAGGTCAGGGAAGCAACCAGGATGGAGCAGAGACAATGCAACAGATCAAATGGCACAGTGCACCACTAATTTGAAGAACATATGAATAAAGAACACAAGTACAAGCAAATAAGTGCAATTCGATCTAACATGAAGTACACATAAGTGACACAGTGAACCAAACAGTCGAAGACATGAATGCAACAAAGTTCACAAGTGCAGACACAAGGGCAGTAATACAAGATCAAGTGACAACATAGAGCAGTGATAATGAAACAACAGTGCAACAGATGGCAGTGGACAGTACAAGCCTGCAGAATGCAAATGGACTCGACCAAGTATACAAATGCAACAGTGAAGCTACTGAAGGCAACATGAAGCAACAGTCAGACCAAAAGGCTACATGAAGAACCAGAATACAAGTACAGGAGGTAGTTCAATATAAACATGTTCAGGTCAAAGACAACAAGTACAACACTGTACAAACCCAAGCAACAACTACAAAGACCAGAATACAATGCAACAACACAGTCAACAAGGCAACAATGCAGATGAACAACAAAAGGGATGAACACATGAGAATGGACAAGGCACAAATCAAGTCCAGCTACAAGTGCAGACCACAAAGACTCAATATTCAATGCAGCAACACTTCAATGAGCTACATACAGTGATACATGCACTAGTGAACAAGTATGGCAACAGGCCAGTGCAGAGCAACTACATAACAACAAGTCAAGGCCGCCATCACGAACAAAGAAAATAAAAGAGAACCAGGTTAATGCAAACAAATGAATGCAACAGAGACCAATGGTCAATATGCACAAATATGCATATGAAACTAACATGGCCGAGCATTGTACAAGACTGCAACAAGAAGTATGCAGTTCAAAACGTCTACGACAGCAAATGCAAATGAATATCAAGCAGTGATATAAAAATCACAATGAATTAAAACAGTGCCAGAAAATCAATGCCGTGTAAAGTCAAAGGCAACAGTGGATAAACAAAATTCATCAGTGCAGATTCGAAACAGTTGTGGCCAAGCAAATCGACCATGCTACAGGTGTGTCAAGCCAGAAGCAACACAGAGAACATAGTCAATCAACACAAATTCAAAGGCCGAAGCCAATTGTGAACCAGTCAAAATCAAAACCGTGATAAGCAAGGCAATTCAAAGCCGTGTGAATCAAGCTACTAGAAATACGAAATTGACAAAGTCAGATCAATCCTCAGCATCAAAGTGTAATCGAACGGCAAAGCAAGAATTTTTGAAGTAATCAGTCGAACGCAAAATTAGGAAATCAAATCCTATAAATGCCCTAATCATCATCGGCAATAAATCGATCGAGTTCAAGTATCAACTTAGTAAAGCAAAAGGAGACAGTACATACCGAATTCACAAACAACGAACTCGATCGAGCAACTGCAAACGAGCAATAGTCAACCATCAGAGAAGCAGTGAGCTAGGGCAACATATCTCAGATCGATTGAAGAAACCGAAGCCCTAATTGGAACAAAAAGCCGAAGCCCTAACTGGAACAAAGGGAACGAAGCCCTAATCAGAACGAAGCCACCATTATTCTCACGAACGAGACAAAAGGATCGGGTGAAATAAGGAAGCGGGCCGGTCTTAATAAAAAAAAAGGGGGTTTTGTTTTTTTTTAATTTAAGGCTTCTTTATATTGTTAATTAGTTTTAGGGTTATTTTCTATTGTTTTTAAATTATTGTTTTTTATTTTACGAATCAAAGAATTAGTAAATCACCACCTAGGTTTAGGTAGTGTCAGATTGTCTATTTTGAATTAGTTCAGTGAGCAGGGTGTGCGAGTTTGCAAAGCTCTATAGGCGGGAGCAGTGTTTGCGAGTAAGCGAAACTCTATAGGCGAGAGCAGGGTGTGCGAGTCTAGTAGAGTGTTTGTGAGCGGGAGCAAAAGGGTCTGCGAGTCTAGTAGAGTGTTTGTAAGCGTGATACTGTTTAATTCTAATAGAAATCTGTGAATGCAGCAGTAGGCAGGGGTTGCCGAAGCTGGGTAAATTTTGTGTGTGATTTACTTTTCAGCATATTTATTTCTGCTATTATATCTATGTATTTAATTCGAGAAAATTTGCTATAACCCTATTCACCCCCCCCTCTAGGGTTAATCTAGATCCTACAAGTGGTATCAGAGCCCGGTATATTTTTTTATTTAACTCTAGAGTCATGAGTCTACAAAATAATGCTTTTTCTGAGGGGCAATCTATTGCTAGGCCACCCATGTTTAACTGGAACGATTATGCTTATTGGAAAGTTAGGATGGGTATCTATCTTAGTTCCGTTGATTATGATGTTTGGGATATTATTGAAACTGGCTATAAACCTCCCACTATAATCGTTGGTGGTACTGAGATTCCTAAACCTAAGGATAGGTGGGATGCAAACGATAAGAAATTGAAAACGACAAATGCTAAAGCCATGAATGCTTTGATATGTGCTCTTGATAAAAACGAATTTAATAGAATTTCTCATTGTACAACAGCACAGGAAATATGGCATACTTTGGAGGTGACACACGAAGGAACTTCTCAAGTCAAGGAGTCTCGGCTAGCCCTATTCAGCAATGAATACGAAAACTTTGTGATGGACAAAGGCGAGAGCATAAAGGATATGTTTGGACGCTTTTCAACCTTGGTATACAATGCTAGAGTGCTTGGGAAGGTATTCACTGAGGTAGAGCTTGTGAGGAAGGTGCTACGAGTTTTACCAATGAACTTTGAGGCAAAAGTCACAGCAATTCAAGAATCGAAAGATCTGAGTAAACTAAGCATGGAGGAGTTGATTGGCAACTTGATGACATATGAGCTTGAGTTAAAAGCAAAGGAAGAACACAACAACTCCGAACCAAAGAAGAAAATGATTGCCTTAAAGAGCAAAGAAGAAAGCGATGAAGAAGATCCAATTGAAGAGCTTGCAATGGCTGTCAATAATCTTAGAAGATGGTCTAGATTCAAGCCACGCAAGAAGAAAACAAAGGGCAATAGGTCAAAAGATTCCGAAAATTCCGATAATGAACTGACATGTTATAACTGCAACAAGCCTGGCCACATCAAACCAAAATGCCCACTTCTCAAAAACAACAAAGAAAAGAAAAAGGCGAAGAAGGTATTTGCAGCGACTTGGGATGATGAAGAAGGAGAGGAAGCTTCGGATAGCAGTTCAGAGGAGGCTAACTTGTGTTGCATGGCAAAATCAGAATCAGAAGCAACCTTCGACGAATCTAGTGAGGCAGGTGAGTTTTTTTATAAAGAACTTGTTTTTATGTGTTCTGATCTTACTAAGGTAGTGGATACTCTTGAATCTAAAATTGAAAAACTGAAATCTGATAGGAGGGAATTTGCTCGTGAAAATTTTAGGTTAAAAACTGAACTTGAAAATATTCAAAACCTAGAATGTAAAAAATGTAAGATTTTAGAATCAGAATTATCAAAACTGAGGAATAACTTTGAAAGTCTTGAAAATGAAAACTTGAATCTTAAGGAAACCATCGACACTAGGAGAAAGGATTTTATAAATCGATGCACCTCACTTGTAAATCGATGCACCTCACTTGTCACTGAAAACTCAACATTAAAAACCAGAGTCCAAAATCTGGAGAAATCCCTGAACAACTTTTCAAACGGAGAAAAATCTTTCAAAATGTTATTGGGAAATCAAATTTTTGCTAACAATAGAAAAGGACTAGGTTTTGGGAAATCACAAAATGATGATAATGCAAAAAGTAAAAGTGTTTTTGCTCGATCTGAAATAATTGGAAATCATGTTGAAAATCATAGTCATAGGAACACAAAATTTAATCAAGACAATTTAATGAGCACGTTTTGTAGAGAATTTGGACATAATCGAAATAATTGTTGTTATAGACCCAAACACGTGAAAACTATACCAATTTGGGTTCCAAAAGGCACAAATATAAAATCTTTGAAAGTCAAACAAATTTGGGTGTCAAAAGGAACATATATAAATAGTTTTGGGTCTCCAAAAACATATTTTTCACTTTCTGCCACTAACAACAATGGACCTATAAAAACAAATAGGTCACATAAATCTTTTATCGTATAGGTGTGGTGGCAGGCTAAGGAACAACAATAGTGTTCTCTAGATTTCGGCTGTTCCAGAAACACAACGGGCGACAAAGCAAAGTTCCTTAGCCTAGTATAAAGGTGACAGAATCACAATGGGCAATCACGAAAAATTATCGTAAAGGTAAAACAGGTAATTGTTTTTAAATGTGATTATCTGCACCATACTCTAAATTAAAATCAGCCAATATTGAGATAAACAAAAGATGATGTTTTTGATGCTATGATTTTTTTTCAAAAGATTGACTAACCATCTTTAAAAAGAATTACTTGGATTAATTATGATGGTTGACTGATTCGGACTTAATTGATATGATTTTTTTTGACTTGTTCTTATTTATGACATTAATTTGTGCTTAATTGATGACTAATCAGATTTTCAATTTTGAACTAATTTATATAAATTTGTTCGGTCAAATGCTGGTTACTCATGCTACACGTAGATATATTTGTTTTGATATTTTGGTCACTGCTTGTAAATTTGCACGATTTCAAATTCATGTGAAAAAGGATTTTAAAAATTGTTGAAACCTTAAGAAATTGTTTTTGAAATAATTATGATGTTGATTGATTGTTGATTACTCATGAACTTGTTTATCCTATGGTTTCTGAAATGAACATCATGATATTTGTTTGAGTGTGAACATGGATTCATTACAAATTTCATTTAAAATTGTTGAAAACAATTCTGAGATAGTTTGTTGAAATTTCACAATCTGGTCTTTGATATCCAACGAGTGAGTATTGAGTGAAATTTAAATTCAGATGCAGATTACGCTGGTAATACAGTTGATAGAAAAATTACTAGTGGAACGTGATTAATTTTTAACATTCATTTGCTGCATCATTTTTTTTTTCAAAGAAAATATCTGCATATTTTTCACTTGAAATAATTTTCAAATAGCAGAAAATTTTCTTATAAAACCCCCTCGAGAAAATCATGTTTGACCATATTTACAGATTAATCATTTTTGAAAAATTGATTTTAAATGACAAATTTTGACTAATCTGACTCCCTTTGATTATCGAAAAGATGAATAGTGATTGAAAAAGAGATGAGTGTTGATATTTATCATATATTATAACTCGAGAAAGTATAATTAGAAAATTTCTTTAGAATTTCATAACAAGAGTTATAAAAACTTTTTGTTGGGTAAAAATTCCATGACCATTTCTATTTCTATCATCTTTCAATCGACCATCACTCATCAAGATCATATTTAGTATGTAAATTTGTGGTAGTTTACAAAGGAAATCATTTGTTCTTCAATATCTTTAAATCTGTGAAGGAAATTATTTGTGCTTCAACTTATTATATTCAGCAATAAAAATAAATATCCAAAGTATTCACTCTCATTTAAAAGTCCTCACGGTTATGCATGGGTGAATTACTTGGATTTTTGATTATGTGCTTCCATGCTCATTTAAAAGTCCTCACGGTTATGCATGTATGGAACGCATATCAAAATTAATTGATTCAAATAGACAAGTTGATTCTAATCCCATTTAAAAGTCCTCACGGTCATGCGTGGTTAGAAGATACTTGATTTCATTTTTTTTAAATAGAAATTGTGAATACTACTAATCTCATTTAAAAGTCCTAACGGTTATGCATGGTTAGTAGATATTCAAATTTCCTGAAATAAATATACCACAAATAGACAGAATTGTATGATTTTTGATGATTCTATCCCCATCACTTCTGAAAGTGGAATATGCGCTTGACAAGGGTAATTATGATTTTTGTTTGAGTTTTATTGAGATTTGATATTTATATTTAATTGAGTTAAATGTTTGATTTATGTCTATCACTTCATCCCTATTTTATAACACTATTATTCTTTTGCTGATAACAAAAGGGGGAGAGAAAAGTTAAGATTTTGTCAAATAGAATCAAGCAAAGGTCAAATAACTTTCAATTTGCATATAGGCTCATTTACATATTTTTTTATTTGTATGCATATATGTAGGGGGAGCCATATATGTAGGGGGAGCATCACATAAAAAGGAAGCATTCAAATAGGGGGAGCAAATGAAATTATCAAATACATTTAATATATTCAAAATCTTAAATATATGTTTGTTATCATCAAAAGGGGGAGATTGTTGAATATGCGCTTTGCGCTATATGATTTTTGTTTGATGATAATAAACATATATACATTCATTTAAATGTATTTGTTAATGTACTATTTTTCATAGAATAAATAAATATTTGTTGAATAAAATAAATTACACAGAATTTGAATTTGAATTCAAACAAAACAAGTTAAACGGATTTTGAATTCAAACAGAAATTTTATTCAAACAAATATTTATTACAATTTTGAATAGAATGTATTTGGTAATGTACTATTTTGTTTTTCATAGATTAAATAAATATTTGTTGAATAAAATTAAATTACACTGAATTCGAATTTGAATTCAAACAGAACAAGTTAAACAGATTTTGAATTCAAACAGAAATTTTATTCAAACAAATATTTATTACAATTTTGAATAGTACAATTTCAATCTCTCACTATAACTTTACAACTTTGATTACAATCACATCACATTTCACATTTACAGTTAACCTCACTACATATCACTCACACTCGTATTTTTATCTTCAACTGCATTCCAGTTTGAATCCAGCATCTGAGCAATCTGCAAAAATATTCACTAACGCAGTAAAATTGAAAAAGAAATATTTTTGCAATATAAAATGAAATACGATTTTTGAAAATATGATTTGCCTCAGTTATTTGGGTTGTTCGTCATCATTTTTGACTGTGCAATATCTGTGCATATCAGTATTTTTTATCAGGGACAGGTAATTATAAGTGGCTGCAGTACACACGTGTACATTCATATACGTGTGCACTGCCTCGCCAACTCGTGTGCAAAAATCAAACAAAAGCACAGAAATAAAAAACAAGGTCAAACCCAAGATAGGTTCAACTCAAGGCAAATGAATAGACAAAGCAATTGACTACAAACAGTTCAAGACTAAAGCCACTAACAAATGCAACAGCAACATGCTTAAAGACTCCAGCACGACCAAGTATGGAGTGTACAAATGCAAATGTCCAAACAACAACATGATGTGAATCAAGTTCAAGGCAGTAGTGTTTATGAACACAATCAAACTACAACAGGCCAGAGTGATACAAGGTCAGGGAAGCAACCAGGATGGAGCAGAGACAATGCAACAGATCAAATGGCACAGTGCACCACTGATTTGAAGAACATATGAATAAAGAACACAAGTACAAGCAAATAAGTGCAATTCGATCTAACATGAAGTACACATAAGTGACACAGTGAACCAAACAGTCGAAGACATGAATGCAACAAAGTTCACAAGTGCAGACACAAGGGTAGTAATACAAGATCAAGTGACAACATAGAGCAGTGATAATGAAACAACAGTGCAACAGATGGCAGTGGACAGTACAAGCCTGCAGAATGCAAATGGACTCGACCAAGTATACAAATGCAACAGTGAAGCTACTGAAGGCAACATGAAGCAACAGTCGGACCAAAAGGCTACATGAAGAACCAGAATACAAGTACAGGAGGTAGTTCAATATAAACATGCTCAGGTCAAAGACAACAAGTACAACACTGTACAAACCCAAGCAACAACTACAAAGACCAGAATACAATGCAACAACACATTCAACAAGGCAACAATGCAGATGAACAACAAAAGGGATGAACACATGAGAATGGACAAGGCACAAATCAAGTCCAGCTACAAGTGCAGACCACAAAGACTCAATATTCAATGCAGCAACACTTCAATGAGCTACATACAGTGATACATGCACTAGTGAACAAGTATGGCAACAGGCCAGTGCAGAGCAACTACATAACAACAAGTCAAGGCCGCCATCACGAACAAAGAAAATAAAAGAGAACCAGGTTAATGCAAACAAATGAATGCAACAGAGACCAATGGTCAATATGCACAAATATGCATATGAAACTAACATGGCCGAGCATTGTACAAGACTGCAACAAGAAGTATGCAGTTCAAAACGTCTACGACAGCAAATGCAAATGAATATCAAGCAGTGATATAAAAATCACAATGAATTAAAACAGTGCCAGAAAATCAATGCCGTGTAAAGTCAAAGGCAACAGTGGATAAACAAAATTCATCAGTGCAGATTCGTAATAGTTGTGGCCAAGCAAATCGACCATGCTACAGGTGTGTCAAGCCAGAAGCAACACAGAGAACATAGTCAATCAACACAAATTCAAAGGCCGAAGCCAATTGTGAACCAGTCAAAATCAAAACCGTGATAAGCAAGGCAATTCAAAGCCGTGTGAATCAAGCTACTAGAAATACGAAATTGACAAAGTCAGATCAATCCTCAGCATCAAAGTGTAATCGAACGGCAAAGCAAGAATTTTTGAAGCAATCAGTCGAACGCAAAAATAGGAAATCAAATCCTATAAATGCCCTAATCATCATCGGCAATAAATCGATCGAGTTCAAGTATCAACTTAGTAAAGCAAAAGGAGACAGTACATACCAAATTCACAAACAACGAACTCGATCGAGCAACTGCAAACGAGCAATAGTCAACCATCAGAGAAGCAGTGAGCTAGGGCAACATATCTCAGATCGATTGAAGAAACCGAAGCCCTAATTGGAACAAAAAGCCGAAGCCCTAACTGGAACAAAGGGAACGAATCCCTTATCAGAACGAAGCCGCCATTATTCTCACGAACGAGACAAAAGGATCGGGTGAAATAAGGAAGCGGGCCATTCTTAATAAAAAAAAGGGGGTTTTGTTTTTTTTTTAATTTAAGGCTTCTTTATATTGTTAATTAGTTTTAGGGTTATTTTCTATTGTTTTTAAATTATTGTTTTTTATTTTAGGAATCAAAGAATTAGTAAATCACCACCTAGGTTTAGGTAGTGTCAGATTGTCTATTTTGAATTAGTTCAGTGAGCAGGGTGTGCGAGTTTGCAAAGCTCTATAGGCGGGAGCAGTGTTTGCGAGTAAGCGAAACTCTATAGGCGGGAGCAGGGTGTGCGAGTCTAGTAGAGTGTTTGTGAGCGGGAGCAAAAGGGTCTGCGAGTCTAGTAGAATGTTTGTAAGCGTGATACTGTTTAATTCTAATAGAAATCTGTGAATGCAGCAGTAGGCAGGGGTTGCCGAAGCTGGGTAAATTTTGTGTGTGATTTACTTTTCAGCATATTTATTTCTGCTATTATATCTATGTATTTAATTCGAGAAAATCTGCTATAACCCTATTCACCCCCCCTCTAGGGTTAATCTAGATCCTACAATACCCTAGGCATTTATAATGTTATATCCTTATTCCAAACGTAATGGAAAAGGTTTCGAGTCCTAGTTCGGTCGTATGGAGAAGACAGCTTTTTGAACCCAATAATTATATTTAATTTTCGATATAAATTTCAGTGCGTTTATATCCCGTAAGATCACATGAGAACTCCAAACACTATGAAATTTGAAATCCGATAATAATATATTATTACGGATCCAATGGAACTAGTTTCGTCGAATTCTGAGACTGTGCCTCAGAAGGCTATTTTTAAATGTCAATTTAAACGATATATTTTTAAATTAAACAAATCACTTCTAATTTCTATTTTTAAAACCTTCATTACCTTCAGTATTATCAATATAAATTTTATAAGCCTTTGAAATATTTTTAACAAGCTTGAAACTCCAAATTTCATATTTTTCCCAATTTCCAATTATTTAATTCAATAGTTTGATGACCAATAAATAGTCATATTTCAAACCCAATTTAAAAATCTACATCTGAATATATAAAATCAACTAAATATTCCAATTTCAAATATCCAAATTTTCGGGTCGTTACAAGAAGGTGGTTGCTTTGATTCGCCAGTATCTTGATGATTCAGTTTTCCATCATATGGCTAGTTGTCAATCCACGAAAGCTTTGTTGGACAAGTTGATATTTTTGTATGAGTCAAAGAGTGCTATTAGTAAGGCTTTTCTGGTTCAAAAGTTGGTACAACTGAGATTAGATAAAGCGAAGTCTGTTGCAGAGCATTTGAATGAATTTCAAGATGTAATAAGTCAATTGGCAAATATGAAGGTCAATTTTGATGATGAGTTGCAGGCTCTTTTATTAATGAGTTCGCTTTCAGAAAGTTGGGAAACTTTGGTTGTTCCATTGAGTAATTCCAATGCTAATGGAATTATCTCTCTGGAAACTGTTCGAAGTAGTCTTTTGAATGAGGAGCTTAGAAGAAAAGAGTCAGGTATGAAATCAATTCGAAGTGAGGCTATGGTGACGCTAATGGTAAAGGTGTTATCACTTGTCATTATTGTAATAAGAATGGTCAAATATGCAGCAGGTGTTGTGCTTATAAAAGAGATTAGCAAAAGGCTGCGCATGGTGATACTAGTAGTGATGCATATGCAGGTTTTGCTGAAGGTACCAATAATGGTGCTTTTTGTGATGTTCTCTTTAGTGAAAATAAGCCTTGGAAGATGGATTCGAGAGCCAGTTTTTATATTTGTAGAGATGTGAATTGTTTTTCTTATGAGAAGAGTGTCGGCATGATTAGGATAGCCAATGGAGAAGAGCTATCGATTTTTGGTATTGGATATATCCGGTTTTGTATACATGAAGATGTGGTTAGAGAAGTCTTTGGAGTGAAACATTTACCCACTTGTTTGCATTATCTTATTTCTCTCGGTCAGTTGAACTGCCGTGGTTGCACTAATGAGACTCAAGGTGGACTTTTGAGAGTTAAGAAAGGTGGTCGTGTAAGGATGAGTGGAGTATTGAAAGAAAGCAAACTTTATAGCTTGGCTGGTTCTGTAGTCGATAATGGAAAGCGAGTGACGATTAAAGAAACTAGTCCACAGCAAGATGGGCAGGTTAATGTGATCACTACTTACGATTATAGCATTGAAGATCATATGTTAGACATGTGTCTTCATGTTGATGATGCTCTAGGGATCGATAACGATCAGGTAATGAGCTCAGATAGAGTGATAGACGGGTGTCGAATTGCAAAATCCACAAAGACAGGAAGAAGACCTTTGTGGTATTACAAAAAATTTTAAGACGGGATTTGTGTGGTGCACCTCATGTGGGAGATGCTTCATTTGCAGGCGGTGGTTGAGGTGTGTAATTTAGTGTGGTTGAAATATGGGGATTTGTAATAGATCTAGATATATGTTGGAGATATGTGATTTTGTATCAAGGCGGAGTGTTAAATTTTGGTTATATAAAATCACAAATAGAGGGAAATAAATATGAAAAAGAAAGAAAGAGAAGATTTTGTTTCCCTTATTAATAGGCATATTTGAGTATGTTTATTTATCTCTCTAATTGGCTAGTCAAACTATTTTTTGCCATCTAGTGTTAACTTGGGCATTAAGTAACTGCATATAAATAGAGACTAAAGGAGAGTGTAAAAGTATGGTGGAAAATCTATTTTCTAATTTTCTCTTCTCCATCATTGTTCTTATTCTCCAACAATTTTAACCATATAGATATTTGCTCTCTTTCTCAATTTGGATATTGATTCAATGATATTTTTTTATTTTAGTTTTTTCTATTAATTGTAAACAAAATTTTGGTGAATCAACAAAGTAGGTGGTAGGATGGAATATCTTGTGTTATTGCGTTTTAATTTCAATTCCGTCTTGTTTACAATCCAAGTTTTCTCTTTGTGATTTGGATGAAAAAGATCCGTTGATAAAAGCTTCCGCAAAGTGCTACTATTTCCATAACACCATATTGCTTATGATTCCTTATTAATCATTTGTACAGGTTTTGACATATAATTACTTGACAATCATTTCTCTACAATGCAATAGAAAAGGTCCATGGAACCTATCAGATATGATAAATGCAGCCACTACTTATGTAACAACCCGGATTTTGAGTGTCCGAGGTAAATAGATTATAACACGTTTTGTAATTTTAAATCTGAGAAAGATAAAATACGATTTCAAATGGAGAACTCGTGTAATCATCTAAGTTTTATAAATAAAGGATTTGGGTCTTTTGGTGAGTAGTTGAGTTGAATTGAAGATAAGTCGAATTCAAGTATAGGGATAAGAAGATTAATTCAACGTGTCTTTGTTGAATAAATTTAAATATGTAGAAAATGAAAGCGAAAATCTCATAATATGTGTTATTTCATCAAATACAATAATTTTGTACATTTTCGCTAAACAAAAAATTAGTTGTTAAAGTGATAATTAAAAATATGAAATATTGACCGGAGATCAATATTTAAATGTAAACATATTTTTAATATGATTTGTAAGTTGTTTAATATGAAACAATAAATGCTTGGGCAATCTTCTTGATCAACAATGTACAACTTTAAGTAATTAAATGTGAGATGAAAAGTTGTGTTATATTCAAAACCATGTTTGAAAATGGTTAAATTAATTTATTGAATAATTGGTTGTGCCAAGATATAATAATTTTGCAAGTTATTATTAGAACGAAGAATTTTTGATAATAAGAACTGTGTTTATAAATTCATTCGAGTTGCTATTAAAAATAAAAGGTTAGTATGCAAAATAAAGTTTGGAAAACTTCATAATGTATAGATCTTGATAAAATAGGGAGTTTATAAGATTTGATGCTTAGTTAGCAAGAGATTATAATTTACACAAACTTGAACTCAAGATGTAAGTTTTGTAAGTAAAAGTTGTAAAATATACAATTGGTTGAAAAATATAAAATTGTGTGTAGTAACATAAATAAATTAATGTTAAAAAGATTAGAAATGTCTTAAACATGGTTGTGTAAAATTTTGTAAAGACATGAAATGTAGAAAAATTGTAAGTTTTGCTTAATTTAAGTGTAAAACGTTTGTTTTGTAAAAAAAGTGAATTTTATATGTGTAATATTAAAAATCGTGTTTAAGAATGTTTTAAATATTTAAATGTGTATGAAAATATTTATAAAGAAATTTATACAACAATGCTTTATGTTTGTATTTGTTGTTTGTGTTAAAACATGTAAAAAGTTGGGAAAAAGAGGGCTAAAATGTGCTAATTACAACAATTAGGCCTAATCCCTTGCTCATCCTCTAATTGGACCTTTAATTTTACTAATCCTTGGTTATCTCTTAGTAAAAACCTGGAGAACCAAAGAAAACAACGTAAACTTACAGTAACAAAAAGAATAAACTATCTTCTTCTTCTCAAATTGATAGTAAAAGAAAATCTCATTCCCTCTCAAAATCCTAATCAAAGCCTTTGCAAGTTTAATCAAAATTTGGGAAAAATTGTTAGCATTCAAATCTCTACAGGTAACCTCTACAAATTTTTAGAATTATTTCATCAAAATTGTATTTTGTTCATTATTCTAAATCCTTTGGTTGCATGTTACAGTAAACTAATTTTCAAGCATTTTCAAGGCTACTTGAAAGTTAAAGTTGTTGTCTTTCTTCAAATTCTTCGGTGCAAATCCTTGAATGCAACTCTAAGGTGAGTATCCTCACTCATGCTAGCGGGAATACAAATTGCATGTCAAGATATTGATGTTTGAGTTGAGTTGTAGTTATTGTAAAAGTTAATTTTTCATCTCCGTAAATTTTCAGTTCAAAACAGCTCTCAGTCTGACTTTGAGCTGCTGTATCTTGCTCGTTTTTTGTCGAAATCATGCCAAATAATTTTTGAATGATGTTAGATTTACTAAAGTATATGCATATCTATTTTCATATTTTAATTCATCTTAGAACTGACAGAAATCTAAGCTCAAAGTTGCAAGGGGAGCATGTTTTTGCCTAGATTTTTATAGTGAAAACACTGTCTGGGTTCAAATTTGAGACATCATAAATTTATCATACCTTGTCTAACTTGCGCGATTCTTTTTGCAATTTAAAATATAGTTGTTGAGCTTTATTTATGTTAAATTTCAGGTCATTTTGTCTTATATACTTTTAGAAATATGCTGCCGAACTTTGATTTGGAGCATGGTTTTGCCCAAATTTTTACAGTGAAAACACTGCCTGGGTTCAACTTTGAGACCTCATAACTTTCTTATACCTAGTCTAAATTGTGTGATTCTCTTTGCAGTTTAAAGTATAGTTGTTGAGCTTTATAAATGCAAAATGTCAGGTCATTCCGACCTTTGCGGCCTATAGAAACGTGCTGTCAAACTTTGAATTGGAGGATGTTTTGCTCCCGCTGTTGACAATGAAATCTGGCTGCAAGTCCAACTTTGAGAGATCATATCTCTCTTGTTTCTTGTTCGATTGTATCTGTTCTTTTTTTGTTTAAAGTAGAGTTGTTGAAATCTATGCCTACAAAATTTCAAGGCTTTTAAACCTTTGTAACTTGTTGAAAATTTTCTTGGAAGTTTGAATAAGAGCATGTTTTGCTCCAGCTGAGAATTTCTAAACTGTTTTACATGGATTTTTTAATGTTATTTTTGATCAGGTTAATCCTAAGATGGAAGAGCCAATGTTACCACTTATCCATATTTCGGATTAGTGTGTTTTCTAGGAGATTTTTGTGTGACGGTTTTATGAATAATTTCATTGAATTTTTGATGATATTTCTTTACACATGCTTTCTAAACCATTTTCGAAAGATTCTTTTTTAGCTTTGAAATAAATATTTTACAATATTTATAATTAATTTGAAGCTATTAAAATTATACATTTCCTATAATGAAAGAATTTCAAAAGTTATTTTCGAAACAATTTTGAAAATTGTTTTAAAAAGCTTGTTTTCTATAATAAATTATTTTCTACATAATAATACATATATTTGCACTTTCGGACGTATGAGAAAGAGAATTAAATGATTTAGTAGAACATGTGGTATAGGACACGTGAGTTTACTTTTTTGGTCAATTCTGGACTTGTACGATCGAAACCACTTGAGCATATTGTTTTGAGTTAATAATTGAGATTTATAATTTTTATTATAGGAATTATCTAAGTTAGCCAATATTTGGCGAGTTGAGACATTCGTGATCTCTTATTATAGGAGTAATAATCGATGAGAACCACTTATAGTTGTTATTTTACTCGTCGATGAAATGAGGCGAGTCTTGAGACGAGATTTCCCTTTTTGGGAATAATGGATTATGAGAAACCATTATGAGATTTATTTTCACTAACCGACGATATGAGGCAAGATATATGAGTATTTTGAGATTTATGAGGTTTGATATTTTATTTTTATGATATGGAGTTAACTAGCAGTTAGTAAACCGTTTAGTGCGAACGTGTGTTATGGTTCGCACGTTAACACTTTTCGGGTTCCTTTCTGAGATTTTGTAACACATCCACGAGTATGCCAGTGCTATCGACCTTCATGTCATTCGAGTTATGTGACTTCAGTCACCATGATTTATGTGATTTTGGTTACCATGAGTATGACCTTTGCGTCCCTGAGTTAGGTACCTAAATAATAAATAGCACTGGACAAGAGTTTAGCACGTGCAGCGTTGTTCGGCTTTGCAATCGGGGATCTGCCCAATCTGCATTTTCTGAGTTTTCTAAGTTTTATACGATGTTGCCACTTTTAGATATTTTTGTTACATCGATAGCCTAATGCTACATGAGATGTTATATAGGGGATTTCGTTTTTATGAGACTTGAATTCTATCTTGAGTTTCATGAGATTCATATTATAATTTTGATGAGTTTCTCTTATGACTTTTGTATGATTCCTTAAATTTGGGTTGAATTCCATTAAGTATGGATTTTTATGTTGAATTAAACCTATTCATGTGACAAACCTTTGTGAACATATACCATGCAATGAGATTATACTATACTTGTACCCTTCCTTTATAGTTAAAGGAAGATTCCCCTTATGAACTTATATTCCTCTTATCTCATACTAATATCAAGTTCTAGCTATCCCGACCCGTGTATTTATTACTTGGTTCAGACCGAGTTGGAGGTTAGGTAGTTGGACTCTTAGCTTGCTTTACCTTTTGGACTTCACCATCAACTTGGGATATGGCATAGTTTTTGTGTAATAGTCTTTATGTTGGGAACTTGTGATGTATATATTCTTTTGTGGAGAATGTATGTATATATCTTGGTTGTATACCACTAGTGGCATGTTGTATTACATTTGATATATGTATTCATATGTATCATTTCGGTCTTGTTGTTCTATGATTTGTAATTGATATAATTTTTATGTTTTGTTTCTGAATCGATCTTGTAGCCACCATAGTAATGTATTAGATAGGAGTTAAATATGTCGAATACTTGTGAGGGAAAAAAGAGTACAAATATCGATATACTTAGCTCTTATCTAATGCAAGACTATGATGGTCGCCCTTAACCGGCCCTATTCTCCGCATTAGCAGACAGAATTACTAACTAATTCACTTTGTTAATGTGGGTCTCGAGGTAGGGCATCACAACTTATAAATGATCTTCTAACAATATATACTTCGGATAATTTTTTAAAAACAAGTTTGAGGTTTTGGTTCTTCAGTTACATAAATACTATAAAAACTAGAATATATATAAAAAAAACAGCTGTACTTCATTCGATAACTAAATGATTTCATAGTTCACATGCAATCCTCTTTTGCCATGTTCCGGTTGCATTCAAATCATATGCAAAATCACCCCTTAGGGATTGATTTTCCTATGACTTGCGTCAAAACAACACTTCATTTACTCACTTCAAGAGTCCTGTATTGGAATAGAATGTAATGTGGATATTTTGTTGTACTTTTGACTTTGAGAATCTATCGTGGATTCGTTTAAAAAATAATTCAGCCATATCGAGTACAAAAAGTGTGATGCCCCACCTCTATGCTCACAATAACAAAGAGTATTAAAAGAAATACTGTCTGTTATTACCAAGAATAAGGCTGGATAGTAGCTGCCATCCGCAGTTAGGCCTACACTAGAATTGGTTACCTCAATAGGAGTGGTATATATTTTTATTTTCCATCTCTTATTTATTTACTCCCATCGACATACCCAATTCCTGTATAAAACGAACTACGATGGTTCATAATAGTTTAGGACAACATATATAATAATAACACAGATCATCTAAATGCAGAACACAGATAATAAAAAGTCTCATCTATATATATAACTGATGTCAGTTACAATACATGTGACACGGTACATATGATACAACTATAACTGTCGACACTGGAAGTTACATATACAATACATTATTGACAATAATATACATGAATACATATCATCCTATACTATGACAACGACTACTCCAAAAGATATGAAGTAACTTCATAGCTCAAGCAGCAACCCAAAGCAAGATAGCAACAACCTGAATTAACTCGGTCTGACCCGAGTATTAAATTCAAAAGAAAATAATACACGGGTCAGTCTAATTCAAACTTAGTTATTACTGCACGGAAGCAATAATAATTAAATAATCAAATAGACGACAGTCACAAAAATCTCACCTATCCAATCCTTTAATAAGGAAATCGGATAACGGTAAATATAACACGTAACAGTGTTAAACAACAAATCAGCAATTTTAAATTATCAACGAAGATAAATGAAAGGGTTATCAATGAAGAAAATTTAGAAACTAACAGAATTGCCTAGACGGCAATTAACAACAAAATCTAATTATTAAATAAACAATTAAAAACTCATAATCTAATTATAAAATAGGTTATTAGACAATAACAAAAGGATCAAATCAAAACAAATCAAATTACAATTTCAAAATATTGAATTGGACACACAAAACAATTCAAGCGATTGAAATCATCAATTAAAAACATCAATTCTGGTAGGGCTGCAGTACATGCACGCGTGTACTGCCTCGCCACTACAGCATGAAATACATAAAAGATCAACGAATCAGAAGCAAATGGCATCAACTCAAATCAAAATGAACCAAATAAGACTGCAACAACAAGTACATCACCCATCCAGTATCCATCAAATGAACAAAGTGCACATGAAGGCACAATGAAAATTCACAATCAAGCACAAGGTCAAATCCGAGGAACAAACTGGATTCAACTCTAGTGTAATTCGAAAATCAATCCAAATGCAATAAAATGGTCGGGAGCAACATATCATAGATAGCACACATTCCCAGATTCACGCCAACATAAAAAATCAAGTCCGGCTACAAATTGTGTACAGATGCAATCATGCACAGCAACTAGTAGAGCAGGCTCGAATGACCAAGGGCAACAAAGTATACTACAACACAAATGCAACAAGAGACAGAATGGTACAAGTGCAAGATCAATTGAATCGAACATCACATGTAACAAGACAACCAGAACTGTTCAGAAGAGTGAACAATGCTGCAAAAGACACCAAGTAGATTGTCCAGGAACCAAACGAAACCTGAACGAGTCAAAATGCTCAGCTCAAATAGAGTATAGATTAATGCAAACTGTCTCGAACAAAAAACCAAGTCAAGGCCGCACCTAATCAAGTGCCTAAAGATGTCAAAGTCAGATGACTTCAACACAAAATACAAACCAAAATTGTGCATGTCAAAACCGTGGAACATCAAGAATCAGACGCACCAAGTTATACGAGCAAAAATCAAACCCGAGGCAACAATGGCTCTTTAGAGGAAATTATAAACAAATGTATGCTACATGAAGACCAGACAACATGGCTCATGTGGGACTGCACATACAAACATGTGAAGCTACAATGACAATAAATATGACAAGGATGTGCAGATGTAAGCAAAGAAATGACACTTGAATATGCAGGTGCATAGCATCATCAATGGACCCAACAGTACACTAAGGAAATGGTGAAACAGTGGCTCAATATCAATATACAGGATTACAAGATGAACCGGACCAGTGAACAACTTGATGCATCACTGAGACATGAATGCATGGACCAAAGGCATCAGTCGACAATGAAGACATCCAAATATGCTACAGTGGACAAAATGACCAGAGGTAATAACAAGAATGGCCGAAGTCAAGTATGCTACAGGTTATAAAATGACCAATTTGCAAACATAAATTGCCAAACTAAAATACAACATAAATTGCCAAACGTAAATTGTTAAAGGATCGGATATGTGATTTTATTTTGACTGTCGTCTAATTGTTAATTAATTATTACTGCTTCTGTGCATTAATAACTGAGTTTGAATTAGACTGACCCGTGTATTATTTTCTTTTGAATGTAATATTCGGGTCAGACCGAGTATTTACAGGTTGTTGATATCTTACTTTGAGTTGCTGCTAGAGCTATGAAGTCTCTTCTTACTTTTTGGAGTAGTCGTTGTCTTAGTATAGGATGTTGTATGTTCATGTATATTAATTACGTTAATGTACTTGTATATGTAACTTCCTGAATTGACAGTTGTAGTTGTATCATATGTACTGTATCACATGTATTGTAACTAAAATCAGTTATTATATATATGAGACATTTTGTTTTATTTGTTCCGCATTTATATGATCTGTGTTATTATTATATTTATTGTCCTAAACTATTATGAACCATCGTAGTTCGTTTTATATTGGAATTGGATATGTCGATGGGAGTAAATAAATAAGAGAAGAAAAAAAATGAAAATATATACCACTCCTATCGAGATAACCAATACTAGTGTAAGGCCTAACTATGGATGGCCGCTCCTATCCAGCCTTATTCTTCGTCATAACGGACAGTATTTCTTTTAATACTCTTTGTTATTGTGAGCATAGAGGTGGGGCGTCACAGTTGGTATCAGAGCTTGGGGTTCATGGACATAATATAAAACATAACTTGGATGGAACATGTGTTACAACCATCTGTCGATGTTTTATATGTGCTTTGAGTCAAAACTAAAGTTTTGAAAATACGATGGAAATTTTTAAATATCCTTATTTAAAAATAAAAAGTGAATTTGTGTTTTGATGATTGATTGGTTTGTGCTTTGTTTATCAGAGTGCGCAGCGAAAACAGTGTGACTGCTTCGCTGAGTACAACTGATAATTATTTTGATTTAAAAATCAAAATATGAAAATGAAATTAATTTCATTAGTTGCTTACATAGCTGTGTTTAATTTGTTTTCTTTGGAAATTTCGAATCCAATTTGAGAATTCGAAGCGAGTGCAGTTATGTGAAATTGTTGAGATTTCTGCTGTTTTGAATTATCTTCATTGAAGATATATTTGAATGATTTCTTTGTTCATTTTGCGGTATACGTGCAAATTTATGTTGCACGTTACTACACTAATTTTACGTTGAACCGATGCTTGGTTATGAAACGTATATTGTTGTCGTTATTCTTATAACGGGATTTCTACACCAATGCTATATTTTGAAGCAATGTGTTTTGTTGACATTTTAATGAATGAAAATTCACTGATATTGTATTTTGATGTGAATTATTTTGATGAGATTTTGACGTTTAAAAATTACTGTCTCTTTGACTTCAGTATCCGTCATATTTTAAAGTGGATTTTCAAGCGGTTATCCCGCAATGCTGATTTTGAGATCCGTTTCTACGGTGTTTTGAGAAGTACAATTTTCTTATTGAAATTGCCACTAATGTTGCTGTTTTTATCACGGATTGCAAATCGTTTTAAAAATAGAATTGTTTTTCAAAATTTTTATAGTTTATGCTTTCAAAAGAATGAGGAAGCGATTTAAACGATTCAGCAAAATCGAGGACTATGAACCCTTTCTTTTACTGATTCGCTTAATTCCGGGCTTGTTCGTTTGAGAATGTAGATTATTTACTTTTATAAAATAAATGAAATTATTTTCAGAATTTTTACAGTTTGCGTTTTCAGAAGAATGAGAAAGTGACTTAAACGTTTCAGAAAAATCGAGGATTATGACCCCTTTCTTTTACTGATTCGCTTAATTTCAGACTTGTCCGTTTGAGAATGTGAAATGTTATTTTTGGAATACACAATTTGCACTTTCAATGAAACGATGAAGAGATTTAAACAATTTAGTAAAACACGTGGTTATGGGACATGTGCATTTTCTATTTTGGTTAATTCCGGACTCGTTAATTGAAACATTTGTTGTTTGATGATTTTGATGATTTTACACGTTCAAGGAAACGATGAAGAGAATCAAACGATTTAGTAAAACACGTAGTTATGGGACATGTGCGTTTGCTATTTCGGTTAATTCCGGACTCGTTAATTGAATATAGGATGACTTTCGTGTGCTTTCGAGCCACTATGAGGACCTTCGGGTCATATGTTGGACCTTCGGGTCAATACCAGTACTGGACCTTCGGGTCATATGTTGGACCTTCGGGTCATTTGTTGGGTGCCAAAATTATGTTGGGTACTTGGTAGGCTTCGGCCATATGTTGATGCACGTGCGGCATAGCTAACACTCGCCATCTGATGGGATCGATCCAACATTTTATGTTGATTTTCTAGATTGTCTTAATTGATTTCTAGATATATGTTGTATCCAATTATCTGCAGGTAATTGGATATTTGTTGATATGAGTTCTAATTATCGTTTTTGATAATTAGATAATTGTTGATTCTAATTATCGTTTTTGATAATTAGATATTTGTTGATTTGATTATCGCTTGTGATAATTAAATATTTGTTGATATGAGTTCTAATTATCGTTTTTGATAATTAGATAATTGTTGATTCTGATTATCGTTTTTGATAATTAGATATTTGTTGATTTGATTATCGCTTGTAATAATTAAATATTTGTTGATATGAGTTCTAATTATCGTTTTTGATAATTAGATAATTGTTGATTCTGATTATCGTTTTTTATAATTAGATAATTGTTGATTCTGATTATCGTTTTTGATAATTAGATATTTGTTGATTTGATTATCGCTTGTGATAATTAAATATTTGTTGATATGAGTTCTAATTATCGTTTTTGATAATTAGATAATTGTTGATTCTGATTATCGTTTTTGATAATTAGATAATTGTTGATTCTGATTATCGTTTTTGATAATTAGATATTTGTTGATTTGATTATCGCTTGTGATAATTAAATATTTGTTGATATGAGTTCTAATTATCGTTTTTGATAATTAGATAATTGTTGATTCTGATTATCGTTTTTGATAATTAGATAATTGTTGATTCTGATTATCGTTTTTGATAATTAGATATTTGCTGATTTGATTATCGCTTGTGATAATTAAATATTTGTTGATATGAGATCTAATTATCGTTTTTGATAATTAGATAATTGTTGATTCTGATTATCGTTTTTGATAAGTAGATATTTGTTGATTTGATTATCGCTTGTGATAATTAAATATATGTTGATATGAGTTCTAATTATCGTTTTTGACAATTAGATAATTGTTGATTCTGATTATCGTTTTTGATAATTAGATAATTGTTGATTCTGATTATCGTTTTTGATAATTAGATATTTGTTGATTTGATTATCGCTTGTGATAATTAAATATTTTTTGATATGAGTTCTAATTATCGTTTTTGATAATTAGATAATTGTTGATTCTGATTATCGTTTTTGATAATTAGATATTTGTTGATTTGATTATCGCTTGTGATAATTAAATATTTGTTGATATGAGTTCTGATTATCGTTTTTGATAATCGAATATTTATTGATTGGATTATCGTTTTTGATAATCGAATATTTGTTGATTTGATTATCGTTTTTGATAATCGAATATTTGTTGATTTGATTATCGTTTTTGATAATCGAATATTTGTTGATTTGAGATTTGATCATCATTTTTTATAATCGAATATTTATTGATTGGATTATCGTTTTTGATAATCAAATATTTGTTGATTTGATTATCGTTTTTGATAATCGAATATTTGTTGATTTGATTATCGTTTTTGATAATCGAATATTTGTTGATTTGAGATTTGATTATCGTTTTTGATAATCGAATATTTGTTGATTTGATTATCGTTTTTGATAATCGAATATTTGTTGATTTGAGATTTGATTATCGTTTTTGATAATCGAATATTTGTTAGTTTGATTATCGTTTTGATAATCGAATATTTGTTGATTTGAGATTTAATTATCGCTTTAGATAATTATATAATTGCGGATTTGAAATTTGATTATCGACTGAGATAATCAAATATTTGTTGATTTGAAATTTGATTATCGCCTTTGATAATTAAATATTTGTTGATTTGAAATTTGATTATCGCCTTTGATAATTAAATATTTGTCGATTTGAGATTTCTAATTATCGTTTTTGATAATTAGGTCTTTGTTGTTTTCTGACTATCTATTGATAGTTAGATTTTGTTGAGAATTTTGAATTTCTTTTATTAAAATTAAAAGATTTCTTTGATGTTTGAATTCTCTGCCTTCATTTTCTAGCTTAACCAGTTTATGTTAGAAAATTTATTGTCAGTGACGACCTTAATTATGAAAATTGCGGGGATGCAATTTTTATAAGGAGGGGAGTCTGTAACAACCCGGGGTTTTGCCCAATTTATAATCGTCATTAAACGATTAAATTGGTTGTTAATTGCTGTTGGAAGTTTTTAAATCAGGTTTAAATTCTTTTCAAAAGTTTGTTGAGGGTTTGTGGACTTAGAAAAATATTGTAGCCCATGTTTTCATTTGTTTTAATGCGGTAATAAAATCCAATACCTGTTCCACTTTCTCCCCCTTTTTTTTTTTAAATTTCGAAACCCTACTTTATAAAACTAAGCCCAAATGAAATTGAGACCGGCCCAAACTAGATGATAAACAAATGCGTCCCTCTTCTCTTTTGTCACTTTATCGGCCCGGTTCCTTGATTTGTTTGAGAAACCCTAGAAAAAAATGAACAAATGAAATAATGGCTGCGCAATCTCTTTCTCGTTCGTCTTCAAAAAAAAATTAGGGCGTAGTGATTTTCGAATCAGCGTCTCTCAAGATGAATTCGGCTGCAATTGGATCGTTGGGCTCTTCGAATTTAAGGTGAGTGATCCTCTACACTCACATCTGTAATTCGAACTTAGAACTATGCTTCGTGTTCGATTTGGTTTCTTGGTAGATGATTTATCTGACTTAATCAAAATTGTATATTTTCATGTCACTTGGTTTACACAGTTTTGATTTTTCTGTGACAGTGACTTCGTTGCTCTTGAATTCACTGGTATTCATATTCACGTTGACTTCAGCCTTAACTTTGATTTTGCTAAAATACTTTGCTATTTCCTTTGGTTTTACTGATGTGTTTTTGAACTGAGTCTTGTTATTGAATCTTTTCAATTACCTACGGCTACTGTGATTATCTGGAAGTTTTGATTTCTGGCTTGTTTGCTCTTTTCGACATGGCCATCACGGCGTTGATTTTTAGTTGGCATCGACCTTGACTTTTAAACTTGAAAATAATTTCTTTGGATTATATTACAGTTTTTACCCCTGTCCATGTTTTGGGTCATACTGCGTTGATTGAAATTAAGCTTACATTTGAGTTGTAGCTGCTTTTCTTAATTTCGGGTTGCACTGCTACACGATGCGTGTATGCATCTGAACTTGTTTGATTTTGACCCATGCTTTAGGTACTTTAATATTTGCAGTTATACTTCCTTTGATCACTGTTGCATTGGGTTAAGTCTTGTGGTCTTTGCCATCTTCACTTGCATAGTGTTCATCATGTAGTCTGGCCTGGTCATCATGTGGTTGCACTGATTTGATTTGAAACTTCCTACGACCTTATTTTGGTTTGAGACTTCATCCATTAGTCTCTGACCTGCTGTTTTGAATTGTGATGCATACTGTATGTCGCCATTCCGGCTGTTGCGGTTACATTTAGTTCATTTGACTTGAGTTACATCTTCATTTGTTGTATTTGAATATAGTCTGCACTAGGACTCGAGTCTCCCTTGGATAAGTTTGCATTGCACTAGAGATTCGTTTGTTGACTACTGGGTTGAGTTGTTCGATCACCTTTGTTAGTTTTGTGTCGAGACTGTTGGTAGTTCCACTTCCACTTCATTGTAGATTGGCAGGGGTGACCATCACTGATCTGCTATACATTTGGATTTGTTATTTTTATGATACTTGGGTTGTTGCATATATATATGAATGCATCTAGATTATATACTTGATCCAGTCTTTATATACTTGGCTTCTTGTAGCCTCTGGTTTATAGTCATGCAAGTTGATTTGTTTATATGTGCACATCTGGTTGAACTGTATTTTACCTGGTTGCACTATGTATGCTTGTCACTGTTTGTGACACATTTTGTTTCACTGACTTTGGTCAGTTAAGTGCCCCTTATCCTGTGAGTTTTATACACGTACTGGCTGTCTTCAATCTTATGTTTTCGGTGAAGGCTTGAATCTCTGATATGTGTATGTTTATATGCATATACATGCATACATATATATCTGCTCGTTTTGGTCATCATTCAAAGTGTTCACTAAGCCTGTACACTTGCCATCATCTGAATTCATGATTTTTATACCGATGCTTGTAGTCATTCTCTGGTCCACTGGTACATTCCTGATGTGCTTTTTGGCCTCGACCATTGTTCGAGTTATGTGTTGCCTTACTGTATTTCCTTTTTGGTCGATCTGATGCTGCACTGTTGCTTGTTGTCACTGTGTTGTTGCGGTGCATTGTGCATATCACTGCACTGATTCATTCCACTATTGCATTCATTTGCACATCACTTGGTTGCCTCTTTTATTTTCTATTCTTCGATACATATTGACTCACACACTTGTGATCTTGTGGTGACTGCAGTTTTTAGTTGCAGTTGCCCTTGTTGTTTTGCATTGCATTGATGCAAATGGATTGTTTTCTGACTACACTTGAGTTGAATCCAACTTAAACGCTTGGGTTTGACCTTGTGTTCGTTTGTGAATTTTCATTGTGTACATCATCACTGTAGTGCAAGGCAGTGCACGCAAGCGTGAACTGCAGCCACACGGTATTCATGGGGTACATCATCACTGTAATGGCAAGGCAGCGCACGCAAGCGTGAACTGCAGCCACACGGCATTGCTTTTATTGATATTTCAATTACTTTTGATCCATTGATTTTTTGCGTATTTCATATGCCGTATTGGCGAGGCAGTACACGTTAGCGTGTACTGCAGCCAATTAGAACATATGTTTTTAAGTGATATTGCAATTGTTTAAATTGATTTAGTTTCATTTGATCATTTTGTTGTTATCTAATTATATATTTGATAATTGGATTATGAGTTTCTAGTTATTTATTAATAATTAGATTTTGATGTTAATTGCCGATTAGGCAATTCTGATGTTTTTCTAAATTATCTTCATTAATAATCCTTTCATCTATCTTCGTTGATAATTTGAGTTTGCTGAATTGTTGTTTAACACTATACGTGTTATATTCACAGTTATCCGATTTTCTTGTTAAAGGATCGGATATGTGATTTTATTTTGACTGTCGTCTAATTGTTAATTAATTATTACTGCTTCTGTGCATTAATAACTGAGTTTGAATTAGACTGACCCGTGTATTATTTTCTTTTGAATGTAATACTCGGGTCAGACCGAGTATTTACAGGTTGTTGATATCTTACTTTGAGTTGCTGCTAGAGCTATGAAGTCTCTTCTTACTTTTTGGAGTAGTCGTTGTCTTAGTATAGGATGTTGCATGTTCATGTATATTAATTACGTTAATGTACTTGTATATGTAACTTCCTGAGTTGACAGTTGTAGTTGTATAATATGTACTGTATCACATGTATTGTAACTAAAATCAGTTATTATATATATGAGACATTTTGTTTTATCTGTGTTCCGCATTTATATGATCTGTGTTATTATTATATTTATTGTCCTAAACTATTATGAACCATCGTAGTTCGTTTTATATTGGAATTGGATATGTCAATGGGAGTAAATAAATAAGAGAAGAAAAAAATGAAAATATATACTACTCCTATCGAGATAACCAATACTAGTGTAAGGCCTAACTACGGATCGCCGCTCCTATCCAGCCTTATTCTTTGTCATAACAGACAGTATTTCTTTTAATACTCTTTGTTATTGTGAGCATAGAGGTGGGGCGTCACAATCAAGTTTAGAATAGTCAAAGCCGAAGCCAACATTGTCACAAGCCGAAGTCAACAGTTAATGGACACATTCGAGCACAAAACGAAATCAACATCATCGTCAAAGAATTCAACGGCAAGTAAAGTCAGAGTCTTGGAAATAAAGAAATTAGCATTTTCACAAAACCCAGTTTCACCAAATCAAGGAATTAACAAATTCACAAAATCCAAATGACCGAAGTCTAACATCAGTTCAGAGCCAAGCAAACATGAAATCGCAAGTTTAAAAATCACTAAAATTCGAACTAGATGTGAGTGAAAATAAAAATTACTCACCTTGTTCAACGAGCGCAAACCCAAATCCAATCGCAGCCGAAGTCCTCCTTTTTCCCCCCTTCGGATCGTCGTAGCACGAATTACACGAAGACCTAATTGTGAAGAAAAGGGGAACGGGCGCAGCCACCATTTTTTTCTTTTGATTAGCTAGGGCTTGCGAAAAATGAATAAGGGAAAAATGAGCATCGACCTTGATAAGTATTACAACAAAATAAGAAACATGGGCCAATAATAAATCCCACACAGCATTTCACAAGTTTATAAAAGAATTACGACCCGATTCAAAACTCTTAACAGCCATTAGCTAGCAACATTAATCGTTTACTGACGATTGTAAATTGGTGTGATATCCCGGGTTGTTACAGACTCCCCTCCTTATAAAAATTGCGTCCCCATAATTTTCATAATTAAAGTCGTCAATAACAATTATTTTTCTAACCTAAACTGGTTAAGCTAGAAAAATAAAGGTCAAGAACACAGACACCAAAGAAATCTTTTAATTTCTTAAAAGAAATTCACAAATTCTCAACAAAATCTAACTATCAAACAGATAATCAACAAAACTGAATAAATGCAATTATCAGCAATATTCAATTATCAATTAGATAATTAGAATACAGAAATCACAAAACAGCAATATCTAATTATCGATACGATAATTAGAAAATAGCAAAATCTAATTATCCATAAACATAATTAGAAAACACAAATCACAATTGGCAAAACCGCAATTATCTAGTTATCAAAAACGATAACCAGAAATCTCAAATCAACAAATATCCGATTATCAAAAACGATAATCAAAAATCTCAAATCAACAAATATCCGATTATCAAAAACGATAATCAGAAACAACAAATATCCGATTATCAAAAACGATAATCAAAATCAACAAATATCTAATTATCAAAAACGATAATCAGAATCAACAAATATTTAATTATCAAAAACGATAATCAGGAACAATAAATATCCGATTATCAAAAACGATGATCAGTAATCTCAAATCAACAAATATCTAATTATCAAAAACGATAATCAGAAATCTCAAATCAACAAATATCCGATTATCAAAAACGATAATAAAAAATCTCAAATCAACAAATATCCGATTATCAAAAACGATAATCAGAAACAACAAATATCTGATTATCAAAAACGATAA
Organism: Allium cepa; assembly: GCA_030765085.1. NCBI lineage: Eukaryota > Viridiplantae > Streptophyta > Magnoliopsida > Asparagales > Amaryllidaceae > Allium > Allium cepa. The sequence goes on from CM060928.1 coordinate 882,803,900, forward strand.
TCAAAATCAACAAATATCTAATTATCAAAAACGATAATCAGAATCAACAAATATCTAATTATCAAAAACGATAATCAGAAACAACAAATATTCGATTATCAAAAACGATAATCAGAAATCTCAAATCAACAAATATCCGATTATCAAAAACGATAATCAAAAATCTCAAATCAGCAAATATCTGATTATCAAAAACGATAATCAGAAACAATAAATATCCGATTATCAAAAACGATAATCAAAATCAACAAATATCTAATTATCAAAAACGATAATCAGAATCAACAAATATCTAATTATCAAAAACGATAATCAGAAACAACAAATAACCGATTATCAAAAACGATAATCAGAAATCTCAAATCAACAAATATCTGATTATGAAAAACGATAATCAGAAATCTCAAATCAACAAATATCCGATTATCAAAAACGATAATCAAAAATCTCAAATCAACAAATATCCGATTTTCAAAAACGATAATCAGAAACAAAAAATATCCGATTATCAAAAACGATAATCAAAATCAAAAAATATCTAATTATCAAAAACGATAATCAGAATCAACAAATATCTAATTATCAAAAACGATAATCAGAAACAACAAATATCCGATTATCAAAAACGATAATCAGAAATCTCAAATCAACAAATATCCGATTATCAAAAACGATAATCAAAAATCTCAAATCAACAAATATCCGATTATCAAAAACGATAATCAGAAACAACAAATATCCGATTATCAAAAACGATAATTAGAAACAACAAATATCTGATTATCAAAAATGATAATCAGAACTCATATCAACAAATAACCAATTACCTACAGATAATTGGAAACAACAAATATCTAGAAATCAATTAAGATGACTAGAAAATCAACAGAAAAGGTTGGATCGATCCCATCAGATGGCGAGTTTTAGCTACGTCGCACGTGCATCAACATATGGCCGAAGCCTACCAAGTACTGTCAACATAATTTTGGCGCCCAACATATGACCCGAAGGTCCAACATATGACCCAAAGGTCTAGTACTGGTATTTGACCCGAAGGTCCAACATATGACCCGAAGGTCCAACATAGTGGCTCGAAAGCACACAAAATCATCAAAATCACCAAACAACAAATATTTCAATTAACGAGTCCAGAATTAACCAAAATAGCAAATGCACATGTCCCATACCACGTGTTTTACTAAATCGTTTAAATCTCTTCATCGTTTCCTTGAAAGTGCAGAATCGTCAAACATCAAATATTTCAATTAACGAGTCCGGAATTATCCAAAATAGAAAATGCACATGTCCCATACCACGTGTTTTACTAAATCGTTTAAATCTCTTCATCGTTTCCTTGAAAGTGCAAAATCGTCAAACATCAAATATTTCAATTAACAAGTCCGGAATTAACCAAAATAGCAAACGCACATGTCCCATACCATGACTTTTACTAAATCGTTTAAATTTCTTCGTCGTTTCCTTAAAAATGCAAAATTGAGTATTTTAAATAAATAACATTTTAGGTTCTCAAACGGCCAAGTCCGGAATTAAGCGAATCAGTAAAAGTGAGGGTTCATAGTCCTCAATTTTGCTGAAGCGTTTAAATCGCTTCCTCATTCTTTTGAAAGCGCAAACTGGGGAAATTTTGGAAAACAATTTTATTTTAAAACAATTTTATTTTAAAACAGTTTTTAAAACACGTGATTAAACAGCAACATCTGTAGAAAATTCGATAAGGAAATTATACTTCTCAAAGCACCGTAAAAACGGATCTCAAAATCAGCATTGCGGGATAACCACTTGAAAAGCCACTTTAAAATTTGACGGTTACTGAAGTCGAAGCGACAGTAATTTTTATACGTCAAAATCTCATCAAAATAATTCGCATCAAAATATAACACTAGTGAAATTGCATTCATTAAAAAGGTCAACAAAACACCGCGCTTCAAAAATTTAGCAACGGCGTAAAAATCCCGTTATAAAAATAACGACAACAAAATACGTTTAAACCAAACACCGGTTCAACGTAAAATTAATGCAGTAATGTGCAACTTAAATTTGCACGTATACTACAAAATGAACAAAGAAATCAGTCGAATATATATTCAATGACGATAATTCAAAACAACAAAATCTCAACAAAATCACATAACTACAATCGCTTCGGATCCTCAAATCGGATTCGAAATTTTCAAAGAAAACAAAATAAACGCAGCTATGTAAACAACAAATGAAATTTATTTCAATTTCATATTTTGATTTTTAAATCAAAAGGGCTATCAGCTGTACTCAACGAAGATAGTGTCACTGTTTCCGCTGCGCACTCTGATAAACAGAACACAAATTAATAAATCATCAAAACAAACTTTCACTTTTATTTTTGAATAAAAATATTTAAAAATTTCATCATAATGTCAAAACTTTAATTTTGACTCAAAGCACAATAAAACATCGACAAATAGTTGTAACAGATATTCCATCTAAGTTATGTTTTATATTATGTCCATAAACTCCAAGCTCTGATACCAACTGTGACGCTCCACCTCTATGCTCACAATAACAAAGAGTATTAAAAAAAGTACTGTCTGTTATTATGAAGAATAAGGCTGGATAGGAGCGGCCATCCGTAGTTAGGTCTTACACTAGAATTGGTTACCTCGATAGGAGTGGTATATATTTTTATTTTCCATCTCTTATTTATTTACTCCCATCGACATACCCAATTCCAGTATAAAATGAACTACGATGGTTCATAATAGTTTAGGACAACATATATAATAATAACACAGATCATCTAAATGCAGAACACATATAATAAAAAGTCTCATATATATATATATATATATATATATATATATATATATATATAACCGATGTCAGTTACAATACATGTGACACAGTATATATGATACAACTATAACTGTCGACACTGGAAGTTACATATACAGTACATTATTGACAATAATATACATTAATACATATCATCCTATACTATGACAACAACTACTCCAAAAGATATGAAGTAACTTCATAGCTCAAGCAGCAACCCAAAGAAAGATAGCAACAACCTGAATTAACTCGGTCTGACCCGAGTATTAAATTCAAAAGAAAATAATACACGGGCCAGTCTAATTCAAACTTAGTTATTAATGCACGGAAGCAATAATAATTAAATAATCAAATAGTTCACAAAAATGTCACCTAACCAATCCTTTAATAAGGAAATCAGATAACGGTAAATATAACACGTAACAGTGTTAAACAACAAATCAGCAATTTCAAATTATCAACGAAGATAAATGAAAGGGTTATCAATGAAGAAAATTTAGAAAATAACAGAATTGCCTAGACGGCAATTAACAACAAAATCTAATTATTAAATAAATAATTAGAAAATCATAATCTAATTATCAAATAGATAACTAGACAACAATAAAAGGATCAAATCAAAACAAAACAAATTACAATTTCAAAATATTGAATTGGACACACAAAACAATTCAAGCGATTGAAACCATCAATTAAAAACATCAATTCTGGTAGGGCTGCTGTACACGCACGAGTGTATTGCCTCACCACTACAGCATGAAATACATAAAAGATCAACGAATCAGAAGCAAATGGCATCAACTCAAATCAAAATGAACCAGATAGGACTGCAACAACAAGCACAGCACCCATCCAGTATGCATCAAATGAACAAAGTGCACATGAAGGCACAATGAAAATTCACAATCAAGCACAAGGTCAAATCTGAGCAACAAACTGGATTCAACTCAAGTGTAATTCGAAAATCAATCCAAATGCAATAAAATGGTCGGGAGCAACATATCATAGATAACACACATGCCCAAATTCATGCCAACATAAAAAATCAAGTCCGACTACAAATTGTGTATAGATGCAATCATGCACAACAACTAGTAGAGCAGGCTCGAATGTCCAAGGGCAACAAAGTATACTGCAACACAAATGCAACTAGAGACAGAATGGTACAAGTGCAAGCTCAATTGAATCGAACATCACATGTAACAAGACAACCAGAACTGTTCAAAAGAGTGAACAATGACTGCAAAAGGCACCAAGTAGATTGTACAGGAATCAAACGAAACCTGAACGAGTCAAAATGCTCAGCTCAAATAGAGTATAGATTAACGCAAACTATCTTGAACAAATAACCAAGTCAAGGCCGCACGTAATCAAGTGCCTAAAGATGTCGAAGTCAGGTGACTTCAACACAAAATACAAACCAAAATTGTGCATGTCAAAACCGTGGAACATCAAGAATCAGACGCACCAAGTTATACGAGCAAAAATCAAACCCGAGGCAACAATGGCTCTTTAGAGGAAATTATAAACAAATGTATGCTACATGAAGACCAGACAACATGGCTCATGTGGGACTGCACATACAAACAGGTGAAGCTACAATGACAATAAATATGACAAGGATGTGCAGATGTAAGCAAAGAAATGACACTTGAATATGCAGGTGCATAGCATCATCAATGGACCCAACAGTACACTAAGGAAATGGTGAAACAGTGGCTCAATATCAATATACAGGATTACAAGATGAACCGGACCAGTGAACAACTTGATGCATCACCGAGACATGAATGCATTGAGCAAAGGCATCAGTCGACAGTGAAGACATCCAAATATGCTACAGCGGACAAAATGACCAGAGGTAATAACAAGAATGGACGAAGTCAAGTATGCTACAGGTTATAAAATGACCAATTGGCAAACATAAATTGCCAAACTAAAATACAACTTCGTTTTCTAAACTTTATGTAGAAAATATGCACAAACATGAATGCTCAAGTGTATCTGCATATTAAATATGCAAACAGAAGTTGTAGTGCAACTACAAAAATGCTCAATTACTACCAAGATTCAATGCAACCACCACATAGCAGTATAGACAGTGAATGCAACTCATTACAACAAGTTACAGTATGACACAAATGCTCAAAGCAACTTGAAACATTGATACTAAGTCACACCGAGCACAGGTATGCATGAGTATAGCAAGTTTATTTGGATATGCAAGTGCAGACTCAAGTGATACATGAATATACATGTATGGTGATACGTCAGTAGCAAATGTTCAAGACATAAGACAAAAATCGATAGTAGTTCAACAGGTATCATTTACATGAAGCCACTACACGGGATGACTACAACAAACTCCAGATGGTATACAGATTGTTTTTAAAACATCATCAACATTTTCATGTAAGTGCAAACATCTACAAAATCAAGTTTAAAATAGTCAAAGCCAAAGCCAACACTGTCATAAACCGAAGTCAACATTTAATGGCCACACTCGAGCACAAAACGAAATCAACATCATCGTCAAAGGATTCAACGGCAAGTAATGTCAGAGTCTTGGAAATCTAGGAATTATCATTTTCACAAAACCCAGTTTCACCAAATCAAGGAATTAACAAATTCACAAAATCCAAATGACCGAAGTCTAACATCAGTTCAGAGCCAAGCAAACACGAAATCGCAAGTTTAAAAATCACTAAAATTCAAACTAGATGTGAGTGAAAATAAAAATCACTCACCTTGTTCAACGAGCGCAAACCCAAATCCAATCGCAGCCAAAGTCTTCCTCTTTCCCCCCTTCAGATCGCCGTAGCACGAATTACACGAAACCCTAATTGTGAAAAAAAGGGAACGAGCGCAGCCACCATTTTTTTGCCTTTTGATTAGCTAGGACTTGCGAAAAATTAATAAAGGTAAAACGAGCATCGGCCTTGATAAGTATCACAACAAAATAAGAAACGTGGGCCAATAATAAAGCCCACACAACATTTAACAAGTTTATAAAAGAATTACGACCCGATTCAAAACTCTTAATAGCCATTAGCTAGCAACATTAATCATTTAATGACGATTATAAATTGGTGCAATATCCCGGGTTGTTACAAAAAGACTATTGAAATATTCTCGTCAGAATTCTACAAAACCTTCTAACGACTTCACTTGATTTAAATTTTGTACTACTTGATCATGCCAAAACACAGTAATAATATGTTTCTGATAATTGCCAAGAAAGAGTTATCGAAGTGAAGAATAAGAAGATAATTTAAGCCCAAAAATTAGATATTAGATGCAAGGTTGACACTCTTCATATAGAAGATGTTTGGATGCAAAGAGGGTTGTTTCTCTTCTAAAAAATTGTTAGAAATGGCACTGAATGAACCATAACAATCATCAGTAAAAGTTGTAATTCTTTGAATGGACATGACTGTTTGCAGCTGCTATTCGTACCACTGGTCGATCGGTGGTATCCCATCAGTCGACTAGTGTACCTGCATATGCATAATAAACGACCTTGCAGATATGTATCCTTTTTCATTCCGTTTTTGATATTGTTTCTTCCCTTCATCCAAACATGCTCTCTTCTTCATTTAATACCATCCCTAAAGGCTTACTTTATAAATGCTACAAACATGATTTCATAACTGCTGATTAGAAATTGTTACCTTATCTCTGGCATAAATTTATTTGGAGTTCTATTTTCTAACATGATTGATCTCATACAGTTAGTATATTATAAATATTCATAGAACTATGTATAAATAGATACTATATATGTCTATGTAGGCATATACAGCAAATAGTAGTTGAAATCTTTTTTTATATGATAATGTTAAAATTATATCAATATCATATTTTTATTATCAATAGAAGATCGAACCATTCTGGAAAAACAAAGTGTTCTATTTATAGTCAATTTCACAACTTTCAAATGCAAAGCTATATATACATTTTTTTTGAAAATGGTACTTAAATACAATATGTCACTGGGATAAAATAACACAAATCATATGTCGATATATGTACGTATCACGCTACGCAAGTTTCAAACTTGTGACCTCTCGCACCAAAGTATAATTACTTAACCACTGAGACAATGGTGCTTGTCAGTACAAAGCTATATTAAAAATAGTGTGGATAGTTATTTTCAATCATAAATTTTATTTTCCTTTTAAGAGACAAAGTGTGCTTTACCGCTCTACTTGAAGACAAATCTTAAAACTTTCTTTTTTTTGGTATAATCTACTAATTTTATATAAATTAAAAGGTGCAAAAAAAGGCCACCAATTAAGAGTTCATTGATGTAAAATTTCTCACTTACAACACATTTTCCAACCTCTTTTAAAAAAACACATTTTCCAACTCCTCAATTTGCTTATGACACTTCATGGCCTTGACCTGCAAAATAACTAGAAATATTTAAGTAATTCTTGTTACCATTCTTCAACTTGTACTAAATTTTGGGACAATATTGATGACATTAGTAGGCATCAACAATTTCACATTACAACAAAATAACCTTTTTACATCGAGCAATGCCGGTTGTAATAGGTGTTTGACAACGAATTTGCAGCCATCGTCATATGTGAATTTATAAAAGGCCGATGAAATTTTCCAGCTGTTTATGGCCATTGTAAATGCCCGTTGTAGTAAAAGTTTTTACAACTGTCAAAAGACGTTGCAATAAGGTCCTTTTCAACTATAACTACCAATTATAAATCTGTAATATTTCTCTGAAAAGCATGATATTGCAACTCTTATTGATAGTTGTAGTAGCTTATAATACAACTAGCATGGCAGGTTGTAGTACGTCTCAACAACAAGAAGCAAAGACCGTTGTAATATACCTCAACTATAATACGAATGGACCGTTGCAATATAATTCAACTATAACTGGCGTACACCTTTGTCGTTTTATCTTTTGCAAGTATGTTCGACCGACGCAAAATAAATACAAAATTAGAAAATAATAATTAGCTACAGCTTTTATACTATGATACACCTGTACCAATAATTAATAATTTAATGACTAATAAATATTATCATAAAACAACCAAAATCATACATTCTAAAAGACTAAATAAAGTTACATTCACAAAGTTCTAACACACATTCCAAAAAGGCTAGATAAAGTTACTTTATAAAGCACACAACCTATAAAACCAAAATTCATATGCATACCAAGCCAAGGAGATAAAGTCTTTGTGTCACGCGATGGTTGATCCAACAGCCTTTTTAATAGTAGACATCTCTGAATTTAACCTAAATAAAAAAGCTTAAGGTCCATTGCTACACTAACACATACCTTACAAGTATCCAGTCCAAGTTTTACAAAGTGACCAAAGCATTAAGATCGGTGCTTGCCTTCTACAACTACGTTCTTCTACAAACTCAATAGCTTGCACTTTCTTTTTACCAAAACATCGAGAGTTTCCTAATTTTGCTGTTCTTGAGTCTGCATATTGTTACTATCGCGGTGTAACTACAAAAAAACAAAAACAAAAATTACGACTGAGCAAAGCTGCTACAGTTTAAAACAATGCAAGTCAAACAAATATAGGGAAATGGCCTAATATACGGTGCAACATGCTACTGCATTTTTTGCATAGTTTGTTCCTATGATTGCTCAGTGATCCATATTGGTAAGAAACGATACCAAACAGAGAAACTGAGGCACAATACACCTAAATCTAGGCTCAAAACTGTAAATAAGATACTAGTTGAAGCCATATAGTAGTCAAAAGTATATCATTTTTTGATGGATGGTAACTCATTTGAGCAAAAAAGATGCAGATTGGCATTAGGAAATGGTCATACCTAGTCACTGGACTTGCAACCACGAACAGGAAAGATATGGTCTAAAAAAGTGACCATGCTTGTGATGATCATGTTACTGCTATACAAATAATGCTAATACTACCAGAATATAAATATTAATTAGCAGCATATGAGCTAGTAAAAATATGAACACTCTGCGGTGATAATGGTAAATTTTCAATTGCAAAAAATACGAAAGTATCAATATACATTTCCTATTACTACTATAGGGCTTCTAACAACATGCATGTAATAACCCGAATTCCAGTGGGTTCGGATTTTTCGCAAAAATGTCATAAACCAAGACAACTGGAACCCGAGTTGGGAATCTGGTATCCTGCAAATAGGCAAAGACAAATATATCAGAGCTCAATTAAATATATCATAGCGGAATTGACTAAAATATAATAATAAGTAAATACTCACCAATATAAGAACACTTCCCAAATAAGTGTCTTAAAGCTGGGAACTCTCTGCCATCTACCTACCTAACCTGTAGGATGTTATAAGGAGGGGGTCAGAACTAAAGTTCTGGTGAATGAATAAATTATATACTTTTAAGCTTAATTCTACATACCATTTTATTTTTATTTACTGTTATATTAGGTTCACTAGGTTTATCATACTCTTGCCTCTGTGCGTGAATCATATTCATCTACCCCTTAGTAGATTAAAACCTAATAACTGATTTATATATATATATAGCTATATGTCCAATGACCATATTGGTCCTAGGTACTACTGATAGTACCTTTTGTATCCTCTTCGCAGAGGACTCCATCGTCTTTCCCCTCTAAGGTTCTGTGACTACATATGTAGAGGATAGCTTTGTGAGGCCTACAATACCGATATTCTGTTGTCTAATATGAAAACGTAAAACTATGTCCGCATTAGTCTATACTAATGCTCGGACATCCGCAATGTACCACACAGTGCGTACATTGAGGACTATACGTAATCGTTATGTCTACTCTCTAAATCCCGCCAACAAGGTCTGCCATGTACGGAACTCATTCGGGGATTTTCTATATCTGTAAAGGGCAGCTTTGTTAGGCTTACAATATAGATATTCTAGTTGGTATGTCTCTTTTCTCATCGTGGATATAGTCCCACGCAGCCACCCCTCAACTAATCGAAATACCTCTAAAGAGTTAAGTATTGTGCCCTACTGCAAATAATCTAACATCCAATTGGCGGAACCCAGCATCCAATGTCTCGATAGTGAAAGAGTCATTGGACTTTTGGTTTTAACTTTAGTCTTTCTCGAACCTGCTCTTGGTTTTGATGCTGGCCGGTATCCTCATGCGACTATCCTTTTTGGACCTGCCCATTAAACTTAGTTGCAAGTACCGGGACATACAAATATCCTACTTCGAACACCAACCCCTTCTGACTGCCTACAATGGTCCTGCACTGCAAAAAGTAGTCAAGGCATACCCTCTTGATGGAACACCTATAAACCTGCCTCTGAGGATGCAGCTTCGTTAGGCCTACCCAGAGGGCCATCCTAGAGTATCCTCACGTCCCGTTGAAGTCTCATACTTCCTTCTAGCCCAAAATAACTAAGTTGGACGTGCTTTTCCTTTGTTGAAATTTTTGATGAACTGCTTCGTTAGGCTCTTCATCCTTTGGGCTACTCCAAACGCATCTCACTCTTTTATTAGACCCTAAGTCTAATCTATTAACTTGCGTTTAGTTTCCTTTTCGTATTATGTTGGCTACTTATTTATCCTAATTAGCATATTCTTGCCCTTGTCTCACTTTTGGCTATCGTGTGACCACCATTGATCTAATAGGGAATGCTGTTGGTACTTCCACTTCTATTACCTTGCTTATTTAACTCAATTAAGTCCTAAGTTTATCAAATAAGCATCTTCTATTATCTCTGTTCTATTGGCTTATTAACTTAGTTTAAATCTTAATAAGCCTTTCCGTTCTTTCTACTTTAGTTATAACCTATGTTATAATTTACTTGTAATTGTCACTTTTATCTTCTTTTATAATCTATACATGATTACAAATGTCTCTCTTCTGTTCGAGGCTGTCTTCTTTTATTATGATATAGAATTCTCTTTAATTCTCTTATATTATATAGTTCACTTATCATAATAACTGTCTTATTGTATAGTCTGCGCAGTAAATGCAGATCTAGGTTCATTATCGTTTACAGCTTCAAATTCTTTTCTAATAATTTACTTGATACCTTTCATACTTTACTTTATTTTCTTCTATTCTAGAAAGTAATTCTATTTTATTTGGTTGGGTATAAAAACTATACTAAAAATCAGTTTCCATATTTTAATACTAAATAATACTATAAACAATAATTCGTAACTGCAAGGTATTTCTTTTATTATTTTGGAATAGTGTAAAGTACAGTGGTTTCTCTATTTTACACTAGTTTCTTTTTTCTTTCTTTTATTCTTGCAGTTACGTTTATCGTTATCTTTAAATATTAAATTATAGAAATGTATCCTATTTTCTAAACCAACCAATTATTCTATTGTTTACTTCCAAATCAAGTTATTTGATTAATTTATTATTCCTGTTTCAGCGTAATTTATTGCAGAATTCCATTTTTCTACCTTTACTCCAACTTTTCTTATTTTACATCTAATCTAGTATTCTCCCATTTTAATCCATAATCGTGAATTTTCTTTTTAACAATATTATTTGCATACAAAGAGAATAAAAAGTAACTAGCATTTAGGCTAAATTATAACTTTAAATTAGATGTAAATAACTGTAAATTTCTTACATTTCAACATAACTAATTAATAGGATTAATTACTGAAATACTGAATAAAATTATATAATGTGAATTTAATGATAATATATCATAAACGTAAAAGATATAATTAAATACACTCACATTGCTAGCTTTCCAAATCTCCCTGTTTTTATTTCAGATCTATCCCTAACATCTTTATTCACCTCCCTTGTAATCCCTATTTAGAATTACAAATGATATATTTACAGATATATAATATTTGAAAGAGAAAAGGAAGAGATTTGTATTAGAAATAGCAAATAAAAGTTAGATATAGGGTTTTACCTTTGATAAAGCCTTCTGATTTGAACCAATTCCTAATTCCCTAATTTATTCTATTCTCTTTCTATTCAGATCTAAATTCATGTGAATTAGATCTAAAATTTTGTTATTAATAAATTATAGAAGAGATAGAAAAATAGCAGAGCATCTATGGGCAAGAGAAAAATAATGAGAATAAAAATGAGGCTCTGCACCTATGTTTATAGTGGTTTAAATCAGTGTTAACCATCGATATAAAACCTTAAAATCTAAGCATACACTCGGTCTATGGACATTAAATTAATATGTTTTCTTCTGCGTTTGTTTTTTATTTCAAATTGATTCTCCAACAATCTTTTTATTAATCTCTTTCCCTTCTCTCTCGCAATCTATGGAAACATATATTTCTAAATGTGACATTTCTTTTAAATAATATTCCCCTATTAATCACCAATCAATAGATTTCATATATACATAGAATTAATTTACTATCCACTTAATCCCCGACTGCACTGTGATTTCTTACCAAATTAATATGCCAATCAACACCATATTAATTCGTCACATATATGCATATTAATTTATTTTATTTTCAAAATTATTGCATGCATATATTCTACAATTGAATTTTGAATCACAGTCTTAATTATATGTGTTACCATAAGTCCCCATTTTTATTAATGACAATTGATTGCTGGCATAAATTACTTTTTCTCCATTTTATTCTCTTGCACTAACATATAAGTTTCTAATCATATCAATTAGTTGATATAATATATGTTCCTTTTCTTGTCAGATCCTTCAACTAATCACCTTTACTAAGTAATTGAATATTAATTTTCCTTTTAAACAAACACCATCAATTAATCTTCCATATTAATTGATTTCATATAATTTCTCTCTCTAGTTTATTTGTTACACAAATATATATGTATTCCAAATAATATTAATTACTTTCCCTATTTACAAACATTTCTTTGTTTTAAAATTTCAAAAGTATATAACTTAATTAAATTATTTGCATATATAATTGTAATTTAACGCCCGGTGTTACAATGCATCACGTTATTCCATATCAACGCTACAGAAAGATATTATTGTGTGTGCAGGATGTGGGATGCAAGATGTGAGAACTTGAAGCCATAATGATTAAATTGACCACATATTGAATTTGAAGGCATATATAAAATGTTAACTACTACATATTTGGTCAACATTATTATTTTGCCTAACCTTAAGCGTCTTGCCTGAAAGAAAAAATGTTAACTAGGCCACTCTCTTTAATACGATTCGTGGTTTGGCCTCAATGTGTAAAGCTATCTATCAACCGCTCCATCTCCAGGATAAAACAGCCTCTGAAATTTGGTCAATTTGATGTTTGCACTATAACAAATTGTTCTGAATATAGCACTTACTCATTTAATTGCTTGTAAAGTTTTCTTAAAGAGAGAAAAATGTAGAAAACAAATAAGAAGAAAGAAGAAAAGAGAAAATTTATTTCATACATGATAGTTGATTTTTTTTGAAACGGTACTTTATATACAACATGTCACTGGGATAACATATCACATTTCAATAAAAATTCGAATCACGCTACGCAAATTTCGAACTTTTGACTTCTTACACCAAAGCCAAATCACTTAACCACTTAGATAATGGTGGTTGTCATGATAGTTGAATTGAACTTATACTTACTTTATATAAGGCTCTACTTTCTCGGCATTAAACAAGACATACTGATGAGCTGTATCAATCACCTCCTTAGTGACCACCATAGGTTTTCCTTTGGAAATAGGATGCCCCTTGAGTATGGAATCACTTTTTTGCACTTCACTTTTATTTTTCTTTGTCTAATTTCTAATGTATCTTTAATATATCCAACACAATAGTCCATGCATTCTTCGACAGAATAGCGCTTAGTTATGCATCCTTCAGGCCATGCTTAATTTTTAACATACCCCTTCATTGTTTTCGTATACCTATAATCAAGATGTATACATAAAATACATTCGTAAGCTCATATACTATTAACTACTTTAAGTGCTCATGCTAAATTTTACCTCTCAAATGGATACATCCACCAATATTTTACTAGCTTGCAAATTCTTGCTTTCCTCTCTCTATGTGTATTGTTAAGTGAATCATGACATCAAAATGGAAGGAGGAAAGAATCTCTCAAGATCGCATAGTGCTAATGCAAACTGATTCTCATGGATTCTTCTTTATCATTATCAAGCACTCTTTGGCACATGTCGTTATAAAAAAAACTTAGCCGTAATAATGCATTCCTTGTCCCTTTAGATAGAAGTAATCTCAGTGATACATACAACAGTTGTTGCATCAAAACATGATAATCTAGGGACTTAAGACCTGAAATTTTGTTTTCTTTTGCAAAAAAATTCCCAATATTCGAGCTATACCCATAAGGTACTTTCAAATTCCTTATTTTATTGTAAAAGTTCTCCTTTTCTTGGTTAGTTAAGATGCATGGCGTAGTTGGAAGTAATGCTTGTCCCCTTATGTCTATAGGATGTAACTTTTTCCTAATACACGGTACTTCTACATCTTTGCGTGAATTAATGTCATCTTTTGATTTTCCTTTAATATCAAGTAACATACCAAGAATACTTGCACCAATATATTTTTCAACATGCCTTACATCTAGATTGTTATGCAAAGGAAGTACCCAAGAAAATAATAAAATTGAATATAACTAATTAATAATATAGTATTAATTGCATAAATAGAAAAGAAGAGGAACTTTTTTATAATTAAACTTTACCTTCCAATAAGGTAAATCAAAGAAATACACTTCTTCTTCTTCCATATTTGACTTCCTTTTTCTGTTCGTCTTCCCTTTTCTCTTTCTCTTTCTCTTTCTCTTTCTCTTCCTCCTTTGGTTTTTCCCCCGTTATTAAAAATATCTTTAACATTATTTAAGATTTGAGAATCAGTTTGTACTGGAGGCCTTTGTCTATTCTCTATGGTTCCATCAAACAAGTTTTTTCATTGAAGAAATTCATGGTTAGGTTTAACGAATCGCTTAGCCTAAGCAAGCACACTTCTTACTAAATGGTAGCCATATTGAGCGAGTATTAACACCACAAATATGACATACTCTCTTATCCTTTACATTGCAACATGCTAAATTTCCATAAATTGAAAAATCATTTGTCATCCACATCAGAATAGTATTTAATCTGAATTCGCTATGAGTGTATGCATCATACACCTTCACCCTTTTATCCCATAATTTTTTTTTCAAATCTACAGTAAGTGATTGTAGATACACATTGACATCATTTGTTGGTTTTCGTGGCTAAAGAATCAATAAAGATAACACCATATTATCTTTGTGCATACAAAGCCATGGTTCGAAGTTGTAAGCCACAAGATTAAGGATATGTATATATACTCTTAGGAAGTAAAGGTATATTATACAAGTTTAAGTCATATTTGTATGCTTAAGTAATAATACATTTAAGAGAAAGCAATGGTTGTGAAATAAACTTGGATTAATAGAAGTTTTGAAAAAATGTGTTAGGTAAAGATGAATGTGAATAAGTACATAAGTTAAACGTAGATCATTTGGTACATAAATTTTGATCTAAGTTTTGAGTACAGAACTTTGAGGTGTTTACACCAATCCGAAAAACGATATATCACTCGATTCTTGACGGCGAACATTGACGAGAGTTTATGAGTATGTATACGAGTTTTATATCATAGTTGAGAGCTATGCAAGGAAAGCAAGGGTTTGTGATCAAAAAGTCTGATCAAAGTCCGCACTAGAAAATCGAAGGATCGATACTAGTTCAGAGGTAAAGTTGTGGATTTGAATAATAGATCGAATCAAAGATCACATATAGTATGATGTTTTGGGTTTATCTACTTAGTAGTTGGATTGTTATCTTTAAAAGTAGGCACTAAGATATAGTGGCTGGACTTATGTTTTGATATGTGTAAATTTCTATAGACCTTAGGTATAGTACATGCTCAGGACAGAGGATGAGTTATGTGGATGTATTCATTTATGTTGACATAGTATCAGTGGGGTTGTTTTTGGATGTATAGTCTTGTTTGGTTGTTGTATATTCTATCTTAAGTGTGCATTATGCACTAGGATGAGCAGGATAAAAGTTTGACTTGATGTATATATAACCGTAAGTACGTGATAGATACTCAGGTTAATGTAGGGAATCTTTGTATGCATGTTTGACATCATTTGTTTTAGTGTTATTATGATATCGACCTTCTTATTTTCTATCATCTGTAGAAATAAGTCAAATTATTTGAGAATATGAGTATGAGTTAGATTCCTTTATCTAACTTTTATTTCGAGGATGAAATGCTTTTAAGTAGGGGAGAATGTAACGACCCGTAATTTCGCTACTTCGAAAGTGAGAGATTTCGTTCATTTTAAATTTAAAAAGGAGTTTAAATCTTAAATAAAAATGTTATACATAAGAAATAAATTATTTATTCTTATAGATAATAAATTAAAAGGTATAAATTTGGATTTTTGAACAAATCGACAAAAGTTAAGTTTTGTTAATAATAAATAAAGGCTTAAATAAATGAATTTAAATATTTATTTAAAAGGTAAATCTTGTTTAAAACATCTAATAAATATAATAAAAGTAAATTTATGTTAACCCTGCCTCGGTTACGACTCAGTGGTCCAGTATGTGGAGATGGCGCCGACTCAGGACTTAAAGGGATAGCCGACCTAACTGATTAACAAGGTGGCCGACTTAAATCGATACCGACTTAACTGGTTAAGGAGCATGCCGACCCAATGCCTTCACATAGATGCCGACCTAGTGCTTCAGAAGGAACTGGCCTAACGACTCAAGAAATAACAAAGGATCCGACTTAACATGGTGCCGACCTAACTGCCTAATGGAGTTGCCGACCTAATTCGATCCGACTTAAGGACTTAACATGTTTACCGACCTAACTGAGTGGAACAAGTTCACGACTTACACTTGTGTCGTGACCGACTCATGGTCTGTGCTAGGATGTGCGCGACCTGGGCAAGGGAGTTAGTTCACGTTTAGCTCGTCAATTCATTAAATCGGCAACGACCTATTTGAGCATGCACTTCCCATTTAAGTCGGAGGCCATGCATCAGAGAGAGGGAACGACCTACGACCTGGCTTGACCCGGTGACGACTTTGGACTTGTGCAAATTCAGCGAAGAAAGATCAACTCAGCTAGATCATAGTGGTGCTCCCATAAGTCGGCCACGACTTAGCTGGGTCGGGGACGATTCAGAACCGGTTACGACTTAGCTTAGGTCCAAGATCTTTGCCTATAAATACCAACCTACCTCCAACATTAAGGGGACTTTTGGGTTCATTCTCGAAGCGCCAAAACTCTGCCATTTTCTCGACTCAAACAACACTTCAAGCACTCCAAACATCGAAGACATTACATCAAATTCACGAGAGAGAATCCACATCATTCATCATGGGTTTGAAAGATAATTCTCCGTAAAAGTTTGTACTAACAGTCTAGAGTGGATTGTAATTGAAGAAAGTTGTATAAGTTGTATTTGTTCAGCAATAAAGAGATCAAAGTGGACGTAGGCTCGATTTTAGGCCGAACCACTATAAAACTGTTGTCTTTTACTGCTTTTCTGCAATTTCTTTACTTGTATCTTGTTCCCGTACCAACGGGTGGTGCTTTCATAACTGCTATCTACTCACTGGGGTGTTAGCGTTCAAATTTCAGCGTTAACATTTTTGGTGCTTTCACTGAGAACCCAACTCAGGAAAACTCTCATCATTGCTTCACAAAGATTTGTAGAAAGAATTTCTTTAAAGACCAGAAGTCTATCTGAGATTATGGCTCCTGGAAGGAAAAGCAGATCTGTCAGATCTGGAAACATTCTAGAGGGAACCTCCGCTTCCCCTGTGCCTAATCAACCCACTCCGTCTGTTGGAGTTACGAAAGCGGAGTTGGATGCTGTGATTCTAGGGCTAAACCAGCAGATAAACGCCCAAAATGCACAATTAGAGGCTCAAAGTGCCCAGAATGCCCTGATTCTGAATAAGTTGAACGACTTACTTGGGGCAAACAATCAACCGGCTGGTAATGAGAGGAACTATGCTGGCAACGTTCATGATGTTAATGAAAGGAATGCTCCTGAAAGGCCTACTAGTCCCTTTGAGCAGGCGGTACCTGAGGCCGGTGGATCTAGAACTCGGCATGATGAAGAATATCTTTCTGGAATGGTCCGGCAGATCATGAAAGAAAGTATGCAAAGGGTTGAAGATGAGAAGGAATGGGGTTTCGTTCCAAGTAAAACTCCGTTTACTGAAAAAATCTTAAAGGCGGAATTTCCAAGGAAGTTTGTCCCTCCGACCATCCCAGCTTACAAAGGGACAAGTGATCCAAACGAATTTTTGTATAAATATGATTGGCACATGACAGGTGCCAGAGCTTCTGACGAAATAAAGTGCCGATATTTCCCCGTATACCTTGAAGGGGTGGCTCTACTATGGTTTACCAAGCTGCCAGTCCGATCTATAGATCAGTTTTCAGACTTGACCAGAAAATTCAAGGAGCAGTTTAGACTTTATGCTTCAAAGGCCAAGGATATCATGTCATTGTCCAGTTTAGAGCAAAATCCTAGTGAGTCCATCAGATCTTTCTTGAACCGCTTTAATATAGCGCTGGCGGAAGTGGATAATGCTGAACCACGAATGATCTTGACTTATCTAATGAGGGCTATCGATAAGTCAAGCGAATTTGGGAAATGGTTAAACATGAAAGAGCCAACCTCTCTCGAGAAGTTCTACAAAAAAGCAGACGAATTCATTCGCTTGGAAAGTCGTCCTTTGCCAGTAAAGGCAGTGTTGGAAAAAGCTGAAGACAACACTGTCGCTCCACGCAAGAATGAATCGGTGGGGCAAAAAAGGGAGAATAATAATGGAAAGAAACAGGGTAATCTGAAGAAGCCCCGGTCCTTCAAGCCATCAGAATATACTCCATTATCACACACACCGGAGCACATCTACCTGGCCACTAAAGATTCCGTCGCTTTCCCTAAACCTATCCCATTGAGAACCGGGAGAAAAGCCATACAAAGTGGGAAATTCTGCCGCTTCCACAATCAACCAGGTCATGAAACTGATGAATGCCGCCAGCTGAAAAATCTGATTGAAGAGTTGCTAAGAGAAAACAAGTTGCAGCAATTCGTGAAAAAGAATAGCAACGATCCTGCATCGTCGAGTCAGGGGCAGCGGGCTCCTGTTCATCAGCCTGGGGCAGGTGAGAAAGCTACGGGGCATGAATCTGGAAGGCCCATTATCAATGTCATTTCAGGAGGACCTCACCCAGCTGGCAAGAGTTGGGGTGAGATGGAGAGATATTCCAGGGCTTTGAAATATGCTCCAGCCGAGGAAGACGTCTTTGTTCTAGAAGACACTACGCCCCTTAAACAACAGAAAACTTTCAGTGATGATATTATTTTCAGAGCCAGAGATTCTACAGGTATTGAAGCTCCTACTTTAGATCCCTTGGTCATCTCGGCTGGTATAGGACCAGCCATTGTCAGAAGAGTCCTCATTGACTGCGGAGCATCATGTAATATCCTCTTCAATAAGACATTTGACCAGATGAAAATCCCTATGATCGATGTGCAAGCCTCATCACAGAAAATCGTGGGCTTCACTGGGGAGCCAAAGCAACCAGTAGGAACCATCGATTTGTTTGTAGAGCTTGGGGAAGGAGAAAGGAAAGTGGTCCGAAAGCAAACATTTGTGATTGTCGATGAGTTTTCTGCCTATAATGCTTTTCTTGGCCGTCCAACACTCGCAGCATTCAAAGCTATCCTAGCCCCGTGGTGCCTCACTATTAAATTCCCTACTGACAATGGAGTAGGAGTTATAAAAGGGGATCAGAATGCTGCGCGAGAGTGCTATTTGACTGAGCTGCGAGAGTCAAGAAAAAGAGAAATGGGAAAGGGTGCGGCAACCCCAGTCCGCATCAAGGAACCAGCCTTGTAGCAATTACAGGGCGGACCCTGCACTGGCGAGCACAGCGGGGCACGGAAAGAAATGGATCCCTGAAAAGCCAGTACAGGGGAGAATAGAGTAGTACCGGTGGAAACAACAGTTCCGGTACCTGTTGACCCAAAGGATCCAAATAAGGTGTTGAATGTGGGTTCGCAGCTTAATGTTTCAATTCAGAATATCTTGATATCTTTCCTGAAGGCGAATTTGGATGTCTTTGCTTGGACTCATGCCGATATGTGTGGAATATCCCCGGAAGTTGCGGTACACGCTCTGAATATTGACCCAAAGTTTACGCCAGTTAAACAGAAAAGAAGAACCCAAGGTCCAGAAAGGTCAGCAGCATTAAAAGAAGAAGTTGATCGACTCATGGAAAATAACTTCATCAAAGAATCTACATATCCGAATTGGGTTTCAAATCCTGTGTTGGTCAAGAAAGCTAATGGGAAATGGAGAGTGTGCATCGATTTCTCTGATCTAAACAAGGCTTGCCCCAAAGATTGCTTCCCATTACCCAGGATCGATCAACTGGTAGACGGAACTGCGGGACATGAATTGTTATCCTTCATGGATGCCTACTCCGGTTATAACCAAATCATGATGCATGAGCCGGATCAGGAGGATACAAGCTTTATTACAGATGTTGGACTTTATTGCTACAGAGTTATGCCCTTCGGATTGAAAAACGCAGGGGCAACCTACCAAAGACTTGTGAATGCTATGTTCAAACCGCAATTGGGCAAAACTATGGAAGTCTATGTCGACGACATGTTAGTGAAGTCCAGGAAAGCAGCGGATCACATTGAACACTTAGCAGAAATGTTCGCAGTCCTCCGGAAATACAGAATGAAGCTTAACCCCCTGAAATGTACATTTGGGGTCGAATCCGGAAAGTTCTTAGGTTTTATCGTCAGTGCTAGGGGCATTGAGGCTAGTCCAGCTCAAATTACTGCCTTGAAAGAAGTTAAAGCTCCTAGAACAAAGAAGGAATTGCAGAGTCTCAACGGAAAGATCGCCGCCCTGAGTCGGTTCATTTCCAAAGCTACTGATAAATGCATCCCATTCTTCGATGTCCTGAAAAAAGGAAAGAAGAACTTTGAATGGACGCCCGAATGCCAAAAAGCTTTTGAAGAGTTGATCCGTCATATGGAAACGCCTCCGATACTTTCTAGACCAGGTAATGGTGAGGATCTTCTTATATACTTGGCAGTATCATCTCATGCTCTAAGTGCAGCGCTGATACGAGAAGACAAAAGGATTCAACATCCAGTTTACTATATCAGCAAAAGACTCACTGGGGCAGAGCTGAATTACTCCAAGTTGGAAAAACTCGCCTATTGCCTACTAGTTGCATCGAGGAAACTGAGGCAATATTTCCAAGCTCATCCTATCAAAGTGCTCACTGATCAACCTCTAAAGCAAGTCCTATTTCGCCCAGAAACTTCGGGTCGCCTTCTAAAATGGAACATTGAACTTAGTCAATATGACATCACTTATCATCCCCGAAAAGCAATCAACGGACAAGCTTTAGCTGATTTCGTTGCAGAATTCACAGAGAAAGATAATGGTGAGGAAAAAGCGATCAGTGATTCTCCAATCCAGTGGAAGATGTATGTTGATGGCGCGAGAAATGACTACTGTTCTGGAGCCGGAGTGGTACTTGAAACTCCTGAAGGTCGATCATTATGTTATGCACTAAGACTGGAATTTCCTTCAACAAACAATGAAGCGGAATATGAAGCTCTTATTGCAGGTCTGAAAATCGCTAAAGAGCTAAACATTCGAGCGCTACAAATTTTCAGTGATTCCCAGCTTATTGTATGCCAAGTCAAGAAGGAATTTCAAGCAAAAGGTGGAAACCTGCCTTCCTACTTGTCAAAGGCTTGGGAACTCCTATGTGAACTCGATCACTATTCAATAAGCCACATTCCTCGGGAAGAGAATATGAAGGCAGATTCCCTCGCAAAATATTCAAGTTCTGGTGAAGCTCAACTATTGGGATTGGTCCCTGTAGAAGTCCTTTCAGCGCCAAGTATAGACGAGATGGATATAAACTGGATTATGAGTGTATTTCAAGAACAAGAGTCATGGATGACTCCAATACTGGATTACCTACTCAGAGGTTCTCTGCCAGAAAACTCGATAGAAAGGCGAAAGCTACTAAGGAAGGCCTCTCGCTATGTGATTCAGGATGGCCGATTGTACAGACGGGGATTCTCAATGCCATTGCTTCGATGTGTATCCCGGGAAGAGTCCAAAACAATCCTAGAAGAAGTGCATGGAGGAGAATGCGGTGATCATTCAGGTGGTCAAACATTAGCAAAGAAAATTCTCCGATACGGATATTTTTGGCCAGAAATTACTCGGGATGCTGCAGATTACTCCCGAAAATGTGACAAATGCCAAAGATATGCCAAAATTCCTAGAGCACCTTCTACCGAACTCACACAGATGGTCAGTCCATGGCCATTTGCAATTTGGGGAATGGATCTCATTGGGCCGCTACCAACTGCTAAATCAGGGATTAAATATGCTATTGTTGCAGTTGATTATTTTACTAAGTGGGCTGAAGCTGAACCATTAGCTACGATCACTTCAAAGAAAATGATAAGCTTTGTGACCAAGAATATCATTTGCAGATACGGTGTGCCTCAGAAAATAATCACAGACAATGGTACTCAGTTTGAAAGCGAGGAATTCTAGGATTTTTGCAAGCGATTCAAAATCCAGAAAAGCTTTTCGGCAGTAGCTCATCCGCAGGCAAACGGGCAAGTGGAAGCAGTGAACAAGATCATCAAATCAACCATCAAAAAGCAACTCGAAAGAGCAAAAGGTGGTTGGGTCGATAAACTACCACTTGCACTATGGGCATACAGAACTACTCACAAAACTGCAACTAGGCATACTCCTTTTTCGTTAGCATACGGATCGGAAGCAATGATCCCGGTCGAAACAGAGGTCCCTTCACACAGAAGAATCCATTTCAATCAAGCAGAAAATGAAAAGCTGCAACTTGAAGCGCTGGATCTCCTTGATGAAAAAAGAGATGAAGCTAACCTCAGAGTTGCAGCTCATCAACAAAGGATAGCCAGACATTTCAATTCCAAAGTTCGTCAACGCAGCTTTGAAATTGGAGATCTAGTCCTGAAAAGAATTATGACCGCGACAGGTGTGTTTGGGCCAAATTGGGAAGGACCATATGTAATAGGTCAGAAGCTTCTTGACGGCACATTCAAGCTCACCACTGTTGATGGAGATCAAATTCCAAGGGCATGGAACAGCAACCATTTGCGTCCATACTTTACTTGAAAATTTTGTTGAAACATTGTAAAAAGAATTATGAATGTATGATTCTTGTAATTGAAAGCAATTGTGAAACTGATGCAAGTAAATAATGAAAGAATATAAAGTGGATGTAGGCCCAATTTCATGGCCGAACCACTATAAATCTTGTGTTCCTTATTATCATTATATGTTTGCTTTGTTTTCGATATAAAAATACATAAAATGTATTGCTGAAATGTCGATTTAAATTTTTGCAGACAATGGAAATAAAACTTGCGCATAATAAGATCGAGCGATTCTCACCATCATTCAACAAACAAATTTCAAGTCACAAAGACCCCGAATTCAAACCCTAGATAGGAAATACTTCAATTGAACGGCTAATGATTTCGATAGAAACGAGCCCTTGCTGATAAATTGAGATTGTTTGAACAAACAAACATCCAATTAGGAAGCTAGTGCCCGTTCTCACGAACTTGCCTGGCAATGAAGTACACTTCCTTGGATTAAACAAGCCACTTGTGAGAAAAGGGGAATGAAAACTTGAAAAGGAAAAAAAAAGAGGATCGCTGAAAAGGCATAAGCAAGTGAACAGAGGAACAACCAAAGCTACCATCAGCGGCACAAGTCCTCTTCGGATGCGCAACTCTTCGGAGGATAAAAGACCTCTAATGGGTCATACGCCACAAAAAAGAAAGTTCTCTACTCAACAAAAAAGATCGGAGGAGTCATGACCCTCCAACCATGAGAGAGTAACTTCCAGGCGATGAAAACCCTCTCTGAGGCACATTTCACCAGGAGTTGAAGTGTTATAACCGCTCTTCGGAATTTCACTTCACCAGAGTTGAAATGCAAACAAAATAAAAGCCCTCTTCGGAGGCCCATTTCACCAGGAGTTGAAGTGTTGTGACCGCTCTTCGGAATTTCACTTCACCAAAGTTGAAATGCAAACAAAATAAAAGCCCTCTTCGGAGGCCCATTTCACCAGGAGTTGAAGTGTTGTGACCGCTCTTCGGAATTTCACTTCACCAAAGTTGAAATGCAGAAACAAGATAAAGACCTTCCTGAAAGCCCACGTTTCGCCAAGATTGAAATAAAACTTCCAAGTGTTGAAACGTGAAAAGGCTTTCTTCAAAGGCACAACTCTTTGGGGGTACACGTTTCACCAAGATTGAAATAAAACTTCCAAGTGTTGGAACGTGAGAAATCCCTCCTCAGAGGTACAACCCCCTCCCGGGGACACAATTAAGAAGAAAGACCTCTTCGGAAACCCACGTTTCACCGAGATTGAAATAAAACTTCCAAGTGTTGAAACGTGAAAAGGATTTCTAAGGCATAACTCTTTGGAGGTACACGTTTCACCGAGATTAAAATAAAACTTCCAAGTGTTGAAACGTGAAAAATCCCTCCTCAGAGGTACAACTTTCTATATATATATAAAAAAAATCCTCATCAAAAGCGTACTTTAAGTTTCAAAGGAAAAGTAATTTGCCTACTATGGAAAATGATCGTAAAAAAAAAAAGAAAAAGAAAAGAAGTTAAAGTACCCTTCAGAGGTCCGCTTTACCACATAGAGGAATTCACTTGGTAAAATATGCACATAAGCAAAAGAAAAAAGTGATTTCTTCGAACGACAAAGCGTAAAAACTTATTCGAAGGGAGTTGTACTCTATAAAAATTTTCTTTAAAGAATAAAATAATTATTCTTTAACAAATAAGAGTGCAAGTCCCCTCGAAGTATAAAATATTGCAGCAAGCTTAAGGTATGGGGGCAACATGGTATAGTAGTATAGCTGCATCAGTAAAGTAATACTCAAACAACATACCATAAGCCCGCTGCAATATCATATAAATAAACTTGTGCAAAAATAAATAGTAAATGCATTCTCAAATTCAAACAGAAGTTTGTACAAACGAAGAATCATTTTATTCAACTATAATGCAGATACAGGTTTTCAAAATAAAGGCGGGCGCCGATACCCGCACAACTCTCGGCCAGTTCATATAAAAGACAAAAAGCTAAAATCTTCACTTCTTCTTCCCTCCTTTGGACCCTTTACCCGGTCGAATGACCAGCTTTCCAGGTCGGCCAGTGGGTATAAGGGAAGTAGGAGAGGTAGGTGTAACCGGTTCAACTTCCGGCTCCTCTTCAGTGGCGGTGATTTTCTTCCCCCTCCTCTTTGATGTCCCACGCTTCTCTCTCCTTTGTGAGGAAGACTCACTCCCCGGAGTGACAAGTTTTGATAGAACAATGTCGTCAGAAGGAGTCCGTTCCGGGGATATGTCACCTCCCTCAGGTCTCTCATCTTTCTGCTCTTGCGAAGCGATGGGATCATCCAAGCCGTGAAGAGCCTCTATTTGTTCCTCCTGTGATCCAGGTTGCGAGGCAGAAGGAGGCACCGCCTGAAGAGATGAAGGAAGGATGACCGGAGGAGTAGAAGTTTGAGCAGTGCTTGGTACTTTCTCTACAGAAGAAAAAAGGTTAAAGTCAGTAAAGAGAGGAGATGAAGGCTCGTCAAGGTTGAGAAAATAGCCAAGGAGCTCGTGAAACTCATGCGAAATAAACGAGTAACCCGCTTGAGCAGAATTGACAGTAGCGAGATTAACAGTGAAGTTACCTGGAGAAGCTGGTTTCCTGATATCGACTTCATAAGCTTGCGCATCAGCGCTCTCTTCACCCTCGTCTCCGCCTTGTGTGCTTGTAATATCAGCGGTAACTTTGGTGGGAGATGCGAGATGGGAACTGGAACCAATAATGTCGACTTCAGACGAAGAAGGTGGCTGGACTAGAGTAGTTGAAGTGGTTTTCCCCAGCTGGTCCCCTTCCGTCACTTCGGTTCTTAGTTTGGCAAGTTGTTCCTTTCCCCTGGCGAGAGCAGCGCGAGCGTCTTCATCAAAATAATGCCTTTCCAGGGCTGACTCGTCATAACCAGCACCTTCAGCACCAAGCATATCGAGGGCGGCCTCCCACACTTCAGCTAAAGTGATCTCATACTTGGGACCAAGAAAGGCGAGGCTTCCACGCCCCAAGACGCTATGCAAGTAGAAGTCGAATAATGTTGAGCCGAAGCTGTTTTTGGTCGCCTCATGAGATTCTTCGGCTGCGATTTTGCCGGCGACAGCCTCATCGCGCTCCCTTTCAGTTTTGGCAAGCTGAAGCTTAAGCATTTGTATCTCCGCCTCCTGGGAGTTGGTTTTCTTTCGAAGCTCAGCAATATCAGAGACATAGCCTTCACTGATTCTTTTTTGTGCCTCGAGCCTGTCTTCGGCATCCCTCTGACTGGCATGAGCATCTCTAACTTGTCTGAGAAGCACTTCTTCTTTTTGAGAGTATGAAGTAGAGGAAGCAGCAAGCTCATCTTTCAACTTCTCAACCTTTGCTTCGAGCTCCTCGTTGTAGGAAGTAATGCTCCTCATTTCGGTGTTGTGCTGCTCAAGGACCTTTTGCCACTCAGCCTTATCATTTTCCATGGTGAGCATGGCCTCTAAGTTGGCACGGTTAACTCTTTGAAGCTCATCAACAAGCTTCTGCCAGTTTGACATCCTCTCGATATCGAGCTTGACTGCATCAAGATTGCGCAACATAGCAGACTTGTCGATGGGGACCAAGTCTAGGTCGAATCTCACACCCTTTAAGCACCATTGTGGAAAACGACTTTGTAAAGTGGCTGGGCCAGGTCCCACTTGAAATTTAGGCCTGCTTATTATTGTCTGGATGTCCTCCTTCCCGAGAGCAGGAGAGTCGGAAGTAATGTCGAGAGGGGCAGGGGCAGTAGGCTTTTCGGGAATAGTGGAAGCATGTCTCTCACCATATCGGGCTCGTTTGCCTGAATCTTCAGCTGCATGACCCTTTCCTCGGTCGTCGTGAGATTTCCTTTTGTAAGAGTCGTCACTTCTCTGCAGGGAATCATGGTGCTCATCCCTATCCCTTCTGTCATAACGCTCTTCTGCATCCCTCCTTTCACGAGCCTTTCGAGCAGCCCTCTCTTCGTCAGACTCTCTATAGGAGGGAAAGTAACGCCGATAATCATATTGACCACGCCCCCCGTAGCGTTGGAAATCCTGATAATATGATCCGCCGCGTGTCATTGAAGAATCTGAAATAAGAAAAGATAAGCTTTAGAAACCTTTAAAGTATAAGAAGATAAGTGCATAAATGTGCTGGAAAATCCTAAGTGTTGTGTGATGTGCAAGCTACACGCATTAAGCTACAAACCACTCTTTGGTGCAGAGGTGATGATAGCTTGGGTATGAGGAGTTGATGTTTGTGTTGGTGTTTGTCGAAGAAGAGACGTCGCCTCAATTACAGGAGAGATAGTTTTAGATACGTCATCTCTAAAAAGCTCCTGCGAAGTCACTATTATGTCGCTCAACCCCTCATAAACATCGTCACCATCATGCTTGGTGGGACTTGTTTTCTCAATTCCTACATCAGCTAATCCCCCGAGAGGCCATGAAAGTTCTTCTTCTTCCTCGATCGGGGCAAGCACCGTCTTACTAGATGACCCCATAATGTCGGTAGGAGTGGAACACTTCACCAATGAAGCTTCAATATTAGACTCTTTTGATGTGAGTTGTTCGACAGTAACCGGGGCGTCAGGAGTTTTCATCGGAGAATCGGGAACTTCTGTTGGAACTTCATGAGCATGCGTAGAACGAGAAGCGTGTAGAAGCCCGTATTGGTGTAAAAATTCATCCTTCAGCAGAAATTTTATGCTCCTTTCTTCCGCAGCCACGGCACTCAACCTCTCAAAAACTTGTTTATGAATCGGATCTCTAGAAGGGAGAGGAAGTGCTGAAAAAAGCAAAGAATGAAGTTAGCAACTGAAAGATCGGATCTCGAAAAAAGTTTCAAAAACGAGAAAATGGAAACACTGGTCTTACTTCCTATTCTCCAGATGGCATAAAACCCTGGAGGACAGCGAGCAAAGAAAAACTGGTTCAAAAATCCATGAACACTTTCAGTGAGATCGGAAAGGAGCTTGCGGTTTCTAGCACTTCTCACAATAATGAGTGAAGGATGATCTTTACTCTTTGTAAACGAGCACAGATAACGAATTTCTTCAAAACTCGGTAGGCGATCAAGAGTTCTTCTAAACAAAACACACAACCCCATCAAGATGGCATAACCATTAGGATGAAGTTGAAATGGAGAGATTGTCAACCGGAGAAGAAGAGTTCGAAGGAAGTCATTAAAAGGAGGAATCGCCCCACTTAAGCACATGTGGTGGTTGACTGCAACGAAACCAAAGGGAGGATTATCAGCAGTATCATTTGACCCAGGGAATAGGACATCATTTTCAGCAAAGCCAAATTGAGTGCGCAGCTGAATAAATGTTCTCAAAGATAGAATAGTCGAAGTTCTTTCCGGAGGATTCTCTATCGGAACTGTTGTCGGGAAAGTTTCTTCTTCTTGAGTTACCACTTCTTCTTCTCGATGGGAAGTCATTCTACATAAACAACTGGGTATTCAAACATGAAGGTGCACGTTTCCTAAAGTGTGTGAAGTGTTGTGTAGAATCAATCAAGCAATAAACAAATATAACTGGAATAAAAACTAGCAAACATTTGTTAGTTATGAAATTCAGGGATTATTGTTTTAAGCCTAAATATGCAAGTAAGATGTTGGTGCAGACAAATCAGTTCAGATTGTTGATACTTTGCACTAATGCTTAACCCTAATTGATTGATTCGCAAACATTTCATGCAATATAATTAAGTTGTTTGTTTTGTCTTGACTAATCTGACATCTGACGTGGGCAGTCAATGGCAGTATTTTCGCCTTGGTTCTCTTTGTTTGTTATTTTTAGCAGGTTAGCAGCTTATAAGTTAATGCGGCATAATACAAGGAGATTCAGGCAAGTTTAAAGTTCAAAAATTCAGACAATTTAGTTCTTTAGCTCAAGGCAAATGCTCAAAGTAGGCTCATGCTCCTAAATGATAACATGTCTGAAGCTCAAGTACTAACTCGGCTACGGTTTAAAATTCTTTTGCAAGATAAAGCTAAGTCGGTAGCAGGTCAAGGTCTAAATAGTTTAACTTGGCAACTCGTTCCCCTAGGTCGCAAGCTCTGGTTCAAAAGGCAGGAATTTCTCAAGTGTTAGCTCGGTCACGATTCAAGCTTTAAAGTTTAGATCGGTAAGCTTCTTTCTGGCATTATCTCGGCCACGGTTTAAAGCTTAGATCGGCAGAATGGTAGGTCGGTGGGTCTCACTCAAGCACTAACACGGTCATGATTCATGATTTGAATCGGCCAAAAGATGAGTCACCTAAAATCACTGGGTCGCGTCTAAACCAATACCTCACTCCACTCAACCCATTAGCCCGCTAACCGCTCCTCCACCAGCAAAAACCCCTATTCCATTCATACCATTACCTGCTGCCGGACCGTCCACTAAGTCAGTTCGAAGTTATCATAAATTTGTCGCATGGTAATCTCAAACGATTAGCCTAAGACGACGAGCCACTTTCATTATTTCATCGAACTTTTAATCGAGCAACCTGAGTTTCATCAACGGCAAATATGATAGAATTCGTGATGAAGCATCATGCAAGGAGGCCGTTCGAATTCAAGCGATAAAGTTTGAGAACCGAAGGTAATCTACAATCAAGGGAGGAGTAGAATCACTTACGCAATGAATAGTAGGAATTACTGGTGATCAGGTAGGATGGAATCGCCTTAAAGAACTCAGGAGAATTTTAATGGCAGAATCCAAATTGAGTGAATGAATAAGTGACGAAGAAGGTTGAAGGAGGCCGGCTTATATTCTGAAGTGAAATGATACGGGTCATCACACACGAGTTAGCTGATAAGTCGTTCACGACTTACCGACCTAAGAGTGACCGAGTTAAAAGGTATCGAAGCACACGACTTAATCCCAAGGCGTATACTTCGAGGGGCAAATGTTAACCCTGCCTCGGTTACGACTCAGTGGTCCAGTATGTGGAGATGGCGCCGACTCAGGACTTAAAGGGATAGCCGACCTAACTGATTAACAAGGTGGCCGACTTAAATCGATACCGACTTAACTGGTTAAGGAGCATGCCGACCCAATGCCTTCACATAGATGCCGACCTAGTGCTTCAGAAGGAACTGGCCTAACGACTCAAGAAATAACAAAGGATCCGACTTAACATGGTGCCGACCTAACTGCCTAATGGAGTTGCCGACCTAATTCGATCCGACTTAAGGACTTAACATGTTTACCGACCTAACTGAGTGGAACAAGTTCACGACTTACACTTGTGTCGTGACCGACTCATGGTCTGTGCTAGGATGTGCGCGACCTGGGCAAGGGAGTTAGTTCACGTTTAGCTCGTCAATTCATTAAATCGGCAACGACCTATTTGAGCATGCACTTCCCATTTAAGTCGGAGGCCATGCATCAGAGAGAGGGAACGACCTACGACCTGGCTTGACCCGGTGACGACTTTGGACTTGTGCAAATTCAGCGAAGAAAGATCAACTCAGCTAGATCATAGTGGTGCTCCCATAAGTCGGCCACGACTTAGCTGGGTCGGGGACGATTCAGAACCGGTTACGACTTAGCTTAGGTCCAAGATCTTTGCCTATAAATACCAACCTACCTCCAACATTAAGGGGACTTTTGGGTTCATTCTCGAAGCGCCAAAACTCTGCCATTTTCTCGACTCAAACAACACTTCAAGCACTCCAAACATCGAAGACATTACATCAAATTCACGAGAGAGAATCCACATCATTCATCATGGGTTTGAAAGATAATTCTCCGTAAAAGTTTGTACTAACAGTCTAGAGTGGATTGTAATTGAAGAAAGTTGTATAAGTTGTATTTGTTCAGCAATAAAGAGATCAAAGTGGACGTAGGCTCGATTTTAGGCCGAACCACTATAAAACTGTTGTCTTTTACTGCTTTTCTGCAATTTCTTTACTTGTATCTTGTTCCCGTACCAACGGGTGGTGCTTTCATAACTGCTATCTACTCACTGGGGTGTTAGCGTTCAAATTTCAGCGTTAACAATTTATATATTTAAACGTATGTTAATAACCGTTTTACAAAAATAACCAAAATTTGTCGCATTTTGTCAGTTTTACATACACTGTAAAATTAGAGATTGTGATATTAATTAAAGATAATTTTAAAATATAAAGAAATTTGTTTTAATTTATTTAAAGAAGTAAAAAGTTCATTTTAAAGTTTGGTTTAGTTCAATATATAGCTTAATAAAAACGTCAAATTTTGACTGTAAAATTTATCGTCAAAAACGCCGTTTTTAACTAAAACAAGTCGTCGACAAGTTGTGCAACTTGATACATTTTCTAACTTATAAATATAAGTTTACAAACTATTTAAACACTTTACATTTAGCACTAAAAGACAAAAGGAGTTTACTTTTGAAAAGTTTAAATAAATGTATAAAAAGCGAAAAGTATGATTTGACATATTTAAAAATAATTAATGCTTTTATAAAACAACATCGTTACCTTACTTCTCATCTCATTAATGAGATGTTATGCTTATGCATAGAAAAGGAGCAAATGGAAAAGTGAAAAGAAAGCTAACTTAAAAAATTAATGACACAAACATCCATGCATTTAATGCAAATCAAATCAATACAAAGTCTTCTCTTTAAATGCAAAATTTAAGAAAGTAATCATTTCTATCTTTAACATCGCCATTAATGCTTAAGTCACATCACGTATGGAAAAGGAGCAAATGTTATTTTAACATTTTAAAGTGTAAGAAAAAGAGGTAAACATCAGTTCTTAAGTACGAATTCAAATCAAACCATTTCTTCTCCATTAAGCAAAGGTCAAATCAAGGGTAGAATGGTAAATTAAAAAGTCAAAATGTAGAGAAGGGTATTTTAATCATTTGTCATCCAAAGGTCAAGTATAAATATGCATCCATACCTTTCAATTTTCACACTTCATTCTCTAACTTCCTCATTTCTCCTTCCTCTTCACCTCCATTTCCATGGCTTTCCACCTCCATTTTCCTTCTACCTCTAAGCCATTCACCTTCTACCACTTATACTCCTTCTCCGAAATACCAAAACCCTCTCCACCCTCAGCCAAAATCACCCTATACACCAAAATCGAGCCTAGCTTCCATCTACCCACCCCCTACACCACAAGGCCGAGCCCACACACCACAAACCCAAGCCACCCTAGCCATGTCGAGCCCCTACACTCCAAACCCGAGCACCACACACCAAAAACCCGACCCATACACTCCTACACCTCCTACACGACATACCCAAGGCCACACCCTCCTCCACACCAAGGCCGTACTCCCTCTCTTCCATATAAAAAAACAAAAGAAAAGAAAAAGGAAAGAGAAGAAAAGGAAAAGAAAAGGAAAACAAAAGCATTCGGAATAGAAACGGCAAAAGACGAGACGTTGGACATAGCACGTTAGCGAGAGACAGAAATCTTACATTAAAGTTTGACGGAGTGGATATGAAGGTGAGAAATTCTCACCGCTTTTCGAATTATATTGATTATCATGCTTAATTGTTATGTTAGATAATCACTATTTGATTATATGGATGTTTTATTGATTGTTTGAATATGTTGGATAATTACCGTATTGAATATGTTAGTGTTATATGGTTGTGATGATAATTTGGACATCAAATTTCTATTAATTAAGTAATCCCTTTATTTAATAAGACCCTATTTCAGTAATATGAGATATTGTGGAAAAATAAGTCTCTTTTCATTTGGAAGTGAAATTAAGGTTAACATGAAAGAGAATTTGAAATATGAAGTAAAACGGATTTGAAAAGGGTAGTTAATTAGGAATTGAAATTGAGATAAATAGTGAAATTTAAATTGAAATTGAAGTGGATTTTGAAAAAGTAAAGTTTAGTTTGAGATTGAACTGAATTTTAAATCGAAATTAGATTTGAAATCTAAGTTTTAAATGTGTTTAATTCAAGATTAGAATTGAAATTGAATTGAAATTGGAATTTAAAATTTAATATTAAAATAATGGGAATACAATAATATTATAATATGGTAATAGTAAAAATATATTTCAAATACTTTAAAAAGTGAAAATATTGATTTAAAATGATTTGTAATGATTTTATAAGTGTTGAAATCCAATTTGAATAAATTATTTCAAGTATTGAAAAATAAGTTCAAACTAGATGCGTCGCGCAACGGTAGTTCGCGATTTCGCGCCGAAAAGTTCAAATGAATGTGTAGAGTAAAATGTGGCCCGGAATTCTTCGAGATAAGAAAACTTCGGACTATTATATCCATATCTTCTAAACGAAGAAATAAAATAAAAGTTTCGATAAGTAGATT
This sequence comes from Allium cepa, assembly GCA_030765085.1. Classification (NCBI taxonomy): domain Eukaryota; kingdom Viridiplantae; phylum Streptophyta; class Magnoliopsida; order Asparagales; family Amaryllidaceae; genus Allium; species Allium cepa. The sequence goes on from CM060928.1 coordinate 882,837,186, forward strand.
TTGAATTAAGACCAAATCAATTTTCTAGAAAAATCGCGCTAGTGCAGTTTAGTGACCATAACAAGAAATTTATTTAAATGAACGATTTTAATTATGGAAAAATATGGAATAAATTTGATAAATCTATTTAAATAATTTAAAAGAGATTTGGATCGAAAAATATGAATTTGCAAATATTTAAAAGTTGTTTAAATTCAAATAAGCTTATATGGTACTTTCCGTAGCACTTTTCTGCTGCGAATTCTATAACTTTTGGAATATGAGTTAAATGTAACGACGTTTCTTAGAATAAATTGTGAATGTTTTAAAAAGGATAATTAAGCATTTTGAAATATAATTTGGGATATTTATAAGCAATTTCAAAATAAATTTGAAAATCTGAGTATGCGGAAACGACTAGTACATTTGTCCCGCCTGTGAGATCTGGAAAGATAAAACAAGGTGTTTAACTAAGGTTGGGGATGGAGCAACCAGTGCCCTGAACTTACCTGGCCTATGTTTTCTTTTCTTAGGCGAGGGGTGGAATAAATCGAAAGGAAAGCCCGGATGCTCTTAAATAAAAAGACTGTATTAAGTTTTTGAATTTAAAGAAGATTGTTATTATCCAAATGTTAAGCAATCTCCTAAATGAATGATTTCTATGATCCTATTTACTCAAAAATGTTTTTGTTAAGATTGATTTAGGGTTTATCGTAAACGATGTCATAAATAACATCGTTTTTGACCTGCCTAAAAGCAAAGAAATTTGGATCAAGATTTAAGTAAGGAAATCAGAGATATTTTCCAAAGTAAAAGAATGAATTACTTAGAATTATCCTAAGTTAAAAGAAAGAGATTTCGAAATCATCCGAAAAGAATTAAAGTGAAACGAGACTTAATAAATCCTATATACTCATATTCACTTTTTATCAATAATTGGATTTCGAAGGAACCGGGGTCAGATTTGGGTAATTCCTATCCGAAAACCACTTCGAAGCAATGTATACGTTCGAACGTGAAGAATGTTGAAGATGATTGAAGACCGTGGATCTTTATAGCGTGAAGACTGCTTGTTGAACATGCTTTGGGTAGCTTCCAATTATAGAGTCATTTATAGCAGTGGTCTCCTCGTGATGGTGATTTTTCAGATTGCAAGGACTACTCGCTACTAGTGGTAGTAGGAGATTGCCTTTGATTTGTCCTGTTTCTGAATAACTTGTATGAACGTTTATCTTACATTGCATTTCTAACGATTATGTACATTAGTTTCTACAAACGTACATCAATGGTGGCGGAGAAGGCAACTTCTCTTAGCTTAACACCCTCCTTTAGATGTACGAGCTCAAGGGTTGTATTTTTGTGGAAGGCAATTAGTAGTTAAATGGAAATGGCAATGTGGCATTCAAAGATGTGATATGTGCTATGTAAAAAGGTAATCGTTGCCTCAAGCCTCATCAAACCGAAAATGACCGAAACATGATTAGATGCGGCAAGGCTAAGTGGGTCATTCCCAGTTAGGGTATGATCATCCCCTTCTAGATATATTTCTTCCCGCTATGACGTTCAGAATTTTAATTTATGTAGTGTATGGAAAGAGAGCTCTCGAATAAAGGTCGGTAACGACTGGGGGATGACATATTCGGTACTATCTAGTTACAGAGGTAGGCCGGTCTTGTGTTGATAGAGGGCAGATGTTCTATGCCTCGGGACATCTATCTAGAGGTGTACCCGTTTCGAAAGGTAGATCCTGCGCATGGTCATTTGTATGGAAATTCATTCTCCAATAAGAACCTACGGACTTGATTGTAAACCTATTATCTTGGAATTTAATCAATGTAATAATTTCGGCTAAAATTAATAAGTTTATTTGCAAATGTTTTCAAAGAGATGTCATTAGAAATAATATCAAATGTTTTGATATAAAAGTGTTTTAGTTATCATAAGGTAAAAACTCATCTGTGTTTATGTGTGGGCATGGTCTTATGAGATACTCTTTATTTTAAAGGATTTTATCCAAAAGATGATATATGACACTGTCATTTATTATTGAGTTGTTCTCACGCTAGTTTATCAAGCCTGATCCGGGTATTTTAAATACTCGGGTCATATCCGAGTAGTTTCAGGATAGTCGAAGACGGTTGGAGTTTCTAAAGGAGAGCTGGAGATATTAATCGACGTATGAGCATATTCTATTATTCGCTGTACTTAGTGTATTTTGTTTGATGTTTGTCAGCAATTGTAAGGGAAGATTTTATAACTGTCCAAGCTGAATTTAGGTTATACTCTGGTATATGTAGTTAAAAGTTTTCCGCTATAAAATATTTGTTCAATATTATATGTTATTCCATTCATATGGGATTCTGTTCTGTCTACTTTTCTTTATCACCCTTAAAGATCCGTCTTTTCGTGTAATTTAATTTAGACATATGTGGTTTATTGTTGATTCAAAGGGTACGGGAAAATGGGTCTTTACATTTGGTATTAGAGCTAAAGGTTAAGCGAGAACCTTGGCTCTGTTATGGATAAAGTCTCATCAGAGATAGGATTAGTAATATCCTAGGATGAGTGACTCATTAGAGATGGGGTTAGCAACGCCCTAGAATGAGTTATGAGAATATTATATATACGAGCGCGTATTTGTTAATTTATAAAAATTATTTTGTTTTAAATAAATTGGTGGATGAAATAATTTTACCTTGAGTTTATATTATAAATATCAAAAGGGATACTATTATTTTTGGATTAGAAATTAATGATTGTTTGTAATTTAGCTTAGTAAAACTTAAATATGAATATCTTGTTACCAGAATTGCACAATTTTACTATAAGATATTCCATATAGAATCAACATGTTGAAAGCTAGAATTTAGTTCTTTAATCATATACCCTTAGTTATTTGATATTAAGAAATAATAAAGATCAAGTGATTATCATAATGGATGAGTTTAAAAAGCTAAGTACAAATATCTTGTGAAGTAAAATTCACATTTTGATTATAAGATATGTGATGATAATACTAAAGCTAGAAGTGTAATTGGAGAAAGTAAAGAAAAAATGCATACTTAGAAAAAAATTCTTATCAGTAAGATAGAAAAAGATAAACCTAAATTGAGACTTTTTACTAAATATAATATAAAAAGATAAATTGTATAACTTATAAAGGAGTTAAGTTAATTTGAAATTAGACACTTTGGTTAGGTTAAAAGTCAAAGTAAAATTTAGTAATAAGAGATATAAGAAAAATCATCCTAATATAAAAACTTTGAATTAGTGATACATTTAGGGTAACATTTGTAATTCAAAATGAAGTAAGATTAGAATTGGATATTTTTGGATAATATGGTTAGTAGTTTGATTGTTGGATCAAAATGTTTAAGTAACAAATACCATGTGAATTAAGTTTCACAATTTGACAATAAAGTATTTGATGGATTTAAGATTAAGAAATTTGATTTAGAAAATGGATAGGTAAATAAGTTAAGTAGTTAATCATAGAATCAGTGAGAAAAAGGTGTACACTTAGTAAAGTTGTATTATTAATATATGGATTGGATATATAATATTAGCTAAATGGAAACCTTAGGTAAAGAAAACTAAGGATTGAGTTTTATAACTTATTAATTTGAGATAATAGTAAAGTTCCATATTTGTTAAACACCTTAGTTGAAGTAATGATGGTTTGAAGATTAAGAAAATGTATATATACTCTTAGGAAGTAAAGGTATATTATACAAGTTTAAGTCATATTTGTATGCTTAAGTAATAATATATTTAGGAGAAAGAAATGGTTGTGAAATAAACTTGGATTAATAGAATTTTTGAAAAAATGTGTTAGGTAAAGATGAATGTGAATAAGTACATAAGTTAAACGTAGATCATTTTGGCACATAAATTTTGATCCAAGTTTTGAGTACAGAACTTTGAGGTGTTTACACCAATCCGAAAAAGGATTTATCACTCGATTCTTGACGGCGAATATTGATGAGAGTTTATGACTATGTACACGAGTTTTCTATCATAGTTGAGAGCTATGCAAGGAAAGCAAGGGTTTGTGATCAAAAAGTCTGATCAAAATCCGCACTAGAAAATCGGAGGATCGATACTAGTTCGGTGGTAAAGTTGTGGATTTGAATAATAGATTGAATCAAAGATCAAATATAGTATGATGTTTTGGGTCTGTCTACTTAGTAGTTGGATAGTTATCTTTAAAAGTAGGCACTAAGATATAGTGGTTGGACTTATGTTTTGATATGTGTAAATTTATATAGACCTCGGTTATAGTACATGCTCAGGACAAAGGATGAGTTATGTGGATGTATTCATTTATGTTGATATAGTATCAGTGGGGTTGTTTTTGGATGTATAGTCTTGTTTGGTTGTTGTATATTCTATCTTAAGTGTGCATTATGCTCTAGGATGAGCAGGATAAAAGTTTGACATGATGTATATATAACCGTAAGTACGTGATAGATACTCAGGTTAATGTGGGGAATCTTTGTATACATGTTTGGCATCATTTGTTTTAGTTTTATTATGATATCGACCTTCTTCTTTTCTATCATCAGTAGAAATAAGTCAAATTATTTGAGGATATGAGTATGAGATAGATTCCTTTATCTAACTTTTATTTCGAGGACGAAATGCTTTAAGTAGGAGAGAATGTAACGACCCGTAATTTCGCTACTTCGAAAATGAGAGATTCTGTTCGTTTTAAATTTAAAAGGAGTTTAAATCTTAAATAAAAATGTTATATATAATATAGAAGTTATTTATTCTTATAGATAATAAATTAAAAAGTATAAATTTGGATTTTTGAACAAATCGACAAAAGTTAAGTTTTGTTAATAATAAATAAAGGCTTAAATAAATGAATTTAAATATTTGTTTAAAAAGGTAAATCTTATTTAAAACATCTAATAAAGATAATAAAAGTAAATTTATATATTTAAAAGTATGTTAATAATCGTTTTACAAAAATAACCAAAATTTGTCGCATTTTGTCAGTTTTACATACACTGTAAAATTAGAGATTTTGATATTAATTAAAGATAATTTTAAAATATAAAGAAATTTTTTATAATTTATTTAAAGAAGTAAAAAGTTCATTTTAAAGTTTGGTTTAGTTCAATATATAGCTTAATAAAAAGGTCAAATTTGGACTGTAAAATTTGTCGTCAAAAATGCCCTTTTTAACCAAAATAAGTTATCGAAAAGTTGTTGCAACTTGATACATTTTCTAACTTATAGATACAAGTATACAAACTATTTAAACACTTTATATTTAGCACTAAAAGTCAAAAGGAGTTTACTTTTGAAAAGTTAAAATAAATGTATAAAATATGAAAAATATGATTTGACATATTTAAAAATAATTAAAGCTTTTATAAAACAACATCGTTACCTTACTTCTCATCTCATTAATGAGATGTTATGCTTATGCATAGAAAAAGAGAAAATGAAAAGGTGAAAAGAAAGCTAACTTAAGAAATTAATGACACATACATCCATGCATGTAATGCAAATCAAATCAATACAAAGTTTTCTCTTTAAAATGCAAAATTTAATAAAGTAATCATTTCTATCTTTAACATCACCATTAATGCTTAATTACATCACTTATGGAAAAGGAGAAAATGTTATTTTAACATTTTAACGTGTAAGAAAAAGAGGTAAACATCATTTCTTAAGTACAAATTCAAATCAATCCATTTTTTCTCCATTAAGCAAAGGTCAGATCAATGGTAGAAAGGTAAATTAAGAAGTCAAAAAGTAGAGAAGGGTATTTTAGTCATTTGCCATCCAAAGCTCATGTATAAATATGCATCCATACCTTTCATTTTTCACACTTCATTCTCCACCTTCTTCTTCATTTTCTCCTTCCTCTTCACCTCCTTTTCCATGGCTTCCCACCTCAATTTTCCTTCTACCTCTAAGCCATTCACCTTCTACCACTTATACTCCTCCTCCAAAACACCAAAACCCTCTCCACCCTCGGCCAAAATCACCCTACACGCCAAAATCGAGCCTAGCTTCCACCTACCCACCCCTACACCCGAAGGTCGAGCCCACACACCATAAACCCGAGCCACCCTAGCCAAGCCGAGCCCCTACACTCCAAACCCGAGCATCACACACCAAAAACCCGACACATACACTACTACACCTCCTACACGCCATACCCAATGCCATACCCTCCTCCACACCAAGGCCGTACTCCCTCTCTTCCATATAAAAAAAACAAAAGAAAAGAAAAATAAAAGAGTAGAAAAGGAAGAGAAAAGGAAAACAAAAGCGTTCGAAAAGAAAACGGCAAAAGGCGAGACGTTGGAAATAGCACGTTAGCGAGAGACGGAAATCTTACGTTATAGTTTGACGGAGTGGATATGAAGGTGAGAAATTCTCACCGCTTTTTGAATTATATTAATTATCGTGCGTAATTGTTATGTTAGATAATCACTATTTGATAATATGGATGTTTGATTGATTGTTTGAATATGTTGGATAATCCGTAGTAATGTTATGACATTTACCGTATTGAATATGTTAGTGTTATATGGTTGTGAAGATAATTTGAACATCAAATTTCTATTAATTTAGTAATCCCTTTGTTTAATAAGACCCTATTTTAGTAATATGATATATTGTGGAAAAATAAGTCTCTTTTCATTTAGAGGAGAAATTAAGATTAATATGAAAGAGAATTTGAAATATGAAGTAAAACGGATTTGAAAAGGGAAGTTATCTAGGAATTGAAATTGAGATAAATAGTAAAATTGAAATTGAAATGGATTTGAAAAAGTAAAGTTTAGTTTGAGATTTAATTGAAGTTTAAATTGAAATTAGATTTGAAATCTAAGTTTTAAATGTATTTAATTCAAGATTAGAATTGAAATTGGAATTTAAAATTTAATATTAAAATAATGGGAATATAATAATATTATAATATGATGATAGTGAAAATATATTTTAAATACTTTAAAAAGTGAAAATATTGATTTAAAATGATTTTTAATGATTTTGTAAGTGTTGAAATCCAATTTGAATAAATTATTTCAAGTATTGAAAAATAAGTTAAAACTAGACGCGTCGTGCGACGGTAGTTCGCGATTTCGCGCCGAAAAGTTCAAATGAATGTGTAGAATGGAATATGGCTCGAAATTCTTCGAGATAAGAAAATTTCGGACTATTATATCCATATCTTCTAAACAAAGAAAGAAAATCAAAGTTTCGATAAGTAGATTTTGAATTAAGACCAAATCGATTTTCTAGAAAAATCGCTCTAGTGCAGTTTAGTGACCATAACAAGAAATTTGTTTAAATGAACGATTTTAATTACGGAAAAATATGGAATAAATTTGATAAATCTATTTAAATAATTTAAAAGAGATTTGGATCGAAAAATATGAATTTGCAAATATTTAAAAGTTGTTTAAATTCAAATAAGCTTATATGGCACTTTCCGTAGCACTTTTCTGCTACGAATTCTATAACTTTTGGAAGATGAGTTAAATGTAACGACGTTTTCCAGAATAAATTGTGAATGTTTTAAAAAGGATAATTAAGCATTTTGAAAGATAATTTGGGATATTTATAAGCAATTCCAAAATAAAGTTGAAAATCAGAGTATGCGGAAACGACTAGTACATTTGTCCCGCCTGTGAGATCTGGGAAGATAAAACAAGGTGTTTAACTAAGATTAGGGATGGAGCAACCAGTGCCCTGAACTTACCTAGCCCATGTTTTCTTTTCTTAGGCGAGGGGTGGAACAGATCGAAAGGAAAGCCCGGATGCTCTTAAATAAAATAACTGTATTAAGTTTTTGAATTAAAAGAAAATTGGTATTATCCAACCGTTAAGCAATCTCCTAAATGAATGATTTCTATGGTCCTATTTACTCAAAAATGTTTTTGTTAAGATTGATTTAGGGTTTATCGTAAACGATGTCTTAAATAACATTGTTTTTGACCCGCCTAAAAGTAAAGAAATTTGGATCAAGAATTAAGTAAGGAAATCTGAGATATTTTCCAAAGTAAAAGAATGAATTACATAGAATTATCCTAAGTTAGAAGAAAGAGATTTCGAAATCATCCGAAAAGAATTAAAGTGAAAAGAGACTTAATAAATCCTATATACTCATATTAACTTTTTTTTATCGATAATTGGATTTCGAAGGAACCAGGGTCGGATTTGGGTAATTCCTATCCGAAAACCACTTCGAACTAATGTATACGTTCGAACGTGAAGACATGTTGAAGATGATTGAGGACCGTGGATATTTATAGCGTGAAGACTGCTTGTTGAACATGCTCTGAGTAGCTTCCAATTATAGAGTTATTTATAGCAGTGGTCTTCTCGTGATGGAGATTTTTCAAATTGCAAGGATTACTCACTACTAATGGTAGTAGGAGAGTGCCTTCGGTTTGTCCTGTTCCTGGACAACTTGTATGGACGTTTGTCTGACATTTCATTTCTAACGATTACGTTCATTGGTTTCTACAAACGTACATCAATGGTGGCGGAGAAGGCACCTTCTCTTAGCTTAACACCCTCATTGAGGCGTACGAGCTCAAGAGTTGTATTTTTATGGAAGGAAACTGGTAGTTAAAGGAAATGGCAATGTGGAATTCAAAGATGTGATATGTGCTATCTGAAAAGGTAATCGTTGCCTCAAGCCTCATCAAACCGGAAATGACCGAAACATGATTAGATCGGCAAGGCTAAGTGGGTCATTCCCAATTAGGGTATGATTATCCCCTTCTAGATATATTTCTTCCCGCTATGACGTTCGGGATGTTAATTTATGTTATGTATGGAAAGAGAGCTCTTAAATAAAGGTCGGTAACGACCGGGGGATGACATATTCGGTACTATCTAGTTATAGAGGTAGGTCGGTCTTGTGTTGGTAGATGGCAGATGTTCTTTGCCTCTTGACATCCATCTAGAGGTGTACCCATTTCGGAAGGTAGATCATGCGCCTGGTCATTTGTATGGAAATTCTTTCTCCAATAAGAACCTACGGACTCGATTGTAAACCTATTATGCTGGAATTCAGTCAATGTAACAATTTCGGCTAAGATTAATAATTTTATTTGCAAATGTTTTCAAAGAGATATCATTAGAAATAATATCAAATGTTTTGATATAAAAGTGTTTTATTTATCATAAGGCAAAAACCCGTCCGTGTTTATGTGTGGGCATGGTCCTATGAGATACTCTTTATTTCAATGGATTTTATCCAAAAGCTAATATATGACACCGTCATTTATTATTGAGTTTTTCTCACGGTGGTTTATCAAGCCTGATCCGGGTATTTTCAATACTCGGGTCAGATCCGAGTAGTTTCAGGAAAGTCGAAGACGGTTGGAGTTTCCAGAGGAGAGCTGGAGATATTCATTGACGTATGAGCATATTCTATTATCCGCTGTACTTAGTGTATTTTGTTTGATGTTTGTCAGCAATTGTAAGGGCAGATTTTATAACTGTCCAAGCTGAATTTAGGTCAGACTCTGATATATGTATTTAAAAGTTTTCCGCTGTGAAAATATTTTTTTAATATTATATGTTATTTCATTCATGTGAGATTATGTTCTGTCTACTTTTCTTTATCACCCTTAGAGGTCCGTCTTTTCGTGCAATTTGAGTTAGACATGTGTGGTTTATTGTCGATTCAAAAAGTACGGGAAAACGGGTCTTTACAGGATTCATTGAAAAGCAAGAAGATTTTGAACAGCTAACTAAACGTTAATATAAAAGGAATGCTTTATTTCTACTGTGCATTTCTATTCATGACCTAACTGTGTCTACGGTCATTTTTAGTGCGGTTCTCCAATCTTAAGCTTTCCACTATTTTCTTCTCTTTTTTCCAAAAGCAATCAAATTCAAAAGAGGGACGTTTTTAACTTTTAACATTCGGTATCATGGTATCATGTTGTACGTCAATGTAAATCTACAGCGTCTTTTTTTAGCCAAGTCATGGACTTGATCGCTCTTTTTAAGATGATTCACGGCTTAGCCTCAAAGTGCAAAACTATCTATCAACTACTCTGTCTCAAAGATAAAACAACCTTTGAAATTTGATTAATCTGATGTTTGCTCTAAAGCAAAGTGTTCTGAATGTAGCATTTTCTAATTTAATTGCTTGTAAAATTTCTTAAAGAGAGAAAAATGCAAAGGACAAAGAAGAAGAAAGAAATATTATCTGTAATTCAGATTTTATCTTCTACATATTTATCGTTTAAATAGGCAGAATGGAAATTGTATGCATTACTGAAGTAAAGGAATGTTAATAGATTTGAATTTATTGTCATTTAAAACAATTTTTTAATAATATGAAGTTTTGCAATGGTTCAATAATAATAGCTCATCAATATATATTACTGTTATATTGTAACGGCTTAATTATAATAATGACTCATGGATCTATGGTCGTTATACATTTGCAACGACTCAATTATAATAATGGCTCATAAATATATTTTAACAACCCGAAATTTTACCCGTAATAATTAATTCATTAATTAAATAAATAATAAAATAACTTTGTGGAATTATCAGAATTGAGCCACGGTAGTAGAACCATTGTGTTTGTGGCAATTTTTTGATCGATTTTCATATATAGAACGTCAAAATCCGAGTTAGTATGAAGAAGATATGCACAAAACAAGAAATGAACAAAATCGAAAGAAAAAATATAATATATATGTCAGGTCGACCTACCATGTGTAAGGGTCGACGTTGCGGTCGACCCGCCTTCATGTATGGCCGAGAAGTGATCCTAAAATATATATGACGTCTTTTGTCGATTTTTCTCTCATCTGGTGCCTCCGTGGTTCCATCCGACGACTCATATTCAGCCTATGACGTGGTTGCATCCTATTCAATCTCCAAATCCAACAGTCTGAGATCCAATTTTACCCTATAATTAAGACCCTAGGCCTAACACTTTTTCTCATCCTAGATTTTCTCCGCTTGGGTTCACCTTTTCATGAAGGACCCTAAAAGAAATAATTTTCCAAGGAGAGAATCTTTTTAATAGAAATATTTTTATACCCTCAAGTGGATCCGGGAAGACCTAAGAAAGAGCTAAGAATCGCGGGTGAGTGATTGTCGTTATTTTAAAGATTTCTTTAAGTGATTTAAAATAATAGGGTTTCCAATAGTTGTAGTCTTACAACGATTTTTGGAATAACCTTTTCAGTAGTTTATTTACAGTTGTTAAAATTATTTCTAGTCTATTTCCTTTCAACTATTCCTTTTAGCAATTTTAGTTTATTTATGTTAATTATAGCTTTTCCGTTTATTTACAGTTTATTCACGGTATTTTAGTTCATTTACTGTTATATTTACGTTATTACATCTTCTTTCCACATTTTGGATTTTCTTCTATTTTCAGTTTTTTATTCCTCCTTCTTTGCATATGTATTAGAATAGGATTAACGCCAATATGGACTAAACTGTAAGAAAACTAAAGTAATGAAATGTAAGATATAAATTACAAAGACTGTAATATAAATGGAATTGGACTAAAATTATGCCTAATTATGACGTTAATCGGACTGAATTAAAAAGATTTGCCGAGTTATAACTTATAATTATAACTAAAAAGAGTAAAAGATAAAAGGAGTTTATTTTCACACTTAGACCTTTGGTTAAGTAATAAGCATGATTATAACGTAGGTTATAATAAGAAAAAAATAGAATAAGGCTAGGATAAATTTATAAGCAAAGATAGTAGGGATAAATTGTAAAGGCTTATTTAAAATAATTTATCTAAGTTAATAAGCAAAGATGAATTTAGGACCTAGGTACTAAATAGCATTCCCTATTAGACAAAACAATGTTCCCATATTAGCTTGAAGTGAAACGAGGGGACACTTATGCTAAGAATGGTAGTAGTTGGCCAAGTAGAAGTTCAAATCACGGGGGATTTGGACAAGGGGCGCAACCAGATATTGTTTGGATGATGGGCCAGTAGCAACATCATTTCCCTTATTTTTTTATGGACACACGTTGATCTCACATTAGCCTGAAGTAAGATGGGAGGCATGCTTATGTTGGAGTTTGAGGTAATAAGAAGTCCCAATAGGTGGAGCAAAAGGTAGCATGGGCATGGTGGCAGTTATGAATGCGACTTCCTTTCGGGTGCTCAGTAATAGCTATGAGTTCCAAGCAGTTAGTATGGGTGCCTTTTGTAGCCACCATTGCCTTCTGCGTAGGGTGCTATATATGTCGTCTGGTCCACTATAACGTTCTGTGTAGGGAGTTATATTTAGTATCTAGTCCGCAGTAAATACATGCCTTCTGTGTAGGGAGCTATATATGTCGTCTGGCCCACAATAACATTCTATGTAGGGAGTTATATAGCAGCTCATCCGTAGAAAGGTACTATAGAGTTGCAGGTTGAACAAAAAGGGTAGGATTATACTTACATCCTAATTACAGGATTAGGAATTCAGCTTAATCAAAGCAGAAATCAAGGACAAGTGCAAACAATCAAAATTAACCTATCTTATAAATTGAGCAATATTTAATCGTGCTTATTTCCAGTTTATTTCTTTCCTGCTTCCTTTGTTATCCTTATTCATGCTAGAACTGTTGTAGAGTTTATTACTTTTACTTTGCTTAAAGATTCTAATAATTACTATCATTCACCAAACTTTTAGTCTGACCCACTCCTCTACTTTCCCTTTTTCCCCCCATAGGCAATCAGGGGCAAAGATAGTAGACCGCAACTTCATGGAGGCTTATTGGAGATTCTATCATGTATTTCTTTCCTTCGGTTCTAGTTTTTAGTTTATTTGCTGAGCTGGGATTGTGAGAGGGATGTATTGTACTCTGATATTATTGGAGACTTTGGGTTTTTGGATTTCACGAGACTTGTATGGGTGCTATGTCATATGATGTATTGGGTATTTGGTGGGTTATTTTTAACATTTTATATAATGGAATTTTATTTTTAGCAAAATATTATAATTGTTTCTGCTATGTTATTACTATTATTGTTATTATTATCTAATTTTTGTCTTGTGAATCTTATTCTTTGCTAGTTCTAGTTGTACCTACAAAATACCATGCCTTTTAGTGTGTCCTTTTGGGTATACTAAGGGTGTGGGGTGTTTCATTTGGTATCAGAGCCTAAGGTTACAAGATTCCTAAAAATTTGTTTTAAAAATAAAGAATTTTTCAAAATAACTTGTTTTTAAAGGTATTTTTTAGAAAGAAACTCTTAGAAATAGTTTTCACGTATAAAATAGTTTTTATGAAAATCCCCTCAAAAGTCCAATTCAACCTTCTTTTGATTTTTTTGAGCCTAAGTTTCCTTTTCTTTGCGTAATATGGTTAAATGGTTCCATAGAGCTACAGTACTAGAGGGGCAACGACAAGCGCCCAATACAGCGTCGTTAGGTGAAGGTCCCTTTAATCCATCTACAGTAGCAAATTTTTCTAAGATATGTAAGAACTTCGCTAGTATATGAGGTAGAACGATTTCTGGCACAGAGGATTTCGAGGAGGCACGAGCTAGGTTGGAGGTTCGGGAGCAAAGGTTTAGGATGTTAGATTTGGATGACCTCATAAATGGATCAAAAAAAGTGGAAAATGTAATAACTATGGACGGGTTGGCCATTACGCAAGGGACTATAGGAATAAAAGGATGAAGGAGAGGTGTTTCAACTATAGGTAGCCCGGTCATCTTAGTGGAGCTTGTCCTTAGAGAGCGGGGCAGAGAGAGAGCGCACCTACGGAGCTGGTACAAGCTTTGGATGCAACATTTTATAGCAGTGATTCAGATAGAGGTAGGAAATATCTTTAGAAGGATTAATCTCTCTTTTTGATTTTTCCATTCGGACTCTTTTCAATTTTGGAGCATCATGCCCTTTCATTACGAATTCTTTGGTAGATTGTTTGCACTTGGACATCTCTTTAGTAGTTGACCCCATTGTTGTTTCAAACCCCGTAGGTGGATAGGCATACTTGTATATGGTTGGTAGGGTTTGAAATTTTTTATCCTAGGCATAGAATTTGACTACAAAGCCTTTGTTTTGGGATTTTGGAGTGTGGGATGATTTTAGGAATAGATTGGCTATCCACGTATGAAGCTATATTAGATTGCAAGTGGAGAGTCGTTAGACTAGAGGCATGTGTCAGTAGGACTCTCGAGATTCCTTGTGACCCGCAAGGATCGGTTATGTTGAGCTTTCCTTATTCCCTCGATTCATCATCATCAGAGTTAAAATCGGTTCCTGTCGTCAAAGATTTTTTCAAACATTTTCGAGGAGGTTAGGGGACTACCTCCCACCTAAGAGAGAGACCGACTTCAGGATTTATTTTGCTTGCCAGTAGCATTAACCATAGGACATATGGCGCCTAAGGAAAGGAAGGGATTGAGCAAGCAGATCCATGAGCTTTGGAGAATGGCTTCATAAGAAGAAATATATCGGAATAGGGAGCACCGGTTGTTTTCGCTCTTAAAGAAGGTGGTTCTCTTCGACTTTTCTTTGACTATAGAGAACTGAATAAACTCACAAAGAAGGACCATTATCCACTCTCTAGGATAGATGACATTTTTTACTAGTTAGTTGGCTATACAGTATTCTCTCAGCTTAAATGTGCCATAGAATATCATCAGCTTAGGGTCGCTGATGACAGCATTAATAAGGCCGTATTTTGGACACCCGATGGGTTCTTTGAGTGGTTGGTTAGGCCTTTTGGGCTAACCAATGCCCCAGCCTATTTTGCTGATTTGATGAGTTATGATTTTAGAGATGTTTTAAAATAAAGTTCGTGGTGGTATCTATGATCGACATTTTGGTGTTTTCCAAGAAGTGTGGAAGAGCATGTTATTCATCTAAAGGAGGTTCTTCATACGCTTCATCGGCTGAAGATAGATTCTTGATGTATCACTTTTGAAGTGCGTTTATTGGGGCATAAAGAGTGCCTGCACAAAGTATAAGTTTGATAAATAGTTTTGTACATTTAGGATCGGACTATGGAAATCCAAAGAGAGGCGGGCAAAGATTGGAGGATGTACAATAGGTTCGGTTGATAAGAAAAGATGAAAACCCATGTGTAGATAATTACAGAAATTATAATTGTTTCACACAAGTGGATTTGACGATGATGCCTTAGAATAGATATGAGTGTACAAGAGGAGTAGGAGTAAAAGCCTTTAGTTTAAGAAAATTACTCCTAGGTTATTAAGGATAAAATCCACTTTATGCTAAGCCCAATAAAATGAAATTTTGAAATTTAAAAAGTTGAAAAAAAATGTAATTGTTAGAATTGAAAATTTTCATTGTCAATATTTTCATTTAGAAAATAAATATGAGATTTTTGAAGAATGGTATGAAATTTAAGTTGGTTTTTATATAATGAAAAACTGGAATTCTTTTTGAAGAATTATGGAGTATATGTATATATATATAACTCACTAGTTTCATTAGAAGTGAACAAAGATTTTATACATAAAAACCTATAGTGTATCAAGTATAAAAAACGTAGATTACAACTTTTATTGTTGTAATAAAGGTTTTGGTGAAAAATAAGTAGAGCATGGGATATAACTCTATTGTTATAGTAAGTGACTCCCAAGAGAAATATGTTTATATAGGTATGTAAGATTTATTGGTATTTATTTAATTGAATCCATACACTAGTATTTTTTTAGGTTGCAGTAACGGTGTTTTACGCAACATCCATTTTAACCCAAATAAAAATGTATTTTAAAAGGTAATTTCTAAGTATAGAAACAAAATGGGTTGTAAGTAAACTTATTATTTTTAATAAGTATAAGGAGGTATTTTTGCAGTTATGGAAATATTAAAACAATTTTAAAGATGAGTTTTTCTGAAAGGAAAATGTGTAAGTTAGATATTAGAAAATATTTATCATGAAAGAATATAAATTAAACATACTTTAATCTATTGGAATGAAAAAAGTAATGGTATAATTTTCTATGAAACCAATAAAATTGTTTTGTGGAAGTTACAAGGAATACATGAAAGAGACATACAAAGTATGAAAAGCACCATATTTTGTACAGCCTATTTCAAAAAATATAAAATAAGTTTCTTATAGCTTCACATAAACATGAAATTCTCTTTTAAAAAGGTTCATAGAAGATTTTAGCATTAGTAATTCTCATTTAAGAAAGCAGTTCCAATATATTAAGGTATGAGACCGTAAGGTATAATAAGAATATGTTTTGGAAACACATAAAGACAGTTTAAAGATATTTTAAAAGAAAATGTTTTGGTGAGAAAGTAAACAAGTTTTTGGAAATGAAAAACTTAATAAAAGTAGAATTGGAAACTTCAAATTTTTAAAGAAAAAAGAAAAGGTCTTTAAAAAAACGAGGAATATGTTTTGGACTTAGAATTTGAAAGTTTTCCCCTATAAGTTGGGAAATAATGTTAAGTAACCAATTATTTTTGAATTTAATAGAAACATAAAAATAACACTTTTTAAAGACAAAGGTTTTGGGATTTGATGTTTTGAAAATTTAGAAGTCTTAGCTTTTGGAATGATAAATACCGAATCAAACTCTTATAAAAATGGAGTATAGAGAAATTATTTACTAGGTGTAATGAAAAAAGTGCGATACCATGTAGGGGATATCAATGATTACTTTTGGAAGTAATAATAGAGTTTCCATAAAATATATAGGACCCTAGTAAGAACCTAGGAATGTTGATTCATGTGTGCAGACTAATGAAGACAGTAAAGTGAAATGAGTAAGGTAGTAAGGCACACATGGTTGAGAATGAGTATTATTGATTTTGGAAGGACTGGGGAAAACCATATTTCTTTCGTAGAATTCATATGGTAGTATTTTTCAAGCTCACATTGGAATGACACCTTTCGAAGCTCTTTTTGGGAAGGCCGTGTAAGACGTCATCATGGTGGTTGGAGTCTACGGAAAGGTTGCTTCTTGGTTCCGACATAGCTAGAGAGATTTCGAAGAAGAATAATTTGATTAGGAGAAAATTCGTATCTCATATCCATGTCTCTTTGATAATAGGTTTTAGAATTTCCTTTTTCCATCTTTAGTTTTGAATAAGTTCTTTCCTTTATTATTCTTTAGGAGGGTAGTACTTACAGTTTAACCTATGGATGTTAGGATTTGATGCAAACATGTTAATAGAACATGTTATGAATGATGTATGCTAGTGATTGCAAGTGTTTGCTAGTGGATGCTAATGGACGCATGTAGGCGCATTAGGCACTATTACTCCCTAGGGATCGGCCTAATTAGGGCACTAGAGCATATGCATATGGATATGTGTGCATTTTTAATTTATTTCTATGGTTGCTATAAATGGATGTTTACCACATGATTGTTGTATTTGGATGATGTTTGTAGCATGAATATAGAATTATCGGTTATCATTAGGAAATTTTCACATTCATTTGGATACATGGCATAGACATGATTGAATAAAAGGAGGTCAATAGAATCGGTGGACAGCCTAATCTTTTGTAGTAGTCTGGGATATTTACACTACACTAATTGCATAAGTATCATAAATTGCATTAGAAAGACTTAAAGGACAATGGATGAATGGTTGATGATTGAGTAGTCGGTTGTAGAATTGGATGAAAACATTTAGTACATTCTTTTATCCTTAGAGATTCGAGGATGAAATCCATTAAGGAGGGGAGAATGTAACAACCCAAAATTTAATCCATAATAATTAATTCATTAATTAATTAAATAAAAAACAAATTTGTGAAATTATCAGAATTGAGCCACGGGAGTAGCACCATTGTGTCTGTGGCGATTTTCTAATCGATTTTCATATATAGAACGTCAGAATCTGAGTTAGTAGGAAGAAGATACGCATGAAACAGGAAATGAAATCGAAAAAAAATATAATATATAGGGCAAGTTGATGCAAATGTCAACCCTCC
Source organism: Allium cepa (assembly GCA_030765085.1). Taxonomy (NCBI): domain Eukaryota; kingdom Viridiplantae; phylum Streptophyta; class Magnoliopsida; order Asparagales; family Amaryllidaceae; genus Allium; species Allium cepa. The sequence goes on from CM060928.1 coordinate 882,855,072, forward strand.
CATGGGCTACGTCGACCTTGACGTCGACCTACCTTGTGTGAGGATCGACATGGCAATCGACCCGCCGTTCTATATGGCTGAGAAACGATCCTGAAGCATATATGACGTGTTTTGTTGGTTTTTCTCTCATCCGGTGCGTTCGTACTCCCATCTGACGGCTCCTATTCAGTCTATGATGTGGTTGCATCCTATTCAATCTCCAAATCCAACAATCTGAGATCCACTTCTACCCCTATAAATAGACCCAAGGTCGAACACTTTTTCTCATTCTAGATTTTCTCCGCTTGGGTTCACCTTTTCGAGAAGGACCCTAAAAGAAATAATTTTCCAAGGAGAGAATCTTTTTAATAAAAATATTTTTATACCCTCAGTGGATCCGAGAAGACCTAAGGAAGAGCTAAGGACCACGGGTGAGCGACTGTAATTATTTTAAAGATTTTTTTAAGTGATTTAAAATAATAGGGTTTCTAATAATTGTAGTCTTACTACGATTTTTGGAATAACCTTTCCAGTAGTTTATTTACAGTTTTCAGAATTATTTTCAGTCTATCTCCATTCATCCATTCTTTTCAGTAATTTTAGTTTAGTTTTGTTAATTATATATTTTCCTTTTATTTACAGTTTATTTATAGTATTTTAGTTTATTTACTGTTATTTGTACATTGTTTACATCTTTTTTCTACGCTTCGGATTTTCTTCTATTTTCCGTTTTCTTTTATTCCGCCTTCTTCTTCGCGTATGGATTAGAATAGGATTAATGTGAATATGGAATAAATTGCAAGAAAAATGAAATAATGGAATATAAGATGTAAATTACAAAGACTGTAATATAACTGAAATTGGACTAAAATTATGCCTAATTGGACTGAAATTATGCCTAATTATGACGTTAATTGGACTGGATTAAAAAGATTAGCCTAGTTGTAACTTAGAATTATAACTAAAAGGGGTAAAAGATGAAAGAAGATTATTTTCACACCTAGACCTTGGGTTAAGTAGTAAGCATGATTATAACGTATGTAACGACCGGCCTTTTATTTCATAGAAAGACGCATCATTAAGAAGAAAGAAAGGGATAGAAAAGAGAAAAGAAAGAAAAGAAAGAACCAAACAGCATCAGAATCTCACAACGAAATGAATAAATTATATTATATCACATAAGATATTACATGGTATCATATATATTAGAGTTATACAACTTAAACAACACAAACTAGACAGTTATAAACACCTGTCTAGTTATTACAACTCAGTTATATCACAGAAAAACAGATACAACACTAAACAGTGGAACCACTATATATATCTACTTGCTGAAGCCTCCTGCTCCATATCTCCTCCAGAACTCGTCAAAGCTAACCTGAATCCCTTGACTACTCATAAAAATTTGAGTACCCAAGAGTTTAATAAAACAGAAAATAAACTCCGGGTCAGACATGGGTCTGGTGTGAGTAAACGGGTTAAAGTTGCTTAACTTTAAAATCTTTGAAAACAAAAGGTATCACGTAAGACTCCTCACAAATAAACATGGGTAAATTTTTACCTTATGCTAACCAAAATATTTCATAGGAAATCCAGTGATATTATAATAAGGTCTAGGGTTTTCAAGTAAATAGGAAATGACCGAAATTGTTACATTTATTAAATTCCAACTACATAGGTATACAATCAAAACCGTAAAGGGCATGTAGGAAGAATGGGTTTCCATCAATGGCAGGGATACTAGGGTACCGTCCGTCACAGTACAGGGCCTAGATCATCGTACCGAGGATCCACCCTAAATCCCCTGCAACACAAAGCCGGAACCATCCCTTATTAGACAGTCCCGAACAAGACAACCCCGCAGATGGCCGTCGCTAACTGCCCACTAAGCCGAATAAAAGGAACATCTAGACAGGCTTAAATCTCGTCCTACTTGGGTGCTACCCACTTAGCCTTGCTGCACCTCCCCTGTTTTAGCCATTCCCGATTGATGAGGCTAGAGGCTAAGATTACCTTTATAAAACACATCTATCTTAGAAGGCTCATCGTCCACCTGACGATGTACTGAAAGCATTCAATCCATACAAGTTCATTCCGGCTTCGAACGAAATCGAAGGAACTATCTCGCTACACTCGTTTTGGAATCACCCTCAGAGTTAACAACAATAGCCCTTGCACTCTGAATTTTCATCTCGAACCTGAAAGTACTACCCCGTTAAACTCGTATTGGAATCACCCTCAGAGTATTTAACGACGAATAGTCCTTACACCTCGAGTCTTCACTCTTCAATTGAGATTCTTGACCTAACGTTTAATTTGGATCGATGTGGTTTTCGGAATTCCAAATTTGGAAACCCGATCGCGGTCTCATCGAAATCCAAACGCCATTTTAATGTCCAAGTGAGTTTAGTTTGAATAATTAATTCAATTTGAAACATTGAATTCACACAGCATCGTTCGCAGATAAATATCACACATTTATCGCAGCTATAATCAATATCACATCATTGCACATCACAGATTATTCAAACTATAAGCATCGACCAAATCCAAACATTCCATTCAATCAATCATCCCTAAACAGGAATCTTTAATACAAATTATAATTAATTTAATCATCTTAAATCAATTTAATTACTTGAGAATTAATCATCTAATCCTGCTTAAACAATCATTAACTAATTAATTACAAACCTTTTAGTTAATTAATCAACCTTTAATCACTTTAGAAACCAATTGATTAATCTTTACTTAATAGATTAATTATCCTTCAATTATCTTCTAAATTAATCATCCTTGATTAATTATTACTTAACTACATTTAAGTAATTAACCTTTAAATTAATTACACAAATTAATTATGCTTTAATCACTTAGTAATTAACCTTAATTACTTCCATTAATTAGTTAATTATAATTAATTACATTAATCCTTAATTAATTAGATTAATTAATTATATCTTAATCACTTCATTGATTAATTATCTTTTAATTATCACATTTATTAATCAATTAAACCTTTGATTATTATTATTAATTACATTAATTAATGATCCTCTAATTATCTTCATTAATTAATTATTCTTTTAATTAATCTTTAACTTAATTACATCTATTAATCAACCTTGATTAATCATAATCAGTAATTAACTTCCCTTAATTACTTTTATCAATTAAATCAACTCCTTGATTAATTACATTAATTAATCCTTTAATTACACCGAGTAATTATCACTTGATTACTTCCCTCAAGTAATTATTCATTAATTACTTTCCATCAAGTAATTTTCCTTTAATTAATTACATCCAGTAATTATTCATTAATTACTTCACTAAGTAATTACATCTCATTAATTACATTCAGTAATTATACTTAATTCATCTTCAAGTAGTTTAATTAATTAAACTTAATTAATTAAATAAAATTAACCACATTACCTAATTAATTACACTGAGTAATTAATTACTTTAATTACTTATTAAGTAATCTTCTTAACATTAAGTAATTAACCTCTTAATTACTTATTACCTAATTATTTCTTAATTGATTGACCTTGATTAATCAAGTATTAATTAAGTAATTAATTACCTTAATTAATTTCACAAATTAATTTATCTTAATTTAATTACTTAAATTAAACATCTTACTTAATTAAATAATTATACTTTAATTACTTTTGTAAATAATTAAATTAGGATAAATCATTTATTACATTAACTCTTAACTTCCATTTTTAAATAAATTAAATTTTAAAACTTGAATATGATTTATTAAAATCATCATTCTTCGATTCAAGTTAAATACTTTTTACTTAAATCATAATTATATTTCAACAATTTTATTTAAGTTGAAATATTTAAAAGCTAATTTCAAATTTATTCTAAAGTAATATTTACATAAATCAAAACCATTTTAAAACAACATTTATACTTTAAAATCCATTACCTTAAAATTTAGATTTGTTTTAAAACATCATTTTATTTGAAAAAACTTAACATTTCATACCTTTAAAACTGTATAAACTTTGCTTTAAAATTTGGTTTGCCTTTAAAATTTTTGAAATCATTTTAGTTTTAAAATCTGGACTTGTCAAAAACTGGAAACAAAAATGTTTCCGAGCCCAGAACCAAAAGTTCTCGAGACATAATCGAGATAGCACTCGAGTAAACTCGATGCACCTCAAACAAGTATCCCACTGTCGCAACTTCGAGTCGAACGCGAGGGATAACACAAACTACTCCGGGCCATATCGTTCTTCCCCAAATCTCGAAACCTAGATGCACGCGAATGTAAACGTGCACGTGCACGGCCAGATAATTCACCGCCGACCAACTTTCTGATCTTCGGTAACTCACATACGACCTCATCAAACCCACCAGCTATGCAGCACCACGAGAAATCAACGACAACAAAAAATCGATGCTTCGATCGAAAACTGGAAAACTACCCTGATCTGAGATCACCGGCCATCGACACAACCACGCCACCTGTGACGCCCCACCTCTTTACCCACGCTAGCCAAGGACACTACAGGGTAATGCCGTCAACTAACACGGAGAATAAGGCTGGATAGGAGCGACCATCTATAGCCTTGCTCTAATTATCCATTAAATACGTCGACAATAATCATACCAAACAGATCGACATATCCAATGCATACTTAAAACAAAACCATAGGTGGTTGGATCTATCAGAACAGAATATAATAACTCAAATGTAATATACATCACAGAACAGTAAACCATCATATACACATATACTGAATACATAACAGTATACAAAATAATACAAGTCAAGTGGTATAGCAAACCACAATATACAGACGAGTTCCAGATGAATACATATATCAGAGTTACAAAAAATGGGACTACACAAAAAGCTATGACAAAAAGAAGCTAGCGGAGTAGTCCATGCGGAAGCAAAATAGGCTAAGTCCAAAAGTACCTAACCTGAAACATCTCAGTCTGACCCGAGTATAAAAATACACGGGTCAGTCTAGCTAAACAAATCAGTTAGATAAACTGAACAACAATAAACCTGCAAGGTTACAAAGCATAACAAATATCTTTAAAGGAGATAACACAATCATCTAACAAAAGATGAATCATATAGAATAAGCCTCATATCATCTGCAACATATAGAAACGAAGGATGCAAATATCCCAAATCAAGCCAAAAGGCAATAACAAATACCAATAAGGTATACAAGTTCCACAAGGTAAACGCTATACTTCATGCGGCTCAAAATGACCAACATCGAAGGGCGATAACAAGGGAATATACATATGAATGAAACATCAGAAAATTTGCTCAAGCTCAGTACTGTACAAACAAGGATCCATGAGCCCAAAGACTCCAAACCCAATATCACCCAAACGGCTCATAACGACCAACATCGGAAGCGATACTAAAGGGAAACCCAATATCACCCATGCGGCTCATAACGACCAACATCGGAAGCGATACTAAAGGGCAACAAACCCGAAGGCACAAACCCGAAGGCACATACCCGAAGGCAACAAACCGTAGTGGTGAAGGTCAGAGACCCAGTACTGGACACCACTAACTGGCGGAATGTGTCACAACTCTCGAAAAGGAATCCGAAAAGTGTTAACGTATGTCCCATAACCACTCGTTCGCACTAAACGGTTTACTATCCGTCAGCCACTTTCACACTCAAAGCAGTACAAAGTTCACCTCATATCATCGATAAACCAAACCCGAAGGTCAAAACAATCAATCGAATAGGTCGGGAATTAATCGGAAGGATAAACGCACAGATTCATGGTCCGTGTTTTGCCCAACCATTTAATCACCCTTCCACTTCGCTCGAAGTGCGAAAGTGTGTGTTTTAAATAGAATTTATAAATTGGAGGAACGAGCTTTTAAATGTGATCCGAGAGATTATTTTATAAAAACCCGTGGATGAAGTCAAGAATAAGTTATCAAAGTCAAAGATGCAATAACAACTACTAAAAAGCAACTTGAATCGATAAAATTTGGAAAACAAATCAAAATATGCAAAAATAGGCAAAACAGGCAAAACATGAGCAGGTCGGTCGACCGGTTGCAGGGCTCGGTCGGCTGGCCAGATGCAGGAAATAAAAAAAACACGACATGAGCAGGTCGGTCGACCGGCTACAGGGCTCGGTCGGCCGAACTGCATAAATTTTGCAGTTTCTGCCCTATTTCCAATGAAATGCAAGTTCTTCCAAAATGCGACCGTTCGAGCAATGGAGTTAAGGAGCCTTAGCCAATAGATACCCTAGCTCCATTAGCTCTCCGATTCGCAACCAAAAACATATTCAAACATCAAAGTTAGGATCTTTAAAGAATTGAACCCAACACTAAAAATTTGGATATTCTCCAATTCATTCCAAACCAAAAGCAAGTGCATATGAACAAGGTGTTAGGAATTCATACCCAACATCTATGATATCAAGAGAGGTAGATGTGAGTTCAAAACTCACCTTTAACCCAAAAACAAGAAGATGGAGCTCAATAACAAGGAGAAGACCAACCAAATACTACTTCAACCCAACAAGCTTCAATCTAAGAACAAACAATTATTTTCCTAAGTTAGGTTTAGGAAAACTTTCTGAAATTGAAGGAGAAAGAGTTGGAGAAGAAGAAGAGGGACTTACATATGGCTTCTCTATGATTTTGGAGCAAGAAATCAAGTTACAAAGGAGAAACTAGGGCATGCAATTTCTATTTCCTCTTTCCTTCCACCATTTTCAGTTTTAAGCTTAAGTTTTAAGAAATGAATAAGTGAATGAGAGGAGAGGGCTGAGTTAGGGTTAATTAAGCTAGTGGGCTGAACCCAAACCCAAAACCCAATAGAAAAAGGGTCAAAATTCCACAAACTCCAAACATATCAAAGATTATACTCAAAAAGATCGAAAACGCCATTTTCGAACCAATGGGGGTAGTTTCGAGCTCCAATTCGGCCGTTTGCAAAAAGTAACATTTCGGACCTCAATCTGACCAACGACGCTATATTTAAATAAAACATTTAAATATAAAATCGTTAAATATGCGGTTGTTACACCACCTGAACCCAAGCTGTGTTAACCACAGGCGCCTCTCAAGCCACCGAAGCCATTCCCCTCCATGCGAATGAACTCGGTGCGTCACCATCGCCGAACGAACCCCCAAAACATCATCGATAAAACAACAGTGCAAAACCCTACCTTGTTCAAATCTCATCGTCACAGTAAGTAGAAAAATAAATCAATATTTTTCCAGTGGTCCTCGCCTCCCTAACCACCTTCAAGCTAAAGCTTGAGCTTCCAGTCGCCGCCGATCATCGACAAATTGCCAAAACCCAAAAATCGATCAACATTCAATATCTCGGCCAATACACCATTAAAAACTACAAAGTTTGTTTCTATATTCTTGTTTTGGATTCACTATCCAGATTATAAAATCAGATTTATAAATTAACATATTCAATTTTTACCCTTTTTTCTAAATTTTACTTTAATCTTTAAACTTACAGTATTTTTAACAAATAAAATCACTTAATTTTATTTTTAAAAACAAACACACACCTTGGTTAACAATTTTCTTTCAGTAACCAAATCTTAATACTGATTATATAGGAAGATAGACATTATTTTGTGATGATGGTGATGAGTTTGTTATAAATACAGAGAGCAAATATACAGAGACAAATTGCAGGCATACCATTCCCATATGCACACATTCACATTCATACTCAAGCAAGCATTAGAGGCTATATTACTACACATGCAACAAGATTCATCCAGATTTAAAAAAACTGTTACTAAAATCAAAAATTTACTCACCAATATTGAAGAGCAGTGGATAGGATTTGTTTTCTGGAACAGTTTTGATCTGCATTTTGCTGTTTTGATTTGAATTTTACATGCAGTTGATTATTGTTGTTTGAGTTCAATTTCCTTGCCTTAAGATGAATTGAAACTGAAATGCCTTTAAATAGATTCCAATTTGAACTAAAGCTTAAAACAAATGTTGCTGTTTGATCCAGAGAACTGCACTTGTTGATTTGCAGTTTGCAATTGATCATTATTGTAGTAAACTTTCAATTTGTCATTTGCTTTGAATTTGTTGATGATCTTCATTTGTTATGCAATATCACAGATTTGAAAACTTTGCAGATTTTTGAACAGATGTGTATTTGGTTTTGTACTTTCTTTTAAAAATCTGGTTTTGAATTTTCTTTTGAAATCTGATTCCAGTTTTAAGAAAAGATGAAAGGTTTGAATTCACATAGATTTTGCCAAGTTTTTGCTTAATATATTTTTAATAAAATGTTTTCAAAAATAAACAAAACAAATGCCACTTGTTGCTTTAAGCTGTAGATTGTTTTACAAGTGTCTTTCTTAAGAGTTAAATGCCTTACACATGTTACATTTTAATATTAAAATAATTTCTTAATTTTATAAATGTTTTTAAATTCATTTCTTATTTATCTTATCATGTTTTAATGTTTACATAATTTAGCTTTTAATGTTCATATATAAATTACCTTTAAAATTTACATTATTTAATGTTTATTTGTATATTTTTAAAATATATTTTCAAAGCTAAATTTTAAAGCAAGAAAAATTAAAAAGAAAAGAATATTATTAAACCTTATTTTCTAAGTTTTCAACTAAAAACATTGTACTTCAATGTATATACTAAATTTATTTCAAAAACCAATCTTTAAAAGAAAAGAAAATAAACTTTTATTATAATATACAATTTAAGCTATTATATTTTTACATAAAATAAATATTTACTTTAATTTCTTTTGAAAATATAAGATAGATTTTTAAATAAAACTTTGAAAAGTTTCTAAATTAAATTCAATCCAAACTTTCAAATTCACAATATATATTCATATATATATTATAAATTTGAAAACATTCTTATTAAATTTAAATTTAAATTAAAATCAAACTCCCTATTTACAATATATACACATATATATACATTATAAATAGAATATCTTTTTAATTAGCTTAGAAAGATTAATTTTATCATTTAAATATTTTTAACTTTGAAAAGGATAAGATTCCCAAATTAAATTATCATTATTATAAATTTTAAAAAGATAGCATTTGTCAAATTAATAATTATTAGTTTTAAAAAGATAAATCCTGTTTAAATTAGATTATTAAATCATATTACATATTTTAAAATGGTTATTAATGGAAATTATTAAATAAATATTGCCTAAATTTCTAGGATATCACATTCCTCCCCACTTAAAAGAATTTCGTCCTCGAAATTTAAAAGCAAAGATAATTTAATAATCCCATACGGATTTTAATTTTAAAATAGCAAGCATATGCTATCAACCATATACTAGCAACCATAGCAATCAATTTAAACAAACAATTCTAACTATCGAGACAAAATTCTGGACAAAACTTCCTAGTGTTTTCAAGATACAAACACAAGGATACTCGCTCTACAGAATCTAAACTAGCTACAGTATTCAGATCCAGAACTCCTATATCTAGATCTACAATCTAAACAGGATATTAGACCACAGACAAGTCCTGTTCAACTTCCAAAATCTCCCTAGAACTACTGGTTCTAAAACAAGTGATAGATCATACACGCACTCCCTCAGAGATACGTGAAATACAGTACGAATCCCAAACATTCGAACTGGCAATTCAATCCTGTAGATCAAACACTTAACCTTAAGAGCATACAGAAAAATTCAATGCACTTCTGAGCTAGTTTCCCGTCTTATCCAAATCTTATAGCTCTTCCGATCGATCGAGAAAACTTACCCAAAATCAAATCTCCGACTTCTAATTCTGAATTCTAAATTCTTTTGACTCTTATCCACAAAAATTATCCTATCGATCCTGGGCTGCCTTCAACCTTCTTGATCAACCAAACATCACAGATGCCATACTGACCCAATCTAGATCAAAAAGAAGATGATCTCCAGATCTTACTCAACAAGATGGTTCTTCCAAGATCCATCGAAATCCACCACTCAAACTCTACTACACAAACATCAGAAGACTTCAAATATGCTCTCCTATTCGGAGAAACAGAACAGATGCACGAGAAAACCAAGCTTTCAGATCCCGAATGAATTCCTATAGAAATCTCCTGATCTAAGACAAACACAAACTTCCGAGGAATCCGAGGTTGCTTCTATTCTGGAATAGCTGCTACCTTGCTTCCGCTGCACAACTCTGATATGAGGAATATGAGAATGCTATTGGTGAACACAAGCACAGACTTAATCAACTCATCCCGAAAACATTGTCCATCAAATTCCATAAAATCTCAGTGACTTATCTGATTTGGTCACAAACACCACCTCAAAACTCCAATTAGAAAACATGATCTGATTAATCCTGACTGCTTAACTAGACCTCTCTCTAGGAGACCTCCTTCCTACTAGGCTGAACTACCGGTAAAGCCCCAAGAACCAAGTCGATACAGAACTCAATCTCCTGATGCAGATGCAAACTTTGACTCCGTCGAAGATATCCGGAAAATCTCAAACCACTTCGATAGCTCTACATCCTCTAGAGATATCTCAATCCAAAGCAAAAATAACTTAAGAGAATTTCCGAACCATCGCAAGTCACTTTTGCGATTCTACCCAGTTCAAATTCCAAAGAAATCGTTCTCTCTTCACAAATCAGAACAGCCTAAGCCTTCTTAACCCAAAAGAAGAAACCAATGGTCCAACCAAATCACAACATCAAACCCAGCTGAGTTCCAGAAGAAGTGGACAAGCCCTCACCATCTGCCCGGCCTACTGACAGAAGAATCACAAAGATTCCTGAACTATCGAAGAAACATGTCACTCTACTGCCTTCAGACTCCACCTCTAAGACACTGCTAAGCCAAGAGACCTTCCTGACAGCACACTCAACACCTCTGAGCTGCCTCTGCTGCCTAAGACTTCTAATCCAAAGCTCCTCGAAACACAAGACTATATCAGCCAACTCCACAAAAGAGCCTTCAAGATGGCAGATATCTTTCAGGAAACTCGGGCTTCAACCCAAGCACAAACACCTAGCTGAACTGAGCCTCAAACTTCAATACAGACAAAACTCCCTTTAAGGTTGCCAAGATACCATCACTTGCTTCAGCACTCCGACTGATCCAAACTCTAGAAAATCTGCTCGCACATGCGCAATCAAGCTTACACTCCTAAGATGGACTCCGAAGCTTGAAAAGGTTTCCTCCAGAGATTGATGAAATCCATACACACTATAGCAAAGCTTACTCAAGATACCCAATACTGCCCTAGCAGATATACTTCCAATATCAACACATGGACTTCTTCCACTAGTGGTAGTCGTGCTATACACACCACTGCCTCTCCTACCTCTAGAATTATATTGGAAAACCCGAACAGGTAACCCAATAATAGGTAGGTATATAATCATATATATAAATAAAAATACAAATACGCTTTCTCAAGATAGAAATCACTCCAAAGCCTAGGTATTCACTCAACCTAGCGCTCTGATACCACAATGTAACGACCCGCCTTTCATTCCATAGAAAGACGCATCATTAAGAAGAAAGAAAGGGATAGAAAAGAGAAAAGAAAGAAAAGAAAGAACCAAACAGCATCAGAATCTCACAGCGGAACGAATAAATTATATTATATCACATAAGATATTACATAGTATCATATACATCAGAGTTATACAACTTAAACATAACAAACTAGACAGTTATAAACACCTGTCTAGTACTTACAACTCAATTATATCACAGAAAAACAGATACAACACTAGACATCGGAACCACTGTATATATCTACTCGTCGAAGCCTCTTGCTCCATATCTCCTCCAAAACTCGTCAAAGCTAACCTGAATCCCTTGACTACTCATAAAAATTTGAGTACCCAAGAGTTTAATAAAACAGAAAATAAAATCTGGGCCAGTGGGTCTGGTGGAGTAACCGGGTTAAAGTTGCTTAACTTTAAAATCTTTGAAAACAAAAGGTATCACGTAAGACTCCTCATAAATAAACATGGGTAAGTTTTTACCTTACGCTAACCAAAACATTTGATACGGAATCCAGTGATATTATAATAGGGTCTGGGGTTTTCAAGTGAATAGGAAATAGCCGAAATTGTTACATTTATTGAATTCCAGCAACATAGGTATACAATCAAAACCGTAAAAGGCACGTCGGAAGAATGGGTTTCCATCAATGGCAGAGCTACTGGGGTACCGCCCGTCACAGTACGAGGCCAAGATCACCGTACCAAGGATCCACCCTAAATCCCCTGCAACGCAAAGCCGGAACCATCCCTTACTGGATAGTCCCGAACAAGACAACCCCGCAGATGGCCATCGCCAACTGCCCACTAAGCCGAATAAAAAGAACCTCTAGACAGGGGTAAATCTCATCCTACTTGGGTTCTACCCACTTAGCCTTGTTGGACCTCCCCTGTTTTAGCCATTCCCGGTTGATGAGGCTTGAGGCTACGATTACATTTATAGAACACATCTATCTTAGAATGCTCATCATCCGCCTGACGATGTTCTGAAAGCATCCAATCCATACAAGTTCGTTCCGGGTTCGAACGAAACTGAAGGCACTCTCGCTACACTCGTTTTGGAATCACCCTCAGAGTTAACGACAATAGCCCTTGCACTCTGAATCTTCATCTCGAACCTGAAAGTACTACCCCGTTAAACTCGTATTGGAATCACCCTCAAAGTATTTAGCGACGAATAGTCCTTACACCTCGAGTCTTCACTCTTCGCTTGAGATTCATGACCTAACGTTTAATTTGGATCGATGTGGTTTTCGAAATTCCAAATTTGGAAACCCGATCCCGGTCTCATCGAAATCTAAATGCCATTTTAATATCCAATTGATTTTAGTTTGAACAATTAATTCAATTTAAAACATTGAATTCACATAGCATCATTCACAGATAAATATCACACATTTGTCACATCTATAATCAATATCACATCATAGCACGTCACAGATTATTCAAACTATAAGCGTCAACCAAATCCAAACATTCCATTCAATCAATCATCCCTAAACAGGAATCTTTAATCCAAATTATAATTAATTTAATCATCTTAAATCAAATTAATTACTTGAGAATTAATCATCTAATCCTGCTTAAACAATCATTAATTAATTAACTACGAACCTTTTAATTAATTAATCAACCTTTAATCACTTTAGAAACCAATTGATTAATCTTTACTTAATAGATTAATTATCCATTAATTATCTTTTAATTAATCACATTTATTAATCAATTAAACCTTTAATTATTATCATTAATTACATTAATTAATGGTCCTCTAATTATCTTCATTAATTAATTCTTCTTTTAATTAATCTTTAACTTAATTACATTTATTAATCAACCTTGATTAATCATAATCAGTAATTAACTTCCCTTAATTACCTTTATCAATTAAATCAACTCCTTGATTAATTAAAATAATTAATCCTTTAATTACAATGAGTAATTATCACTTAATTACTTCCCTTAATTAATTATTCCTTAATTACTTTCCATCAAGTAATTTTCCCTTAATTAATTACATCCAGCAATTATTCATTAATTACTTCACTAGGTAATTACATCTCATTAATTACATTAAGCAATTATACTTAATCCATCTTCAAGTAATTTTTAATTAACTAAAATTAACCACATTACCTAATTAATTACACTGAGTAATTAATTACTTTAATTACTTATTAAGTAATCTTCTTAACAATAGATAATTAACCTCTTAATTACTTATTACTTAATTATTTCTTAATTGATTGACCTTGTTTAATCAAGTATTAATTAAGTAATTAATTTCACAAATTAATTTATCTTAATTTAATTACTTAAATTAAACATCTTACTTAATTAAATAATTATACTTTAATTACTTTTGTAAATAATTAAATTAGGATAAATCATTTATTACATTAACTCTTAACTTCCATTTTTAAATAAATTAGATTTTAAAACTAGAATATGATTTATTAAAATCATCATTCTTCAATTCAAGTTAAATACTTTTTACTTAAATCATAATTATATTTTAACAATTTCATTTAAGTTGAAACATTTAAAAGCTAATTTCAAATTTATTCTAAAGTAATATTTACATAAATCAAAACCATTTTAAAACAATATTTGAACTTTAAAATCCATTACCTTAAAATTTAGATTTGTTTTAAAACATCATTTTTTTAAACTTAACATTTTATACCTTTAAAACTGTATAAACTTTGCTTTAAAATTTGGTTTTCCTTTAAATTTTTTGAAATCATTTTAGTTTTAAAATCTAGACTTGTCAAAAACTGGAAACAAAAATGTTTTCGAGCCTAAACCAAAAGTTCTTGAGATAGTACTCGAGTAAACTCGATGCACCTCAAACAAGTATCCCACTGTCGCAACTTCGAGTTGAACTCGAGGGATCACACAAACTACTCCGGGCCATATCGTTCTTTCCCAAATCTCGAAACCCAGATACACGCGAATGTCAACGTGCACGTGCATGGCCAGAAAATTCACCGCCGACCAACTTTCTGATCTTCGGTAACTCACATACGACCTCATCAAACCCCCTAGCTATGCAGCACCACGAGAAATCAATGACAACCCAAAATCGATACTTCAATCGAAAATAGAAAAACTACCTTGATCCGAGATCATCGGCCATAGATGCAACCACGCCACCTGAACCCAAACTGTGTTAACCACAGGCGCCTCTCAAGCCACCGAAGCCATTCCCCTCAACGCGAACGAACTCGGTGCGCCACCATCACCGAACGAACCCCCAAAACATCGTCGAAAAAACAACAGTGAAAAACCCTACCTCGTTCAAATCTCACAGCCAATAGAAAAATAAATCAATATTTTTCCAGTGGTCCTCGCCTCCCCGATCACCTTCATGCTAAAGCTTGAGCTTCCAGTCGTCGCCGATCATCGGCAAATAGCAAAAACCCAAAAATCAATCAACATTCAATATCTCGGCCAATACACCATTAAAAAGTACAAAATTTGTTTCTAAATTCATGTTTTGGATTCACTATCCAGATTATAAAATCAGATTTATAAATTAACATATTTGATTCCTACCCTTTTTTTTTCTAATTTTTACTATGATCTTTAAACTTACAGTATTTTTAACAAATAAAATCACTTAATTTTATTTTTAAAAACAAATACACACCTTGGTTAACAATTTTCTTTCAGTAACCAAATCTTAATACTGATTATACAGGAAGATAGACATTATTTTGTGATGATGGTGATGAGTCTGTTATAAATACAGAGAACAAATATACAGGGACAAATTGCAGGCATACCATTCCCATGTGCACACATTCACATTCATACTCAAGCAAGCATTAGAGGCTATATTACCTGCAACAAGATTCATCCAGATTTGTAAAAAAATATGTTTTTCAAAACAAAAGTTTACTCACCAATATTAAAGAGCAGAGGACAGGATTTGTTTTCTGGAACTGTTTTGATCTGCATTTTGCTGTTTTGATTTGAATTTTGCATGCAGTTGATTATTGTTGTTTGAGTTCAATTTCCTTGCCTTAAGATGAATTGAAACTGAAATGCCTTGAAATAGATTCCAATTTGAACTGAAGATTAGAACAAATGTTGTTGTTTGATCTAGAGAACTACACTTGTTGATTTGCAGTTTGCAATTGATCATTGTTGTAGTACACTTTCAATTTGTCTTTTGCTTTGAATTTGTTGATGATCTTCATTTGTTATGCAAGATCACAGATTTGAAAACTTTTGCAAATTTTTGAATAGATGTGTATTTGGTTTTGTACTTTCTTTTAAAAATATGCTTTTGAATTTTCTTTTGAAATCTGATTTCAGTTTTAAGAAAAGAAGAAAGGTTTGAATTCACATAGATTTTGCCAAGTTTTTATTTAACATATTTTTAATAAAATGTTTTCAAAAATAAACAAAACAAATGCCACTTGTTGCTTTAAGATGTCGATTGTTTTACAAGTGTCTTTCTTAAGAGTTAAATGCCTTACACATGTTACATTTTAATATTAAAATAATTTCTTAATTTTATAAATGTTTTTGAATTCATTTCTTATTTATGTTATCATGTTTTAATGTTTATATTAATTTAGCTTTTAATGTTTATACATAAATTACCTTTAAAATTTACATTCTTTAATGTTTATTTGTATATTTTTAAAATACATTTTCAAAGCTAAATTTTAAATCAAGAAAATTTAAAAAGAAAAGAATATTGAATTAAACCTTATTTTTAAAGTTTTCAACTGAAAACATTGTACTTCAATGTATATACTAAATTAATTTCAAAAACCAATCTTTAAAAGAAAACAAAATAAACTTTTATTATAATATACAATTTAAGCTATTATACTTTTAAATAAAATAAATATTTACTTTAATTTCTTTTGAAATATAAGATAGATTTTTAAATAAACTTTTGAAAAGTTTCTAAATTAAATTCAATCCAAATTTTCAAATTCATAATATATATTCATATATATATATATTATAAATTTGAAAACATTCTTATTAAATTTAAATTAAAATCAAACTCCCTATTTACAATATATACACATATATATACATTATAAATAGAATATCTTTTTAATTGGCTTAGAAAGATAAATTTTATCATTTAAATATTTTTAACTTTGAAAAGAATAAAATTCCCAAATTAAATTATCATTATTATAAATTTTGAAAAGATAGAATTTGTCGAATTAATAATTATTAGTTTTGAAAAGATAAATCCTATTTAAATTAGATTATTAAATCAATATTACATATTTGAAAATGATTATTTAAGGAAATTATTAACAAATATTGCCTAAATTTCCGGGATATCACAACGTAGGTTATAATGAGAAAAAAAACAAAGGAAGGCATATTTCAAGACTTGGGATAAATTAATAAGCAAAGATAGTATGGATAAATTGTAAAGGCTTATTTAAGATAATTTATCCAAGTTAATAAGCAAAGATGAAAGTAACCTGTACTAAATAGCATTCTCTATTAGACAAAACAGTAGTCCCACATTAGCTTGAAGTGAGACGAGGGCATGCTTATGCTAAGAATACTAGCAATTGGTCAAGTAGAAGTCCAAATCACGGGAGATTTGGACAAGGGGCGCAACTAGATATTGTTTGGTTGACGTGCCAGTACCAACAGCATTTCCTCCATTTTCTATGGATACACAGTAATCTCACATTGGCCTGAAGTGAGATGAGGCGCACGTTTATGGTAGAGTTTGAAGTAATAAGAAGACCCAATAGGTGGAGTAAAAGATAGCATAGGCATGGTACCAGTTATGCATGCGACTTCTATTCGAGTGCTTAGTAATAGCTATGAGTTCCAAGCGCTTAGTATGGGTGTCTTTCTTAGACACCCTTGCCTTTTGTGTAGGAAGCTATATATGTCGTCTGATCCACAGTAACATTCTATGTAGGGAGTTATATATAGTATCTGGTCCATAGTAAATAAGTGCCTTCTGTGTAGGGAGCTATATATATCGTTTGGTCCGCACTAACATTCTGTGTAGGGAGTTATATAGCAGCGGTCTGTAGAAAGGTACTATAGAGTAGCAGGCCGATCAAAAAGGGTAGGATTAGGGTTACATCCTAATTACAGGATTAGGAATTCAGCCTAATCAAAGCAGAAATCAAGGACAAGTGCAAATAATCAAAATTAACATATCTTATAAATTGAGTAATATTTAATCGTGCTTATTTCCAATTAATTTCTTTCTTACTTCCTTTGTTATCCTTACTCATGCTAGAATTGTTGTAGAGTCTATTACTTTTACTTTGCTTAAAGATTCTAATAATTATTACCATTCACCAGACTTTTAGTCTGACCCACTCCTCTATTTCCCCCTTTTTCCCCTATAGGCAATCAGGGGTAAATGTAATTCTACAGGGTGGACCGTGTAGTGTATATGCAAGTATACGTGACAAAGTATACGATGCAAGTAAAATAATATTAATCTAGGTAAATATAGAATAAGCACACCAGGGTTTTATACCGGTTCAGACCTTCTGTCCTACTTCCAGTTTCGAAACTCCCCTTCGAAATTCGACTATCAAACACCCTCACTTCGTCCGGAGGAATAGGCTTGGCTACAATAACTTGTTCTTGTCAAGTATTTGTTCTATAACACGGATATTGACTAATAAGTACAAATGCTTCCACTATATATCTAGAGAGTATGTCTATGAAGAACTGAATATATGAAAGAGTGAAATACAAGTATAGATTGCTAGAGATCAAGAATATAATAGAGTATGTAAGTAGAGAGCATAAGTAAGTAAGGTGGATGTTCTCTTGATTTTTGATGATATATATAGTAGTAGAGTGGTTCCTTGAATAGTTGCATCCATCACCAAGTGCTCTACAGTTGCTTCTGTTGATGATGAAGAGTTGCAGCGAAGAGAAGCGAAGATGTCTATTCAAATCTGACAATTGAGGTTTAAATTTTAATCCCCAATTTGAAATCTCTGATATTTGTATCAGATGTCTGATACCATATATTTTTTGTACATAGTAGACATTCAGACGTCTAAGTGCATCTACCAGACATGTGGTTCTGTCTGTTTTGTTGTTCCAAAGGACTTTTCAGACGTCTGGCTTGTGCACCCAGACGTCTGAAACCTGTGCATGTCTGTTTTGTGCATCTTTTCTGTTGATTCTTTGATCCTATCGAATTGTGGTGTCTTCTAACGTTCTTTGAGCCTTAATCTTGTCATTCTAGTGATGTTGCTCTAGCAAGTACCTGTGCATAGAAATATATGTGCATATTCGATTTCCATTGTATAGTTGTTGTCATCGAAACCGTAGATTTGATTTTCTAATAATCTCCCCCTGAATATTATTTCTCCCCCTTTGACATTATCAAAAAGGATATATAACTTTTTAAATGTAGAAATCATGAAATATTTACCAATCGTTGTAAGACAGAAATATACACAGAGATAACACGCCAAAAGAGAAATTTCATTCATTACATTAATCGAGTACATTCATATATTTTTTATCAATTTTACATAAGTTGGAGTCCTAAAAATCTACGAGTCTTTTGGGGAAGCTTTCTCTTGATCATCTCCTTTATCTTCATTTCTAGAAGAGCTAGGTTGCTTTGTAGGAGATGTCGGAGCTTGTTCTAGAGGTTCGTTCTCCTCAAAAAGTTTGGAATGTTTCGAAGGAGGAGAAGGCATTGGGTTTGGCTAATCTTCTGAAGGTGGTGTAGGACCACGAACCCTTTGAAGAACCTCTTTCAGAACTGATAATACAGTTGAAAGTGATGTTTCAACTGTAGCCAGGTGTGTAGTGAAAGATGTTTCAAAACTGTCAATGCGCTTAGCCGAAAGTTTTTGTTTTCGAGATAAAATATGATGATTTTGAAGAGTGAGGCCTCGAATACTTTCATTTGGATTCGTCTCTATTTGAGTCTCCAAAATATCATCGTGGTGCGTATAATCAAATGGTGCAGGAGGAGGAGTAGTCTCTCGATGTCGTTCCTCCTCTTGTGATGGTTCAAGGTGTGTTTAAGGTGGAGGACCAGCTTGTCTAT
The DNA here is from genome assembly GCA_030765085.1 of Allium cepa. Classification (NCBI taxonomy): domain Eukaryota; kingdom Viridiplantae; phylum Streptophyta; class Magnoliopsida; order Asparagales; family Amaryllidaceae; genus Allium; species Allium cepa. The sequence continues at coordinate 882,874,633 of CM060928.1, forward strand.
CTTAACGACGTTGCATCCAATCTTCAAATGATATAAATTCTGGAGGATTTTTCAGTAGGTGCATTAGTGAGAAAATTTTCGTGAAAGCATATTTCGGAGAAATTTCTTCAAAAGTGGATAGATAGGATGGGATGTTGTGAGCTCCTAGAAGTCTCATGATATATGTAAGATAGATGATGGATGGGCATGATCGAGTCCAAAAGTGTTTGAGCTCGTCGAATATAAATTTTTCCCAATTGACCCTTGTTCCGCTGAATATAACATACAGGGCCTTATGCTCTAACTCCGTTATCTACTCATGACTACCAAGGTGAGGAATGTTAGTGTTGATAATCATTCAAGTAAGAAGTCTCGCCTTAGATCGTAGATATTTGGATGCAAATTTAGGCATTTCATCCTCCCATATTTGATGTGTTATATTGTCTCTTGGTTTGAGACGAATATCGGTAATACTGTATAAAACTTCTCCGGAATCGGAACATCCGAGAGTTCTGCCTATGATTCCTAGAGCGAGTCTAATTGTGTTGCCATAAACATTAGACCATAACTAATTATCCTTGTTTTCAGTGTTCTAAACCGTTGTGCTATCCAAATTAGCGTAGAAGAGAAATATAGCTAACTGATCAATTTGGATGTTATTGGGATTGAAAGATATAAAAGTTTCTAAGCCGACACTTCCACACATTTCATCTAAATTGTACATTGGGAACTTGAGTAAGTTATAAAATGGACCTATATGTAGTTTCTTCTTCTGAATATCCTCATATCTCTTGAGTGAATGCGGTACTCGATTCATCCATCGTTCAATTTGATCATCTGAGCAAACTTGAGGGTTTGGGGAAGTTGCTTGGTCTTGTTTTCGCTTAGTGATCTTAGGAATTTTTTTGGAGCCATCAAATTTGATCAAGTTTGGAAGAGAAAGGATTTTTGAGAAGTAAAAAATCGAGATTGCAGTAGAAATAAAATGAAACGAAGAAAAAAAAAGTAAAAAATCTAGATGTTATCTGGGCGTATAAACGTGTCAGTTGAATTTCAGACGTCTGGTAGGTAAATCAGGCGTCTGATTTAACCTAGTTTGAAGATAGAAAATAGAATCAGACATCTGGTTTGTTGTGGTAGACGTCTGGATTTGGTCGATTTGTAAAATTTAATATCAAAGAGAATTATCAGACGTCTGTTTGTATTATCCGACTCTGGAATAGGTCGAATATTTATTTCCGAATGACAGATAGTTTTTTCATACGTCTGGTTTAAAAAGTAGACGTCTGAAAATGAACAAAGTTTTTATAATATGGTGGCAGAGATTTTGTTCAGACGTCTGGTTCGTAGTTCAGACGTCTGAAATAGACTGGTTTCCTTTTCTTTACTAAGCATAGGCAATTTTCATAATATTTGAAAATTGATTACAAAGATTTTCGTTAGTTGAACTAGAAATAATATCGTCTACTTAAATTTGTACAACTAAAATATCGTTATTTTCTCGTTTAATAAATAAAGTTGTATCGATTTTACCTATTTGAAAAACCATATGTAGTTAAATGATTTTTAAGGCATTCGTACCAGGGACGAGGGGCTTGTTTTAAACCATAAAAGGCTTTTTGTAATTTAAAAACATGGTCGGGATATTTTTCGTGAACAATGGAGGTTGTTCAACATATATGTTTTCTTTAATAAAGCCATTTAAAAAAGCACTTTTGACATTCATTTGGAATAGTTTAAAATTGTGATGATTTGCAAAAGCGAGTAATGTACGTATGGCCTCGAGTTTCGCTACTGAGCAAAGGTTTCGTTGTAGTCGATACCTTCTTCTTGATTATAACCTTGAGCAACTAAACGTGCTTTATTTCTAACTATATTTCTATTTTCATCTGCTTTGTTTTTAAATACCCATTTCGTTCCTATAACCGATTGATTTTCTGGTCTTGGTACTAATTTCCAAACATTATTACGTTCAAATTGATTTTGTTCTTCTTGCATAGCTATTATCCAAAAGTTATCGTTTGAAGCTTCTTTATAATTTTTTGGTTCAAAATCTGTCACCAATGCTATATGACTTATTTCGTTGAGTTGATTTCTAGTTACTCTAGAATTGAGATCTCCAATGGTATTATCTTTTGGATGATCCTTAAGAATTCTAGGAGATGATACTAAAGTCTTATTTTGTGCATTTTTCTCTTTATTAAAAGAATTTGTTGTATTTGTTATTGGAATTATCTCTTCATCGTCACTAGTATGATGGTTAAGAAGATTTTCATCGAACGAAAATGTAAACTTTCTCAATTATGTTATTTCGTTTATTAAATATTCGATATGCTTTGCTAAAATCCGAATATCCAACAAAGATTCCTTCATCGGCCTTCGGGTCAAATTTTCCAAAATTATCTTTTGTATTTAATATAAAACATTTGGATCCGAAAGTCTTAAAGTATGATACTTTAGGTTTTCTTTCAAAAAATATTTCAAAACAAGTTTGTTTAGTCATAGGCCGTGTGGTTACTCGATACAAAACATAACAAGCTGTGATAATAGCTTCAGCCCAAAAATGTTTTGGTAGTCCACTACTATTTAATAGTGTTCGTGCACATTCTTGTAACATATGATTTTTTCTTTCTACTACACCATTTTGTTGAGGTGTGTGGGGAAAAGAAAAATTATGACTTATACCTTTTTTATTATAAAAATTAGTGAAAAGATCATTTTCGAATACTCCACTATGATCATTCCGAATATTCTTAATTTTCAAATCCATTTGCGTTTTAATTCTTTTAGAAAAAAATTTAAACATACTAAAGGTGTCACTTTTATGTTTAAAAAATAAAGTCCATGTATATCTTGAAAAATCATCAACTATTGCGAAAACATATTTATTGTGATTTATAGATCGTACTTGAATTGGACCAAATAAATCTAAATGTAATAATTCTAATGGTTGTTTTGTAGAGATATTATTTTTAGATTTAAAAGAGCTTTTCTTTAGTTTTCCAATTTGACAATCGTCACATAGATTTTCTATTTTGTAACTTATTTCAGGTAAACCTCTAACTAGCTCATATTTTGCTAATTTATTAATATATTTAAAATTAATATGACAAAAACGTTTATGCCACAACCATGGATCATCATGTTTGGCGGTTAAACACAAATTTGAATTTCGATTTATATTCATATTTAAGACATAAATATTTTTGTTTCTAAAACCCTCAAATATAAGTTGTTTGTTATTGTCGAAAATATTACATCTATCTTTTTCGAAATTGATTTAAAAACCTTTATCGCATAATTGACAAATACTAAGTATGTTGTGTTTTAGATTTTCTACTACCAAAACATTGGTAATAATAGGAGAGTTAGAAATACCAGAGTTGATGACTTCTACAATGCCCACGACGTATCCTTTTGAGTTATCTCCAAAAGTTACCGTTCCACAATCGATGTATGTTATATTTGATAACATTTTTGCATTTCCGATCATATGCTTGGAGTATCCACTATCAAGTATCCATTTCTCCTTATTTTTGATTTTGGGTACCTACAAAGTAAAAGATGATTTAATTGATACCCATATACTTTGTTAGGGTCCTAGATGTTAGGAGAAGTAGGTAGCCATACCCAAGAAGGTTTGGTACCTTTATGAATATAATTTTTATTATAGACTACATTTTCTAAAAAAATTATTAATATGTTTGTCTAATCAAATTATTATTTGTCTTAAGAATCCAAATTTTTATATTTCTGTTATTCGTTTTAGACTTAAGTGCCATTTTAGCCTTTTGATAAATACAACTATATTTCTTAATATTATTCCCTTTTGTTTAGGAATATTTTTAAATCCTATTCCATTTCTATTACCTGATGGTTTTGAAGTTTTGATAAGATTTTCCAAATCTTGTTTCCTTTATTAAATTTTGAAACATTATTTGTAATCTTATCTAATTTTTCTTTTAATTCTAAATTTTCAATTTTCAATTTTTTAATATTACTTTTCAGGTTGATATTTTCTTTTAACAAGTTATCTTTTCCTAGTTTAGTTTTATCAAATTCTATAACTATAGTTTCATTTTCAATCAAACTATTTTATTTTTTTCTTGAGATAATTCTGGTTCCTCCTCTAAAATAATTTTTTCATCTTTTAACATTCCTATTTCAAGTTCTAATCTATGTATTTTGGCTATATGTTCTTTGTTCAATTTTTTAATTTGTCTAAATTTATCATCTAATTCTATGCTAAGTTCTAATAGTTCATCATAACTAAGTTCGGGACATACCTCATCAGTTTGTGCCATAAAGCACGCATTAGCTTGTTCTCCGTCACTATCGCTATCATTGTTTGATGATGATGAAGAATCTGAGTTATTCCATGTTACTTTGAAAGCTTTCTTCATTTTGAATTTTTCAAACTTGTTCATCTTTTTATCATTGTTGAGCTTGAGACAGTCTTTCTTCATATGTCCAAATTGGTCACATTCATAGCATTTGATTAATGTTTGATTTGTTGAGCTTGATTTTCCTTATTTTTGATATCTAGCCATTTTCCTAAATTTCTTGAATTTGTTGTAGTTTTTGCCAATAAATACAATTTCTTCCTTGTCTAAATCGAAATCTTCATTCGATGTTGGGAATGCTATGTTTTTCTTTTAGGAATGTTGTTCTTGTTGTGCCTGTAAATTAGCTTCATAGGACATTAAATTTCCTGTCAATTCTTCACCTAAGAGTGTTGAGAGATCATTAGCTTCTTCAATAGCTAATACTTTTCTTTCCCACTCTAGAGTTAAAGAATTGAGTATTCTAGATACTATGTCAAAATTTGTGAATTTGACTCCAAGTGCCATTAAATCGTGTTGAATGGTTTGAAATCTAGAGTTCATGTCTACTATAGATTCATTTCGTTTCATTTTAAATGATGAAAATTGATTTTGTAAAATTGAAATCTTAGTTTGTTTGACTTTGTTTGTGCCTTCGTGTGTAACTTGTAAGGTATGCCAAATATCATATGTAGTGTTACATAACATGACACGTGAAAATTCATTCTTATCTAGTGAACAAAATAGAACATCATAGCTTTGGCATTATTAGAAGCTGCGGTTTTTTGTGCGTCATTCAATGTGTTCATAGTAGTGTCAGGTGCTTCATATTTATTTTGAGTGGTTGACCAAATTTCTAATCCATTAGCTTCCATAAAAATTCTCATATGTGTTGATCAATATGCATAGTTAGAACCATTAAAAAGTGGGGGTCGTGCTGTTGATTGACCTTTTTGAAAAATACTTGCCATATTATAGTGATTCAAAAACGTATTACTGTATTTTGATCTAACATTGCTCTGATACCAATTGTAATTCTACAGGGTGGATCGTGTAGTGTATATGCAAGTTATGTGAAAAAGTATATGATGCAACTAAAACAATATTAATCTAGGAAAATATAGAATAAGCACACCAGGATTTTATACTGGTTCGGACCTCCCGTCCTACGTCCTGTCCGATGCTCCCCTTAGGAATTCGACTATCATACACCCTCACTTCGCACGGAGGAATAAGCTTAGTTACAATAACTTATTCTTGTCAAGTATCTGTTCTATAACACAGATATTGACTAATAGGTACAAATGCTTTCACTATATATCTAGAGAGTATGTCTATGAAGAACTGAATATATGGAAGAGTGAAATACAAGTATAAATTGCTAGAGATCAAGATTATAATTGAGTATGTAAGTAGAGATCATAAGTATGTAAGGTGAGTGTTATCTTGGTTCTTGATGATATATATAATTGTAGAGAGGTTCCTTGAGTAGTTGCATCCATTAACAAGTGCTCTACAGTTGTTTCTGTTGATGATGAAGAGTTGCAGCGAAGAGAAGCAAAGATGTCTATTCAAATCTGACAGTTGAGGTTTAAATTTAAATCCCGAGTTTGAAATCAAACGTCTGGTATTTGTATCAGACATTTGATACTATATATTTTTTGTACATAGTAGACTTTTAGATGTCTGAGTGCATCTACCAGACATTTGGTTCTGTCTGTTTTGTTGTTCCGAAGGACTTTTCTAAACGTCTGGCTTGTGCACCCAGACGTCTGAAACCTGTGCATGTCTGTTTTGTGCATCTTTTCTGTTGCTTCTTTGATTCTGTCGACTTGTAGTCTCTTGTAACGTTCTTTGAGCCTTTTTCTTGTCATTTTAGTGATGCTGCTCTAGTAAGTACCTGTATATAAAAATATATACGCATATTCGATTTCCATTGTATAGTTGTTGTCATTGAAACTGTAGATTTGATTTCCTAACAGTAAGGACAGTAGACAGCTGCTTCATGGAGGCTTATTGGAAATTCTATCGTGTATTTTATTCCTTCAGTTCCAGTTATTAGTTCTTTTACAGAGATGGTATTTTGAAAGGGACGTATTGTACTCTGATATTATTTGAGACTTTGGGTTTTTGGATTTTACGAGACTTGTATGGGTATTTTTTCATATGATGTATTGGGTATTTGGTGACTTATTTTTATCTTCATATATTATGGAATTTGATTTTTAGCAAAATAATATAATTGTTTCTAGTGCATTATTATTGTTATTGTTATTGTTATCGAATTTTTGTCTTGTGAATCTTAGTCTCTGCTAGTTTTAGTTCTATCTGCAACGCACCATGCCTTTAATGTGTCCTTTTGGGTATACTAAGGGGTATGGTGTGTTTCATATATATTACCATTATACATTTGCAATGACTCAATTATAATAATGGCTCATATATATATAACGACTCAATTGTAATAAAGGCTTATAAATATATAACCGTTAATCCGTTTTTATTTATTTTTAATCAATTCACTTAAAGTTACAACAATCCCCCACTTGAATTCTTAGAAAAATTTCCAAGCAATTTCTAAAAATATAGGATTGTGCATAAAAAAATGGTATCTTTCGATTTGAACCTTTGCATAATGAGTAAGATTCAGTTTACTAGAGTGACTCGTAGTCTTGAATTCTATCCCTGACATCAAACCACCCACAACATTTCTAAAGTGCTACCAACTAAGCTCGTGTATTTATGGCTATGCACGTCTATCCCAATTTAGTGAATGTTGTAGTAATCTTCCCCAAAATTCCATAGGAAACGGCCACATTTCCACATCCACAAAGATGAATCTTTTAAGAGTACTCCTGAAGGTAGGTACTACACTCCATTTAGAGTATAGATCTCATTAAGTGTTTTTATTAACTCACCCTCTAATCACTTCAGGAATACATACTTCTAAATATATAAAAATAACACGTTCCACTGATATCACTTTACAACTTGTTATTATCCATTAACCTAACTCATGGGATCTTCAATCATTAGGTCGGTTTACCATTATGCGCGACTCAATAATCTAAGGGAAATAGTCCTAACTCTTTTAGATGTAGAAAGGACTTTCTCTCTATCCAGTCGTTTCTTCAAACGATCTTCAAGATTCTCATTGATGCGTACATGACCCAGTCTTACAGATCTTGAAGAGATACTCTCTTACAGTACTATGCTTCTAACGAATTTATCATCTCTTATTATTGTAATAACGGTTCTCAACTTTTGCAATAGTCGAGGTACTATCCTATGGATCAATACAATTGGTATCGGTTTTTTCCACAAAGGGATCTTAGCCAGTAGATTTATTAAGTAATCTGCTTCTTCACTAGCTAGTGCTACCATTTCGGACTTTATAGTGGATTGAGTTAAGATAGTCTATTTCATAGATTTCTAAGAAACAGCTTGATGTGCACGTAAATGTGCATATTTTTACCACCATATTTAGTCTATTTAAATTAAATAAATGATCATATCGGGTATTTCAACTTGTTTAAACCAAAATTCAAATTATTTTCAAATTGTCACATATTCATCTTCATGTAGGGGCAAAATGGTCATTTTTATGCATTTATTGAATTATAAAAATTTACTTGGAATTTTCTATGTTGTTATGTAGAAAATTTGGTGAATTTTACAAGTGGCTTCATGATAACATATGCATGCACAAGAGTGAAGAGAACAAATGAAGATGGAAATAATTCAAAGTGACGATCATGGAGGACCCCACCCACTTATCTTGATTTTCAATTAGGAGCTAAGCACATGGTAAAAAGACATTAAAGCTTCATGTACATTTAAGTGGGGGATTAGTTGATGTTAATGATTGCTTGGCCACCACATTACCTCAAGGGCAATTTGGGCATCCCCGAAAAATATGAATTAGGGTTTAACACATGTATATATATCCCCTATGTTTCATGCAACCCTCATCTCCCTTAGTCTCTCTTTAGTTTAGTTTAGACTCAAAATAAGAAAGCTCTCTTTCTCTTTTCATGGCTACTTATCCATTTTTACTTCATGTATTTTTCCTTTTTTTTATGCAATGCTAATTACTGTTTCTTTCTAATTTCATGTTCATTTCCTTTCATGCGGATCAACCCGTACTCGCCACGTACTATGATAGTACGTTGTGCGCTTGTGGTTATTCTATATTTCTAAATTTTATGACTATTTTCTAACTTGATAGAAAACTAGCTGATAAACAAGTTTTTGGCACCGTTGTTGGAAAATTTGTTTTGATTTTGATTTTCTAATCTTCAAATTATTTTCTTTTGATTTTTATATTTTGTGTATGTATAAAAAAATTTGTGTGTTTGTGTGATTTTTGTTTGCATTTTCTTTGTGTGCTTGTTTCCTTTTCGATTGCACTTGCATTGCGTTTTCTAATTTTTTAAAAAACACATAATTTCAAAACAAAAAAATAAATATTTGATTGTAATGGCATTTTCATTCTTTTTCTAGTTTCATATTTTCATTTACAATAGTTCATTTACAAAAAAAAGCACACAGTCTTTCATTTACAATAGTTCATTTACATAGTCATTAGTTGGTGTGTTTTGTATTAATTTTCGGGTTTGGTTTAAAGAGGATAATGGACTTTCGGGTATACGGGCGAGGCTAGTTTTTGATATTGTTTTAAGTTTAAAAAGAAAAATGGGTTTTGTTATGAAAGCCATTTATTTCTCAACATTTCCAAAAAAAGTTTCAGTTGTATATATTTGTTTTAACTTTAATTTGTTTTGCCCTGATTTTTTTGGTTTTAGTTTCTCCTCCATTGAAAAAAACTGTAAATATCTTGTTTTTAGGTTGCCAAAGCAGATTGGAGGAGTCGCTTGCTTCGCTTGTTTGCCAAAAAAACTGCTTGCTTGCTATATCTATTGTTTTTATTTGCCTTGCATTGTTGTTTGCTTGCATATATATTTTAAAAAAGATCAAAAAATAAAAAACAAAACAAAAATTTCATCGTAGTTGCATTGTTAATACACGTTTAATTTCCTTTTTTACATTTCATCTTAGAATTTGTTAGTAATAACGATTAGACATCAATAACACTTAATTGTATATTGACAATTGGTCTTCTTTGAACAATTTAGTTTCTTAGTGTCTAGGCTACAGCAGAGTAATAAACATTTATAAATATTATGGTGATTCGTAAATATTACAGTGGTTGTTCCTCTGGAGGTACTTAAACCTTCAGCTGCATTGCTACGGTGATTCGTGGTGCGCCAATAAATCCTTCCTGTTACCTGATTGGGAACTATTTTGTTGATTTAAGACAAAGTGTAATTATACAATTTTGGGTTAATTTAGGATAAACCATTTGTAATTAACCTCTTGCATTCATTTAGTTGCATTAGTTCATGCATGTTAAAAAACTAAAAAATCAAAACTAAAAAAATTGTAAATATTCCTTCTTCCTTGAAATTTTTAAATCCCTTTCCTTTGAAATTTCAAAAAAAAATCCAAAAAAAATTCAAAAACTTTTCCAAAAACAAAGAAAAAATTTAAAAAAACAAAATAAATCAATTTCCCTTTTTAAAAATAAATTTGTAAATATTTTTCCTTTATAAAAAAAACCAAATTTTTTTTGGAAATGTCCGAATTTCCATATTCACATGAATTTTACGATAGTTGTGAAAATCAATATAATCCATATAATTTCACTTCAAATTTTTATGGATATTTCAACAACAACTATTGTTTTAACGATTCAAATTTCGAACAACAAAATTTTCAAAATAACAACCAACCCTCGAATCTCAAAAATAGAATTTCATCTCTACTTGAAATCTCTACACAACAAAATAAAATGATAAATGATTTGTGTAATTCATATTTGTGTAATAATTCAAGTCAAGGATTTCAAAATTTGAATTCAATTCAAAATTCAAACGATTTCGATTATAACCCATGCCAATTCAATTTCGAACTCCAAAATGAATTTCAAACTCAAAATGAAAATGGAAACAACTTTTTAAACGAATTTGGCAATGGGAATAATGTTAACCACGCTACGATTGATAATTTTTGTAACATCCCGCCTTTTCGCACGCTTTAAATCGACACACGTGCCAATTCAAACCACACGGAAGGGTGGATTGTTATGGGGTAAATAAAAACAAGAAAAATAAAACAAAACAGAATCTCACAAAGGAAGGATAAAATATAATAATCAATATACAGTTCATAAACTACTTTCAAAACATTTGATTCTTCTTTATACAATAAATATTAGAGTTCACATACCAATAAATATTAATGCAGCGGAATACAGTGTAGTGAAACCATATAGTATATAATAATAATAAAATCTCCGTCTTCGTCCTCCAGAAATAAAATCTTCAAATCCTGAAACGCTCGGACTGACCCGAGCGAATTTGAAAAAAACAAAAACACTCGATTCAGAACTAAAAGATCTTATGTGAGTTAAATTAACAGAAATAAATATGAGTGCGGTAACTCAAGAGATGCTCGGGATTTACATCTCCTAAGGATCCGTTATACTATTTACTATGTAGCATATTGCGCTATTATAATAGTGTCTATTTGTAAAATAAACTTACTTTTAAATAGCGTTAAGGCTTTACATTTTCCACCTTAACACATAATATATTCCCATAGTCTATACAGTACCGTAATCTCCCCCGTACTGGGCGTCGTCAGAGGGCACTCCATAGTTATGGTACAAAACCAAAATCGTATAAGGCACGCTAGGGTAGATGACATGGCACAACTAGGCAATGCCAGGGTAGATATACCAATTACGCTTCCGGGTCGGTGGTAACGCGTAGCCGCAGCTACCGCCCACCTCGAGCCACACCCCCAAATAAAAACCAAAAGTGGCCACCGACTCAATCCAAGAGTCAAAGTATAATATCGAAGGGATGTGTCCGATCAAAGGTGCTACCTTATTAACCCGTCAATCGCTCCTATTTTAGCCACCTTATGCCAACTCATGGGAGTTGGGTCCACGTATTTACCTTTACAGGAAACGTCGCCACCAACCTACTTCATTCTGAAATCTCCACCGCGTACACAGTTGTTAAAGTGGTTTTCGGAGTTGGCAGAGAGTATGAAAACTTCCGATCCCGGTCTCTTCAACAACCAAACATTATTATAACACCGCGGTCATTTAAAAATAATTAAACTTTCAAAAGCAGAATAAAATATCTATTTCAAAACCGTATAATTACTATATCCTTTCCATTTCAAAACAAACTCATTTGATATTATCTTTATAAAAACCCAAATTTATATAATAACCAAATATATTACTTTTTCAAAATCATACTGCTTTAAGATTTATAATATCTGGAAACCAAACATTTGAATTATAACTTTCAAAACAAAAACTTCGAAATACATAGTTTTTAAAACCATAACTTCCAAAATAACTGATTTTAAATTACTTTATAAAGTAAATAATTTCCACGCCTTTACCATTTATTCACTTTAAATTTAGTCTAAACCCATAAATTTAGATTCACTTTCAGTTTCAACAAAAACACTTCGATTCCAAAATATTTCGAACTTTGCGTATTTAACAATTTCAAAACTAAGGTTGGAAATTTCTATTCAACAAATCTATTGTCCTATTATTTAGTTTTGAAATATTCACATAACAAATCCATAAAATAAAACTCAAATTTCTAACAATTAATTATTTCCTTCACTTTATTTATCCAAGAAATATTCATTAAATTTATCTTGAATAAAGAATCCAGTTATGAATATCATACCTTTAAAATTTTCAATCTTAATAAGTTTACATCAACTTACGGAGTTTAATTTTTTAAATAAACCCAATTCCAACTTATCTTCAAATCTTAATTGATTGGAATCATTAAACTCTATATATAAAATATCTTAAACCTATACTTAATCGTATAATATAAATTGTCAAACTTCGCTATTCAACTTATTTATTTATATTCAACAGATTTATACGTAGCATAAATTCTAAATTTAACTATAAAAAATCCAAATTTAATATTTATTAAACCGTATCATATCCAAACCAAAAATCATTTCAAAATAATTATATATATATATATATATATATATATATATATATATATATATATATACCGCGGTGCCTGTATAAAATTTTCTACCCTATGGTCAATGATACGGTATTTATCATTTCAACCCGCAATTGAAAAAAATAAAAATGTGGTTGTATATCATTTCAAACCGCAATCCCGAATAAAATGAAATGCATGATAACTGACAGATTTTTAATTATAGTACACATCATCCATTCACCAAACATCAAACATCAACCATTAATTATAATCATCATCCAATTTTACAACATCAATATAGAGCATATAAATATAACAAGGAATAAATAACAGGTATTAACTAACAGTTTATATTCGGTAATAAATTTAATAACTGTTTAACTAGCAGTTTATATGCAAATAAATAAATTTTAACTGTCAATTTATATGCAATAATAAAATTAATTAACAGTTTAAATTAAATAATTGCGATTTAACTGAGATAATGAATAAAACATGCCAAACAGTCATAAATAAATTTCTACTCATATCAAAAAATCAATATAACAAACATAAGAAATTTTATAAGTTGTGAGTGGGTTAAAACACTCACCTTTTGAATTTAAATTGAATTTAAATCCAATTTAAATCCAAAAATTCGACGGTCTCCAAATCTGTCCAAACCAACATCAAAACATCTGAAATTCAATTACGATCCTAAAAAAACAAAATTCACGTGAAACGGGTATCGTATGAAGAAGTTATTCGAATAAAACGTTTGAACACAAAAATAAATAAAAGTAAAACTAACCCAAATAAACAAAGCCACGTCACACAATCTCTTTCCTCTCTTCTCACACGTTAGCATCTACAAGGTTTTGAACCCAACACCGTGCTCTGACCGGCCGTTGACCACCCCTTACGCGCCGCCTCTAACCTCGAAACACACGCCATTGAGCAAGCCACGACGAGCTGCCTCCCATGATACCCGTGCGACCCACGTTTATCACCGCCGCCGTTTTGGGTTTGCAACCCTATTCTACGAATTCCGGCCATCCCCGGCCCCTATAGGCGATGCGAGCACCACCATTCAACTCCATAAGCCTCCCTCTCCAAAACCCATATCCCAATTTCTGTGATTGAGGCCGAAATCAAAACCCCCAAATCGTCGCGTAGGGTTCGCGAATTTTGACCTTTGATTGAGTTTTTCGGATGATTCGTGCATCGAATGCAAAAACAGAAACTACATGCAGATTCATGTCGATGAAATCTACAACGTATAATTTTTTAGAGTTTTTCTGAGAACTTTAAACTTTTGACTTTGGATTTGATTTTTGAAATTTGAATTTAGATCTAGGGTTTGCAGCCATTGGGAAGAGGAGGATCTGAGGAAATGAACGCACGAACAAATGAGAATAGATGGAGGCTAGGGTTTATATAGGTAGGTTAGAAACTAGAGTATAAGGATCCGATAAACAAACGTGCTGAACGATAATTGGCCCAAAAAGCTCGTTCTGACCCCGGAACAAAATTGGTTAAACCCATATATCAAAATAGGTATTTAAAAATATTCTGAACGCGGAAAAAGTTTCACGTCCAAATTCGATCGTATGAAGAAGTTATGCTGAAATCAATATTTCCAAATTGATTTCAATTAAATCGATTTCAAGGCGTTTCGCGTTTGTACGATCAACCAACAAGTCCGATCGCTACGAAACTTGAAACCCTACAATAATTCACCGTTACGGATCCGATGAAACTGGTTTCGTCGAAATCCGAGTCCGTGACAAAAATGGCTATTTTTATAATTAGTAAATAAATCCAAATTTTATATTTCAGTTTCAGAATTGGAAAATTTTATCACTTATGATTCCTCAATCATTTATAATGATTCTAAATAAATTTAAATATCAAATTAAAGAAGGTAAACTTATAAATTTCAATATAAATCCTTAATTTCATTAAATTCCCAAATTATAAATAATATCCTAAAATTTTGTTTAGTTAAATAAATTAATTAGTATTCCATTCATTCTTGTCAAACAGATGGATTAAATATTGGATTCCAAATTATCACACAAATTTCTCACATTATATTTATTTTAAATAACGAATTATTTAACTATATTCAATCTCATTTAATTGCAATTAAATTCAATTATTAGACTTTAAGTTTCCATAAAAATAAATAAATCATGATTCCCATTCTTAAATTCACTAATTATCATATTACCATCCTGGGTACCATTTATTTTAATATATATCCAGATACTTTAACAATTTCCAATTGTTTATCTCAAATGCATAACATTAAATTTATATTTATTGCAATGGTTTCTGATTTAATTGAACGAACTAGGTATATAACCCATAAGAGTTGTGGTAAAACTCTTAGTCACACATTTATAAGTATATCCTTATTCTTTATATCTATTAATTAAATAAATTCCATTTTTAAGTCGTTTAAATTCATTACTAAGTACCCATTTGCTTTTTTTCCAATAAATTTGAATCCATTCATTTACCAAACAATCGCTTTCCCATTCACACCTTATTATCAACCCACAATTATTGCAATTCATTATCTTATATTGATTTTATACAATTGCCATTAACTTTACATTCAATTACTATTCAATGCATATTTATTATCAATCAATTCGATATTTACTTTTCTTTCCTTCTATTTGATAAATAACCTAGTATACATTTACATACATTCATTTCATTCCATTCATTTATGGGTATTGCATTGAAATTTAATTTATTAGCTAATACCAACATTATTACCATTAACTACAATTGGATTCCCAACTTTATTCAATACCCTGAATAAATAACATATATATTAATCAAATCCTTACATTTGTTTTTCTCATATTCCATTTAAAATCAAATCATAACATTTAAAATGATTTTATTGAATTGGAATTTCGTTCAAGTCATAAATTATTAACTTTCATTAACATGATTCCTTAATTTATTCCAATTACCGTTTACACTCTTTTATTGCATTAAATCCATTTAATATTTTCCTTAATTTCTCATATTAAATTTTATATCCAGGTAAGAATCCTTCTTCTACTTAATTCATTTGGATTCTATTCAATTTCTATAAATAGGTTTTAAGTCACCATTTACATAATTTATTTTAGCCTTTATTTTAACATTTATTTATCATTTTTATTATTTCTACAAAATAAATTACAGAAATCCTATTAAATAAACAAATTAAATTGTTGAAATCTACGGGTCGTTACACTCTCCCCCACTGAAAACTTTTCGTCCCCGAAAAGGAAAAGAGAGGAAACGATGAACTAAGAAATCAATATACCTTATTCAAACATTAACTTTATAAACAATTAAATTTATAAAATTAATTAATTTAGATAAAATATCTCAATTTATAACCATTAAATCTTTTTATAGTTAAATTACTAAAGTTTGGAAAACATTTTTTTATTTTTTATTTCTAAGTTCAAAATTTTCGGAAAATTTTGACAGAGTCTCCTTTGTACGAAAAGGCTCGGGAGAAAATATAATATTAAATATAACAATTATATTACATATATTATCAAAATATTATATCCCAACCCGGGAAAATATATAAAATAGCGCTATAAACCGTAATCCGAAAACGTACCTATTTGTTGGGCAATTTATGCTTAATTTATGGAACCAAAAGCAGTAGCAATTGCTTCCATAACCTGCATTTCACTTATAAAATCCAAAGGGTTAACGATTTATATAAAGTGAAATAATTAAGTGGTTCCAATCACTAACAACCAATCAATTTCAACAAATAGCATACACACAAATACAAAACAACCATTCAATCAAACAAACAAATAGTTGTTCGGGTTCAAAACCTTTAAATTGTACGGAATGAAGAATAAACCATCAAGTGCATCATTTACTCAACAGTCCTAGATTAAACACAATGGATTATTCATTCATCCCAACAAAATTAAAGTTTCCTTACCCAACAACCACAAACCACGACAAACAACAATTTCAGCAATAGATTTAGTCTATTCTTATTTATTCCATTCATACATTTGTTGTTTGATTCTTTTCATTCATATAACGGTTTATTCTTTTTATTTTCATTTATTTCTTTCAATTTTATTTAGAAATAACTGCAACCCTTTCTTAAGTTTACAATTTTCTCTTTATTATATTACATCCATTTATTTTCACTTACTACTTGCTATTATTCATTTCCATTAACTCAGGTCATGCCATTAACTACTATAATTATTCATTCATTTATTATTACACGACCTCATTTATTTACACTTTAATTATTTAAGTTTATAATCATCTATTTGTCATACTCACCTTTAATTTTATTTACTTGGTAACATTTCGATTATAACTTAAGTTTATACATTAAATTCTCATTTAATAGCAAATTCATTGGATACTTCATTACCTACTTTTACTTGTACAATTTCCATTACATTCTTTATTAAACATTTCAACCTTTTATATTTGGTAAGTTATATATGTTAAAGAAAATGCAAACGAACTTATACAAGTTTTATCTCATCCTTTAGTTAAATTTAATGTTCGACAATATTACTCTTTGTTTCATATGTTACAAATTTAAAATTTCCTTTAATTTCCATTTATAACTTAGCATTTAAATCTCTTATTATATTTACGATTTCAATTATTAGTTAAATTCTGTTTCACTACAATAATTGAAACAATTAATTAATGGGAATTCAAGAATTTAATACCGGGTTAGATTTTCAATTTATTTTAAACAATAGATTAATATATTCTTACAACTTATATATCTCTAGTTATATTTAAAACAATTCAAAATTTATATATTTTCAAAAATGAATCTGCAGTAGAACTATTACAGTGGCATTTCCCCCTTCGAAATTCGAAAATGAAAGTCGATGATGCGGCCGCCATCACCGAAATTATTTTCCAGCGACAGAGAGGAAAGTACAAAACTTATTTTCTCAAAATCTTCTTTAAGACAATTCTTCCGAATTATATTAAGTATTTATATCAGCAAATACTTATAAACAATATTATTATATTCTAAAACTTATTTGAAAAAATTTCAAAACCTCGGAACTTAAGTTCTAAATTTCCAAATTTCATTTATTTTATTTTAAATCTTATTCTGATTATTATATATATATATATATTTCATTCCTAACAACCAATCCATTTCAGCCAAATATAGATATCTTTAGAAATTTTTTATTTTATATATAGAAAATATAATAGGCAAAATTATTTCATTCACCTATATTAAAACAAATATTATGTCGGTCTATCCTATTAAGTGTTTAGAAATCCCTATTGATGTCACAGCATCCCATGCATCAACCAGAATTTATAAATACAAAACAGAACAGATTAACACAATATCAAAACCTTTTTATAACACTAATAAATACGCTCTCTCAAATAAATACACTCAGTGACTCCCATAGGGTATTATTACCCTATTTGTAAAGAGTCAAACCGCACAAAGCTAAGGTTTATTGCTAAACCAAAGCTCTGATACCAGATGTAACATCCCGCCTTTTCGCACGCTTTAAATCGACACACGTGCCAATTCAAACCATACGGAAGGGCAGATTGTTATGGGGTAAATAAAAACAAGAAAAATAAAACAAAATAGAATCTCATAACGGAAGGATAAAATATAATAATCAATATACAGTTCATAAACTATTTTCAAAACATTTGATTCTTCTTTATACAATAAATATCAGAGTTCACATACCAATAAATATTAATGCAGCGGAATACAGTGTAGTGGAACCATATAGTATATAATAATAATAAAATCTCCGTCTTCATCCTCCAGAAATAAAATCTTCAAATCCTGAAACGCTCGGACTGACCCGAGCGAATTTGAAAAAAACAAAAACACTCGAGTCGGAACTAAAAGATCTTATGTGAGTTAAATTAGAAGAAATAAATATGAGTGCAGTAACTCAAGAGATGCTTGGATTTACATCTCCTAAGGATCCGTTAAACTATTTACTATGTAGTATATTGCGCTATTATAATACTGTCTATTTGTAAAATAAACTTACTTTTAAATAGCGTTAAGGCTTTACATTTTCCACCTTAACACATAATATATTCCCATAGTCTGTACCGTAATCTCCACCATATTGGGAGTCGTCAGAGGGCACTCCATAGGTATGGTACAAAACCAAAATCGTATAAGGCGCGCTAGGGTAGGTGGCACGAAACAACTAGGCAATGCCAGGGTAGATATACCAATTACGCTTTCGGGTCGGTGGTAACGCGTAGCCGCAGCTACCGCCCACCTCGAGCCGCACCCCCAAATAAAAATCAAAAGTGGCCACCGAATCAATCCAAGAGTCAAAGTATAATATCGAAGGGATGTGTCCGATCAAAGGTGCTACCTTATTAACCCGTTAATCGCTCCTGTTTTAGCCACCTTATGCCAACTCACGGGAGTTGGGTCCATGTATTTACCTTTACAGGAAACGTCGCCACCAACCTACTTCATTCTGGAATCTCCACCACGTACACGGTTGTTAAAGTGGTTTTCGGAGTTGGCAGAGAGTATGACGACTTCCGATCCCGGTCTCTTCAACAACCAAACGTTATTATAACACCGCGGTCATTTAAAAATAATTATACTTTCAAAACCAGAATAAAATATCTATTTCAAAACCGTATAATTACTATATCCTTTCCATTTCAAAACAAACTCATTTGATATTATCTTTATAAAAACCCAAATTTATATAATATCATTTTATTCCAAATATATTACTTTTCCAAAATCATACATCTTTAAGATTTATAATATCTGGAAAACAAACATTTGAATTATAACTTTCAAAACAAAAACTACAAAATCCATAGTTTTTAAAACCATAACTTCCAAAACTTAAATGGTTTGGATATTCAACAGTATGTAAAATAGCTGATTTTAAATTACTTTATAAAGTAAATAATTTCCATGCCTTTACCATTCATTCACTTTAAATTTAGTCTAAACCCATAAATTTAGATTCACTTTCAGTTTCAACAAAAACACTTCGATTCCAAAATATTTCAAACATTGCATATTTAACAATTTCAAAACTAAGGTTGGAAATTTCTATTCAACAAATCTATTGTCCTATTATTTAGTTTTGAAATATTCACATAACAAATCCATAAAATAAAACTCAAATTTCTAACAATTAATTATTTCTTTCACTTTATTTATACTAGAAATATTCATTAAATTTATCTTGAATAAAGAATCCAGTTATGAATATCATACCTTTAAAATTTCCAATCTTAATAAGTTTACATCAACTTACGGAGTTTAATTTTTTAAATAAACCCAATTCCAAATAAATTTCCAACTTATCTTCAAATCTTAATTGATTGGAATCATTAAACTCTATATATAAAATATCTTAAACCTGTACTTAATCGTATAATATAAATTGTCAAACTTCACTATTCAACTTATTTATTTATATTCAACAGATTTATACGTAGCTTAAATTCTGAATTTAACTATAAAGTATCCAAATTTAATATTTGTTAAACCATATCATATCCAAATCAAAAATCATTTCAAAATAATTATTTATTTATATATATATATATATATATATATATATATATATATATATATATATATATATATATATATATATACCGCGGTGCCTGTATAAAATTTTCTACCCTATGGTCAAGTGATACGGATATTTATCATTTCAACCCGCAAGTTAAAAAAATAAAAATGCGGTTGTATATCATTTTAAACCGCAAACCCGAATAAAATGAAATGCATGATAACTGACAGATTTTTAATTATAGTACACATCATCCATTCACCAAACATCAAACATCAACCATTAATTATAATCATCATCCAATTTTACAACATCAATATAGAGCATATAAATATAACAGGGAATAAATAACAGGTATTAACTAACAGTTTATATTCAGTAATAAATTTAATAACTGTTTAACCAGCAGTTTATATGCAAATAAATAAATTTTAACTGTCAATTTATATGCAATAATAAAATTAATTAACAGTTTAAATTAAATAATTGCGATTTAACTGAGATAATGAATAAAACATGCCAAACAGTCATAAATAAATTTCTACTCATATCAAAAAATCAATTTAACAAACATAAGAAATTTTAGAAGTTGTGAGTGAGTTAAAACACTCACCTTTTGAATTTAAATCGAATTTAAATCCAATTTAAATCCAAAAGTTCGACGGTCTCTAAATCTGTCCAAACCAACATCATAACGTCCGAAATTCAATTACGATCCTAACAAAAAAATTTCACGTGAAACGGATATCGTATGAAGAAGTTATTCGAATAAAACGTTTGAAAACAAAAATAAATAAAAATAAAACTAACCCAAATAAACAAAGCCACGTCACACAATCTCTTCCCTCTCTTCTCACGCGTTAGCATCTACAGGGTTTCGAACCCAACACCATGCCCTGACCGGCCGTTGACCACCCCCCTACGCGCCGCCTCTAACCTCGAAACACACGCCATTGAGCAATCCACGACGAGCCGCCTCCCATGATACCCGTGCGACCCACGTTTATCACCGCTGCCATTTTGGGTTTGCAACCCTATTCTACGAATTTCAGCCATCCCCAGCCCCTATAGGCGATGCAACCACCACCATTCAACTCCACAAGCCTCCCTCTCCAAAACCCATATCCCAATTTCTGTGATTGAGGCCGAAATCAAAAACCCCCAAATCGTCGCGTAGGGTTCGCGAATTTTGACCTTTGACTGAGTTTTCCGGATGATTCGTGCATCGATTGCAAAAACAGAAACTACGTGCAGATTCGTGTCGATGAAATCTACAACATATAATTTTTTGGAATTTTTCTGAGGACTTTAAACTTTTGACTTGGGATTTGATTTTTGAAATTTGAATTTAGATCTAGGTGTAACGCCCAGGTATTTTCAACCATTCGCATCCATTATAAGTGTATAGGTAGACACTCATGCCGGAATTGAATTGCTCAAAATACCGCGTTGTAAATAAAAATTTGGCAAATCTCAGAATATGCAGTAAATAAAAATCACAGATCACAGACACAGAGTAATAATAATGCAGCGGAAGTAAAAGAGATAGTAGTTCATGAAGCTACTATATAAATATATCAGAGTTACATGAGATACAATAGAAAAAATAAAGTACAAAAGAAGTTTAAATATGATAACCAAGTACAAGCTGAATAGAACAACCAAACTGAAAAGATGAATCTTGACAAGTAGATAATCTCTAGCGATTCCAGTCTCCACAAAGTGGAAATCCAAATCTGTGAATAACTCAGGCTGACCCGAGCGTAAATAAAAATACAAACACTCGAGTCAGGACATACATACTTATACAATGTAAACCAACTCAAGTGAACTGTAGCAAAGGTACAAGTAACTTAGAAGATGCTTGGGACCGCCCATCCTCTAAGGACCCGTTAAACTATTTACTATGTAGTAATATACGCTATATACAGTAGTGTCCAATCAGTAAAGTATAATCATATAGAAAATAGCGTTAAGGGGATGGTGAACCTTTACGCGGTCGGATCTTTAAATCCAAAATCGTAGTGGGCTCGATATAAGGAGATGACACGGCACGCGAGGCAATGCCAGGGTGGATACACCGTTTGCACTCCCGGACCGGTAGTGACGGCAAGCCAACAGCTTCCGCCCACCTCGAACGGTACCCCCGAATCAAAGTGGTGCCACATATCGAATCGCAAAAGTAATAGAATGGTTTTCGATGGAGCATGCTCGATGAAAGGGTGCGACCCTTTGTGTAGCCCGGTATAGCTCCTGTTTTAGTCATTTATGCCAACTCACGAGAGTTGGGACCACGTAATATACCTCGAGAACGTCGCCACCATCCTACTTCATTCTGGAATCTCCACCGCGTACATAGTTGTTAAAGTGGTTCTCGGTATTGGCTGGCTATAAGACAATATCCGATCCCGGTCTCTTTAACAACCAATCGTTATTATAACCCGTAGTTATAACTTTAAAACAATATTTTATACTTCAAAAATAAAATGTCATTTCAACCCAAACCTTTATCAAAATAAATATTAAATCATTTCCAAACCATTTCAATATATCATCATACCATATCTTTCAATTCAAATATTTATCAAAATAAATATCAAATCATTTCTAACCATTTCAATATTTTAAATTATCATATCCTTTAAAAACTTCCTTTCAAATCATTTTAATACATCAAAATATCATAACCTTTCAAAGCTTCATTTTTCAAATCATTTAATATCCAAATATCATATCTTTCAAAACTTCGTTTCAAATCATTTTAATATATCAAAATATCATATCTTTCAGTACCACATTTCAAATCATTTTAATATATCAAAATATCATATCTTTTCGAAACCACATTTCAAATCATTTTAATATATCAAAATATCATATCTTTTCGAAACCACATTTCAAATCATTATTCATTTTATTCAATTTAAAATACCATTTCAATTCATATTTCAAAATAGTTTATATTCCAAAAAAATCATTTTTAATCATAAAAATGAAGTTATTATGTTAAAAATTAAATTATTAAATTTCCAAAATTTTCAACTTCCAAAGTTCATTTATTCACTTACGTTTATCAAAACAGTGAAATTTCACTTTTCGCAGCATTTAGAAAACGCTACGGAAAGTTACATCAAAACAGTTCAATTTAACGATAGACAACATTTTAAAATGTTGTAATAGGGTTTACTTAAATTCCAAATAAACTTAGTTAAATTCAAAAATTATAGCACTTACAAAATTGCTTTAATAATTTTTAATTCAATTTAGCTTTTTATTTCATTATCATCAACTACAACATTTACAAATACTGTAATATCATTTACATTGTAATTAATAGCATTTCAAAAATGCAGTCAATTAACTCCAAATATTCAATATAATTTCTCAACCAATTATATTTTTATTTAAAACATTTTTAACTCATAAAATCATACATTTTTACATTTATAAACATCATTTAATTTTCCTCAAGTTCATGATTTTATAAAGTTAAATTTCCATTCAAAAATCAAGATTTAATAATAATTCACTTATTAAATTGCAATGTTCAATTTTAAGCTCATTGCATTAAATTTCAACTTAACACTTAAGTTCAAATTCTCAAATATAACTTAGTTTTATTTTTATTTACTTAACTAAAAGTTCACTTTAAAGTCAATTTCATAAATTTCCAATTTAGTTATATTTCAAAATTTCAACTTAAAGTATTCATTCATCTCACATTCAACTTTACCAAAAATCATTAATATGATATAAAATCACTTTAAATTAATTTAAATTCAAAATATCATAAATTTATCATATTTTCAAAGTTAATTTAAATTCCATTAAAAATTAAATCAAAATTTCCAAAATAACTTACATTCATATTTTCTAACTTTTTCATAATTTATTTAACTTATACATTTCCAGAAAATAAATAATACTTTACAAAAGTTATATTTTTAATAAATTTCAAATCAAATATTATAATAATTAAAATTTTAAAATATTTTAATTTTTTTTGAAAAACATATTTTAACTACGGGCCTGTATATAATTATCTATGCTAGGTAAAGTGATACGGGTAATATATCGTTTCAACCCATAATTTACAAAGAAAATCCGGGTTTTATCATTTCAAACCCGCAATCCCAAGTTAAAATAAATTAAATAAAAATCGTTCTAGCCTATCATTTCAGCCCATAATGATTTTTCCCTATTCTAAAGTCCGTTCGGGTATGTATCATTTCAACCCATAGTGATTTCTAATCTATAGGGAACTTGCAGTGTGATAAATAGATATAAATGAACAGTTAACAAAGTATATAAATAACAGATGATATGACAAGAAATTTAATAGGTTTAACATCATATATAAAAAAAATCACATGGTAGTTGTAACATCATATTTAATTCTACACATTCAGTTGTTGTTGTTTCACAACTGCATAAGTATAAATGTCGTGTGAGCTTTACTCACCTTTTTGTGCTGGAGATTGCAATACAAATGACACAACGGATTCCAGAAGGCACGATGACACAACAATAGGCTCAAGTGGGAAGAGATCTAAGCTTAGAACTTGTGTTACAACCCAAAACAAAACAAAACAAAATTACAATTCAATACAACATTGAATAGAAATAACTTTGAAATAAAAAGAGATACGAATACACAGTCTTTTGCCTTGCCTTCTACACTTGCTAGCATGGCTTAGAGAATGTTTTGGATCAGGTTTGGACATACTTTGGTTCAGGTTTGGGTCCTATAAGGCACGGCTACAAGGTATTGAAGTGGTGGAGGAGTTACTATGCATGAATATGAAGAGGCTTATGCAAATAGTGGGTTTTTGGTTCATTTTGGGCTAGGCTACATGGATCTATGGCTCGGCTATGGCATGTTTCAGATCTGGACAGAGGATGAAGGTGATGGTTAGGGGTGTATCAAGGTGGTGGTGAATCAATAGGAGGTGGCCAAGGCCATCTAAGGTGATGGTGATGAAGACTAGTTGGCTAGACATGCTTTTTAAGGAGTTTTAACATAGTTTTTATGGATTTTGCATCATGGGATGGTCATGGCACTTTCTGGTCAGTGGAGGAAGGGTTTTGGTCGTGTATGATGTGGGGAAGGAAGTGGTGGTGGTCGGTGGAGGAGATGGTGGAGGTGTTAGGCCAAACAAAGCAAGAGAAGCAAGGCAAAAATTAAGCAAAACAAAGAAGAAGAAGTAGAAAAATGAGAGGAGGAAGAGAGGTCATTGCTTATTTTCTTTGCTCAGATCAGAAATGGATGTGTATTATTAATGGAATGAGAAACTTTCACGTGAATAAGAAAAAGAAAAGGAACGGCTACAATAAATTGATGCATTGATTGAAAAAGAAACGGTGAAACGACTTTACGTTTCTTAGCTTTTAAAACCTTCCATACTTCCTTTTCTTTTAAATCAAGTAAAACAAAATAAAATTCAGAAAGTACATCTAAAACTGTAACAAAGTGAAATAAAATAAAAATATATAATTAAATTTAAAGAAAATATAAAAAGAATTAAGGAAATTGCTTATGAAAATAAGGTTCAAAAATTACAATTAAAACATCAATGTCTTTGGAAAAATATCTACTTCATTTTAAAAATATTATAAAGCAAAATTTTGAAATAAAATAATTTATTTATCATTTCTAAAATAAAATAAATAATTAAATTGGAGAAAAATAGAAAAGAACTAAAGAAAATGTTTAAAAATTGAAAACAGGGCATGGAAATTACAAGAAAAATACTACTAGCTCTAGAAAAATTCCTACCTCACTTCAAAAATATTAAAAGACAAAAACATACATAAAATAACATATCAATACATATTAAAAAAATATGACAAATAAAAATAAAATTTATACTATTTAAAATAACAAAATTGCAGAATAAACGAATTGCACTCAATATTGAAATATACATAACTTTCACAATTTAAATCCGTTTCCAACGAAACAAAAAGCAGTGTTCCTAAAATTTTATGTACTTTCAAAATAAAAAGAAAAATTTAAAATTTCAAACTTTTAAAATAAAAGTCAAAGTTTGACTATTTTGACCAAAAATTCACTTTTTGGGAAATATTCTTTTTAGTCATGCTTTGGAATGATAATTCATATCAAAACTAAAGTTTATCATTCAAAATAAATAACTAAGTTTTTAAATCAAAAATTTAATTAAAATAATTAAAATATACAAAAAAAATAAATCACAAAATACAGGGTTGTTACACTAGGGTTTGCAGCCATAGGGAAGAGGAGGAGCTGAGGAAATGAACACACAAACAAATGAGAATAGATGGAGGCTAGGGTTTATATCTGCGTTTATATAGGTAGGTTAGAAACTAGAGTATATGGATCCGATAAACAAACGTGTTGAACTATAATTGGCCCAAAAAGCCCGTTCTGACCCCGTAACAAAATTGGTTAAACCCATATATCAAAATAGGTATTTAAAAATATTCTAAACACGATGGAAAAGTTTCACGTCCAAATTCGATCGTATGAAGAAGTTATGCTGAAATCAATATTTCCAAATTGATTTCAAATTGATTTCAATAATCGATTTGAAGGCTTTCGCGTTCGTACGATCAAACGACAAGTCAGATCGCTACGAAACTTGAAACCCTACAATAATTCACTGATACGGATCCGATGAAACTAGTTTCGTCGAAATCCGAGTCCGCGACAAAAATGGCTATTTTTATATTAATTAAATAAATTAAGAATTAGTAAATAAATCCAAATTTTATATTTCAGTTTCAGAATTGGAAAATTTTATCACTTATGATTCCTCAATCATTTACAGTGATTCTAAACAAATTTAAATGTCAAATTAAAGAAGGTAAACTTATAAATTTCAATATAAATCCTTAACTTCATTAAATTCCCAAATTATAAATAATATCCTAAAATTTTGTTTAGTTAAATAAATTAATTAGTATTCCATTCATTCCTGTCAAACAGATGGATTAAATATTGGATTTCAAATTATCACACAAATTTCTCACATTATCTTTATTTCAAATAACGAATTATCTAACTATATTCAATCTCATTTAATTGTAATAAAATTCAATTATTAGACTTTAAGTTTCCATAAAAATTAATAAATCATGATTCCCATTCTTAAATTCACTAATTATCATATTACCATCCTGGGTACCATTTATTTTAATATATATCCAGATACTTTAACAATTTCCAATTGTTTATCTCAATTGCATAACATTAAATTTATATTTATTGCAATGGTTTCTGATTTAATTGAACGAACTAAGTATATAACTCATAAGAGTTGTAACGACCCATAAAATTTTAGCAATTTTTAATTGGTATTTAACGTATTGAATTGGATTTTGAGAAATTATTAATAATAAAATTTTGAAAAGAAAAAGAAAATACGTTATGTATATTAATGATTTGTAGTACGAGCTGTGTACATATATTTTAAAGTTTGGTTGTGGTTATACCTATAAGATCTAGTACAAAAACTTTATAAACTATTATTTATACTATAATATAAGTTAAGTTTGATGTAAATTTGGTAGCATAGTTCATTTCTATTGGGTATAAATATCAATAGCGTGGGTAATAAATTTACGGTCTCCTTTTGCTTTTCAGCAAGGTGTGTAAATTTTAAGTATGTTGAGTACGTTCCATATATAGTTATTTTGGAAAACCACTGTATATGTATGATGGTCTATTTGAAGTGTATATATAGTAAAGCGTATTTATACCAAGTTTTATTTAATTTATATGTGTTATAATAGCTATATATATGTTAGTCTTGATACTAGTATATAGTTTTACTGAAGTTTGATTTCTAGTCATGTTAAATATATATATATATTTGATTTTGGGTTTTTGTGTCACCATTTCCAGTTTATTTTAGTGCATATTTAGTATATCTATACATATGTCGTCAGCTATAAATACGATAGTTAAGGGTTTCATATATCATATGAACCAAAGAAGAAGAGAAGTATATACTATATTTAACTACATATATGAAGTATATGTTTTAAGGGTTGATTTAAGGTCTGCATTAAAAAAAGTAGTTGTGATTACCATTATTTCATATTGTACCTTCTATATTCCTGACTGACTTTCAGCGTTCATTCATTCATTTTAATTGTGGGTTTTTCTTTTCTCTCTCTTTTCTTATAAATAATTGTACGCATTCATCTCTTTCCCTTTCTTATATTTTGTCCCTTCATCATCTTTTAGCCGTAAATTTTGTTTCGAAAATCAAGAAAATTTGTATACGTTTTATTCTTTTTGAACGTTTAATAATAAAGATAAATCTGCATAGTATAATCAGATATGAATTGAGATCTAGGAAATAAATAAATATAAAAACGTATAACATGCCACTAATAATAAATTGCTTTAATAGCTTCTCAATTAGCGTACAGCTGTTTCCATCCCATGCCATGTCAAAAGTTTGAAACGTAATAAATGCTATATGATTATTTCGCATTTATTTTTTTTTCCTTTATTATTTCCTGCACGTTTTCATTCCAATCTAAATTATAACTTTTTGATTTCCATGCCTTTTCGGATCTCAAACGCGCAGCCCAAGGAATATTTCTTTAATAATTTTCCTAAAAATCAGCTTTTGGCCGTTTTATTGCATTGATTTCAAATTGTGCCCGTTTGTTTTTCTCATTCCTCTCATACGTTACCACTTTTATTTATGCTCGGGACACAGCTCATTTTTTTTCCTTCGTTCCCTTTCTTTTATTTGCTTCCTTCGTTTCCATCGGTTCAATTATATAGATTTTTATATTCGTTGCACGTTTACATTCATTTATTTTGACCAGTCCTTTCCTTTGTTATTCCCCTAATTTTGTGCGTTACTTTACCATAACCAATGCTCCGTATTTATTCGCTTTAATCTTTTCAGCTGAATTTGACCATTACTATTCAAATCAATTCATATTTATTGTATACGTTTCGTATGCAACGGTTCTTTTCTTTATTTATTTTGCCTTTATAACCTTGTTTGACTTCGTTTCTTTCATATTGCAAACTGCTGTCACTTCCAATCTCATTCCTCATTTTAAGTTTTCTTCCTCCTCCTTCTTCCATTTTTCTTTCTACAGATCCACCTATTTTCTCCCTTCTTTTACCGTGCTTCCACCTCCCATCGCTTCGTCACCCACCACATCCAACTCATCCCTCTCCCTCCGCGTTTTTCTCTCCTCCTCTCATGCACATATCTCTCTACACGTGTTGTCATCGCCTGCATGCTCAGCCATCCTCAGAGCCTTCACCATCAACAATCATGCCACACGTTATCTTTGAGTAATAGGTTAGCATATATTTATAATATATATGTGTTATTGTATATTTTCTATAAGTCTGTATTTGGAATATGTGATCTGTCCTACATGATTTTAAATTCATGTTAGTTATGTATCATATGGTATTATATATATGAGTTCATAACAGTATTCTTTTTTTTTTTTTTCTTTTTTTTTTCGTTCATAGTGTGTATGATATTATACTATGTATAGAGATTTGATAACTTGATTGTTTTATACTTTATGTGTCACGTTGGTATTCAATTTTAAAAGTTTGAAGGTTATATATTAGTTAATATATAGTTTAATATATGTCAGTAATGTATATCTATGCAGTAATATTGTATGTATTATAGCAAAGTAAGTTTTTTTTTTTTTTTTTTGATTTAAGATATCATATATACATCTTATAAATATAGTATGGTTCCAAGTATGAAATGTTTGCAGTTTTCAGATTCTATATAATATAAAATTTTGTTCGCATGTTATAAAATTTGATAAGTGTATATATAAATATTATATAAAAAGTTAGTACATATATAAAACGTAAAGCATACTCATCTTATCAGTCGATTGTATATGTATTTAAATATATGATATGTTTAAAGCTATGTATTTTGTGAATAACTGGTTATAAGTATATATATACACATTTGATTTAAAGTTATAAAGGTATGCATATTGTGAATTAGACTATATTAATGGTTAGCTTACAAATATTTGTATAGTTTTATAGGGAAGTACGAGCTATGTGGGTTATATTTTTAGCAAGCGTATTGTTACCACTTTAAAATGGGTGAAGTTTTACAGTTTACGGTCTATTTGTGTAAGTGTGTAATGTATGTTTAATTTAATAAAGTTATGATAGTTTTGTATAAAATGTTTAACTATTTATATATCTGATATAATGATAGTTCATATCTGATATAGCTTATATATTATAAAGTTACAGGATACGTTAGTTTTATACGCTAGTTAATATATATATTTAATAATTGACTAAAATGTTTTCAGTGTGAGTTTACTTTTTTTAGTGTTGGATTTTATACGGCATAGTATGTATACTTGTTCACAGTCTATATAAGTATATGAGTGCATGTGTCATTATAAGTATTTTGTTGTTTATAAATCTCGAGACATATATATGCGTTTAGGTGTTTGTTTCAGACTTACGTAATATATATATATATATAACCGAATATAGGCTATGCATTTGGAATTTCTATATATACATTTTTATTATGAACATATATAGGTTGCTTTCATGGGTTTTTTTTTTAAGTAATATATATTACAATAAGTGGTTATATTGTTTTTATAATAATTATTGACTATAAAATATAATACAATGGTTTTTTTTTGGACGAATTATGTTTAAATTACATATAGGTATATATAGATTTTAAATATACATTTTTAATTTGAAAATTGGTTTTGGGAGAATTAATATCATAATAAGTTATATTTTTTTCTGTAATATCAAAATTGATTCGATTCATTCTCATCGATTTCCCATTATCAGCCTTGTCCGTCGTGCCTATTTTCTGCATCAAATCTTGTCCATCCAGCGTTGCTTTGGATTTCGTAGCTTATTTCATCATCATATATCTCTAGCCTCGAAAGGTGAGCAATCACTCACGATTAACGTTCTTTTATTTATTAAATTTAATTTCAATTGAAATGACAATTGAAATATGTTGCTGTTAGATTTAAATTGTTATATATGCTTTTATCGGTAACTGTTCACTTATGGGATATGATACCATATCTTATTGTTTATATTTATTTTGATGATATATGCTTGTTGTTATTATTATTTTCATATCTGTTATCACTCTGCAAGTTCCCTATTAGTATAGAAATCACTATGGGTTGAAAAGATACATACCCGAACGGACTTTAGAATAGGATAATTTCGTTACGGGTTGAAATGATAGACCCAAGCGATTTTTGATTTAATTTAAAATTTTGGATTTCGGGTTGAAATGATATCCACCCGAATATATTTAGTGTACGGATTGAAATGATAAATATCCGTAGCACTTGACTATATGGTAGGAAATATATATACAGACACCGTTGGTCCATATAAATATTTTGAAATTATTTCTATAATTTTGGAAAGAAATATACGGTTTAATAAATTTTGATTCTTAAGATATTATATAAATGGAAATTTTATATATAGATTTAGTCGTAATATTTGATTTAAATTAGATTGATTTAATACATATAATATAGCTGAGTATCTATGGAAATCTATATTTCAAATAGATCTTTCTCGTAATAAATTGAAAAAATAGGATTGGGAGGTACATTTGGGTTTGTTAAAAATGGTATTTAAATAAGGATTTATTTAATTAAATCGACTTGAATTGAACTTGTAAATATTAAAGCTTTGAGCTATATTGGAATTTAAATGGCGATTTCGAGATTTAGATCTGTATTTGAAATAAATATAGTTGAATTTGTTATTTAGAAACTAAACTGAATTAAAATATAAATTTAGGTTGAACTAAATTTGAATTTATTATTTAGAAGCTAAATTGAATAAAAATTAGTTTGAAACGTTGAATACTTAAAGTTTGAAATATATTGGAATATAAAGGGGGTATTTTGTGATTTCAAATTTGAATTTGAGATTGATAAATTGGGATTTGAATTTAATTTGAATGGGAAGGTTGGGTTAATGTTGAAACGATTTGTTAAGTTGAGGGAAT
Source organism: Allium cepa (assembly GCA_030765085.1). Lineage (NCBI taxonomy): Eukaryota > Viridiplantae > Streptophyta > Magnoliopsida > Asparagales > Amaryllidaceae > Allium > Allium cepa. The sequence goes on from CM060928.1 coordinate 882,906,600, forward strand.
TGAAAATACTTTACTGTATAAATTATTTAATGTATATAAACACTATTTGGGAAATATAGAGATATTTGGAGTGAAAATGATGTTTTGGTTTTGAAGTATAAATTAAGATGAAAGAACCACGGTGTTATAGTGTATATTTCTACCCTGTAGATAGTTCCATGGACCCTTAGAGGATGGTTATTCCAAACATTCTTTGAGTTAATTATATTTCAATTGATATTTCACTTGAGTTAGATTTATAGATATAAGAATGTTAATCCTGACTCGAGTGTTTTGTGTTTTGCTTTACGCTCGGGTCAGACTGAGTGATACAGCATTTGAGACTCACCTTCGAAGTTGGAGCCTTGCTTGAAGATCCAGCTATCTATCCTTTCAGTCATCCTGTTGATTTGTTCAGAGAAGTCATCTGCGCATACTGGAGACTTCACTATATCTAAGATATTCAATTGTATTTATTTCTATCTCCAATGTATATAGTAGCTTCATAAACTACTATTCTTTATCTATTCCGCTGCATTGTATTACTCTGTGTAAGTGATCTATGATTGATTTATTTACTGTATATTTTAAGTTTTGCCAAATTTTTATTAACAATTCGGTATTTTGAATTATTCAAGTCGGACATGTACGGTTTTATTGTCGAATTTGAATGGTCCAAAATAGCGGGTCGTTACAAGAGTTGTGGTAAAACTCTTAATCCCACATTTATAAGTATATCCTTATCCGTTATATCTATTAATTAAATAAATTCCATTTTTAAGTCCATTTAAATTCATTACTAAGTACCCATTTGCTTTTTTTCCAATAAATTTGAATTCCATTCATTTACCAAACAATCACTTTCCCATTCACACCTTATTATCAACCCACAATTATTGCAATTCATTATCTTATATTGATTTTATACAACTTCCATTAACTTTACATTCAATTACTACTCAATGCATATTTATTCATCAATCAATTTGATATTTATTTTCTTTCCTTCTATTTGATAAATAACATAGTATACATTTATATACATTCATTTCATTCCATCCATTTATGGGTATTGCATTGAAATTTAATTTATTAGTTAATACCAACATTATTACCATTAACTACAATTGGATTCCCAATTTTATTCAATACCCTGAATAAATAACATATATATTAATCAAATCCATACATTTTTTTTCTCATATTCCATTTAAAATCAAATCATAACATTTAAATGATTTTATTGAATTGGAATTTCGTTCAAGTCATAAATTATTAACTTTCATTAACATGATTCCTTAATTTATTCCAATTACCGTTTACACTCTTTTATTGCATTAAATCCATTTAATATTTTCATTAATTTCTCATATTAAATTTTATATCCAGATAAGAATCCTTTTTCTACTTAATTCAATTTGGATTTTATTTAAATTTCTATAAATAGGTTTTAAGTTACCATTTACATAATTTATTTTAGCCTTTATTTTAACATTTATTTATCACTATTATTATTTGTAAAAAAATAAATTACATAAATCCTATTAAATAAACAAATTAAGTTGTCGAAATCTACGGGTCGTTACAATTTTTGTTCTCAAAAAATCCAAATCGAAATTTCTCAAGTTAATAATTACAAATTGGATTTTTTTGAACAAATGATCAAAATTTACGACGATCACACGTATTCGTTGTTTGAAACTTATATGAAACAACGTGAAAAACAAAAACAAATTCCAACGTGTGACGAGTTAAACGATAATCCATCTTTTACCAAAATTGACGATTTCAAACAACAACTTTTGAAACTGAAAATGATGATCTTAATGAAGTTGTTGAAAAATTGGTAATCCAATTGGATTTCAATTCTTTTGAGGGTGTGGAACCAAATTTAAAATTCGATCTTCCTTTTCTCGATTTCGGAAACTTGAATACAACAACTTTGGATTTTGAACTTGAGACGTGTAATAAAGTTATTGATAATCCAATAAAGGAAGACGAATTTAATGAACATGAATTTTTTGGACTTTTAGAAAGTGAGTGGTTAAATTTTGAAGGGGAAGATTTACATCACCATTTTGATTTTATTGATAATTTTGAAGAAGTTTTCAATGATAAGTTTGAACTTCACATCTCTCATGTAATACTGAAAATATATCCACCAATAGCTTTGGAATCGTCTGACAAACTATTCCATTCTGCATCACTGTATCCTTCAAGGACAGTGGGAAACTTTTGATAGTGTAATCCAAAGTTCATAGTTCTTCTAAGGTATCTCATGACCCTTTCAATAGCATGTCAATGCTCTATACTAGGTGTGCTAGTAAACATGCACAATAATCCCATGACATATGCAATGTTGGGTCTACTACAATCACTGGCATACCGAGGACTGCCAACGATGCTCGCACATTCAGAATGTCTTACACATTTACCGGTGTTCTTAAATAGTTTTATATTTGGATCATATTGTGTACTAGTAGGTTTACATTCAAAGTAAGTATATTTCATCAACATCTTCTTAATATAATGTGATTGATCCAAAGAAATTCCGTTTTTAGACTTAGTAATCTTAATACCAAGGATCAAACTTGTTTCACCAAGATTTTTCATATCAAAATTAGCACAGAGTATGGACGTTACGTGATTTACAGCATGAATATTTGGACCAAATGTAAGTAAATCATCAACATATAAGCATATGATAGTGCAAATGTCATTCTTGGATTTATAATATATACACTTGTCACTTTCATTTACTTTAAAACCATATGAAATAATTAGATTGTCAAAATTTTCATGCTTTTGTTTTGGTGCCTATTTAAGACCATACAGAGATTTATCTAATTTAAACTTTATGCTTTTGACCAGGTATAACAAAACCTTTGGGTTGGTCCATATAAATCTCTTCTTCTAATTCACCATTCAAAAAAGTAGTTTTTACATCCATATGGTGAATTATTAGATCATGTAGTGAAGCGAGAGAAATTAATGCTCGATTTGATGTTATGCTTGTAACAGGTGAAAAAGTATCAAAGAAGTCAATGTTTTCTTTTTGTCTAAATCCTTTAGCTACAAGATGAGCCTTAAATTTATCAATTGTACTATCAGGTTTCAACTTCATTTTAAGTACCCATTTGCAACCTATAGTTTTACAACCTGGAGGTAAATCAACTGGATACTAAGTTTTATTAGATTCAAGAGATTCGATTTTATCATTGATAACTTCTTGCCAGAGATCTGAATCCAAAGAAGATAGAGCTTCTTTTAAATTAGCATGGTCCTCTTCTAGTGCATAAGCATAATATTCTGGGCCAATATATCTAGCTATCCTAGCTCTTTTACTGCTTCTAAGCTCAGATTCACTTTTCGTATTATGTTCATTATTTCTGATTATTGGATTATTAGTGGTAGAAGTGCCCCAACTATTCCTAAGTTTAAATGAAAATTTATTTTCAAAGGCATTATTTGGATTAATAATAACTCGAGCATTCAATCAAAAAATCTATATGCTTTATTGTTAATAGAATAACCAACGAAAATGCGTTTACGTGCTTGACTTGCTAATTTAATTCTTTAAGAGTCAGAAATACAAACATATGCTAAGCAAACCCAAGTTTTAAAATAAGACAAGTTGGGGTTATGATTTTTAAAATTTTCAAAAGGTGAAATTTTACTGTTAGATTTAGGAATTCTATTTGAGGCATAACAAACAGTTAATAAAATTTCCCCCACCAGTGAGATGTTGCACCCGAATTTAATAAAACAACCACTACTAATTTGGTAAGAGTCCTCTTTCAGCTTTACCATCCATTTCAGGCGAATAGGATGCAGTTCTCTCATGAATTATGCCATGTTGTTTATAAAATTCAATTAATAAGTTAGATTCATACTTTGTTCCTCTATCACTTTGAAATCTTTTAATTTTCTTATTAAATTGATTTTCAATTTCAGTGACAAATAATTTAAACATATCTAACGCATCACTTTTATTCTTCATGATATAAACATAAGTAAAATCAAAGTAATCATCAATAAAAGTAATAAAGCAGCATTTGCCATCTTTAGCTAGAGTAGTACCATCAAGTTCACATATATCAGAGTGTATTAAATCCAAAGGTTCTGACTTTTTAAACATAGATTTGTGTGGGGTCTTAGTAATTTTACTTTGCTACAATATTCACATTTTTCTAAGTCATTTATGGAAATATTAGGGATTAGGCCTAAGTTACTCATGTTATGAATTAGTCGCTTATTAACATGATAGATTCTAGCATGCCAAATATTATAATCACAAAACGAATAAACAGAATCTTGATTTCAACATTCAACTTAAATATCCCACCTACAACATATCCTTTACCAATAAAAACACCATTTGTAGTGATAGTGTGTAAGTGGATCCAATAATCCGAGTAAATTTATTTAATAAGAAACCATATATTAAAATTTTCCTCGTCTCTGGAGTATGCATCACGTCTTTTAGCAATAAATTCTTTCCAGATGTAAACTTTAACTCCCCACTTCCAATTCTAGCAGTAATAGCGGTGTGAGAATCTCCCAATATCACTTTCATATCTCCCAATATCACTTTCATATCATTGGTAGCATTATATATTTTAAACATTTCACGATTATAGTAGACATGGCAAAAAGCAACAGTGTCTACCCACTATCCTTCTGATTCATCGGCTAGGTTGATGTCCGTAAGCATGGCCATAAGGCTTCTTTAGTCGGGTTTGCCTATAGTGCAGGATTTGGCATGTTCTGAAACTTTCGTGCCATATGGCCTGGTTTACCACATTTGTAACATAAGAACAACATCCAATACCATTCTTTAGTGAGTATTATGCTGATTCTTTGTAAGGACCCATAAATTTTCGATACTTTTTATTTGTTTTATTAATATATTTAATTGGAATTTTGAGAAATTGTAAACGATAAAAATTTGATATTTGGAATGCGTCTATTTTAACATAGCAACTGGTAAATTTACATTAGAAAAGATGGAAGTTTATTTTTGTGTGTAATTCTATTTTAATTCCAATCAGTAAAAATCGATGGTAATAAAATGTTTTCCAAACCTGAATATTTTTCTATAGAAAAATTGCAAATCGTCTTCTGAGCAAGACGTCAAATTTCGTTTCATCAAATTCGGACTTCTATAGCTCTGTCAATCTTATTTTCTGCGTTTTAGTTGCATTTTCCGCTTGTGGAAATTCGAATTCTTATAATTCAATCATATCACTGATATCTGTATACCGTTTTGAAGGCCGCGTCGTGTTGATCTCAACGGTGTATTCAATCATGTGTTTTTAAGTCCAGTTCGCAGCGGAATCCGTGAAAAACAGTTAACCATATCGACATCTATTTTGAGCTTTTATTAGTCAGTGGCTATTCAAATTTCATACGGCCACTAACATTTAATTATATTCAGTTTTGACTTTTGCTTTCCACACGGGTTCCAATTATGTTTTGTCACTTCAAATTTTTAATAGCTGGCACGTTCATGTTTGGTTCATTCTGAATCTTGAAAGGCACGTTCATTTATTAATAGCTGGCACGTTTATTTATTTGTATTCAGTTTTGGAAACTTTATAATAATAATACACTGCATCAGTTTACGATGAAACTGCCCCTCTCTTTTCTCCTTCCCGACCGTTGCTTTTCCCAACCTATTCAATTCGTTTTCCTTTTTCTCTTTTTTCAACTATTAATGTCATATTTTATATTCGTTCAACATTCTCTCTTTTTTCTTCTTTTATACTCGACCTTACCCTCAAATCTTCACCGTTCTCTCCTCCTCTCCTCCACTTCCCACTCGCATTCAAGCATTAGCCGATGCCTCCACCATTTAGCTGCCACCACACCCTTCGTTTCTCCACCCTTTCAGCCGAAGCATACACAAACACCGGACCTGCACCCCTTTCGTGGCCGAAGCCGTGTAGCCGAAGCCTATCCCGCCTCCTCTGCAACCACAACCTACAAGCCGGCCGCCACACACAGCAGAACCATCTCGTCCCCGCATCCATCACCCTCCGCACCTTTACAACTCCACCCGCCTCCTCCCTTGGAAAAAAAATGCATAGCAGCCCGACCTTGGCCGTGTCCCCTACTCCGCCTTCACCTGTGCCTCCGCCTCACCTCACAGCCATCGACCGAGCTGCCCTCCGCTCCTCTCAGCGCAGCACCACCAGCTCCTAACACGCGACCAAGCCTCTCTCCTCACCACCGCGCGTCTTATTTCCAGGTGGTTCCCTCTCTTCCATCACCGCCTGCTAATACGTGTACAACCTCCCTCGCAAACCCATCTCCAGCCATCCATCTCTCTTTTTTCATTTCTATGGGTATGTTTATACATATTATATTATATAGCATGTATATAGTTAGTAATATATGGTTACCGGCAAGCATATTGGTACATATTTGTTTAGTACTATCTGTGATTACTTTTCAGTATGATATAAATATAGGCATTTGCATGCTCTGTTGATATATATTAGTTTGTGTTGTTTATGTTCATATAAGTGCAAGTTTATAAAGTAGAACATTCGTTTTGATTTTAAGCATTTTTATTTATTTTGAAGTATTTTATATATATTGAAGTTGTCCTGTGGTTTATTCATATATATATTTATACTTGTTAGTTTTATAAATATTGTATATTTTACAAAGTATGTAGTTACGCAGGCTTTTATATATTTATATAATACATATTGTTTGCATGTTTAAGAATTTAGTTTTCTGGTTGCAAAATTGAAGAACCTGCTACTCTCCTTTCCATTTCAGTACTTTATGTATATAATATCGATTTTGAAATGTTGAAAAACATAGTGATTTTGTATTGATTTTGATACAAAATATTATGCATACTTAAGCTATATATGTATTTACTAATTGCGATTTTGTTTTATTTACTCTTCTTACAGTTTACGTTTTTGAATTATAATTGTTTATATGTATAAGATAACGTGAGTTTATACATATAGATTTCAAAGTATATTTGCAAAGTTAAAATGTATGTTCGTATATATATGTGTATAAAAAATAAAAACAATGATTTTAATTATATATATGTATGTATTTTTAATATCTGTTTAAATTAAATATTTATTTCATGGAAATAATAATATTAATAATATATATAACTTCTGTTCTAATTCGTTTTCGTCAATTCCTTGTCATCAACTTTGTTCGTCGAATCGTGTCCATCTAGAGTTGCTTTGGAACTCGCTGCTCATTTTTTTGTCGAATCTATCTAGCCTCGAAAGGTGAGCAATCACTCACGATTTACATTCTTATGTATATTAAATTTGATTTCAATTGGAACGACAATTGAAATATGCTGCTGTTAGTTATTTATATTGTTATATATATGTTATTACCTGTATCTGTTCACCTGTGACATCTGTCACCATTATCTGTTATTTATATTGATGGTACACACCTGTTATATTATTGTTATATATGTTATCACTCTGCAAGTTCCCTGCTAGTATAGAATTCCCTATGGGTTGAAATGATACATACCCGAACGATCTGCAGAATAGGACAAAATCATTATGGGTTGAAATGATAAACCCAAGCGAATTTCATTGAATTGAATTTAGGATTGCGGGTTGAAATGATATAAATACCCGTATATATTTAAATTGCGGATTTAGATGATAAAATCCGTATCATATGACTATAGGATAGAAAATTATATACAGACACCATTGGTCTATATATAAATAATTTGAAATGATCACTATGGTTTTGGAAGGAAATATATGGTTTTATATAAATATTGATTTTAGATATTATATAAATGTTATTTTATATATAGTTAATTCTTGTTTTTTAAGCTATATATAAATTTGTTTTAATATAAAATAAGCTTAATAACAAAGTTTGATTTTATTAAAATATAATATGGTTGTGTATTTATTGAATTATATTTTAATATGGAGTCGACAATGATTTTAATAAATTAAGGTTAGAAAGATAGATTTAAATTGATTTGAAATGGTACTTAATTAAGAATTTATTTAATTAGAAATCGATTTGGAACTTATTGAATTTGAGATTGTTAAAGGATATAAACTATATAACTTGATTTTGGTTAAGGTGATTGTAACGACCCGTAAAATTTCGACAATTAAATTATTAAATATAAGGGTTTTGAAGTTTAAATCTTGTAGAAAAGAAAATTTTATATATATAAAAGAGATAGAATTAATACTGGGATGAACGCTAAAGGGAAATTTTAGCAACGACAATTAAAGCTTAATTATTGTTAAATTTAATGAAAATCTAATGATTAAGATAGCGTAAGATGTATACCCTTGTGTAAGTTGAAGATAAGGGAGATTTAAATGTATAATTAATAATGAATTGTAGAAACGGTTATCTAACCTAATTGTTGAAAATTTAAGTAAATTATTAATAAAGAAATAGTGTAAATTGGTTGCACCTGAATTAAAGAATTAAAGACAAGAATTTAAATTTCCTATGTATTTATATATATTGATAAAACTATAACCGTATGTGAATTAAGGTAGAAAATAAATGGCAGTTGCGGGACAATCAATTATATACAAATTCAAGTGTGATTGAAACGACCGTTTGAGTTTTATGTAGTGCAAATGGAAATAGTTAAAAGCATGATAATTTCTTAATTGAATATGTTTGTTTAATTAATGCCGAAAGAAACAAAATTGAAAAATTTATTTATAAGATATGAATTGCAATTGTATAATGAAATTAAATTGTAAATTTGTGGATGTAAACGTTGGATAAATTAATGGAAGTGAAGTTTTAATGTATGTTGGATAGAACATAGGTGATTGCAATTCGGTAGTATGTATTGAATATAAAGTTCATTCAATTGTGGAGAAAGTTTTAATTAAGAAAAACGTTACTTTAACCATTATTAATATAGTAACGGAAGAGTGAATATAAATTTATAGTAACATAAAACGTATTGTAAGGCAATAATTAAGTGTAGACTTATAAAATAGATTTATGACAATAAATTTTGTAAGTTATCTATTCTATTAGTTTGTTAAGTTTATTTTGATCAATCTCAATTAATGCACTAAATTTTTGCAGTTAGTGTGGATTACATAGGGGTAAGTAAAGAATGTGAATCCAATAAGATGTAACCTAGGTAAATTTCCATTCATAATATGATAATTAGTGTAATCTTAAGAATGGAACCAAAGAGGAATGAATTAATTGAGGTTCTAAGTTTTATGTGTAAAGTTCCAATAAAATTGAGATAAGGTAATTTATGCAAATAAAAGATGAAATTTGGGAAATATTTATGTATTGGAATATAAAAGAAATGTTGACTATGAAGTGGAGTAATAATTGATTTTTTTTATTTATTAAGATGTAATCCAATAAGATCAAATTTAATAGAATTTATTGCAATTAATTGAATTAATTGCAGTAACCTTTGGAAATTGGAACTTAGTAAAAATAATCTGGATTGGATTTCAAATAAATAGGTTAGGGTGAGTAACTGAATTACATACTATGAATAAGTAAACCAGGAAGATTAAATTTAATTAATATAAAATAGTTGATTTATTGCAAATAAAAGATTATGTAAATATTTAGTTAGGTGGAATTAAAGTTAATTACATAATAAGGTATGAATCCACTGCTAATTTTATTTATGGAAATGAAAAGAGTACCAAAAACAAGCTTTGTCAGTATATTTAAGTTTAATGTATAATAATAAGTTAATGGTAATAAAAGAAGTTTAAACATCTAAATATTCTGTTAATAGAGGGTTGAGTTTAAATCTAAGAATATTAAGAAGTAGATTTTTGGATACGACATTTGATCCATCCACTTAAAATGTATAGATAGGATAATCGCTGATTTTTGACGTAAGTAGTGCAAACAGAGATTTATCTATTTATTTGGAATTGGAATTTATAAGTGTATAAATAGGAAATAAGTGAAATTTATTTTTAGATATTCATAAATGAAGATTTAGATGAAGGTGAGAATGGTAATGCTTTAAATAGTAGAGACGTACACAAATCAATGTAGGTAACTAGAAATAAAATGTTGTCGAAACGATAAAACGTTTCTTGTGAAAAATGGATGACATGACGAAAAGGGTAATGTATTCACTTGAATATAAATTGAAACTTATTTAAGGTATTAATTACAATTGATAGAGATTTTGGGTAACATTGTAAATGATATGTAAGTAATGCAAATGTATGTCAATAGTAAGGGATTAGGATGAATTAAAAATCTGTAGCATAGGAATTACCTGCCTATTTGTTAATAAAAATTTGAATGGTTAGTGAGTGATAATAGAATAAGTGTACATTAGTGGAATTGAGGTAACGTTGGTTTTAATGATGAGAAAATAAATGGGTATAGTAAAGTTTAAGTGGAATTGTAAGTATGTATAGGGGAATGAATTATTGCAGGGAAATATTTGGTAACCATTGCAATAAATGTAAATTAGTGTGCATCAATATGAAATTTAGTAATAGGTGTGAATAACTTAAATTTCTTCATAGGATAAAGAATGATGGAAATAACGTTTATTTAATATATCGGGATTTAATTGATCATAAAAGGTTGATTGCAAATCAAATGAAAAATGCTTAAATGGGAATTAAGTTATTTATTCATTTGGATTTAAATCATGATTAAAATTATTGGAAACTGAATAAAACGTTTTATGTTGATTGAAATTTAAGTTGGAAGTAATTAAGATAAATAAAATATGTATAATATGGAATTCAAATGTACATAGAAATGTGGATTTTAGTATGTAAACGTAAAATCTATTGAGAATGGATAGAAATTTAATCTGTAATTTTTACAGTAATTTAGAAATTTAGTGAAATTGGAAATTTATCTATGTATTTGGAAATTTATGGAATTGTGAATATATATATGGAAATTTAAATGAAGCTTCTAATTATACATGTGTGAATACGCTTAAAATGCAATGTAAATGTTGAGAAGGAAATAATTTAATCCGTAACGTGTATAATTAATATCCTTTTGGGACCACTTCTGTTTGCACGTTATAATTCGTGCACACCTATCCTTTTGCGATCTATCTATAAATATGCTGTGATAAACCCTAGCCTCCTTTCTATTGTCAATTGGCTGTACGTTCATTTTTCTTCATCTCTTTCTCTTCCTCAATGGTTACAAAACCTAATCTATCTACAATTCAAATTTTCTAATAAAATTCAAACTCTCCACAAAAATTCCAGAAAATTTTATGATAAAGTTCTCAAGACACGTAATCTGCTGGTACAATTCGTTTTCTGTTTTGGATATTCGTTTGACCAGAAAAAAATTCGACGATGTGCTGTAGCTTTTAGCTGACGTGGCCATTGAAGTTAAGTGGGTTTTGTTTTATTTTATTTTATTTTATTTTTGTTTTCAAATCGTTTAAAATGAATATCTTTTTCATACGTTCTCCGATTCACGCGAAATTTCTTTTGTTAGGATCGTAATTTAGTTCCGGATCTGATGACGCTGGTTTGGACGAATTCCGAGAAGGGCGAATTTTTGGGTTTAAATCGAATTTAAATTCGATTTAAATTCAAAAGGTGAGTGTTTTAACCCACTCACAACTACTAGAAGCTTTTATGTTTGTTTAAATTAATTTTAGAAATGAATAGAAATTTATTTATGAGTATTTGGCATGTTTATTTTATTCATATCTGTTGAATTGCATTTATTTAATTTAACTGTTAATTTAATTAATTTATTGCGTATAAATTTACAGTTAAAATTTATTTGTTTGTATATGAACTGCTAGTTAACAGTTATATAATTTATTACTGAATATAGACTGTAGATTAATAGCTGTTAAATTTAATTTGAATAAAATTGCCAGTATTACCTGTTATGTAGTACCAAAAATAATATTGTTATTGATTGATATTGATTGATGATTGCGATTTGGATGATGGATGATGTTGATGAATGGATGTTTATTGTATATCATTAAGTTGCAAATTATCATGCATATTTCATTTCATTCGGGATTGTGGTTTGAAATGATATATAACCGCAAAATTTTATATCTTTTAAATTGCGGATTGAAATGATAAATATCCGTATCACTTGACCATAGGATAGAAAATTATATACAGGCACCGCGGTCTATATATAACTATTTTAATGTGATTTCTATAGTTGGGATGGAATACGGTTTATAATAATCTTAAATTTTATATTGTATAAATATTATTCTTCCATATATATACATATGAAGTTGAAAATTTTGAAATTAAAAGGTGTATAAATCTCTTTATTAAAAATAGAAAAAAAAATTAAGAAAATGGAGTTTGATAATTTATATCATATGTTTAAATGTTAAGTTTGGAAATTTTAAGATATGATATTTATAATTGGATTTTTCCCAAGATAAATTGAAATGAATATTCTAGTATAATTTGAATTGAAAAAAATATATATTTTATTCCTAGAAATTGGAGTTTTTATTTATTTATGGATTTTATGTGAATATTCAAGACTAATTAATAGAACAATCGATTTGTTGAAAGAATAAAATCCAACTTTAGTTTGAAATATTAATACTCCAAAAGGATATACATATATATATATAAATTGAAGTGGTTTTGGAACTTGAGAGAGATAATACAAATTTTGGTTTAGACTTTAATAAAGAAATGTATTTGTAAAGCCATGAGAACTATTTTCTTTACAAAGTAACAGTAAAGTTAAACCATTTAATTTATATACCGTTGAATATCCAAACCATTCAAGTTTTAGAAGTTATGGTTTTAAATTATGAATTTCGAAATATTATGCTTTGAAAGGATATTTGGCTTTCAGACGTTATAAATTTTAAAGCATTATGATTTTTGGAAAAGATTTATAATTGGGATAAAGGATATCATATTGTTTTGGGTTTTAAAATGATATCGTATTCATAATTTTAAAATGGAAATGTTTATTCTGGTTTTAAAGTATGAGCTATTTTTAAATGACCGCGGTGTTATAATAACGATGGGTTGGTAAAGAGACCAGGATCGGATATGGACATACTCTCTGTCGATACCGAAAACCACTTTGACTAACCGTGTACGCGGTGGAGATTTCAGAATGAAGTAGGTGGTGGCGACGTTTCCTGTAAGGTAAATACGTGGACCCGACTCCCGTGAGTTGGCATAAGGTGGCTAAAACAGGAGCGATTCTCAGGCCAATGAGGTCATTCCTCTGATCGGACCCTCCTCTTCGATATTATACTTTGATTTTGGATTGATTCAGTGGCCACTTCTATATTTTGATTTTGGGGAGTTAGTCCGAGGTGGGCGGTAACTGCGGCTACGCGTTTCCACCAGCCTGGATAGCAATTGATATATCTACCCTGGCATTGCCTAGTTGTGCCGTGTCGCCTACCATATCGAGTCTTTACTACGAGTTTCTATTTGTGTCGTACCTATGGAGTATCCTCTGGTAGCCTCCCGATCAAGAGGTATTACGGTACTGTATAGACTATTGGCATTTTACGTGTTAAGGTGGAAAATGTAAAGCCTTAACGCTATTTAAAAGTAAGTTTATTTTACAATTAGGCACTATTATAATAACGCAATATACTACATAGTAAATAGTTTAACGGATCCTTAGGAGATGTAAATCCCGAGCATCTCTTGAGTTACTGCACTCATATTTATTTCTATTAATTTAACTCACATAAGATCTTTTAGTTCTGACTCGAGTGTTTTTGTCTTTTCAATTTCGCTCGGGTCAGTCCGAGTGTTTCAGGATCGAAGACTTTAGCTTTGGAGGACGAAGACGAAGAACCCGTATTATATTATTTATAGTATTGCACCACACTCATACTGTTCCGCTGCATTGATTGTATTGGTATGTGTAACTCTGATATTATTGTATAAAGAAGAATCAAGTGTTTTGTAAACTGTTTATGAACTGTATATTTATTATTATATTTTATCCTTCCGCTGTGAGATTCTATTTTGTTTTATTTCTTCTCTGTTTTTCTTATTTACCCCATAACAATCCGCCCTTCTGCATGGTTTGAATCGGCATGTGTGTCGATTTGAAGCGTGCGAAAAGGCGGGATGTTACAGTGATTTAAATGAATATTTCAAGTTTAAATAAGTTGAAGAAAATATTCAGTTTATTTGTAATTTGGGATTTTATTTAAATAATATTGGTTTTATTAAGTGAATATTTCAAAACTAAATAATAATAAAGTTAAATTAAGATATATATGAAATTATCAAATTTAGTTTTGAGATTGTGAAATATTTAAAGCTTTAGAATATATCGAAATTTAAATGGTTTATTTGTGGTTCAAATATGTATTTGAAATCGATATAATGGGTTATTAAGAACTAATTGAATTGAATTGAAATTTATGATTTGAGATTTGACTAAATTGGAAATTTTGGGATTGGTGCTGATTTGGAATTGATTTGTGAAATTTGAGGAAGCTATTTTATTATATAAAGTATTTTTAAATTATATTTAAAACTATTTATATATGTTACTTTATAAATTTATTTCATATAAACTATTTTTAATATAAACTATTTTAAATTATAACTATTTTTATATAAACTATTTTAAATTATAAACTATTTTATTATATATACTATTATGTATATTTAAATAGTTAAGTGGGAAGTGTTATGATTCTAAGCGTTACGATTTCTAAATTTTGATTTCCAAAATATTATGATTTCCAAAGTGTTTGATTTAGAAAGTGTTATAACTTTGAAGTACTAAGATTTTGTAAATGGATATATTTGAGATGAATATATTTAAAATGGAAATGATATCGTATTTGGTTTTGAAATGGAAGTGATATCGTATTTATATGGCTTTGAAATGGCAATGATATTTTGGTTTTGAAATATAAACTATTTTGAAAGTATTAAATGACCAATCGATGTAATAATTACGTAGTTATTGAAGAGTCCGGGATCGGTTAGAGACATACTCTCTGTCTAAACCGAAAACCACTGCAATACTTATTATACACGGAGTGTAATCCAGAATGAAGTGGTTGGAATGATGATGTTGCTGGATTTGAAGAAAGAGAACGATAATGGATAGCCTTGGCACTTGTGTCAAATTTGAAATGACTTAAAAAGGAGCCGTGCCGAGCCAATGGGGTTAGCTGCCTCGAGCGGACACACTTCTTCGTAACTACTCATTACTTGTTTTTGATTGATGCGCACTCTTGAATTGGGAGTGTTGTTTCGCAGTGTTGCGATCGTTGCGGCGATGCGTTCTCACCGGCCCGGATCAGGCAAACTATAACGACCCGTAAATTTTGATAACTAAATTAGTTAAATTTATAGGATTTTGTAATTAAATTTAGGAAGAAATTAAAATGTTTACAATTCATATTGAAGTAAACGTAGACATGGAATGCAACATTTGAAATTAAAGCTAAGTATTAAAAATAAAAATGAAATTTCGATGCATTGAGGTAATGGGAATTGTTATTCTAGGCTAAGAAATTAAATATAAGGAAACAAATGAGAATATTGTATTAACTAATGCAATGATATAATTGGTGATAATTTAATGAATCCAATATTATAGTAACCGATGAAGAAATACGTAACTAATGGAAAATTTATACAATCAATGTAGATAAGAAAATTTAATGACTGTTGTAGATAATAAGCGTTACCTTAATGGTAATTAATAAAATAACGGAGTG
Source organism: Allium cepa (assembly GCA_030765085.1). NCBI lineage: Eukaryota > Viridiplantae > Streptophyta > Magnoliopsida > Asparagales > Amaryllidaceae > Allium > Allium cepa. The sequence continues at coordinate 882,922,285 of CM060928.1, forward strand.
AGAATCGTAAATTAAAGTAACAATTGATGTAATAAAGAATGGAGCCAACGTAAATTAATTTATTTGATTTAAAATCTAAATTAATGGGTGAAATTGACAAATTCCAATGTAATTGAATTATAGTAGTTATTACACAATAAGTGGAAATAAATTGGTTAATACAAATAAAGGTGAATGTAAATGGAATAATACGTAATAAGTGGAATTTGATAGGAATCAATGTTAGTATAAATTTATTAAATAAAATATATTGAATAATAGTTGAATGAAAATTTATATGATAAGGTTTATGCAAGTTGATAAATAACGATATTTGTGAAATACCTATTAATTGGAAAAATTTGTAAAAGTTATAATTGAGTGAAATTGTAAATTTGAAGTTAAGTAATAATGGACATAGTAAAGATGGAAATCAAATCAAATGTTTGGAAATCAAATTTTATTTAATTTTGACGGTAATCAATAATTTATGAATTAAATGGTAAGTAATTAGAATTAAATTCTATATTAATTGAAAGTGAGTGTAGATTTAATGTAATAACGTTAAGCTAACTAAATTAGAGCAATCCAAATTTGTGGAAACCAATTACAATAAATGTTAGAAACGAAATTTTAATGTTCGTTGTTGATAATAAACTTTACGTTAGTGATTATTAGTATAGTAACGAAAGTGTAATGAAAATTAAATAGAAACATAAGTTTATTTTAGGTAGTAATTGATAAATTGGGAAGATAGTTCATAGTATGTTAATTGATGAATTAATACGCAATGGATGTAAAGTGATAAGTTGATTTAAGGATGAAATTAAGGAATATTCATTTATTGGTTTTAAAAACCTTAATTAATGCATTTAATTGATAGAAGTACATTTAGGAATACAATATTTATTCAAATTAAGTTGTACATAGGCGTATGTTAATTTCATGAAATAAAAATTTAGCGTATATGAAATTATAAATCCGGATCGATAAGTGTTTGTGTCAAAATTGGGCACAACACTCTTCGGGAGTCGTTGAAGAGATAATAGTCAAGAATGTAAGTTCAAAACAGATATTATCTAACAAAAACTCCACTCAACAGTAAAATAAATGCGTAGACAAGCGATTTATAGTGGTTCGGCATGTTGCCTACGTCCACTGTGAAGTGTTTTGATGTTTTATTGATTCTCTTTCAATGATTATAAGTTTTTGCAGCAATCAATAGCAAGTTGCAACTGGAAATTCGAAATCAATTTAGCTGCTATAGATAAGGTGACGAGGTTGTGGAATTACAAAGGATGAAACCTTAGTAGCGAGGGAGAGGTTGAGTAAGTAGCTTACGCAGAGGAAAGTAAAAAATTTCATAGCCGAGGTGCGAAGCCGGGCGAAGGATATTTATGGGTCCGGTTCTGCATGTCGTCGAACGCCGTTCGAGCATCACATTCATTTATTGTCCGACTTCCCTGCGAGCTGAGATACCAAATGAAATAGAGAATCGGAAGGAAGCCCTTGGGGTCCAAAATCTTTCTAAGATATTAGGTTAAGTAGGCCCCAATTAATGTACTGGCCTAGGGTTAGGTACTGTTATTTATACAAGCTAGGTTAGACCCGTGAGCTTGGCAAAACGTTCATTAGTGGATTGAAAGGCAACAGGCGCCCGTAAGGAAGGATCTCATCTTTCTTATTAATTTCACTTGTATAGGGTCTTATTGAACTTGATCTCATCTATGCGTATAGAAAGGAGAGGGGCACACAACAAAACAAAACAAAACTCCAACCCCACTCAAATAAGAACAAAAAGACTAATGAAAAAACAGAAATGAGTCCCAGTATATTAATTGGCAAACTAGCATTTCGGAGCAAAAAAAGATTCTTTCGCTTAAGGACCAAATGCTGCTTCCAAGCTGGTTCATTGAGCAACCGAAGCCAGCGCGTCTATAGATTCCGCATTCCCCATGAATTTCGTTCATTCGATTTGCTGTTCTGCAACTCCAACTGTCCACCCTTCTGCTTCTGCAATCGGGAATAGGTCTGAGGTCAACTGTACAATAATCGGTTTAAACTGCCTGGTCAACGCTCATCCCGCTACGCACCTCTATTCTGAATAATAATAGACGACCAAGCGAGGAGGAGTTTGATTCCATATCACCTTCTCTTCCGTACCTTCGGCCGAAAATTCCACCTCTTTGATGTTGTTCAAGGCATGTGATATTTCCACAGGCCTCCAAGTGAATAGATTGGATGATGGTTTATCAATTTCTCCACTCCTAATCTCTTTCAATTGGAAGGGTCTTTGACTGATGCTTCAGGCTAACTAGTGAACTTCACTACTGGCTCGGATTCCACCTTTGAAGTAGGCGCCCTAAGTTACGTAGGGAGGGAGGAAGCGGTGCACCCTAGGCGGGAATCATCAGTTAGGGAGGAAGTTCTTCTATCTTCTTTTCGTGCCTGGGCTTGACTTACCGAACCTAGGCAGCTAGTCCCTTAAGAACCATTGGGGTCTACCCCTTCGTATGAATGCAATAAAAAGCAAATAGGTGGAAATTAATATAGGTTGCTTATTTATTTATTTAATGTGTAAATAAACTTTGGTAAATCAATTTCTATAAATCCAAATTTGATGTTTTGTTAATATAAACTAAAGTGTAGAAAGCGATATTTATTAATTTAATTGAAGTATAAAGTTCAATAATTGAATTAATTGCAAGTGAATTAAATTGAATATAGTTAAATAATACGTTATTTGAAATAAAGATAATATGAGAAATTTATGTAATAGTTTTGAATCCAATATTTAATCCATCTATTTGACAGGAATGGATGGAATACTAATTAATTTATTTAACTAAATGGAATTTTGGGGATTTTATTTATAATTAGTGAATTTAATGAAATTAAGGATTGATATTGAAACTTATAAATTAACCTTCTCCAAATTGACACTTAAATTTGTTTAAATCGTTGTAAATGATTACGAAGTTAAAAATGTTGAAATATGTCGATTATCGAGATAAAATTTAAAATATGATTTAATTTATTAATTATTAATTTATTTAATTAATAGAAAAGTAGCCATTTTGACCACTGACTCGGATTTCGACGAAACCAGTTTCATCGGATCCGTAACGGTGAATTATTGTAGGACTTCAACTTTCGTAGCGATCGGACTTGTTGTTTGATCGTACGGACTCGAAACGCCTTGAAATATATGCAATTGAAATTAATTTGGAAAATATTGATTTTAGCATAACTTCTTCATACGATGGAATTTGGACGTGAAACCTTTTCCATTGCGTTTAAATATTTTAAAACACCTATAACAACAAGGTATTTACAACCATTCACATCCGCACATGTCAGACTTGAATTGCTCAAAATACCGCGTTGTAAATAAATTTGGAAAATCTCAAAACATACAGTAAATAATAATCACAGAACACAGACACAGAGTAAGAAATGCAGCGAAAGTAAAAGAGAAAGTAGTTCATGAAGCTACTATGTAAATATATCAGAATTAAATAAAATACAACATAACAAAAAAAGTACAACAGAAGTCTCAAGATAATAACTAAGTACAAGCTGAATAGAACAATAGAACTGGAATAGATAAAACTAGATAAGCAGATAATCTCCAGCGATTCCAATGTAACATCCCGCCTTTTCGCATGCTTTAAATCGACACACGTGCCAACTCAAACAATAAGGAAGGGCGGATTGTTATGGGGTAAATAAGAAAAACAGAGAAGAAATAAAATAAAACAGAATCTCATAGCGGAAGGATAAAATATAATAATCAATATATAGTTCATAAAACCGTTTACAAACATTTGCCTCTTCTTTATACAATAAATAACAGAGTTCACATACCAAAATATCTATGCAGCGGAATTAAATGGTGTAGTGGAATAATATACTAGATAATAGTAATACAAATCTTCGTCTTCGTCCTCCAGAGCTAAATCTTCAAATCCTGAAACACTTGGACTGACCCGAGCGAATTTGAAAAGACAAAAACACTCGAGTCAGAACTAAAAGATCTTATGTAAGTTAAATTAACAGAAATAAATATGAGTGCAGTAACTCAAGAGATGCTCGGGATTCACATCTCTTAAGGATCCGTTAAACTATTTACTATGTAGTAATATTTTGCTATTATAATAGTGTCTATAGTAAAATAAACATACTTTCAAATAGCGTTAAGGAGTGACCCAATATTCCCCTTAACACGTAATAGTCCCAGTAGTCCATCCAATATCATAGTACCTCCTGATCGGGAAGCCACCAGAGGATACCACACGGGCTACGGGAGAAATCCAAACTCGTACAAGGCGCGATAGGGTAGGTGACACGGCACAATTAGGCAATGCAAGGGTAGATATACAAATTACGCTTCCGGGTCGGTGGTAACGCGTAGCGCTCAGCTACCGCCCACCTCGAGCCACACCCCCAAATAAAATCAAAAGTGGCCACCGAATCAATTCAAAGTCAAAGTATAATATCGAAGGGATGTGTCCGATCAAAGGTGTTACCTTATTAACCCGTCGATCGCTCCTGTTTTAGCCACCTTATGCCAACTCACGGGAGTCGGGTCCACGTATTTACCTTAAAGGAAACGCCACCACCATCCTACTTCATTCTGGAATCTCCACCGCGTACACGGTTGTTAAAGTGGTTTTCGGGGTTGGCAGAGAGTATGACAACTTCCGATCTCGGTCTCTTCAACAACCAAACGTTATTATAACACCGCGGTCTATAAAATAGTTTATACTTTAAAACTAGAAAATAATTATCCATTTCAAAACCCATAAATACGACATCATTCCCATTTCGAAAACAACTCATTTCGATATTATTTTTATAAAACCCAAATCAATAATATCATTTTTATTTCAAATATATTTCTTTTCCAAAATCATACTGCTTAAAATTTATAATATTTGAAAACCAAACATTTGGATTATAACTTTCAAAACATAATACTTCAAAATTCATAGCTTTAAAACCATAACTTCTAAAACTTGAATGGTTTTGGATATTCAACAGTATATAGAATAAAATAGTTGATTTTATATTTCTTTATAAAATAAAATAATTTCCACGACTTACCATTTATTTCATTTAAGATTAAGTCAAAATCCATAAATTTAAAATCGCTTTCAGTTTCAATATATTTCAAACTTAGAAAATTAAACAATTGGAACTAAGGTTGGAAATTTCTATTCAACAATTTAAAGTCCTATTATTTATTTTGAAATATTGGCATAATAAATCCGAAATCATTTTAAATAAAACTCAAATTACTTTTAACTATCAAAATTTCCTCCAATTTATTTATACTAGAAATATTCATTTAATCCATCTTGAATAAAATTTCAGTTATAAATATCATACCTTTTAAAATTTCAAGTTAATAAATTCTACATCAACTTATGAAGTTAAATTCTTAATTAAGCTCGATTCCAAATGAATTTTCAACTTAACTCCCAATATAAATTGATTTAAAACATTAAAAACTCTATATATTCTCAATATCTTAACATGTACTTAACCATATAATATAAATAATCAAACTCCGTTATTCATCTTGTTTATTTTATTTAACAAATTTATACACAGCTTAAATTCAATAATTTAACCATATATGTACATAAAATAAGATTTTATATAAGGTCAAAAATTAATATTTATTAAACCGTATCCTATCCAAAAGCATAAAATCCTTTCAAAAATAATAATTTTATATATATATCGCGGTGCCTGTATATAATTTTCTACCCTATGGTCAAGTGATACGGATATTTATCATTTCAATCCGCAATTTAATAATAAAAATGCGGTTGTATATCATTTCAAACCTCATTCCCAAATGAAATGAAATGCATAACAACTTGCAGTTAATATAAATAAACATTCATTCATCCAAATATCAATCGTCAACCATTTATTACAAATCATCATCCAATTTAAAAAAACATCAATATAGAGCATATAAAATATAACAGGTAATAAATACAGATATTAACTAACAGTTTATATTCAATAATAAATTTAATAACTGTTTAACTAGCAGTTTATATGCAAATAAATAAATTTTAACTGTCAAATTTTTATGCAATAATAAAATTAATTCACAGTTAATTTAAATAAATGCGATTTAACTGAGATAATGAATAAAACATGCCAAACAGTTGTAAATAAATTTCTACTCATATCTAAAATCAATTTAACAAACATAAGAAATTTTAGAAGTTGTGAGTGGGTTAAAACACTCACCTTTTGAATTTAAATCGAATTTAAATTCAATTTAAACCCAAAAATTCGACAGTCTTCAAATCTGTCCAAACAAGCATCAAAAGATCTGGAATTTAATTACGATTCTAACCAAAAAAAATTCGCGCGAAACGGATAACGTATGAGAAAGTTATGTCGAGAATTGCGATTGAAACAAAAATTAAATTAAATAAAACTTACCTAATATTAAATTTTCCACGTCAGTAGCTGAAACACGCGCATGAGATAACCTCCCACAAAACCTAATCGTTCGAACGCGCTCCCCTTCTCAGCCGCCACCCATCTCTCCCTTTGACCAATTTTCGCCGCACTCACGTCCACCTTCGCACCCATCAGGGATCACCGCTGCAATCTCCATGTCAGGCCGCCCCTCCAGGAGGCTCGCGGCGCCGCCTACTGCGCTCAGGCCGAGGCGAGATTCGACCGCTTATGCTCGATTTCTGGCGAATTTTGACATCGTTGGTGAAATGTAATCGTATGGATGAACTTGCCTTGGCCCCCTCTACGCTACTATCCCCTCCGATCGACCCAGAGACTCAAATCTACCGTTAAACTCGACGCTACACCATAAACGGTCGAGAATCAATTGCAAATTCCAGGACGAACGCTGAGTCAAATCGAAAAACGAATTACACCATCGAATTTCGCTCGTCGAGGTCTTCAACATATATTTTTTTGTAATTTTTCTGAGGACTATAAATTTTTGACTTTTGATTTGGATTGAAATTGGATCTAGGGTTTTCAGCCATTGGAAAGGAGGAGTTAGGGAAAAATGAACGCACAAAGAAATGAGGATAGATGGAGGCTAGGGTTTACAGTTGGTTTTATATAGGTAGGTTAAAATTAGAGTGTATGGATCCGATAAACAAACGCGTTGAACTATAATTGGCCCAAAAAACCCGTTCTGACTCCGGAACGAAATTTGGTAAACTTATATATCGAAATAGGTGTATTAAAATATTCTGAGCGCAATGGAAAAAGTTTCACGTCCAAATTCGATCGTATGAAGAAGTTATGCTGAAATCAATATTTCCAAATTGATTTCAAATTGATTTCAATTAAATCGATTTCAAGGCATTTCGCGTTCGTACGATCAAACGACAAGTCAGATCGCTATGAAACTTGAAACCCTATAATAATTCACTGATACGGATCCGATGAAACTGGTTTCGTCCAAATCCGAGTCCGTGCCCAAAATGGCTATTTTTATATTAATTAAATAAATTTAAAATAAATAAATAAAATCAAATTTTATATTTAGTTTCTAAGATTGACCCATTTTATCACTTTTAAAAAAATCTCAATCATTTACAAAATTTCAACAAGTTTAGATGTGAATTTAAAGAAGGTAAATTTATAAGTTTCAATATAAATCCTTAATTTCATTAAATTCCCAAATTATGAATAATATCCTAAAATTTCGTTTAGTTAAATAAATTCATCAGTATTCCATTCATTCTTGTCAAACAGATGGATTAAGTATTGGATTCCAAATTATCACACAAATTTCCCACATTACCTTTATTTCAAATAACGAATTATTTAACTATATTCAATCTCATTTAATTGAAATTAAATCCAATTACTAGACTTTAAGTTTCCATATAAATAAATCCTGATTCTCATTCTTAAATTCACTATTTATCATATTACCATCCTGTGTACCATCTATCTTGATATATATACACATATATATATATATATATCCAAATACTTTAACATTTTCCAATTTTTTATCTCAATTGCATAACATTAAATTTATATTTATTGCAATGGTTTCTGATTTAATTGAACAAACTAAGTATATAACTCATAATAGTTGTGGTAAAACTCTTAATCCCACATTTATAAGTATATCCTTATCCGTTATATCTATTAATTAAATAAATTCCATTTTAAGTCCGTTTAAATTTATTACTAAGTACCCATTTACTTTTTTCCAATAAATTTGAATTCCATTCATCTACCATACAATCACTTTCCCATTCACACCTTATTATCAACCCACAATTATTGCAATTCATTATCTTATATTGATTTTATACAATTACCATTAACTTTACATTTAATTACTATTCAATGCATATTTATTCATCAATCAATTCGACATTTACTTTTCTTTCTATTTGATAAATAACCTAGTATACATTTACATGCATTCATTCCATTCCATTCATTTATGGGTATTGCATTGAAATTTAATTTATTAGCTAATACCAACATTATTACCATTAATTACAATTGGATTCCCAATTTTATTCAATACCCTAAATAAATAACATATATATTAATCAAATCCTTACATTTGTTTTTCTCATATTCCATTTAAAATCAAATCATAACATTTAAATGATTTTAATGAATTGGAATTTCATTCAAGTCGTAAATTATTAACTTGCAATAACATGATTTCTTAATTTATTCCAATTTCCGTTTACACTCTTTTATTGCATTAAATCAATTTAATATTTTCATTAATTTCTCATATTAAATTTTATATGCAGGTAAGAATTCTTTTTCTACTTAATTCAATTTGGATTTTATTTAAATTTCTATAAATAAGTTTTAAGTCACCATTTACATAATTTATTACAGCCTTTATTTTAACATTTATTTATCCCCTTTATTGTTCCTACTAAAATAAATTACAAAAATCCTATTAAATAAACAAATTAAATTGTTGAAATTTACGGGTCGTTACATCCAATCTCCAGAAAGTGGAATCCAAATCTGTGAATAACTCAAACTGACCCAAGCGTAAATAAACATACAAACACTCGAGTCAGGACAATATATACTTATATAATGTAAGCCAACTCAAGTGAATTGTAATAAGATACAAGTAACTTAAAGGATGCCTGGGACCGCCCATCCTCTAAGGATCCGTTAAACTATTTACTATGTAGTAATATTGCGCTATTATAACAATGTCTACAGTAAAATAAACTTACTTTTAAATAGCGTTCCGGGCTACCCATATCACCCTTCACACATAATAGTCCCAGTAGTCCATCCAATATCATGATATCTCCAGATCGGGAAACTATCAGAGGATACCACACGGGCTACGGGAGAAAAACAAACTCGTAGTAAAGGCTCGGTATGGTAGGTGACACGGCACACAAGGCAATGCCAGGGTAGATATACCAATTATGCACACGGGATGGTGGTAACGCAGCAGCTACGTACGCCCAACTCGGAACACACTCCCATATCAAAATCGGAGGATGGCCATCTAATCAATCACAAGTAAGAGTATAGTATCGAAGGAATGTGTCCGACTAGAGGAGCCACCCCTTTTGGCCCGAGATCGCTCCTGTTTTAGCCACCTTAAGCCAACTCACGGGAGTCGAGTCCACGTAAATATACCTCAAGAACGTCTCCACCATCCTACTTCATTCTGAAATCTCCACCGCGTACACGGTTGTCAAAGTGCTTTTCGGTATTGACAGAGAGTATGCCAGATATCCGATCCTGGTCTCTTTGCCAACCAATCGTTATTATAACCCGCGGTTATAACTTTTAAAATAATATTTATACTTCAAAATAGAATATCATTTCAAATCCAAATCTTTATCAAAATAAAGATTAAATTAATTCCAAACCATTTCAAAAACATCATATCTTTCCAAAACTTCCTGTCAAATCATTTCAATATATCAAAATATCATATCTTTACAAAACTTCATTTCCAATCATTTCAATATATCAAAATATCATATCCTTACAAAACTTCATTTCCAATCATTTTTATATCAAAATATCATATCTTTACAAAACTTCATTTCCAATCATTTTAATATATCAAAATATCATATCTTTACAAAACTTCATTTCCAATCATTTTTATATATCAAAATATCATATCTTTTCAAAACCATATTTCAAATCATTTTAATATATCAAAATATCAAATCTTCACAAAACTTCATTTCAAATCATGTTAATATATCAAAATATCATATCTTTACAAAACTTCATTTCCAATCATTATAATATATCAAAATATCATATCTTTACAAAACTTCATTTCCAATCATTTTAATATATAAAAATATCGTATCTTTACAAAACTTTATTTCAAATCATTTTAATATATCAAAATACCATATCTTTACAAAACTTCATTTCCAATCATTTTAAAATATCAAAATATCATATCTTTACAAAACTTCATTTCCAATTATTATTCATTTCATTCAATTTAAAATACCATTTCAATTCACATTTCAAGACAACTTATATTTCAAAAATCAATTTAAATCATTAAAAATGAAGTTATTATACTTAATAATTAAATTTCCAAAACTTTCAACTTTCAAAGTTCATTTATTCCCTAAGTTTATCAAAAAAGTGAAAATTCACTTTTCGCAGCATTCAGAAAACGCTACGGAAAGTTACATTCAAAACAGTTCAATTTAACAAAAGACAGCATTTTAAAAATGCTGTAATAGGGTTTACTTAAATTTCAAATAAACTTAGTTGAATTCAACAATTATAACACTTACATAAATTGCTATAATAGCCTTTAATTCAATTTATCTTTTAAGTTTATTATCATCAACTACAACATTTACAAATGCTGTAATATCATTTACATTGCAATTAATAGCATTTCAAAAAATATTCAATATAATTTCACAACCAATTATATTTTATTTAAAACATTTTTAACTTATAAAATTATTCGTTTTCACATTTACAAACATCATTTAATTTTCCTTAAGTTCATGATTTTATAAAGTTAAATTTTCATTCAAAAATCAAGATCTGCTAATAATTCACTTATTAAATTTCAACATTAAATTTTAAATTCATTGAATTAAATTTCAACTTAACACTTAAGTTTAAAATTTCAAAATATAACTTAATTTCAATTTTATTTATTTAACTTAAAATTCACTTTTAAGCCAAATTCACAAATTCCCATTTTGGTTATATTTCAAAATTTCAACTTAAATAATCATTCATTCCACATTTTAACTTTATTCAAAAATCATTAATATATTAAAAAATCACTTTAAATTCAAATTATCATAAATTTATAATAATTGCATATTTAATTTAATTTCCAATTATAATTAAATCAAAATTTCCAAAATAACTTACATTCAAATTTCTAACTTCTCCATAATTTATTTGACTTATAAATTTCTAGAAAATCAATAATACTTTACAAAAATTATTTTTAATTAATTTTAAATAAAAATATTATAATAATTACATTTCTAAAATGTTTTAAATTTTTTAGAAAAACATATTTTAACGACGGGCCTGTATATCATTTTCTAGCCTAGGTAAAGTGATACGGGTAATATATCATTTCAACCCGTAATTTACAAAGAAAATCCGGGTTTTATCATTTCAAACCCGCAATCCCAAGTAAATGAAATAAATTGAAAATCATTCAGGCCTATCATTTCAGCCCATAATGATTTTCCCTTATTCTAAAGTTCGTTTGGTTATGTATCATTTCAACCCATAGTGATTTTAATCTAAAGGGAATTTGCAGTGTGATAAACTGATATAAACAGCAGAACAGCATAATATAACAATAACATATGATATAACAGGTATTTAAGCATGGGTGAACATCATATAATCATAATATAGCAGGTGTGATATGGTTATGCATTTTTTTTACAGATTCAAAAGGGTCAATTTACTAGTTATATATGTACATATTGTCAGGTGAGAATAACTCACATGTTTAAGCTGGAGATGACAACCAAAACACACAATACAGAATCTTTGAAGGCGTGACAACACGAATATGAATTGAGTGGAAGAGCCAAAGATAAATCTCCTTGGATACATGAGACAAACAAATATATAAAACATGAGTTTCAAAACAAGATATACTTAAACAATGTTAGAAATGGATTGAATAAAACAAAACCAAAACTATTGCAGTTGCTTTCTACCACCTATGCTTCAACTCCAGATCTGAAATGGCATGGCTAAAGGCATGGTTTGATCTAGTTTAGGTTCCTAAAGGTCGGCCTGGCATGGGAAAATAATGGAGCAAAGTATGGTAGAGAGATATGAGCAAGGATTACAACTACAAGGCAAAATATCATGAATTCAAGGCAACATTGGCTCGGCCCAAGCAAGACCAGGCACGACCATCTCTGTAGTGGGCTGGAGGATGGCGTGTCAGAGGGTTTCAGGTCGTCCATGGGTGGTGGAGGTGGAGTTGGTGGCGGCCAAAGGAAGGTTGAAGGTGATGAAGGCATAGGTGTTGGCTATGGTGCATATAGGTGAAGCTTGTGTAGATTTAGGTGGAGTTTGATCAACTATTGGGCACGACCAGTGGCTTGGGTCTGGAGAGGAGGTGGTGGGTGGTTCAGGTGGAGGAGGAGGCAGCCATGGTGGCTGGAGTGGTGGGGTCGAACCTGAAGTAAAAGAGAAGGCAAGTAAAATCAACATAAATAGGTAGAAAAACAAGAAGAAAAACAATGGAAAAAGAAATAAATTTTACCAAACTCTTGGAGATGATGGAGGCCGAATTTTTTTTCAGATGGGCAGAAAAATGTTTTACGTGAATGAGGAAAAAAAATACACGGCTGAAGAAATGAGGAGATGTGGCCAATTGAATGGAAAGAAAGGTTGAAATGTGAAAAGGTGAGAGATAAAGAGCCATTGGAAACCAAAAAACAAAACCTTTTCACATTACCTTTAATTTATTTATATAAGTTTAATTACTGATAAAAATAATAATTTCAGTAAAAATTTCGAAAATTCAACAAAATATAAAATATAAATAAATAATTAATTATTATATAAGGTAAAATAAGAAAATAGTTCAAAAAATGCAAACTAGTCAAGCAAATTTGAAAATAAACAGTATAAATTCTGAAAAAATTATATGGACTTGGAAAATATTAAAAATAAAAATAAGAACACAAAATAAAAATGCCTTTACATAATAAATAAATAAATTTAATTAAATATAATTTAAATTAAGAAAATGGCTTAAAATTGCAAACTAGGCTTTAAAAATTTGGAATAAATTCAATAAATTTTAGAAATTTTTTATAATCACTTTAAAAATATTTAAAAGTCAAAATATACATAATATAACATAAATATACAAATTAGAATAAGATATATCAAGTAAAAATATCATTTATATAAATTAGAACAAAGAATATTGTTAAATAACCCTATATACACACAATATTGTAAAGGGTATAACTTTCACAGTTTAAATCCAATTTCAACGAAACAAAAAGTAGTATTCATGATATTAAATCTATTTTCATAATAAGAGATAAAATTCAAGAATTCAAATATTTAGATTAAAAATTTAAAAGTCAAAGTTTGACCAGTTTTGACCACAATTCCATTTTCAGGAAAATATTCAATTTATACCAGTTTGAAATTATAATTCATATAATAATAAAAATTTATATTTAAAAATGAAATGTTTGAAATAAAACAAGTTTAAAATAATTTCAAAATAAAATAAAGTCAAATTTAAATTATATGCAAAAATCTAGGGTTGTTACAACACCTATTTGGATATATGGGTTTACCCAATTTCGTTCCGGGGTCAGAACGGGATTTTTGGGCCACTTTGGCTTTAGCGCGTATATCTGTTTTATCCATATATTCTATTTTCAATTCTGCCTATAAATATCCTACTATAAACCCTAGCCTCCCTAATTCTCATTTGTCTGTACGTAAATCTCAACTCTCTCCTCCTTAATGGCAGACAAAATTCTATATTTCCAGATCCAATTGCAAATCAAATCCAAAGCATAAATTTCAAAGTCCTCAGAAAAATCTGGAAAAAATCTATGTTGAAGCTCTCGAAGTGTGTAATCTTCTGGTGAAATTCATTTTTCGTTTTGGATTGTCGTTTGACCGGTCAAAATCGAAGAAGTCTCGGCCGTTCATCATCGCCGCGATCAAACTAGTCGGATCGTCGAATCGTTGCTGGGTATTGTAGAAATCGCTGAGGCAAGTCGATCTATGTGGTTTGTTTCAAGAATCAACGGTTAGATCGCCGAGAATTTGTGGATTAGGGTTTCGAAACCCTTAGGAATAGATGGCGGCGCAACTAATTCTCGGCAACCTAGGCCTTGCGCGCGGCCAGGAGAAGGTCGGCATGGGGAGAGGGGGCGAATGGCAGGCTCTGATTTGGTCGATGGGGGTTGCATTTTGGGGCGGCGTGCGTTGGATTGAGGAGGCTTCGTGCGTGCTGGAGATATTTTCGCGTGCGCTTGGGGAAGAAAGTTAGTGATGACGTGGCACTAGTATGTGTTATATTTTCTTTTTTATATTTGAAATTCAATCACAAAAGTCGTCATAACTTTTGCATACGATATCCATTTTACGTGCGGTTTCTTTTGTTAGGATCGTATTGAAATTCCAGACTTGATGACGCTAGTTCGGATGAATTCTAAGACGGTTAAATTTTTGGGTTTAAATTGGATTTAAATTCAATTTAAATTCAAAAGGTGAGTGTTTTAACCCACTCACAACTTCTAAGATTTCTTATGTTTGTTAAATTCATTTATGATATGATTTGAAATTTATTTATAGCTATTTGGCATATATTTCATCATTATCTCAATTAATCAATATTTATTTGATTAACTGTTATTTAATTCATTATCGTATATTAACTGCCAGTTAAATTGTTATTTATTTTATTGCATATAAACTGTCAGTTAAACAGTTATAATTTATTTTTGAATATAAACTGATAGTTGATACCTGTTATTATCACCTGTTATATATTGATGTATTGTTTGAATTTGGATGATGATTGTGATAAATGGTTGATGGTTGATATTGGATGAGTGGATGTTGTACTTATATTGTTATAAACTGCATGTTATTATGCATTTTCATTTCATTCGAGATTGCGGTTTGAAATGATATATAACCGTAATTTTTATTTTTAAATTACGGATTGAAATGATAAATCTCTGTATCACTTGACCATAGGATAGAAAATTTTATATAGGCACCGCGGTATATATGTATAATTATCTTTGAAATGATTTTTCTATGGTTTTGGAAAGAATATGGTTTAATGAGTATCGATTTTTGATATTTTAAATATTATTTTTATATATAGTTAAACGCTTGAATTTAAGCTATGTATAAATTTGGTTTAAAGAATAAAAGAAGTTTAAAAATAAAAGTTCAATTTTATTTAGATATAATACGGTTAAGTATTTATTTAAATTTATTGATGGAGTTTATAATGTCTTAAATAAAATAAATGTTGGAAGATAAATATGAATTTGCTTTGAAATAAGGTACGTAAGAATTATCCTCGAATAAATTTTTTTGAAATTTTAATTAATTTGGGATTTTAAAAGGTATGATCTTTGTAACTTGATTTTGGTTTAGAGGACTTAAATGAATATCAAGTCGATTTAAATGAATATTATCAAGTTAATTAAATTGAGAGAATATCCTATTATTTGAAGTTTAAAGGTTTTACTTAAATGATATTTGATTTATTAAGTAAACATTTCAAATCTAAATAATAGTAATTGAATTTGATATATATGAAATTATCAAAGAATAAGTTTTGAAATGGTGGAATAATTAAAGCTTTGAAATAAATGGAAATTGAAATGGTTTATTTGGGAATTTAAACCTATATTTGGAATTTATTTGTGAAATTTAAAAAGCTATTTTGTTATGCAAAGCGGTTTAATACTTAAACCATTTAAGTATTAGAAATTCTGTGTCAAAG
This sequence comes from Allium cepa, assembly GCA_030765085.1. Lineage (NCBI taxonomy): Eukaryota > Viridiplantae > Streptophyta > Magnoliopsida > Asparagales > Amaryllidaceae > Allium > Allium cepa. Next base: position 882,938,276 of record CM060928.1, read on the forward strand.
CTATGGGGGTTAAGATATATATATATTTGAAAATATTATGATTTGGGAAAAGGGATATCTATAAAATAAAACTGATATCATATTGATTTGGGGTTTTAAGAAATATAAATGATATCGTATTTATATGGTTTTGAAAGGAATATTATATTCTGGTTTTAAAATATAAATTATTTTGAAATAACCGCGGTGTTATAATAACGATTTGTTGTTGAAAAGACCGGGATCGGAAGTTGTCATACTCTCTGCCAACGCCGAAAACCACTTTAACAACCGTGTACACGGTGGAGATTCCAGAATGAAGTAGGATGGTGGCGACGTTTCCGTTGAGGTAAAAACGTGGACCCGACTCCCGTGAGTTGGCATAACGTAGCTAAAACAGGAGCGATTCTCGGGCCAAGGGGGTAGCACCCTTTATCGGACACATCTCTTCGATACTATACTCTGACTTTGTATTGATTTGGTGGACACCTTTATATTTTTTTGATTTTGGGGGTGTTTGTTCGAGGTGGGCGGTAGCTGCGGCTATGCGTTACCACCAGCCCGGATAGCAATTGGTATATCCACCCTAGCATTGCCTAGTTGTGCCGTGTCACCTACCCTAGCGCGCCTTATACGATTTTGGTTTTGTACCATACCTATGGAGTGCCCTCTGATGATGCTCAGTACGGGGGAAATTACGGTTCTGTATAGACTATGGGAATATATACATGTGTTAAGGTGGAAAATGTAAAGCCTTAACGCTATTTTAAAGTAAGTTTATTTTACAATTAGACACTATTATAATAGCGAAATATACTACATAGTAAATAGTTTAACGGATCCTTAAGAGAAGTAAATCCCGAGTATCTCTTGAGTTACTGCACTCATATTTATTTCTGTTGATTTAAGTTACATAAGATCTTTTAGTTCTGACTCGAGTGTTTTTTCTTTTCAATTCGCTCGGGTCAGACCGAGCGTTTCAGGATTTGAAGATTTTATTCTGAAGGACGAAGACGAAGATTTGTAGTACTATTATCTACTATATTATTCCACTACGCTATTGTATTCCGCTGCATTATTGATATTCTATGGTATGTATAACTCTGATATATATTGTAAGTATAATTAAATATTTGAAAACAGCTTCATGAACTGCATACTTGATTATTATATTTTATCCTTCCACTGTGAGATTCTGTTTGTTTTATTTCTTTCTTGTTTTTCTTATTTACCTCATAACAATCCACCCTTCCGTATGGTTTGAATTGGCACGTGTGTCGTTTAAAGCGTGCGAAAAGGCGGGACGTTACACAAATGGTAGTTTCACTACCTTGGGTATTGCCTCATGTGCCTTGTCATACTCGTATCCCTATGCGCGACCACTGCGATTTGTTTTGCGTTATACCTATGGAGTACTTCTTGTAGACCACTGGTTTACGGTGGAGTTTACAATGTTGTATAGACTATGACGATTGTATCAAATGTGTTAAAGGGGATAATGGTAACGCCTTAACGCTATTTTGATACTTTATATTACTGATAGGCATTATCTACTTAGCGTACACTACTATATATAGATAGTTTAACGGACCTTAGAGGATGGTTATCGCAAACATCTTTTGAGTTACTCGCATTTTCAGTTGTTATTTCACTTGAGTTGGATTTATTGATATGAGAATGTTAATCCTGACTCGAGTGTTTTGTGTTTTGCTTTACACTCGGGTCAGACTGAGTGGTTCAGCTTTTGAGACTCGCCTTGGGAGTTGGAGCTTCGCTTGGAGATCCAGCTATCTATCCAGATTTCAGATATTCAATTGATTCTAGTGATGTATTCTGAACTTGTATTTGACTATTGTATTCAAGACTTATGTCTTATCTTATTTAACTCTGATATATATAGAAGCTTCATGAACTACTATCTTTTGTTTCCGCTGCATATTATTACTCTGTGTCTGTGATTCTGTGATTTATTTATTTACTGTATATGCTGAGTTTTTGCCACATATAAACTTACAATCTGGTATTTTGAGCAATTTAATTCCGGCATGTTTGGATGCGAATGGTTGAAAATATCAGGTCGTTACATTCTTCTTATGTTGATTGTTGTGATTTTGATTTAGTTTGCGATTTTGATTTTTAAAATTTTTTGCATTGGGTTTCAGACTCTTATTTGTGGATTTCTTGGTGTGATTAGTAGATACAACAAGCACCTCCTCTTTCTGGCCTTGTTTTCTAGCCTCCTTTTCAATACAAAGATGAGTAATCAAACTCTCTAAGGAAAACTCCTCAGTCTTATGCCCGAGATTATTTTCAAAATCTTTCCAACTAGGTGTAATTTATCAATTAACATGGCAATTTGAAACTGTTCATCTAAAGCCATACCTTTGGAGATGATCTTATGCACAATTTTCTAGAGCTCATGTGACTGAAACTCCATGGATTTGTCATCCGTTATCTGAAACCTCAAATAGTGGCTAACAATATATATTTTCACTCCAGCTTCCTGGATGTCATATTTCTTTTACCGTGCATGCCAAATCTCCTTTGCTAACTTGTTTGTGTTGTAGTAATGTACTGGCTCAAGCCATTAAGAACATAATTTTTGTAGAGGTAGTCATGTTCAATCTAGTCCTTCAAAGCCTTTTTCTGATCGTTGTTGCTTTCTCCAAGTAGCCTTGGTTTTTCGGTCATCATCAAATGAGCCCCTTTCATGTAGTAAGAAAAAACTCCATCTTTTGGCACTATCGGTTGAAATTCAAGTATTCAAATCTAAACGACACAACAGATACATCGGAACCTCAAACATCGACATCGGTGCAGCAGAGTTGTCAGCGATCGAAGCTATGATCACCTTAAAATTAATGTACCTCAATCTGAATCTGCATCGTCTTCTTTTGGCTAAGTCGCGGACTAGGTCGCACTCCTTAAGACGATTCATGGCTTAGCCTCAAGGTGCAAAGCTATCTATCAACCACTTCATCCGCAATAAAAAATAGCCTCTGAAATTTAGTCAATTTGTTGTTTGCACTACATCAAGTTGTTCTAAATATAGCACTTTCTAATTTAATTGCTTGTAAAGTTTGTTAAAGAGAGAAAAATGCAAATGATAAAGAAGAAGGAAGAAAAATTGTCTGCAATTCACATTTTCTCCTCTACCTATCTATTGTTTAAATAGGTATAATGGAAATTGTATGCCTTACCGAAGTGAGGGAATGTTAATGGATTTGAATTTATTGTCATTTAAAATAAATTTTTGATTCCATTAACTTTTGCTATGGCTCAATAATAATGGCTCATGAATATGTATGTATGTATGTATGTATGTATGTATGTATGTTACCGTTATACTTTTGCAACGACTCAATTATAGTAACGACTCATAAATATATGACCGTTATACATTTATAATGGCTCAATTGTAATAATGGCTCATAAATATATATTACTGTTATAAAGTTGCAATGGCTCAATTATATATAAGGCTCATAAATATATAACCATTAACATGAAATTTTCCTCAAGAACAATTTTTAGGGCTTTTTTTGGATGTAGAACAGCCCGGTAACCATTTTCTCTAAAGGAAAAATTATCATTTTTTTTCTTTCCAGCCCACTTTTGCACGCTTCTTCTTCTTCCTTTAGATTAAACTTTTCAGTCGCGATCAAATCTCTCTCTAAAAGTATCGATCTACTTCGTTCGGTTTTTTCAATTTCGTCATTCTGAAAATTGTAGTTCATCGATCATTTTTTTCTTACGCGTGTTTTGTTGATCTCGTTCTTTTCGTATTTGTATAGTGATCGATTTTTTTTTCAAATTGTATTAATTAGGTATGCTTATATTACTCTATTTTTTGTTGTTTTTCTATTCGAGTTAAAAAAATTGGTCGTGCTTTCTAATTGTGTTCATTTTTACAAATGATATGCAATGTTGTTGTTCTCATTGTTTATTCGTTCGTCTATGGAAAATTGTGGAAGTAGCAGCAGGTTTTTTATTATTATTCGTTTCTTTATGCAGTGTTGTTTTTTAATTTTCTTTTCATTTAATTTATCTTGCATTTTCTTGCATTAATGTTGGGATGATTGGAAAAGTATTATTGTTTAGGTTGTATATAAAGTTGAGATAGAGTGGAAAAGCATCATATTTTAGGTTCAGTTTTTGGGTATCATTTTTATTTTTTCTTCGTATCATTTTTTATTATCAGTAACTAGGCATCAGTTTTGTATACGATAGGTATCAGTTTTTTATACGGTAGGTGTCATTTTTGTGAAATTGAATAATTAATATTCTAAATTGAACATATTTTTACTAATGTTTATTTTTTTAATTTTTTTGGCAGTGGGGATAACAGTCTTCTTTGCCTGTTTGTGTTGAATAATAACACTTTTAGCACTCGATTGTCTATTGATTGCTCTTTGTATGATTTGAAGAATGAGATATAAGCTTGTGATGATTGGAAAAGTATCATTGATTGGGTTGTATATAAGCTTGTGATAGAGTGGAAAAGTATCATATCTTAGGTTCAGTTTTCTGGTATCATTTTTATTTTTTCTTCGTATCAATTATTTTGATTATCAGTAACTAGTATCAGTTTTTTATACCTTAGGTATTAGTTTTCTGAAATGGAAAAATTAATGTTCTAAATTGAACATGTTTTTAGTAATGTTTTTTTTTTGCAATGGTGATAATGTGGCGCAGGTAGACCATCAGTTAAGCCTAAAGGAGGATTTTCATATTTTCAGAACAAGCAAAATAGATGTGGCGAGTGCAAAGCAGCTTGGTCATAATAAATGGAATTGTCAAGCTTCGAAGAGGATAGGATTTTATTTTACATTTTGAATTTGTCCAGATTAATAAGTGGATGTGTGACTTGTTTTGGTGGTTTATTGTAATTGAATCTTTTGTTATTAATTTGTATCCAGTATAGCATATTATTAAATTGATTTTAATCTCAAGTATTTAGTATAAGTGATATTATCAGTTTTAGTATTAGTTAAATGTTTTTACAGTATCAGTTCTGGTGTTTGTTTTTAGAAGTAAGAGCAGCTTTGTTTTAAGAACATAACATCATTACTTCATAAGTATCAAATTGCAACAGAACATCATTACTTCAGAAGTACAATTTCAAGAGAACTACATTACTTTACAACTATCAAATTTAATTGTGAAACATCATAATGTGAATTCAGTTCTTTCCTATTCTTTCTTCTTCTAAGCTTGATATGTATTTAGATAGACTCCAGCAATGTTCATCATCTGTCAATATTGCATGTACATTATTTGCTCTTGTGGATAATATTTCATTCTTTTCAAGTTTTATTGTTATTCTGCTTTGGTTCAGTGAAACGATGGATATCATTACAAATATTCCATAGTCAAGCCTGTCGAAGCCAAAATGTAATGTTAGTATCAGTTTGCATAAGTTGTATTATTAGCTTTATAATTAATACAAAACATTGAATTTTAGGGATAATGGTACAAGCATATAGTATGCTTTGAATTAATATATTTAACAGTTTTACTAGCACACTTAGTATCGATTTGTGTATGAATTTTTGCATTTGTAGTTATTACTTTAAGATATATGTGCTAAATATTTTGTTTTATTTTTTATTATGTAGTTATCTTTTTTGTTTTTTAGGTGTTATCTTTTTTGTTTTTTAGGTGTTAGATTTGTTTCTGTAGGTATTAGTTTCTTTTATATAGGTATCAGTTTTGTTTCTGCAGGTATCAGTTTCTTTTATGTAGGTATCAATTTTGTTTCTATAGTAACTGTTTATTTCTGAACTAAATGTTTTTGAAATTGAGAGATAATATTTTTCAATATTTTGTTATAAATCAAATTCAATTAGATATAAAAGGCATACAATGATGTATAGAATTATGTATGAAATGTTATAATGCAAAAACACAGATAGTTTGAATAATGAGCAATTTTCAATTGATTATGACTAGTAGTTTCAATTGTATTGCTCATTTTGTTGTCAGTAGATATCATTTTAGCCCAAAAAAACTTACGTGTCCTCTGCTTGTTGTGCACGCTTTATTTGATGCATATCATCTGGTTTCATCTCCATGCCTTCTATGTTACTGCTTTTCCAGATTTCTTTGAGCATTTCTTCTATTTTTTATCTCTAATAAAGACAAAATGTTTAAAAGCTAGGCCATATTCACTTTTTTTATCTGTAATAAGTAATTTTTTTAAAAGAAAGAGAAATCTCATACCAATTTTATAGCTTCTTTTAAAATGGATGTGGATTAACAAAATCATCATCATCCTATTATTTCAACATAAAGACAATAAGTAATTTGTGAAACAAATTATGTTGAAATGCAACAATAGGTTGCGTATTAGCTGCAGTGAAATATCTTCAGTCAAATATGTAACAATTTCAGGTTTGCAGTAATTAGGTATCAGTTTGTATTAAGTAGGTATCAGTTTTCTGTAAGTAGGTATCATTTTTTTCAAGTAGGTATCAGTTCATAATTTTCAATTTCAATTACCACAGTTTCTGTTTGTATTTTCTTTTAAATCGTTTTTTAGTTTCTTCTTTTTGTTCTTTGTTCTCTTTTTTTCATATTTTCTTCAACTATTTTCTCTACAACTATTTGTTGTTGCATGTTCTCTTCTTTGTTCTGTGCAAAAAAATTCACTGTTACTATAACAAAAATATACTAAATTTGTTATACTTGATTTTATAGTATCAGTTGCCTTCTTTGGTATATTTTCTGTTGTTTCTTGTTTGCCTTCAATTTTTGTACTATTTTCATGTCTTCTTTTTATTCCTTTTTCTCTATTTTGTTTTTCCTCTTCTACTGATGTAGGTTATTAAGTTTAAACTTGCTGCTTCTTTCCTTTGCTGTCTTTGGTATTATTTCCACTAGAGGTAGGTTTCTCTCTTGTATCATTGCGTTTTCTCTTTTAATATCTACTGTTGGAAGTGATTCGATATTTTCATTTTCACTTTGTTGCTCCACTTTCAATGTAGCTAGGGTTTCTCCGACTGTCGACTATTGTGCTTTTTGTTCGTCGGCTGTCGATTGTTGTGGCTGCGTTGGAGATGTAGATTTGTTTCTGGTTTGGGTTCAATTTTTTTTCGAGCAAAGTTTCGTCAAATTCTGAGTGAAAGCGAGGAGGAGGAGACAAACAGAATTCTTTATTTTGTTTTAATTTGTATCTGGGTTTTGGGCTTTCTTTATCCTTAAGGTAAAAGTTTTTTGCGTGTGTCCTTGTGAGTAATTATTTACTTTAATTTGTCCTTTAAAATTATTTACCATAACCATTAACCTATTTTTATTTATTTTTAATTAATTCACTTAAAGTTAACATATTATAAGAAACAAATTCTACAGTTTGAAATTATCATAAATATCATACATATTTGTGCTTGGCAAGCACTTTTAGTTACATGTTCACTTGTCCAGTTATGTTTGTGTTCAGTCCACTTATAACTTATGAAATCGGTCTTGGTAAAAGTAAAGATAAAGATGATCAATCTAAATTTAATCTTAACCAAAGATTTCCACTTCACTTTATCAAAACAAACAGCTCGGTAGAACATGAATAAAGAAACAAGGAATTTGAATCTGTTATATACAAGTAACATTAGACTCAAGGAACAACTCTGCTTTTGATGGGTGCATATAGTTCGTTCATTATGCTACAACTAATAGTAATAGGAGGTCCCATACTTAGACGAACCTGAAAACTCATCATCATATGCAGTGGAAATCTTAATACTGTATGATCAAATGCAGTGAACGGAACATATTAAGATGTCAAATTTGAACCTTTTAATTAAACATTTCACATTTTAAACACTTGTGTATAATTTGAATGTCAAGTTAGCAAACTAAAATCTGGTCTACTATTAACTTTCAATTGCACTTGAATCTTATAAGTTAAGGTAGTAATAGAACTTATCCAAACGCAAGATGTAATTAAAGCTCTAACTGACGAAATTTAAAGTAAAACAGAACAAAGATATTGAAATAAGATACCTCGTTCGCTGAGAGAACTCGGAAGCGAGTTGTCAGTGGTTCGAACTGGAATTCGATCCCTAAGTTTTTCATTAATTTTGCTAATTTTGCTGATTTCACCTTGACGTTCGATCCCTAAGCTTTTCATTAATTTTGCTGATTTTGCTGATTTCACCTTGACGTTCGATCCCTAAGATTTTCATTAATTTTGCCGATTTTGCTGATTTCACCTTGAAGTTCGATCCCTAAGCTTTTCACCGCCTTGGAATTCGTCTACGAACTGGAATTCGACTACGAAGTGGAATTGAGTTTGGATTTCACATGCCCTAGTTAGGAGAAAGGAAAGAAATTGTATGTGTGATTATAATGTGGTAGTAAAAGGGGAAGGATACGAAGCGAGACTGAGTGCGGTAGTAAAAAAAGGGTAGGGAAATGTTTTATTTCCACCGCCTAGTGAAATTTTCGACGATAGTACATTAAGCAAGTCTTAACCAAATATATCTAGTAATTAATGGAAAAATGACAGGCGTGGACTCCAAAATTGTTTGTAAAATATTTATGTTGCAACAAACTCTTGTTGAAAAGTATAATAGGATGCACATTCTATCTAATTTTATAAAAATACTTATGATTATAAGAAATATGTCTGCCAAAAATTTAGTATATCTATTGTCCTATTAAATAAAGTAATTGTAACATGTTATATAACGAAACCGCTATAATTATTACATAAACATAATGTTTAACAAAATACAAGTTTCTTAAATTTGAATTTTATTTCGAATATGTTTGCTTTTAACACGATTAATTGTTATAACATTCTTATTGTATTGTATTTTGAAAATGTTGTAAATAGTTGCGTGCTGATAACCAACCGTTAAAAGTAAAATTAAGTTCGTTGGAATATTGATTAAATCCTCTCACGACATCTAACATAATCAAAGATAACGATGATTATTTAAGAGTTATTGAGAATCGACATTTATCACAGCTGGTATACTAAAAAGGCTGTAATATGTATCTATTACAACGAGCAAAAAAAGTGTTGTAAAAATTGACATCTATTACAATTGGAAAAAGAAAATAATTATAATAAGCATCTATTACAACTGGCAAACAGAAAAGAGTTTTTGATGGAAAATGGCATCTATTACAACTAGCAAAAGAAAATAGTTGTAATAGGCATCTGTTACAACTCAAAAATGAAAAAAGTTGAAAAGGTATCTATTACAACTAGCAAAGAAAAAGAGTTGTTGAAAATTTGCACCTATTACAGTGGGCAAGTGCAAATCGTTGTAATAGGTATTTATTACAACCCGTATTTTCTGACTGTTGTAAAAACGCAATTGTAATAATGTTGTTTTGTTGTAGTGCCAGTTTTTTAATTAAAACCTACCTAATCAATTCCCTTAATTTTTTTTCTCTCTCTCTCTCTCCATTCTTCCCTTTTCATAAAGTATAGCTGAAATTATTTGCCATCGAATGGTGCATAATTTCCCTATATCTTTTCATGCAAATATCTTTAAACCTGTTTAAAAATACACTGATGTCATATATCGATGCTTACATATATAATTTTTATATATGCATTCAAATAATTCCAAATAACTCCCAAATAAATATTAACTAATATTTCTCAAATATTAATTCATTCAGTTAGCTTTCAACATTTTGTAAATTAATTAAATCATGTGGTTTTTCAAAGAATTCACAAATACGGTAGTGTGACTCAAAACTATAAATTCAATGAGCAATTAATGTTGAATAATTCAAACATTAACGTTCATACGTCGCTAGTGGTGTGATATTTTGGCTGAATTCTTCACTTATACATATGTACTGGTAAAATCCAATTTTACTTATTTAAGCGTTACCCGATAGTGATAATTATATACACAAATTCCCTTCGTCAAAACTACGTCACTTTTGGACTAATGAAATTTGATAATGGTCAAAATTCCAATATCTTCGTATTCCACTCTATAGTCCAAACAAAAAGTCCTTGGTTAAATAATTATTGTTGTTATTATCCAAAATGCTATGGCCAGAGACTTTGACTTTGAGTTGACTTTAGTTGACCGTGAAACTAACCTCGCATGACTGAGGAGACGAATCCTCTCTTAAATAATATTTCATCTTTAATTCTTCCACTCCACCAAACCAAAGTCGTTTGATGAACGTCGTACCATGATTTAACTATAATCAAAGCTGTAACAACCCGCTATTTTGGACCATTCAAATCGACAATAAAGCCATACATGTCCGACTTGAATAATTCAAAATATTGAATTGTTAATTAAAATTTGGCAAAACTCAGCATATACAGTAAATAAATCAACCACAGAATCATAGACACGGAGTAATATAAAACAATGCAGCGGAATAGATAAATAGTAGTTCATGAAACTACTATATAAATACCAGAGTTAGAAATAAAAATACAACAGAATATCTCAAATACAGCGAAGTCTCCAGTACGAACAGATGACCTCTCCGAACGAATCAACTGAAAGAGCTAAAAGCTGAATCAATAGTTGGATCCTCAAACGAAGCTCCAAACTCCAAAGGCGAGTCTCAAATGCTGTATCGCCTATTCTGACCCGAGCGTAAAGCAAAAACACAAAACACTCGAGTCGGGATTAACATTCTTATATCAATAAATCCAACTCAAGTGAAATAACAACCGAAATACAAATGACTTAAGGATTTTTGGGATAACCATCCTCTAAGGGTCCATGGAACTATCTAAAAGGTAGAAATATACACTATAACACCGTGGTCATTCAATTTTATTTAGACTTCAAAATCAAAACATCATTTCCCTTTCAAATATATCTATTTTCCAAGATAGTGTGTGTGTGTATATATATATATATTAAATAATTTATAAAGTAAAGTATTTGAAATTTCCTCAACTACACAAATTGATTCTAATCAACTCAAGTTCCAAATTCCAATTTATTCAAAGCTCAATTGATTAATTCAATTCAGCTCCCAATAACCATTTAAACATTCGTTATATTCAAAGCTTTAATATTCAGTATTTTAAAGTTAAATCTAACAGTTTCATATAGATATTGATTTAGCTTCATCATTATTATTTAGTCAGGAAATATCCACTTAACAAGTTCAATATCATTTAAATAGCCTTAGATTTCATTTTACAGAATATTTCCTTAAATTTATTAAACTTAAAATATCCATTTAATCCCTTTTACCAAAACCAAGTTATAAAATCATATCTTAAATCCCGAATTCAATAGTTTCAAATCGATTTAATTGAATATAATTCTTAATTAAATACCGTTTCCAATTAATTCAACTTTATCTTCTCAACTCTAGCTTATTCAAAATTTTACCAAATCTAATTTGAAATATAAATTTAAACAAATCCTTAAACATATTATATGTATTAAATCAATCTCAATTAGATTAAATATTATTATTAGGTCTATACATAAAATTTTCATTTTTATACATATATATTCTAAGAATCAGTCTTTATTAAAACTATATTTTTCTTTCCCAAACCATAGGAATTATTTTCAAAACATTTATATATATATGGACCAACGATGTCTGTATATAATTTCCTACGCTATGGTCAAGGGATACGGATATTTATCATTTCAATCCGAAATTTAAATATACGGGTAGATATCACTTCGACCCGCAATCCCAAATTCAATTTAATTGAAAATCGCTTGGGTTTATCATTCCAACCCATAACGAAATTCTCCTATCCAAAAGTCCGTTCGGGTATGTATCATTTCAACCCATAGTGAATTCTAAACTACAGGGAACTTGCAGAGTGATAACAATAATACAATAAAATAACAGGCATATATCATCAATAAAAATATAATATAAACAACAGGGTATGGTGTCATATTCCACAGGTGAACAGTTACAGAAAATAGCATATATATATAACAATTTAAATGACTACAGCATCATATTTCAATTGTCGTTTCAGTTGAAATCAAATTTAATAAAATACAAGAACGTTAATCGTGAGTGATTGCTCACCTTTCGAGGCTAGAGAAGAACGATGATGAGGTCAATTATGGATCCCAATACGAACTTTGAAGCAAAGCAAAATTGGCACGAATTTGATGACAAAGCTGATAGATAGAAATCGATGGAAAAAAAAAATCAATCGGTTTGATATAAACAGAGTATATATTATATGTGTTATTTAAATTTCCTTAAAATCTCAATAAATTTAATTTAAGACGGATGTTTAAATAAAATATTCACATTGTTTGAAACTGATATTAAATTAAAAATAGATATTAAAACAAAACATCATCATATTATTGAAAAATCAGTACTTAAATTTTAAACACATAAACATTTTTCCTCTTAAATCAATATTACATTTAAACACACACACAAAATAAAATATAGGCATAATATATATAAAAATCATCACTTATTTAAAACACGCATTTTAAAATAACATATTTATATATTGTTTACTCAAAATTCAAAGCATATACTGAGAAAATCAATCTATACATATAGCCATACATTATGAAAGCACTACAGAAAAGAGAAAAAAACAAAACATACTTTATATATATACACTTGAATCGAGATGAAAATTATACATTTAAATTTTTAGTTTTACAACATAAATCACTAATGCTTTTACAACACTCAGCTGCCATACTAATATATGTTATATTCGAACAGGAATAAAAATCTAATTATATTTTCAAAATATGTATATTACTAATATTTAATAATAACAAATAAGATATAAGACTAATGTATATATACGTCTCTGAAAAGCTTGGCTTAAAATTCACATAAGCATTAAACATAAAAAAATATGTAGATATAGTTTTATGCTAAAATATCAATTAAATGGAGACTGTTATAATGTGAAAATTTGTGAACGCGAGTTGAAATATAAAGATGGATTTGTCAAATATATTGGAAGCAGAGGACAGGGAGGGGAGAAGCAAAGCATGGAAAAAAATATAAAATAAAACGAAGAAAATGGAGGCCATACCTTCAGAGCTCACGCACGCAAGAAGAAATGAAGAAAATGTTGAGATGCAATTGAAAACTATTTGTGTACGAGGCATATATTTATACATGATTACATTGATTGAGGTGAGAGAATATATGCAAGAAATAAATTTAAATCAATTATACACGATTGCATTGATTGAGGTGAGAGAATATATGCAAGAAAGATTTGAGCGAATATTTACAGTGGTATTGATTGCGTGAATTTAGCAAAAGGAAACTGCAAGAAATCTTTGGCAAACATTTTTTACACGTTTAAAATTTATTAGGAAGTAAATGCGTTGATTAAAACGCAGGAAATATTTATAAAATGGGAAGGTGGTGAAAATTATTTGCGTACAAGGTTGAGTATTTAAATGAAACTAGTATTAATTGCTTGGAGAAACGGCAGGAAATAATTCCCGTCAGGAGGAATTTGCGCGTGGTATTTGATTTAGGAGATAATTGCGTTGGATAGATTAAATAAAGAAACGTACTAACTAATGGTATAGGAACATTAAGGAAATAAAAGAATTTCGTCTGAATGGTAAGGAAAATCAAAGATTTTGTTCCTATTAATTGCAAAGGAGTAAATGGAAAAGAAGAGACACTTATACACGTGAATTTCAGACAATCTTAAAACGAATTTTGAACTTCTAAAGAGAAATAAATTTGCTTGAAACTGCTACGTGAATTTTTATTCCTATTATAAAAATGAGGAAAAAGGGAAGCGTATAAATTTACACGTAACTTATCAAAACTAGATTTAAAAGAAATTGAACGTCTAGGGAAATGATTTCTTTCCCACTTGGAATGCAAGGCTACAGATAAATTTATTATTTAACATCAAAATAAATATTATTCTCAATTGAAACCATATTAACTTTTTAATCATTAAATTAACATATAAAATAATAACAACTATCTACTACTTTATAGTAAATAAAAAAAATTGTAAATTCACAGAATACAACCTGTTACTTTTATTTCAAAATATCTTTCTTATAATAATTATTATATTTGGAAAACACTTTGAAATAATTTTCTCTTTTAAAACTTATAAATAAAATATTATTATGTTAACTACCAAATTAATGTTCATTTTAATACATTCTCTTTCCTTAATGGAAAGATTTCAACAAATACAAATATTAATTTCGTATTAAAGTCAAATAAAAATCTAATTCAACTACTTCTTTTTATTAACAATAAATCAAACATTATTTAATAATTTCACATAACTCAACATATCCATTAGTTACCAATTTTAGTTCATTTGTTAGAGGTTAACTTATTTGAATTACAACAATACAATTAAACTATTGTTTCCTCTTTAGTTTTATTCAATAGATCAATATTTACAATTAACAATTATTATTAAATTTTTAACATTTGTTGTTTTTAATTCAAATTTTAAATCTCATATAAACTATTATTATTCCCATCATTTTTGTTTCTATCAAATTTTATTCAATATTTTAAAAAAAATTATAATTTTAAATTGGTCTAAAATTTCGGATCGTTGCCCATTACCCTTTTTTTTCCAGATCTGAACTGCGTTGCAAAAAATGAAGATGGGAAGAGATTTTGAAACGGTCAGGAAATCAAAGATTTTTATTCCTATTAAATACGGAGATGCAAATGAAAGTGGAAAGTTTACACGTGAATTGGAGGCGGGGTTTTAATTCTTTTTTTTAAAAATGCACGTGCTGATTTGATTGCAACAGCTAAGATATTAAATCAACGAGTGCATACAATAGATGCAATAATTAAAACGAACGTACGCCCAAACTAATTAACAAGTAACCTAATTTAAATTTATATGTTTTCTTATTTATTCACTACTTATATTTAATTATACGTAATCCAAACATTAAATTTTTATTTCAAAATATTATTATTTAAAATTTCTCAAAAATTCAATTAAATACGTTATTAAAAACCGTTTAAAATTTATGGGTTGTTACACCCTCCTCCCACTCAAAACTTTTCGTCCCCGAAAAGGAAGAAGGTAGGGGAATAGCAACAAACAGAAAGAAAAAATAGATTGAAGTATAAGATAAACAATTAATTTAAAACTATACAAATTTTACTTGAAAACTTCATTTGAAAACTTCATTTGAAATTTAATTTTCTTTAACACTTTAATACTTTTCAAAACTCCTTTGAAAACAATTATTTACATTATTACTTATATTTACAAAGAAGCTATTGAAAATATTAAATCCAAAATTTATAAAAAAGAATTCTTATTTATCTCAAGATACTTCCAACGTTATAGATAAATTAATAATCATTCTCTTTAAATATGTTATAATTAATTAATAACTTCTGAAACACTAAAAAATTTCTATTATACCATGTTGTATATAAATAAACAATGTTTAAAAAGGATATATCCAACAAGAAAAGAAGGTAGATTCGGAAAACAGAATCAAGGTGAATAACTAAAACTGAGCAGATAAGGTAGATTCAAAAGAATAGTATCGGACATGAATAGTTAATTTCAAACCAAAAGAATTTCAATTTCAAAGATTAATACAAAATTTCTTGTTGGAAATACTTTTATAATAAAATACCTTTTCAAAAAAAATACTTTTATGCCAAAACCAATTTTCGTTTCGAAAATACTTCTATAACTCGATGTTTCAACAAGTTTATCCTCGTTCTTGCAGACTCTGGCCATGCGTTGATCAGGCGCAAAGCTAGAATTCTTCAAGTACTTAGTAGACCTGTTTCAACAACTAGTGAAAATACTTGAAAAACCTTTAAAACAAATATGGAAAGTACAATCCAAACAAAATAGCCAAACCAAAACCTTTGTCTAACCATGGTTCGCCGATACACAATGGTTGTGCCTGGATCCCCCAGGAAACAATCCGTATCCGTAAGCTTTCTCAGCCCTGCGAGTTGTGCCATGATGACTAGTAGGGTGCAGGATACACAATGGTTACGCCTGGATCTCCCAGGAAACAATCCGTACCCCTAGGAAGTCTCAGCCAGGAAGTTGCGCTATGCAGTCGCGAGAAGAAAAAAAACATGGGTTACGCCACGGTGGGACACTCGAGTATCACATCCGGAAAACCAAAAATCAGAGAGAATAATATCGATAGAATGAATCCACAATGTGGCCACAAAGCGGATATCAAGCAGAAGGCACTTTCCATATCTTTACTTCGAAAATATGTATCATATAGTACCTTTCCATTATATATAGGATTCCATTTTCAATCGAATACTTTCCCAATCAATAGTATATCAAATCACACTTATATAGACATCGATTATATAAAATTTCTCTTTCCAAATTGAGTACCTTTCAAATCAATAGGTTTCAAATCAATTTTGTACTATACAAATCTGTTTTATACAAGTTCGATAACTCCCAAATCAAGTATTTAGTAAATCAAGGTTCTTCTCGTTTCAATAACATTTCAGTTTCAAGATCATATATGATTTCACCAAATTTTCATCCAAATTAAATATATTCAGTTTCAAAGTTTCTTAAACAATAGGTTTAGAAAATAATTCAAATTTCCAAATCAACAAGATTTAGGTCAAACAAATTCATTTCCAAAATCACCATGTAAGTACTGGTTTTAATTCCAATCTAATTTCAAAACCAAATATTCTTCTCAAAATCAATTATACTCAAAATGGTTTCTAAATTTATAATTATCCCTTTAAAACATTTAAACTATTTATTTCTATATAAAAAATCCAATTTTCCTTTTTCAAATTATTTATTTAACAAGAGTTTCAAATTTACCTAAGTCATACTCTTCATACTTTAAACATACAAAACTAAACTTATATTCTTTATCAAATATTTTATACTCTTCGAAATTTCTTAGTTTTAAAATTTTAAACCTTGATTTGGAAGTGCTCAAACCTTCAAAATAGTCAGTGAAATCAAATTTCAAATCCAAGAGTTGGAAATCAGCAACAAATCAGTAAATTTTTTTTTTTTAATAAATAGAGTTATACTAAATCAAATCGAAAAATCGAGGATTGAACACAGGCTTACTTTAAATTATTTCAAATATATATACCTATACCTTTCGAATATCAAATCATACTTTGGAATTTGAAATCAAAATTGGTTTCCCAAAGTCACTCGCACAACGAACCTATTAAAGTGGCATCTCCCCACTCTGAAACTCGAAAATCAATGTCGATGATGCATGCACTCATCACCGAAATTATTTTCCAGCGATATAAGTGAGTTCTGGACTTCTATTTTCTTAAAAACTTCTTTGATTTTTTTTTCGAAATCCTTGGAACTCATTTGAAGTCATTTGAAACATTTCTTATTCAGAAAATACTTTCAAATCTTATTATTATATATTTCAAAATCTTAAACCAATTTTCAAAAATACCAGAGTCCAATCTCTCGAATTTCAAATTCAAAACCTTTCAATTATAAATCATTTTTATATAAATAATTTTTCTTATAATATTTTCAAATTTTCAAATCTTTTCGAAACTTCAAATTCTCATTTTTTTAAAGGTATATAATCCTTATCGAAAACATTTTTTCTTTTATATATAGAATAAAATCATAGTTACCCAAATAAAAATTTCGGCATATAAAATAATTTTAAAATACAAACAAAACTCGATTTTCAAAGGATGATTCAAGAATGGATTTTCAAACAAAGATAGAGATTTAATTTAGAGGAATCAATAGAATCCTGATTCGAAGATAGACTCAATCGAAGATGAGATAATCAAATTACAAAATAGAAGATGGATATACTTCTATAAATCACGGGCGACCTTTACCGGTCAACCGTGATTCCAAAATTAGATCGGTGCAGAATTCTAAGGCAATTCGACATTCGATCGCCACAGATATAATTTGATATAACAAGAGATAGTAGCATATAAACCGAGGGATACATAAATCTCCGGCGAATCAATGCCAATTGTAAAGGAGTTTCACCCCCTTTACAAATCATTCAGTGGAGTCATTGGATACTCCAAAATCAAAAGAATATAAATAGAGAGAGACAAGAATGAATTTTTGAACCACAGGGAACGTTCCAAAGTTCAAAGGAAATCGAGTCAAAAGGAAGAGATTCAACTCGAACGAAAGTGATTCTGTAAATAAATTTACCATATATGCTAAGTTTTGCCTAGAGCCAAAGCTCTGATACCAACTATAACGACCCACTATTTTGGACCATTCAAATCGACAATAAAACCATACATGTCCGACTTGAATAATTCAAAATACAGAATAGTTAATTAAAATTTGGCAAAACTCAGCATATACAGTAAATAAATCAACCACAGAATCACAGACACAGAGTAATATAAAATAATGCAGCGGAATAGATAAATAGTAGTTCATGAAGCTACTATATAAATACCAGAGTTAGAAATAAAAATACAACAGAATTTCTCAAATATAGTGAAGTCTTTAGTACGAACAGATGACCTCTCCGAACGAATCAACTAAAAGAGCTGAAAGCAGAATCAATAGTTGGATCCTCAAACGAAGCTCCAAACTCCAAAGGCGAGTCTCAAATGCTGTATCGCTTGGTCTGACCCGAGCGTAAAGCAAAAACACAAAACACTCGAGTCAGGATTAACATTCTTATATCAATAAATCCAACTCAAGTGAAATATCAACCGAAATACAAATAACTTAAGGATTTTTGGGATAACCATCCTCTAAGGGTCCATGGAACTATCTAAAAGGTAGAAATATACACTATAACACCGTGGTCATTCAATTTTATTTAGACTTCAAAATCAAAACATCATTTCCCTTTCAAATATATCTATTTTCCAAGATAGTGTGTGTATATATATATATTAAATATATAAAGTAAAGTATTTGAAATTTCCTCAACTACACAAATTGATTCTAATCAACTCAAGTTCCAAATTCCCATTTATTCAAAGCCCAATTCATTAATTCAATTCAGCTCCCAATAACCATTTAAACATTCGTTATATTCAAAGCTTTAATATTCAATATTTTAAAGTTAAACCTAACAATTTCATATAGATCTTGATTTAGCTTCATCATTATTATTTAGTCAGGAAATATCCACTTAACAAGTTCAATATCATTTAAATAGCCTTAGATTTCATTTTACAGAATATTTCCTTAAATTTATTAAACTTAAAATATCCATTTAATCCCTTTTACCAAAACCAAGTTATAAAATCATATCTTAAATCCCGAATTCAATAGTTTCAAATCGATTTAATTGAATATAATTCTTAATTAAATACCATTTCCAATTAATTCAACTTTGTCTTCTCAACTCTAGCTTATTCAAAATTTTACCAAATCTAATTTGAAATATAAATTTAAACGAATCCTTAAACATATTATATGTATTAAATCAATCTCAATTAGATTAAATATTATTATTAGGTCTATACATAAAATTTTCATTTTTATACATATATATTCTAAGAATCAGTCTTTATTAAAACTTTATTTTTCTTTCCCAAACCATAGAAATTATTTTCAAAACATTTTTATATATATATATATATGGACCAACGATGTCTGTATATAATTTCCTACGCTATGGTCAAGGGATACGGATATTTATCATTTCAATCTGAAATTTAAATATACGGGTAGATATCACTTCGACCCGCAATCCCAAATTCAATTTAATTGAAAATCGATTGGGTTTATCATTCCAACCCATAACGAAATTCTCCTATCCAAAAGTCCGTTCGGGTATGTATCATTTCAACCCATAGTGAATTCTAAACTATAGGGAACTTGCAGAGTGATAACAGATAATACAATAAAATAACAGGCATATATCATCAATAAAAATATAATATAAATAACAGGATATGGTGTCATATCCCACAGGTGAACAGTTATAGAAAATAGCGTATATATAACAATTTAAATGACTACAGCATCATATTTCAATTGTCGTTTCAATTGAAATCAAATTTAATAAAATACAAGAACATTAATTGTGAGTGATTGCTCACCTTTCGAGGCTAGAGAAGAACGATAATGAAGTCAGTTATGGATCCCAATACGAACTTCGAAGCAAAGCAAAATTGGCACGCATTTGATGACAAAGCTGATAGATAGAAATCGATGGAAAAAAAATCAATCGGTTTGATATAAACAGAGTATATATTATATGTTATATTCAAATTTCCTTAAAATCTCAATAAATTTAATTTAAGACGGATGTTTAAATAAAATATTCACATTGTTTGAAACTGATATTAAATTAAAAATACATATTAAAACAAAACATTATCATATTATTGAAAAATCAATACTTAAATTTAAACACATAAACATTTTTCCTCTTAAATCAATATTACATTTAAACGCACACACAAAACAAAATATAAGCATAATATATATAAAAATCATCACTTATTTAAAACACGCATTTTAAAATAACATATTTATATATAGTTTACTCAAATGCAAAGTATATACTGAGAAAATCAATCTATATATATAGCCATACATTATGAAAGCACTACAGAAAAGAGGAAAAAACAAAACATACTTTATATATATACACTAGAATCAAGATGAAAAATATACATTTAAATTTTTAGTTTTACAACATAAATCACTAATGCTTTTACAACACTCAGCTGCCATACTAATATATGTTATATTCGAACAGGAATAAAAATATAATTATATTTTCAAAATATGTATATTACTAATATTTTATAATAACAAATAAGATATAAGACTAACGTATATATACGTCTTTGAAAAGCTTGGCTTAAAATTCACATAAGCATTAAACATAAAAAAATATGTAGATATAGTTTTATGCTAAAATACAATTAAATGGAGACTGTTATAATGTGAAAATTTGTGAACGCGAGTTGAAATATAAAGATGGATTTGTCAAATATATTGGAAGTAGAGGACAGGAAGGGGAGAAGCAAAGCATGGAAAAAAAATATAAAATAAAAAGAAGAAAATGGAGGCCATACCTTTAGAGCTCACGCACGCAAGAAGAAATGAAGAAAATGTTGAGATGCAATTGAAAACTATTTGTGTACGAGGCTTATATTTATACACGATTGCATTGATTGAGGTGAGAGAATATAGGCAAGAAATAAATTTAAATCAATTATAGACGATTGCATTGATTGAGGTGAGAGAATATAGGCAGGAAAGATTTGAGCGAATATTTACAGTGGTATTGATTGCGTGAATTTAGCAAAAGGAAACTGCAAGAAATCTTTGGCAAACATTTTGTACACGTTTAAAATTTATTAGGAAGTAAATGCGTTGATTAAAACGCAAGAAATATTTATAAAACGGGAAGATGGTGAAAAATATTTGCGTACAAGGTTGAGTATTTAAATGAAACTAGTATTGATTGCTTGGAGAAACGACAGGAAATAATTTCCGTCGGGAGGAATTTGCGTGTGATATTTGATTTAGGAGATAATTGCGTTGGATAGTTTAAATAAAGAAACATACTAATTAATGGTATAGGAACGTTAAGGAAATAAAAGAATTTCGTGTGAAGGTAAGGAAAATCAAAGATTTTGTTCCTATTAATTGCAAAGGAATAAATGGAAAAGAAGATACACTTATACACGTGAATTTCAAACAATCTTGAAACGGATTTTGAACTTCTAAAGAGAAATAAATTTGCTTGAAACTGCTACGCGAATTTTTATTCCTATTATAAAAATGAGGAAAAAGGGAAGCGTAGAAATTTACACGTAACTTATCAAAACTAGATTTAAAAGAAATTGAATGTCTAGGGAAATGATTTCTTTCCCACTTGGAATGCAAGGCTACAGATAAATTTATTATTTAACGTCAAAATAAATATTATTCCTGTGAGGACTCGATTCTTCGACGCTCGAAAATCGACATCAATACGTCCACTGTATCAACTGCCGAGCAATTGAATGCCGAAAAACGGAATTCTTAGGGTTTAAGAAGAAGAAAAAGATAGAAGAAGAGAGAAAAAGATAGAACAAAACAGAAAGAAACAACAGAACAATATCAGAATCTCACAATCGCAATGGAACAACATATAATAGATAAATGAATAATCTTTAAACAAAGAACTATATCAGTTATTACATTACATTACATCATCGAAGTGTACAACAACAAAACAGCGGAAAAGAAATACTATATGCTAGTTGATATACTATGCCATCCAGCTTGCCTCTAGATTTCTACAGTAACTCCTGAATTCCATAATAACCCGATAACCTAACTTTAGACTGTCCGTGTGGAAATTGGTGGGCACCCAGAGTTTAGGAAGGAAAACAATAAACTCCAGGTCAGTCATGGGACTGGTGTGAGAACTTAAAACAGTTTATCTTTTAAAAACAAACCAAGGGATATTTTAAAATAGATTCGCAATGCTTTTTGGAAAATGAGACTACCATAAGGCCTCCCGCACGCACACACAATGCAAATCCAGAATCGAAGGAGATTTCTCCTTATGATAGTCAAAGATGCTTGATACGCATTAAAAAGAAAACATTTGATATTATTACTAGTGCATAGTGCAGAAAACATTTCGAAAGTAAAGATATAGATCTTAGCCAGCAAAGGCATTCCGCACTTATGCCTACTATAGCTACCATCTAAACAGTGGTGACCACCATAAGTAAATGGTAGGTTCTACAACTAAAACCGTACAAGATCGTATTGTTTCTTTGGATTTCCAATAAATGGTCAGGCCAAGGAACTTCCCATTGCCACATGAGTACGCCTCTGGAAAGACGACCCGAGAACCTAACCTAAAATTACGGTTAGATCTCTGCCAACACAAGGCCGAGTTACCCCATTCTCATGGGTAACTACTGACACGAATATGTCATCCCCCGGTCGTAACCGACCTTCATCTGAGGATCCTCGATTCCAACAACCACAAAGTAATAAATTTGCAGCGACAACATAGGTTAAGTATCTGGGCTCCATACCATGATACCACCTCTATCCAGAAGGAATGACATACACTAAGGGGGCGCTACCCCCTAATAACCTTGCTGCATCCTTCCTATTTTGACCATTTCTGGGGTGTGAGGTCCGACGAAGTCTCGTCCACAAAGCTACGCATTATACAAAAGCTGTGCTTTGTTCAACAAATGCTCAACGGCACTTCGTATGCCACATTACCAATTTGGGAATGTATCACTAGTAACCATCAAACAACTTAACCTCTAAGGGTGTTAAGCTAAGAGATAAATTCTCCGCCACCAACGGAAATATATTTGATAGAAACCAGCTTTACATCTCAAATTGTAATATCAGACACATATCCATACAAGTCCGTTCCGAGATCGAACGGAACCGAAGGCACTTCCAAAGAAGCCCTTGCAATTCGGATATTCACTAATCACGTCCGATCTTCCCATCACAAAGGGTAATAAAATCTCTATATCGAAGATCGGCCGATTCAGAGACATTCGACGGTAATCCTTCCGTTTCACAAATATCCGGTCTTCAACACGGGTCTTCAAATGCTATCCATTACGACGTATCACATATTCGGAATGGGTTATACAACCCAAAGGTCCTTTCCCGACTAATCGAATAGTGAGCGCTTATTTGTGGCATTCAAATTCAAGCAAATCACAACAAATACCCATTTAAAGGTAAATATTGATAGTCGATTATTTAACTATCAATAGATATGCACAACATCACCAGATTCCAAATAATTTTCCAAACTATTTATTTTCCAAAAATATCTTTACAAGATATATATTTTCCACACTTCAACATTTGAAAACAAATTTTCAATCAATTTCCTTACGCGGAAATACCTTCATTTCAAAATGGTTCATTTAAACCAATTAAATAAATCCTTACTGATTTACTTTAAATTTACGTTCCAAATCCGTAAAATTCATTTCCCTTTCTTTTATAAATTCCATAGTGGATTTACGTTCCTAAAATATCTGTGAATATACGATTTCCAAATCGATTTCTAATATTAATTTTCAATTTATCTTTAAAAAGATACATTCTCTAAACCATTTCAATTTCTTCATTGGAAGACATTTTCAAATACTTATTTAACAATAAGTAATTCACAAATCCATTTATTTTCAATACTTAGAAAATATCCAATATACTTAATCGAAATTAAGTATATATTTCATTCTTTAAAGAAAACATTCTCTTAAACACATTTATTTGGGTCAAAACGAATGTTGCGTAAAACATCGTTACGACAACCCAAAATCACTAGTATAGGGATTTGAAATTAAGATAGATATATAAACCCAAAACTATATAAAACTTTTTCTTTCGGAAATCATTTACTATAACAACAGTGTTATAGTCCACCATTTCCTTCTATTTCTCGAAAACGTCTATTTCAACAATGAATGTTGAAATCTATGGTTTCGATACTTAACACAATTTAAAATATATTTTTAAATCGTTTTAAATTCTATTTAAAATATCACTTTCCCAAAATATCTATTTAATATATTATTCACCGTCCAAAATCGTGAATATACTTCGTTAACCAAATTCAATTTCTACATATTTTATTTAAAGGATTATCCATTGTCCCAAAATCGTGGATATATCTCCTTTAACAAGCTATAATAATTAAACTTATTAAAATAAGTCGATTTCATATTTATAAAACAACGTTTATAAATTCCATTTATACTTTATAACTACTTCAACTTAAAATCACTTTATTAACCAATTCTATCCATATTCCATTTACACGGAAAAAACCCAATTTATAAGTTAATTACTTATAAATCTTTTGTTTTGCAAAATCTATTCATTTTATAACTTCCTAATTTATAAATCTATCGATTTCATCCACTTATGAAATCCATTTATGCTTCATTTTAACACTTATAAAAACTCGTTTTATAATTCCAATATTTTAGTTTATAAATACCAATTTTATAAATCTTTTATATAAATCATTTATAATAATTTAAAATTCCCAATTTAAACCATTTTATATATAAATCAACTACTTATTTCAAAAATCACATTTCGGTTATATTTCACAAAGAAAATCATAATTTCTATAACAAAAAAATTTCAATGTTTATTTATTTAAAATGAATCAACTTCAAAATTAAATTTTATTATGAATTCTCAACTTAAATTTTCAGAAACCCAATTTTATTTATTTTTGGCATTTGACGATACCAAAATATATTCGGCTAAAATTTAGCCTTTAACGATTTCAATCACAAAGATAATCACGAAGATTATAAATAGATCAATAAATAGATCAACACACAACATTGAAAACAAATTCAATCATTTGAGGAATCCAGTTGGATCCCTCCAACCTGTTTCCCTGCATCCACAGATGTTAGCACAATCACAATTCCACTTCGAGGTGAAATATCGCGGTATATGGGATTTATAAAATATTATCCGCTATTATGCGGCGCAATAGGGTCTCATCTGCTATATAATGCGGGAAATCAACTCCAAGTATATATATAATACCAATTTCACTTCATGGTGAAATATCGCGGTATATGTGTTTACTAAATAACCTTCGCTTAATATACGGCGCATAGGGTCTATTTCAAAACAATAGATAGCAATTTATCATCCAAGCATGTAAATCAGCACAATCAAATAATTTTAAATCTAACTACTTAAAATTTAAATCGAAACTAATTCGATTGAGTGAGAAGTTCTCACCTTTGCTTTTATTTTGCAATCCATTTCCATCTTGACTCGATTTTCTTGATTTATACCTTGTATAAATATTTACACAGATTATCAATATTCGAATTAAATCGAATACATAAATTATCGTTCGATTTATTTACCTAACCCATTATTTAAAATAGCAAATATAGTAAGATTTGTAAATATATATTTATCTTCTTTAGGACAATATACTTATAAAAATATTCTATATAGATTTTCAAAAATCTAATTTATATAAATACCCTTTAATAATTAAAAAATTCCCTTTTCCTTTTCTGTAAGAATAAACAGAAATTCCCTAATTTGTAAAAACCTTTCTTTTCTAATAAATATTTATATCTGTAAAAATATAATATGGTTTTCAAAATTCGTCCTCTATATGCATACATATTTTACCGTATAAAATTTTCCTTTTCCATTAAAAACCAAAAATAAACATTTACTTACTGTTAATAAAATTCACAAAAATAAAAATAATTACCCTAACTCGAGACACACTGAAACCTCCAAATCAATCGACCCAGACAACACCTCCCTACTCGGCCTCACCACCAAGCCCTAATCGCGCGCCACCACGCTAGAGTTCCCGATCGATTGATTGCGACCACCACCGTTGACGTCCACGCGCGCGCGAGCACCTGAGACTCTGCCTCCTTACATGAGCATGAGCGCACGCCACAACTTCTCACGACACAAAGACCCTCGTTGCCATGATAGAGCTGCCGCGCGCGACTCCAAGACCCGCTTGTTCTTGCGACAGATCTAGATAGCGTGCGGCGAACCCATCCCTAGCCCATCACAAACGATATTCGATTGTTCGATTTCAGACAGCTAGATAAACGAAGCGATCGAGTGCTCTGAGCAGCCTGATTCGAAAGAGAGATTGATAAAATGGAGCTCGGCCATTTTATTTCTTCTTTTGATTTTATTTTAAAAACTGTTTTGCGTGATGATTTAAAAAGAGAGGGGGAAGACAGGATTACGTGATTTTGCAGAGAAAAAGCCTCTGATATTAACGTGTTTGCATTACCTAGCTACAGTGTTTTGACGGGGAAGGCAAAGTACTGATGTAGATATAATATCAACTGATGTTGAGCAAATACAAATTTAAATTTAAATTGAATTCGATATAAATTTCAATGCGTTTACTTAACGTATGGCCAAACGATCACTCTAAACGCTACGAAAATTGAAATCCGATAATAATACAATATTCTGGATCCAATGGAACTGGTTTCGTTGAATTCTAAGACTGTGCCTCGGAAGGCTATTTTTAAATATCGATTCAAACGATATAATCCGAAACTGAACAAATCACTTTCAAATTCAATTATGAAGCTTCTATTATCTTCAGTATTATCAATATGAATTTTTACATGCCTTTGAAATATTTTTAATCAGCTTAAAACTGAAGATTCAAATTTTTATCCAACTTTCAATAGATTAAATTTTATAATTTAATCGCCAAATTCATATTAACATTTGAAATTCAAGTTAAACTATCCTTCAAATATTTAAAATCAATTAAATATTTTCAATTTAAATTGTCCAAAATTTAGGGTTGTCACAATTCCCAATTGAAACCATATTAACTTTTAAATCATTAAATTAACATATAAAATAATAACAACTATCTACTGCTTCATAGTAAATAAAAAAATTGTAAATTCACAGAATACAACCTGTTACTTTTATTTAAAAATATCTTTCTTATAATAATTATTATATTTGGAAAACATTTTGAAATAATTTTCTCTTTTAAAACTTATAAATAAAATATTATTATGTTAACTACCAAATTAAATGTTCATTTTGATACATTCTCTTTCCTTAATGGAAAGATTTCAACAAATAAAAATATTAATTTCGTATTAAAATCAAATAAAAATCTAATTCAATTACTTCTTTTTATTAACAATAAATCAAACATTATTTAATAATTTCACATAACTCAACATATCCATTAGTTACCAATTTTAGTTCATTTGTTAGAGGTTAACTTATTTGAATTACAACAATACAATTAATCTATTGTTTCCTCTTTAATTTTATTCAATAGATCAATATTTACAATTAACAATTATTATTAAATTCTTAACATCTGTTGCTTTTAATTCAAATTGAAAATCTCATATAAACTATTATTATTCCCATCATTTTTATTTCTACCAAATTTTATTCAATATTTTTTAAAAAATAGAATTTTAAATTGGTCTAAAATTTCGGATCGTTACCCATTACCCTTTTTTTCCAGATCTGAACTGCGTTGCAAAAAATGAAGATGGAAAAAGATTTTGAAATGGTCAGGAAATCAAAGATTTTTATTCCTATTAAATACGGAGACGCAAATGAAAGTGGAAAGTTTTACACATGAATTGGAGGCAGTGTTTTAATTCTTTTTTTTAAATGCACGCACTGATTTGATTTTTCAATGAGTGCGTACAATAGATGCAATAATTAAAACGAACGTACGCCCAAATTAATTAACAAGTAACGTAATCTAAATTTATATGTTTTCTTATTTATTCACTACTTATATTTAATTATACGTAATCCAAACATTAAATTTTTATTTCAAAATATTATTATTTAAAATTTCTCAAAAATTCAATTAAATACGTTATTAAAAACCGTTTAAAATTTATGGGTTGTTACAAAAGCGGAGCTTCTACATTGAAGATCAACAGTTTTCTCAAGTGGAGCGAACTATGTGAATTAGCCACATCATATTTTCTATATGACCTTAGTTATATTAACCAATAGAAAATCATCGAGCGAGTTATTCCATAGTTATGCAATAATTATCAATACGTAGCCCCTTGTGCCCTTAGCAGTGATAAGTAATACGCTGCCCAACATTTAGAGATCATTACGTACTTTCGTCTCAATGGACGTATTGAAATCCAGTCTCAATACATCTTGATTAGGAATATGTAAAATGGCACTTTTATTTTTATTGTGATAAATTACTCATGGTATAACACTTTGTAACTACTATCACAAAACATACCATCCATGGATTTTCTATTAAATATACTTTTAATTAAATTAGTTGATCGGTATAACACATTATATTAAGTATATATTAGAAAGAAAACACCTTTTATTTTGAAAAAGATTGGTTATCGAGTAAGGTATATGTAACAAATTACATAGTTACCCCTAAAGCATGCTCTTAACTCTATCAAGTAGGTGGTGTGACATTTTGGCCAAATTTATCGCTTCCTTGGTTTTAACAAAATCCAATTTTACTTTGCTAAGTGTTACTTAGTTATGACTATTATTTACACCAATTCTCTTCGTCAAAACTATATCACTTTAGGTTTATGGAATTTGGTAATGTTCAAAATTATAGTATCGTCCGTATTCAACTGTATAGTCCAAACACAAAGTTCTTGGTTCAATAATAATAATTTTTATTAACCAAAATGCTCCGACCAGAGACTTGGACTTTGAGTTGACTTCAGCTGACCGTGGTATCAACCACACAAAACTGAGTAGATGAATCCTCTCTTGAATAGTGTTTCACTTCCAATACTTTCTCTCAACCCAACTATAGTCGTTCAATAGACATCGTGCTAATATTTAACTATAATTTAAGCGGAGCTTCCATATTTGATATCAATGGTGTTCTCAAATCAAGAGAACTGTGTAATTTTGTCACATGGATATTTTCTGTTTGACCTTAGATATATTAACTAAAAGAAAACTATCAAGTGAGTCATTCCATAGTTACACAATAACTATCAGTACTAACCCCTTAGTTCCCCCAACAGGCATAAGTAATACACTGCCCAACATTTGGAAGCATTACATACTCTAGTCTCAAAGGATGTATTGATATCCAGTATCGATACATGTTGACTAGGAATATTTAAAATGCTATATTTATTTTTATTGTGACAAAGTACTCACGATTAAAACACTTTGTAACTGCTATCGAAAAACATATCATTTATGGATTTTTTTATTAAATATACTTTTGACTAAATTATTAATATAACACATTATACCAAGTATATAATATAAATAAAACACCTTTTATTTGAACAACATTGGTTATTGAGTTAGATATATATAAAAAATTACATAATTGCTCCTAGGGCATACATCTAACTCTATCAGTCCCAACAACCTTAGAGGTGTAAGGTAAGCCATAGGGATTCATTAACTTCAAGTTTCATGGAAGAAAGTTCATTCTCATTGGATCATAATAGAAAAGATGGCAAGAAAATAAGGAAGTGTGTTGGAGCATCAAAGAAGAAGGTTATAGGAGATGAAGTAGTTTTGGCCAATGCAAATTCGGTTGGTATCGAGTATATTTAAAAATGGTGGAAATGGAAGACGATTGAAGCCATGTAACTGTTTGACAGTGAGAAGGATCTGAAAGATATTGAAAATGACGTGGGACAACGTGCTGGAACATAGGCAGCTGGTGTTTGGACTAATGCCATTGAACCTATGAGATGTCAGAGTGGTTCTGGACAAATGGCTCTCCCAGAGATAGGGAAGCCTAGACGTCATGTTATGAACCGGGATCATTTGTATATTCTAACACTCGGGTTGTACCTACCAACTCGTCGTCTAGAGCAGCAATGAGTACATTGTTGAAATGGTGAAGAGATTGTGGGATGAATATAAAAGCAATGATGAGTGGGGTTCATAGCCTATCTGAACTCTATTCACTGATAACATTCTACAAGAGAGTTATCCAAAGAAGTTTGTAGTCCCAACGATGTCAACTGATAATGGAATGACTAATCCAAGGCAACATCTACTAAAGTATGGATGGCACATGGGCAGTGCCCGTGCTATTGATGTAGTAAGATATAGGTCCATAATCTTAGCTAATGTGGCGATGATGTGGTTCACCCGGCTCGAGCCAAGGTCTATATTATCTTTTGACCCCTTGGCAAAGGAATTCATGGTGCAATTCAAGCTCCACACTGCTCGATAGAAGGATGTCATGTCACCATCAAACTTCCATCAGAGTTTTGGAGAGACTTTGATAAACTTTTTAACAAGATTTAATGCTATAGTAATAGAAGTAAGCAACCCCAGAAAGGAGATTGTTTTATGGAATTGATTGGAGAAGTCCATCCCAGAACAGATTTTGGTGGATGGTTGAAAGGAAAAAACCAACTCCATAGAGGAGTTTTATTGGAAGGCGTCCTAATTTCTATGTTTGGAAAAGTGGATTTAGCCGCTAATTCGACTTAAGATGGTCGGGATGGATCAAATATTGTTGTGCAAAGTAACATTGCTATCAAATAGTCTTGGAACTGAGACAGCCTGCAGCGGAGTTGAATGGTAAATTTCAAAAGATTTCCTTTTGGATTCTTATTGGGCATATATAGACAAAATGTATATTAGATGCAATTTAATAAAATTATAAATAAAATCATATTTTATTTAATTTGGTTAAAAGGAATTTTAAATTTAATTTAAGTTTATATGTAACATAATGAGTGTATCAAATACATTCATGTGTTTTAATGGTAAGACCAACATATAACCAGTACATATACATACGTATATATATACATATATATGTATACGTAAAACATGTATTTTATAGAGAGAAACCTTTTGTTTCTTTCTGTTAACACAAATAATTAAATAAGGGAAGATGAGACCATAAAGGTAGAGAGCATTTCATCTCTCTTCCTTTAATTAAATTAATTGGCATATTAAATGACATTTATTACAGAATTCACACATAACTTTGTTGTCCAATTTTTTTAACATGTAAGTATAATTACATATGTAAGTATAAGTTCAACTAACACTTATACATAATACATTAAAAGGTATTTTACAAATAGACAAAAATTAACATGTATTTACAAAAAGCAATTAATGAATTAAGGCAGACATTTATGAAGAAGAAAGCAAAGGACTTTCTTTCTTTCTTTATTCATTTAATCAATGTCATTTCAAATCAGTAATTAAACTCTTAAACGTATATGCATATAAAATTAATTTTAACTATCCTCATATATTAAAACCAACAATTAACAAATATAATGAAGTTTCAATTTAGGAAAAATTTTAAAGTTAAAATTGTGATTTTACACAGAAGTAACATTTATAAACATTGAATTAAAACAATACACTCGCTCATATATAATGAATTGTAGGCTACGTTTTTAAATTAAAATAACAAATGAATATATAAAATTTGCGATGTAGCATGTGTTGTAATTTGAAGTCAATAATTTACGCAAAAGTCCGATTATGGGTTTTTAACAACTTTTAAACAAAAGTACACAATAAT
The DNA here is from genome assembly GCA_030765085.1 of Allium cepa. Taxonomy (NCBI): domain Eukaryota; kingdom Viridiplantae; phylum Streptophyta; class Magnoliopsida; order Asparagales; family Amaryllidaceae; genus Allium; species Allium cepa. Next base: position 882,970,195 of record CM060928.1, read on the forward strand.
AAAAAATAATTCAAACAATAGTCATGTAAAACCTAAATCAAATTTCAAATGATTTCAAATAGACAAAATATGTAACTTATTTAAGTTGAAACAAAATAAAATCATATAAATAAATAGTTTCTAAAACAAAAACAAAGGGAACAACTTAGGTATATATAAATTCATAGTAAAATTTTAGATCAAAACTATATGAATGTCATGAACAACTAATTAAATGAGATGTAATATGTCATAGCTCTAATGTGAAGATAATAGACATGTCATCAAAAGGGGATAGCACAAAATGGATCTAAATCAAATTAAGATTGTGAACATTTATCATTAAAGAAGATCTAGCAAAAAGGGAATTAGTTCAAGTTAAATAGATAATTATATTTAGATGTGGCTAAAGATCTAATCATATGAACAAGAAGATTATATGAATGAATAAAATGAAAACTTTACCTTAAGATGTAGCTAGTAAAAATCACCTCGAATGATGATATTTCCTCAGATATTCGAGATCCGTACCTAATTCTTACAAGAGATGGGTGAACCACTTATGTTTTATTATTATTTTTGACGCTTGCATTTGATGTAGAGTTGAATTGAATTTGTTTCTTTTTGCGTAGGTGGTTAGGAGAAGAGAAGAAAGAGAAAAAATGAATGAGAAAGAATGAGTTATCTATTGAAATGAAATAGTGAATATGTTTTTATTAAAAGAATGAAACCTTTCTCATTATTTAATTAAAATTTTCCTAATTAGTTTCCTTGATTATCCATATCTCCACTAATCTCTTTGCACGATATGGCTGATATTACATGCCATCAAATGACATAAAATTTCCATAAACTACTACATGCAATTATCTTATCTTTTATTTAAATTACATCGATATCATATATCAATACACACAATATAATTTTTATAAATGCATTCAAATAATTACAAACAACTCCCAAACATCAACTAAATTAAATAATATTAATGTTTCTTAAATATTAATTAATTTAATTAATTTACAACATTTTATAAATTGATTAGAGGTTGTCAATTTTGACATTAATGACTAGTTATTATGGGTAATGTGTATTTATTTGAACTATGAAGGAAAGTTAATAAAGGTGGGTAATGGTGGAATGGCATTCTAGGAATGTCCATCTTAAATTGGTAAGAAGCATTAGGACCCCAACATCATTAACACCAGTTAACGATTAAGGGAAACTTCCAACAAAAATTTCTTTTAGAGTTTTTGGGTTTAAATCACTGGTTGTCTCCTTTACGAAAAGTGTTTGATATGATATAAGGCATGTTTCTATTTTATCACTGTGTTGATTTTAGGGATGGGACTGGACTGTTGAATAAATATATATTGAGGAACATCGTAAATAAGGAAATTTCATAAGGGCACTTAACTAGTGATAAACCGAAGACAAGACTGGAAGTTAGTATGGAAATTAGGTTAGAATGCTTCAAACCCAAAATATGTAGAATATCACCATTCAACCCGAATGTGATAAGGTATATAGGGGTATGAAGAGAATTTTCTAATTGTTCAAGGATAAAGAGAGAGTTGATAAATTTGTTTCCAGATGTTTAACATGCCAAAGGGTATAGGCTAAGCAAGGCAAGCCCGAAGAGTTGTTGTTACCATTGGAGATTCCAACTTAGAAATGGGAGCATATATCAATAGACTTTATAGATGGGTTGCCTAAGGGCAATGATGCTATTTAGATTATAGTAAATTGGCTCATTTTTATCCCGTTAGAGGTAGTAGGATTGCAGCATCTCTAGCACGGGTTATGTCAGGAAAGTGGTGCGACTACATGGAGTTTCAGTTAGCATTATTACCGATAGAAACCCTTTGTTCCTTAAAGAATTTTGGAGGAGTTTGAAATCTATTTTGGAAATGACTTTGGATCATAGGACCACTTACCACCTGCAGACCGAAGCTTAGACAGAAAAGATGTATAAGAATTTTAGAAGATTTGTTGAGAGCTTGCATCATGGATTTTGGATGACATCAGAAAAGGTAGAAGTATTTAGGCGGTGAATGAAGGCCGCACAGGACTGTCAAGAGTCCTATGTTGACAGGCGAGTAAAGTAATTGGAGTTTTTATTTAAGGATATGGCATTCATTAAGGTTTCACTTTTTAGAAAGGTTATGAGGTTTGGTACATCTGGAAAGTTCGAGCCTTGGATCGTTGGGCTCCCAATTTTGGAGAGGGTGGGGAAACTTGTTTATTAGATGGAGCTTTCGGTCTAGTTAGCGGGAGTGCATGATGTCTTTCATGTTCCAAACTTAAGGAAATGTCTACATGATATTACCTTTGTAATAGAGCTAGATCAGTTTATTGATGTCTAAACGGAGCCCATTGCAACCTTCCCCGCATGCCACCACACACATTATGGAGCACAATATTAAGCGGCTTTGTAACAAAGGTATTAGGTTAGTTTGAGTTCAATAGGTAGATAACCCAGTGGAAAGCACATGGAAAACCAAATAAAAGATGAATATTTCTCATCTCGAGCTTTTCTCTTGTTAACTTTTGTCTCCAAAAATATAGGTGGTGGCATCATGGTTGGTAAATTGGATGGTAGGAGAAGGTTGCAACACTTTTTACTATTATTTTTGCACTCTATAAAATTTTATGTATATTTAGGATACTTGTATACATGCATGTATGTCACAACCTTGCGTTCATGTTAGGAGCTCACCTATAGTATGTTTGCATACATAACCACATTGCATTTTTGGTTGACTAGATGGTTGTGTAGGTTATTGTAGATAAATTGATTGTATAAAATGGATGTTGAGTATATCTTCACTTGGTGATTTCAAGGGCAAAAATCTTTTTTAAAGGGAAAGAATGTAACTTCCCATAAAATTTAACAAGAAATTAAGTAATTAAAATAAGGTTAAAATGTTGATAATTAAATAAGAAATTAAGTAATTAAGTATAGCTACATTGTCCGTGACGATTTTCTGATCAGCTTTCATATATAATATGTTGAAATCAAAATTCAAAAGAAGAAGTTATGGACGTTTGTGGTTTTTGAATTTGAAATAATTCAAATGATTTTAAATTTGAAAATTTAAAATATTTCAGTTTTAAAAAGTATAAAATTTGAATTTAAATAATTAACATAATGGATACTTAACATTTAATTAAGCAACAAAGTTAGCAATAATGTTTGAATTAATTAAATAATAAATATAATAAATGCAAAAAATAAATTCATGGTCATAAATAGAGATCGGTCGACCAGTAAGTAGTGAAGGCGGCTTGGGTTTTGGCTATTTTGAAGGTTCGAATTTAATTTTTTAAATCTGATAGTCCTGGTTCCTTCTCACCTCTATAATTAGACCCCCCCTTTTCCTTCATAAAATTATGTCGCAACGGCGAAGCTATGTCAAAATCTCTCCTCTTAGGGTTTCAGTAACAGTATTTCCTATTAAATAATTCTGATTTCTAATCTCTAATTTAAATTAATCTTCCTTCTCTATATCTTTTGATTTCTAAAATCTAAGCAATACATATATAATCTGTATATTCAAAAAGGGGTAGATCCAACAGAGAATCAAGAGCGATATAAATCAGATTCCATCTTCTTCTTCTTCCTTAGATTCCAGAATCAATTAGGATTCTTAGGTAAGAGGTTTAGATGTTTAATTCTTTTGATTTCTGATTCTATTCCTCTTTAATCTTTTATTCTAAATCTAATTTCTATATACAATTTACTCATTGTATATTTCAAAAGAGGAAGGTCTGAAAGGGAATTTGGCATGGTGGAATCAAATCTAGGAGGAACAAAACAATTCTCCGTGAGTGAAAATATCAAGTTTTTTACATTTTTGTAATTTAATAATATTTATTTGGATTTTATGTATGCCTTGAGAAATTTTAGTAAATGAAAATATAACATCTAAAACCCCTAGATTTTAGCTAAATAAATGCCAATCTTTGAATATGTTAGAATTTAAATTGTTTTGTATTAATATAGTAGAACCAGATCTACGTTGAGATTTAAGAAATTTATAATCTATCCCACTTCATCTCTTTTGATTTCTCTTGTAGTGTTAAAAGATTCTAAAAATAAGTAAAGTTAAAAATGGTGTGTAAAGTATGATTTTTGATAATTTGTAGTTTGCACCGCCTATTTCTGTAAATTAAATAAGTATGACTCCTGTTTTCACTCTAAGATGGTAATTGTAAAAGTTGGATAGAATATTAAAAGTTTAGATTATAAAGTTTGTTCCTTGAATAGAGGAGTTAATTCTATTATATTAATATGAAATAAGTTTTGTATTATTCATTTTTGTTTACAAGTCAAGTTGTTGGCTAAGAATATTAGCTACTCTTTTGTTTGGATTTTGGGACTTTTATGGGTTTTGACATTTAAATTAACAAGTGTTTTCTTTACTCTAACTAGAAATGTTTTATTCGAATCCCTTGTGTGTGTGTGTGTGTGTAATATAAACATTGTGATTACTAAAGTAATACTAGCATAATAAATATCGCATATTGAACGTATTGATTAGAATTAATCGGGTAGTAAATAACATTAATTTCTTACAAAGATAATTAACATAAATCAGTGAATTAATCCATAATTAGTGGCATAATATCTTATATGGCTCAGTTATTAATTATATTGGATGGTATATGTATAATTAGTATAGATATAAAGTACGACTAAGTTATAGGGAAGCGAGGTCGGTCCAAAGTTACATGGAAGTATGCCTAATAAATTTGGCTACCAGCTGTGTGGCTTTGCGGACTGATGTGAGACATTACCTATAATAAATAACCTTAATGGACACTAGGTTGTTCCTAATTCTATAGGGTAAATATACCTAGTCAATTTGACAACCAGTACCTATGAACAGTCGGATTAATCTGAGATGTCACGGTCGGGTTATGAGGCATAAGTTATGCTATTAATACAGTCAGTGAAATCTTTAGAAAGGGTCTGCTTTAGGTTAGAGGTATTAAGTGGTTATGGTAGGATCCACCTCTTAGGAGAAGTATTAAGTGACCTGATTGGATTTTTTACGATGTCAGTTAGTGAGAACCATGTATGGACCCACCTTAGGTTAAGTCTTAAATGACGGGGACCTGCCTATTTTATAGGTCTTAAATGGTCTCGATCTCGCACCGTTAATGATAGTTGCGTTAGAATTTGGATGGGTTAGGTTTTAAGTGACGAGGACCTACCTATTCTATAGGTATTAAATGGTTAGAGTCTGCATAATCTTCAATAAAGGGTTTTTATTGGTTTGGGTGCTTTCTCATGCATCCTTAATGTTAGTTGCATTGGAGTTTTGGAATTAGACTGGAAGAGCCTTTAGGATTATAGTTAAAGTTATTAGTATGTTATAGTTTTAAATACCTAAGACTTATCTAAATAATATTCTCCAAGCACAATTGTGGTAAAACTTGAGATTTTTATTTCACTAGACATTTGTTGTTCTGATCCACTCCTCATTACCACAAACAGGTTAGAGGAGACATTGTTGATTTAGAGGATGAAGGTGAAGATGAAGACTTGTGTTAGCCATCTATCTATTTTTGCTTTTTAAATATTTTTATTGTACCCATTTAAAATAATTATGTTATTGTGAATATTGTACTATGGAGGTTTTATGTAGAAATGTCATATTATTTAACATATTACATTTCTGAAATGGTTTTCTTTTATGAAATATGTAATTGTTACTGATATTATATTTTATCCATTCCACTGTGAGATTCTGAAAGTATAGATAGATGGCTCCATGTACTGTGTATTGTTTCAAAATTTATCAACTTAACAACTTACCTTGAAATGGGTCCAAGGTTCGATATGCTTTTGTTTAGTCGAAATTAGGTCCGTTTCGGGGAAGGTTGTTATAGTTATCATATAACAATGTTATAAGATTCTCAACATTTGAAATCACCATCGACTCAATTATAAATTTATGCATTTATATTTATATACATTAATTTTTTTGCTGCACTGTTCAAGGCCATGTACTTAGCCTTCCTCATTGAATTAACAACAATCTTTCATTTCAAACATTTTCAACTTAAAGATTCTTAACCTGAATTTATTATTGACATAATGTACTGAATTTCGCTTATGAAAATTTGAGTTCGAACACTCCTTCATAAGAAGTTTGTTATTTTTGTATACAATTCTCTATTTTTTCATAAATACACAAGAAAACCTCAAACAACCATTTAGTGATATCTATTTGGTTTTGATATTTATTTCATGTATCAAGTACACAAACAAATCATGATGTACAACATAACATGTATGATAATTCCTATTGCCAATACATAAGGAATCCTTTTTATATGTCCCATATTAAATATTTTAATAAGGTATTCTTATATATCGTTTACGACATTCCTAATAACTTTTATACTTACTAAGAGAAACATCATTTGCAAATCCAATGTCAAGTATTAAGACAACTAATGATGATTTTAACACAAGTACATCATTAACAATTAACAGTGTGTTGTTTAACTATGGTTTAGAAATATTTGTGTACCTTTTAAATTTCTTTCTTATGAGCACGCGCTTCCTCTGCATTTTGAATGATAATCATACCATTTGATATTTCTATCAAAACATTTATTCAATTTTGATGCTTGTCGAACGACACTTTCGTATATGTTCTTGGATCATATCTAAGAACTCACAAACTAAATATCGCTTCCGTTTTCTTTGAGACACTTTGGTTATTTTGTGCAAACATTTTAGTCTGAATCATTACTTAAAATTTTCTGTTTCAACACACATGTACTAATGCACAAAGTCATATTAGTTGATAATTTTGTGACTAAAATTCGAACGAACTCGAGTACATTGAATGGTGAATTTGTTATTCTAATTTTAACAATTGTGATTAATGATATTATTCTTATCAATATGGCTTACTATATTCCAACTACAATTCTCTCTCTCTCTTAAAGACACATTTTGCGACTAATGGATGGTAAAATTATCAAAATCGTATTTTGATAATGTGTTTGGAATCTATTTTGGATTTGTGCATCATACCATGTCATAAATTAATTCTCTTAATGGTTTAATCAAACAATCGAGGATTATTTATTCTTGACATTGACAAGAAACTCATAGTTTCACTTAATATACGAGAATACTCATTAGCATTTTAATAAATTCTGTTCATTTAGGTTCGGTCAATTTCATTTTATCCCTTATATTCAGCTTTATCCTTGGATAATATCTAAATTCATTTTATACTAGTAATTTCTTAAAGAAATTTCTTCGTTACGAAGTTGGCATTTTTTAAAAAAACATTTGTTTCTTAGTGCAACAGGACGTGCATTCATAAACATTTTATGAACTGACTTGTAAAACTGATTTTGCTTTAGTCCATAATATATTTATGTTCATAACATAAATTAGTCATCTAATGACTATCGTTCCCAAATTCTCTTGGGATGGTTCATATAATATCCTTATGTACAATTATTCCATGCAATTTTTTGACTCGCACAACGTGCCAACTCCTTGGCTTAGGAGATGCAGCGGTTTCTTATAAACCCTTATCTTGTATGCTTTTTGTAAACTATTCTTTGGATGATATTAATTTCAACTTTTTGTGCTACTTTTGAGTACACTCCTTATAGAAAGAATTTAACTCAACTTCACTCATCATTTATTATGCTTTGTCCAACAAAGTCCAATTACTCCTTATTAGTACATTATTATGTATTATAAGGAGAAGTGACCTTTGAGATTGAATCTTTATTCATATTAGGTACATACGAAACTCTTTCCAATATACTTATACATTCGATCAAATTGAACCATTTCTTCCATATGTTATATTAATTACTTCCATTTTATATTCTATGAGCTTACCTAGACTTATACATATGTACAAATGACATATCCATATCTGTGATAACTCATCGATGGATATGATGAAGTATATGGAACCATTTTGGTATTAATAGCCGTACGATTACATATATCCATATGTATCAACCCAAAGAGTTCATCAATCTTATGACGCTCCGACTAAATGATTGCATAGCCCTTAATTACTTGAGATATAATTACCAATACCATATGGTTCATAATCATATAACAAAAATTATTTCTGAAAACTTTAGCTTAGTTTATAATTCTAAAATAATTATAAATAATTTTGAATACTTCAATACTTTCCATTGCGTTAATTTCGCTATGAAAACAATTACCACGTTATAGTTCTATTTCATAATGAATATTCATAATATTCACAATGAAATACAACTGCGCCTATTTTTTAGTCGACATCGAAAAGTAGTCATTCTTTCACACATAATGTTCACTATGTTTTATGAAAACTATTTTCAAAACTTTACGCAATCGATAAGTGTTATATATTATGCTCCCAATAATTTCACCATTACTATAATATCATATTGAATTTGGAGGTCCATTATTCACTTAGTACTGATAATTTATTTCAGATATTATAACTAATTTACAACGAAGAATTATTTAATCAAATATCTTTAACTCAATGAAATAAATCTCATAAAAAAAATTCTATACGAAAACATATTTCAGAATAGAAATCATGTTTATTATACCAATATTAAGTATTGAAAGTACAAAGTATTTCTAATATAATTAACTGATGCAAATGTGTATATAACCAAGCTAAATAATAATAAGGTAAAGTAAAGTAAAAGCTATCACGCGAAGATTTTTATACTGGTTCAGGCCTCTCGTCCTACGTCGAGTCTCGGTGCTTCCCTTTGGGATTTCACTAATCAAATACCCTCACTTAGCTAGGAGGAATATGCGTTATAAGAGTTTGCTGACTTGGCAATATTGTGTCCTACATGGATTTTGACTTCTGCTAAAAACTTCCTATAATCTCCTCTTTGAGTTAAATGTGTGAAAGCACATTAGTTTATGGAAGTAGATCACCAAGGAATATAGAATAGTTCTTGGTGATGTGGAAAGCAAGTTTAGAACTTTGAAAGCATTAGAGTTTAGTGAGCAAGAAAGAATATCAAAAAACAAGAAATCGATTAATTAATCACTAGCCTTGGCCATGTAAAAGTAGATGTGAGAAGTCACCTTCAGAAGTTGCAACTCATTGATGAAAACCATGAAAGAAGGTGTCGTAACTAAGGGAAGAGAGTAGATCCGCCTTTTTAAAATATAATTGTTATAAATAGCACAGATGTCTGGATCAAGTGGTTAGACATCTGATTTCTTTAAATGTTTTTCCAAGAATAAACCACACAAAAAATCATGACCTCAAACGTCTGGATTATGTAGTCAGACACCCGACTTTAGAAAATAAAAGCCCTAAAAGATTTTAATTTAAAAACGCATATTCTCATATGTAAAAACTGTATTTTTGGGTCTCCGAAATTAAATATTTAAATTTGTTTAAATATTCGGATTTGAATTTAAATTATAATAAAATCTTTATTTCAAACTAATACTTGATTTTTGATGAAGTAAGTTTAGTTTAATTTATATAATTTTTTCATAATCTTTGAATTAGAAAATAATTAAGTATTCGTTTGACATTTTTTAAGTCAAACGTCGATATTTTTGAAATTTAACAGAATAAGTTAACCTGTCTATTTTATTGTTGTTTTATGATCGTCTCACATTATTAAGTGCTATCATATTTTTATATCTGTCGCTCGCGGCTCGTACCTGAACAGGATGTTGTGTAGCAAAGTATCCCAAAACTGTATAATATTAGACTTTGAACAAAGCACAAATTTTTTCACTGTATGTTGAACATCTGCATGTATTGCACTTAAGTATTGTTTGCTTAGCATTTAATTGTTTGTACGTTGCTTTCCTTAGGGTTTAAGTAAAACTTAGTTTATATATTTGGAGCACGCATAAACAAAAAAGGGGAAATGGTACATGTTTCTATGTTTTCCTTTTTCTTCTCTGGAAATAAATGTACACGGTAAACCACTTTCCCATTTCAAATCATATTTCCAAAAACTCTTCAAACACTAAGAATCAGCCAAGTCATGAACATAAAACTTGTAGAGCTCGAATAGATCTACATTTTCCATTCAAGTTGCAGTCAAGATGGAGATGCCATGGAGAAGATATCCCTTAATGAACTTACAGCGATGTATATATATTTATGTGTGAATTAGTGTGTGTAGTATGCATGCGAATGGAGATACGTGAGATACGTTTGCAGTGGTAGATTTATTGTATATTGAGTCTTCTTTGTATTTAAGTAGAACTACTAAGATTAAACTGGTCACTCTATTAAGTTATATAATTAAAACTGTATCCTATACATTAAATAGTGTTGAATATTTATCAAATATTATGTGTTAAAGTTGTAGTTTTCATTTGAATTTTCAGAACAGATGGATTTTTCAGCGATTTTGATTGGTCCGAAAATCCAGGTCGTTGCAGTTGGTATCAAAGCATGTGTGACGATCCAGAATTTTGGATATTTAAAATAGGGATATTTAATTGGTTTTAAATATTCAAAAGAGTAATTTTAACTTGAATTTCAATTATCACCATTTACTAGATAATTTAATTTTGAATTAAACTATTGAAAATTGGGTAAAATATGAACTCTAAGATTTTTAGCTTGTTAAAAATAATTTGAAGACTTATAAATTTATATTAATAATACTGAAGGTGATTAAACTTTTAAAAATTGAATTTAATAATGATTTTTTTAGTTTTAAAAATATATCGTTGAAATTTGATATTTAAATAGCCTTCCAAGGCATAGTCTTGGAATTCGACGAAACCAGTTCCATTGGATCCGTAATATCATATTATTATCAGATTTCAATTTTCGTAGTGTTTGGAGTGATCGTTTGGCCGTATGATAAGTAAACACGATGAAAATTAAATCGAAATTTAATATAATAACTGGTTCAAAAAGCTATCTTCTCCATACGATTGAATTAGGACTCGAAATCTTTTCCATTGCGTTCGAAATATGGGTATAACATTACAGACGCCTAGCGGCACGCCTCGATAGGAGGTCGAGATTTTTAGCTACGAATTCAAGTCGATTCAAATTTAAATTTAAATAAATATCCATATATTGTTTTGACTGGTCAGTCGTTCACATCAGAAACTATTCAAAACTTTTCCCAACATCCTAAATCTCCATACACGTTTCCTTTGTCTTCCCCTACATGCTACAATATTTTCGTGTTCCCCTGTTCTTCATTTAAAACACTCTCCTCCCATTCCTTGCCATAATATCCATAGCCGAAACAAAGAAAAAAATAGACGAAGCCCTTCGTTTTAATATATATATATATATATATATATATATATATATATATATATATATCCCGTACGAAATCGAATATCGATTTCGATTCATAACCTTCGGGTCGAGGCTAGGGGTGACGTGAGGTATTGGTCCCAATGGTTGACTGGAGTCGCTCGCGACTTGGGTCGTGATCATGCGAAGAGGGCGGCGCAGGGGTGTCATATGGCTTGCTTGGGCTTGAGGCATTATGGCATGTCGAGTGGCAGTAGGGTTTCGCGACTGCAATTGAGTAGGGCTCGTGCTCGAGTTCAGCAAAGAAGGAGGGGAGTTACGCCTTCGCGTACGCACGTAAGGAAGGAGAGCGATGGAGATGACGGTGATTCGCGAGGGCAAGGCTAGGGCTTGGGTGGCTCTACGTTCCACGGCGAGGAGGCACGACTTTGTGATTTGGTGAAGGTATTTGTGACGCCCCACCTCTATACCCACGCTAGCCAAGAACACTCCGGAGTAGTGCTGTCAACTAGCACGGAGAATGAGGCTGTTGAGGAGCGACCATCCATGTAATTGCTTATCACACGGTGGCTATAAATAATCTTCGGAAACAAACATAGAAATAATCATATCACAAATCAGTCACAGACATCCATATCACAAAGGCGGAAGAAGATATGAATATATAACTAACTAATGAAAGTGTACATCAGAGTAGTGGTCAGTAAGTCCCACGATAATACAAAAGAATAGCAACACGTGCTATACAAAAGAATACAACTATGAGTCTATATCTCAAGTGTATACAACAAAAACTGCTAATCTAAACAGTTAGCCAAAAGTCAGAGTGATGAATCCCTGGGAAGAAGTCAAGCAGAAGCACCTGTAACATCTCGGTCTGACCCGAGTATTATTTAAGAAAATAATAAACGGGTCAGTCTAGCTATAAATATCAGATGACATGATATAACATAAAAGATATGGCATAAACATAAACATCCATAATGACATACCACTATAAGTATGTAAATAATGATCAACAGAAGATCAATCAATAAGAGATAATCAATATCACAAGAATCTTCTCAAAGATTCGAAAAGGGCATCATACCCCAAACTTGTACTCATAACAAGTCAATGACATAAATTCTAGAAATCAATGCAAGAAGTCCAGAAATCATAGAAAAGAGAAAGAGGCCTATCACATGACGGTCCGAAGACCAAGGGGAGCTACCCCACATGTGTGAATGGAATCACACAGATTAAGGTCCGGACTAACCAAACAGCAAAAAGGTATGTGTGAGTGGAATCACACAAGTGGTGTCTAGTCTAACCTCGCAACAAGAGACATCGCACAGTTGCTAGTCTAAATCATCAGAACGATCGTCATGATCAACGAGAAGTGTCAATTACACTAAGCTAGTAAATATAGAAGTTTAGCTTCATGTCCCATAACCACTTGCTTAACTTAAATATTTACGAACAAACTGTAAATCTTCACTAATAAAATTGTCACAAGAGGTTCAATCGAACAAGTCCAAGAATTAACCGACGAAGTGAACGCAAGCGTTTCATACCACTTGTTTTACTAAGTCGTTTAATTAGATTTCTCATCCGAGTGAGGTAAAGGTTTGTATATACTAATAGATTGGAAAACGGTTTAAGAAAAGAGCTTTGTTATTAAAAATAGAGTTGAAATTGTTTGTTAAAAGAGTTTTGATATTTACTACTAGTATTGAAACCTTTATATTATAAAGTGACAAAACACAAAAGCAATTGTAGAAACAATCAGTCACAAAAATCGCATACGGAGATGTGAATAAAATCCAAGGAAATCAGCTCAATGTTTTTCAGATAAGATCCCCTACGGAGGGGGGGTCCAGGGGGGTGGCAACCCCCCAAGGTGAGGGTGCGGGGGCAACGCCACCGCTTACGGGGTTCGACCTAGTGAAGACAAAATGAGGTCTAACGACCTAACGACTCAAGGGTCATACGACCTAACGGCTGCGACCTAGGGGTCTAAGGGGTAAAGCAACTTAGTGGTTGCGACCTAGAGGTGTTCGCGACCTAACGATGACTCACGACCCAACATGGCCGACTTAACAGAGGTCGCGACCTAACAGGATAACTCGTGACCGACTTAAGAGTTGCGTGACTGAAGGGTTCCACGACTTAAGGGTTGCACGACTTAAGAGTTGCACGACTTAAGAGTTGCACGACTTAAGAGTTGCACGACTTAAGGGTTGCACGACTTAAGGGTTACACGACTTAAGAGTTGCACGACTTAAGAGTTGCACGACTTAAGGGTTGCACGACTTAAGGGTTGCACGACTTAAGGGTTACACGACTTAAGAGTTGCACGACTTAAGAGTTGCACGACTTAAGGGTTGCACGACTTAAGGGTTGCACGACTTAAGGGTTAGGCCAGGAGCGACCTAACGAGATAAGGTCCAACGACCTATCGGGATAATTCGTAAACGACCTATGGATGAACGACTTAACTCCGAACGAGCTAAAAATGGCCAGAACGACCTAGGTTTAACTCGTGAACGACTCACGACCTAGGGACGAACGACTTAACTCCGAACGACCTAAAAATGGCCAGAACGACCTAAGTTTAACTCGTGAACGACTCACGACCTAGGGACGAACGACTTAACTCCGAACGACCTAAAAATGGCCAGAACGACCTAAGTGCAGAAAATTCACCAAAACGCTAAAAATTGGAGTTTTTCGCCAATCCAATCCAAACCAAATGCAAATGTGCATGCAAAAGTGATAGGGAATCATTCCCAACAGTCCAATATAGTTATAGACTAGATTTGTGAGATAAAAATCTCACCTTTGCACCCAATATCAATGAAAATGAAGTTTTAAGCAAGCAAGAATCAATCCTTCTTCTATCTAAGCACAAGAAGCTTGAATCCAATGTCTTCTTCTTGAATTTGGAGTAGAAAAATGGATTGCAATTGAATTTGAGTTTTGGAATTTTAATTTCCCATTCCCTCCACCATTAATGCCAAAGCTTGATTAGTTAGGAAATTTATGAAGAGTGAGGAGAAGAGGGTTGGAACTTGGGCTTAATAGGCTAAACTAACCCAAAGTCCAAAGCGGGAAAAGTTAGTGAAATTTCACTAACTCCAAACCTATCGATGTTTATACTTAAAAAAGTTGTAAACGACATTTCGAACTCAATGGAAGTGGTCTCGAGTCCTAATTTGACCGTTTGCAAAAAGTAGCTTTTCGGACCAAAATTCGATTAACGAGTTAATATTTAAATAAAATATTTAAGTACAAACTCGATAAATATGCGGGTTGTTACAGACTCCCCTCCTTAAAGAAATTGCGTCCTCGCAATATATATATAAGATGGAAATAAAAAGTAACAACCATAAAAGCATATTAACACAAGAGGAATTTTGAAATAAGAAGTTCACCTCAAGGAGCAGGAGTAAGCAAGTCCGGATGTGTACGCTCGATGAATTCTCTGGATTCCCAAGAACAATCCTTAGGATTTGAGGACCATTGAACCTTCACAAGCGGAACATCTTTATTCCGAAGTCGTTTAACCTCAGAAGCTATAATTCGAATAGGATGCTGCTCATAAGTTAAATTCGGCGAAACTTCAATTTCTTCCACAACAGCAGGCTCAAGAATAGAATCGGAATCCCGAAGGCATTTCCGTAATTGAGAAACGTGAAATACATCATGCATAGCAGAAAACTGAGCCGGCAATGCAAGGCGATAAGCCATGGAACCAATACGTTCAGTGATAGGAAATGGCCCAATATATCGAGGCGCTAACTTCCCCGATCGACTGAAACGTACAACACCCTTCATAGGTGAAACACGAATAAAAACAGGATCCCCAACAGAAAATTCTAGTTTCCTTCTTCGATTATCGGCATAGGATTTTTGTCTACTCTGGGCTTCTTTCATCCTATGCCGAATAAGTTCAATCTTTTCTGTGGAATCACGAATAAAGTCTGGACCTAAAACCAGCTTCTCACCGGCCTCAAGCCAACAAGAAGGAGATCGGCATGGCCTTCCGTAGAGTGCCTCAAAAGGTGCCATACCAATACTAGATTGGAAGCTATTATTATAGGAAAATTCAACAAGTGAAATATGATCTTCCCAACTTCCACCGAAATCAAGCACACAAGCACGAAGAAGATCTTCAAGAGTTTGATTCACACGCTCGGTTTGTCCATCGGACTGGGGGTGATAAGCGGTGCTAAAATTAAGCTTCGTTCCTAAAGCTTTTTGAAGACTCTTCCAAAATCCACTAGTAAACAATGGATCACGATCGCTAACAATAAAAGTAGGAACTCCATGCAATTTTACAATTTCCTTGACAAATAGTTTGGCCAAAAGAGGAACGGTTCGATTAGACCGAACCAGAATAAAATGGGCGGATTTAGTAAGTCTATCAACAATCACCCATAAGCTATCATGACCCGAACGAGAACGGGGAAGGCCATCTATAAAGTCCATGGAAATTTGATCCCACTTCCAAATTGGAATTTCTAAAGGTTGCAATAACCCACCAGGCCTTTGATGTTCGGCCTTGACAAGTTGGCAAGTCATGCAACACTTAACAAAGTTAGCAATATCAGATTTCATTCCCTCCCAATAATAAAGTCGCTTCATATCAGCGTACATTTTACTACTACCAGGATGAATGGTGAATTTAAAACGATGGGAATCTTCTAAAATATCTTTACGAAGATCTCCAATATTTGGTACGATAAGTCTACCAAATTTTCGAATGCCGCCACGAGAATCAATATCAAAGTCTTTCAAACCTTCAATATCAATTTTATCCTTAACATTTTTGCCAAGAAGAGCCAATTCAGAATCTAGCCCTTGAGCTTAAAGAATGCGGTCTAAAAGAGAAGGATGAGCCTCAAGGCTACATAAAACAAGCGATGAGCATAAATCGGATACGCGCTCTCGAATCTCACAAGTGGATAAGATCTCGAGATCGTTCCATTCAGATATCATCATAGAAACAACTGCTTGTTGCTTACGGCTAAGAGCATCGGCGACACGATTACCCTTACCGGGGGTATAAAGAATATCAAGATCATAAGGTGCAAGGAACTCGAGCCAACGCTGTTGACGTAAATTAAGTTCTTTTTGAGAAAATAAATATTTCAAAGACTTATGATCCGTGTAAAGAATAAATTTCTCTCCCAATAGATAATGACGCCACATTCGAAGGGCGAAAACAATAGCCGCGAGCTCTAGATCATATGTGGCATATCTAGTCTCGGCCGGCTTCAATTGCCTAGAAGCATAAGCAACAACACGTTCTTTTTGCATAAGAACGGCACCCAAACCAACGTGACTAACATCGGTATAAACAACAAAATCTTGATTCCCCTCGGGAATAACAAGAATAGGAGCATCGGAAAGGAGTTCTTTCAATTTCTGAAAAGAGGCTTCACATTTGTCCGACCAAATGTATTTAACTCCCTTCTTAGTCAAGCCAGTAAGAGGCACGGCAATCTTAGAAAAGTCTTTAATAAAACGACGGTAATAGCCCGCCAATCCGAGAAAACTACGAATCTCTGTCACACTCTCCGGTCTCTTCCAATCTTGAATCGCTTCGATCTTTGAAGGATCCACGGATATCCCGGATTCGGAAATAATATGACCGAGAAACTTCACACGAGATTGCCAAAAGTGGCATTTAGAAAATTTCGCCTTTAATTGATTACTCCTAAGTGTTTCCAATACAATCCGAAGATGTTTCTCATGTTCCTCCTCGGTTTTTGAATACACAAGAATATCATCAATGAATATGAGAACAAACCGATCGAGGAAATCTTTGAAAACTCGATTCATGAGGTCAACGAAATAAGCTGGAGCATTCGTTAACCCAAATGGCATAACAAGCCATTCATAAGATCCATATCGAGTACGGAATGATGTCAAAGGAATGCTATCCTCAGCGATACGAAGCTGATGGAAACCGGTAGCCAAGTCCAATTGTGAAAAGACCTTAGCACCACTAAGCTGATCGAATAGATCATCAATCCGAGGTAAAGGATATTTATTTTTAATAGTAAGATCGTTAAGCTTGCGATAATCAACGCAGAGCCTCAGAGTACCATCAGATTTCTTTACGAAAATAGCCGAAGCTCTCCAAGGCGAGGAACTAGAGCGAATGAATTGCCTCGTCTCCAACTCAGATAATTGTTTACGCATCTCCTCATTTTCCTTATTGGACATGCGATAAGGAGGACGAGTAATAGGTTGAGCTCCAGAAACAAGATTAATTCTGAACTCAATTGCTCGTTTAGGTGGTAAACCTAAAACGGGCTCGAATATGTCGGAAAATTCACGAACAACATGAATACGAGAAATAATATCATCTTCATCATCATCATCGTTATCACGAGGATTTAAAGAATATAAAGATGCCACCAAACAGGATTCTGAATCTTTAAGATTAACAGAAATCTGATTAACAGATAGTGGATGTCGGAGATGAATAGTCCGTTCAGGACATAGGATATGGGCTTGATAACGGTTAAGCCAATCCATTTCCAAAATTATTCCAAAGCCTAAGTAACGCATGACATGCAAATCCGCTAGGAAAGAAAAATCGCAAAAAATAATCTCCACATCTTTACAAAGCAAACTAAGAGTTGCGGATCCACCAACAGGATTCGCAATTTTTAAAGAAGTCATCAATGCAGTAACACTTAAGGAAAAAGTGTCTACCAGTTCCTTTGATATAAAAGAATGGGATGCACCCGTATCAAAGAGAACTCTAATAGGTTGATCATGAAATAAAATAATACCATCAAGAATGGAATGAGAAATATCTTGGCCACGAGATGTGTTGCCAGGGGCTTGAGCCACATTCAATTTTCCTTCCTTCTTGCCTTTACGCTTGAGGCATTGATGTATGTAATGATCCGGGCTCTTACAATAGCGACAAGATTTGGGCTTAGAGCACTTATTCGCATAATGATCCCCAGACCCACAGTTGAAGCAACTCGCACCACTAGGAGAAGGAGACTTTGCCGCAGGGGTTGCCTGCTTACCCTTTTTGTTGGGATAAGGACCCTTGAATTTGTTTGGCCTCTTCTTGTTGTTGAAGTTTGGTTTAGCGCCTTCCACTTCAACATCACTCTCTCTATCAGCCTCTTCAAGACGAAGAGCGATATCGACGAGTTGATCAAATGCGACTTCTAGTTTCAGGAGCAGTGGCTTCTTAAGATTCTTATTTAAGCCATAAACGAACCTTTGGTTCTTCTTCAATGGGGTGTTGATGTATTCAACCCCATATTTGGAAAGCGACTCGAAGGCTGCGACGTAATCAGTCACAGAGGATTGACCTTGAACAAGGTCTATAAAACGTTGAGCCAAGGTTACTTTCCCAGCTTCTGGTACAAACTTTAACTCGAAGCGTCCCTGAAATTGCTCCCAGGTGAGATCCGCTTCATTAATTTCTGAAATAAGGAGTTCGTACCAGTCCAATGCTCTCTCCTGGAGCATGCTGGAAGCCACCTGAACGCGGTGGAGATCGATAAGGTTCATGCGAGAAAAGATTCGATCGCATGATTTTAACCAAGCCTGGACCTCGATGATATTTTTCGAACCTTTGAAGGGCTTTCCACCCAAGTTGGTGTAATCGCTGCACAAGCGTGCAAATCCCGACTTTGGGTGAGTAGGTTCCGGGTTAGCTCCAGCTGCTTGAGCATTAGTTACTAAATCAAGAAGCTGTTGAGCGGTCATAAAAACTCCATCCGGAGGAGCAGCACCAGATGATCCAGTTCTGGAACGGCCTGGTCTAGACATTCTCTTCCTTAAAGAAAGAAAGAAGAGAAGGAAGAAGGTTATTTACCAATGAACATCAAGCAATCTTGATAGATAAAACAAGGAATCATAAAGGAAATAGGATGAATCGGTACGAAGACTCGAATTAATCCTATGGTACGACTCCTAAGATAGACCTAGGACGATGATCCTTGTTAAGTTATTCTACATTGTTCCGAAGTTTGGCTCTGATACCAAACTGTGACGCCCCACCTCTATACCCACGCTAACGAAGAACACTCCGGAGTAGTGCTGTCAACTAGCACGGAGAATGAGGCTGTTGAGGAACGACCATCCATGTAATTGCTTATCACACGGTGGCTATAAATAATCTTCGGAAACAAACATAGAAATAATCATATCACAAATCAGTCACAGACATCCATATCACAAAGGCGGAAGAAGATATGAATATATAACTAACACATGAAAGTGTACATCAGAGTAGTGGTCAGTAAGTCCCACGATAATACAAAAGAATAGCAACACGTGCTATACAAAAGAATACAACTATGAGTCTATATCTCAAGTGTATACAACAAAAACTGCTAATCTAAACAGTTAGCCAAAAGTCAGAGTGATGAATCCCTGGGAAGAAGTCAAGCAGAAGCACCTGTAACATCTCGGTCTGACCCGAGTATTATTTAAGAAAATAATAAACGGGTCAGTCTAGCTATAAATATCAGATGACATGATATAACATAAAAGATATGGCATAAACATAAACATCCATAATGACATACCACTATAAGTATGTAAATAATGATCAACAGAAGATCAATCAATAAGAGATAATCAATATCACAAGAATCTTCTCAAAGATTCGAAAAGGGCATCATACCCCAAACTTGTACTCATAACAAGTCAATGACATAAATTCTAGAAATCAATGCAAGAAGTCCATAAATCATAGAAAAGAGAAAGAGGCCTATCACATGACGGTCCGAAGACCAAGGGGAGCTACCCCACATGTGTGAATGGAATCACACAGATTAAGGTCCAGACTAACCAAACAGCAAAAAGGTATGTGTGAGTGGAATCACACAAGTGGTGTCTAGTCTAACCTCGCAACAAGAGACATCGCACAGTTGCTAGTCTAAATCATCAGAACGATCGTCATGATCAACGAGAAGTGTCAATTACACTAAGCTAGTAAATATAGAAGTTTAGCTTCATGTCCCATAACCACTTGCTTAACTTAAATATTTACGAACAAACTGTAAATCTTCACTAATAAAATTGTCACAAGAGGTTCAATCGAACAAGTCCAAGAATTAACCGACGAAGTGAACGCAAGCGTTTCATACCACTTGTTTTACTAAGTCGTTTAATTAGATTTCTCATCCGAGTGAGGTAAAGGTTTGTATATACTAATAGATTGGAAAACGATTTAAGAAAAGAGCTTTGTTATTAAAAATAGAGTTGAAATTGTTTGTTAAAAGAGTTTTGATATTTACTACTAGTATTGAAACCTTTATATTATAAAGTGACAAAACACAGAAGCAATTGTAGAAACAATCAGTCACAAAAATCGCATACGGAGATGTGAATAAAATCCAAGGAAATCAGCTCAATGTTTTTCAGATAAGATCCCCTACGGAGGGGGGTCCAGGGGGGTGGCAACCCCCCAAGGTGGGGGTGCGGGGGCAACGCCACCGCTTACGGGGTTCGACCTAGTGAAGACAAAATGAGGTCTAACGACCTAATGACTCAAGGGTCATACGACCTAACGGCTGCGACCTAGGGGTCTAAGGGGTCAAGCGACTTAGTGGTTGCGACCTAGAGGTGTTCGCGACCTAACGATGACTCACGACCCAACATGGCCGACTTAACAGAGGTCGCGACCTAACAGGATAACTCGTGACCGACTTAAGAGTTGCGTGACTGAAGGGTTCCACGACTTAAGGGTTGCACGACTTAAGAGTTGCACGACTTAAGAGTTGCACGACTTAAGGGTTGCACGACTTAAGGGTTACACGACTTAAGAGTTGCACGACTTAAGAGTTGCACGACTTAAGAGTTGCACGACTTAAGGGTTGCACGACTTAAGGGTTACACGACTTAAGAGTTGCACGACTTAAGAGTTGCACGACTTAAGGGTTGCACGACTTAAGGGTTACACGACTTAAGGGTTAGGCCAGGAGCGACCTAACGAGATAAGGTCCAACGACCTATCGGGATAACTCGTAAACGACCTATGGATGAACGACTTAACTCCGAACGAGCTAAAAATGGCCAGAACGACCTAGGTTTAACTCGTGAACGACTCACGACCTAGGGACGAACGACTTAACTCCGAACGACCTAAAAATGGCCAGAACGACCTAAGTTTAACTCGTGAACGACTCACGACCTAGGGACGAACGACTTAACTCCGAACGACCTAAAAATGGCCAGAACGACCTAAGTGTAGAAAATTCACCAAAACGCTAAAAATTGGAGTTTTTCGCCAATCCAATCCAAACCAAATGCAAATGTGCATGCAAAAGTGATAGTGAATCATTCCCAACAGTCCAATATAGTTATAGACTAGATTTGTGAGATAAAAATCTCACCTTTGCACCCAATATCAATGAAAATGAAGTTTTAAGCAAGCAAGAATCAATCCTTCTTCTATCTAAGCACAAGAAGCTTGAATCCAATGTCTTCTTCTTGAATTTGGAGTAGAAAGATGGATTGCAATTGAATTTGAGTTTTGGAATTTTAATTTCCCATTCCCTCCACCATTAATGCCAAAGCTTGATTAGTTAGAAAATTTATGAAGAGTGAGGAGAAGAGGGTTGGAACTTGGGCTTAATAGGCTAAACTAACCCAAAGTCCAAAGCGGGAAAAGTTAGTGAAATTTCACTAACTCCAAACCTATCGATGTTTATACTTAAAAAAGTTGTAAACGACATTTCGAACTCAATGGAAGTGGTCTCGAGTCCTAATTTGACCGTTTGCAAAAAGTAGCTTTTCGGACCAAAATCCGATTAACGAGTTAATATTTAAATAAAATATTTAAGTACAAACTCGATAAATATGCGGGTTGTTACAGTATTTGCTATTGCTTTTATTTATTTATTTATTTTATATATGACTAAAAACAGGAAATAATTTATAGATAAGATTTAAAGAATGGAAATTTTTAAAGGCGGTATAAACTGATTTATAGGAATGTATTTATATAGAGATTATGGAATTTATATGGACTATTTATATCAGGATATGTGTTTAGTACAAATTTATGTATCTATTGAAGTTATGTGATTTATCTTAGTTACTAAAAATATTTATTAAAAGGAAATTTGTTTAAAAATAAATTATTGGTTTGAACCCAACTTATTAGCTTAAAATAATTTACTGGTTAATTAAAATTATAAAATGGATAATAAATTGTGCAATTAGTCAAATATTAATAAAACCATAATATGTTTATTCAAGGTCAAAAATCGAGAAACCAAGGCAATATTGGAGTGAATTGCAAATAAAAGCAAAGGTGAGTTAATCTCACTCATCTGGATTTTTGATTTAAATTTAAATAGTTAAATTTAAATAATTGGTTGGATGGTTGAATTGATTTGATGTGCTATATTATATATAGTAGTATACAGTATATATTGGGTGATTGATTTCCCGCATTATTTAGCAGATGAGACCCTATGCGCCGCATAATAGCGGATGATATTATATAAATCCCATATACCGCGATATTCCACCTCGAAGTGCAATTGGTATTGTGCTAACATCTGTGGATGCAGGGAAACAGGTTAGAGGGATCCAACTGGATTTCTCAAAATTATTTAGATTGTTTAATATTCTGTATTATGAATATTTGATATTCTATGATGAATTATATTGATAATTAGAATATTGGATACTATGATTTGCTTGAATATATCCCGGTACACTGAGTTATCAAAAATATAAAATTGGATCTTCGAAAAGAAATATAAGGGTGAATTTTGGAAGTGAAATAAATATAGAATAAAAATAAGAATGAATTGGAAAAAATAAAAGTGATTCTTAAAAACTAAAGATAAATGGTAAAGTAGAGATTTAAAAATAAGTTTTAAATCAAAGTTAAATCTAGAATTCAAGTTAGTGAATCTGAGTTTTTTTAAAAATAAAGTTTTTAAATTTAAATTGTTTTAACAACTTGAATGTTAAAGTGCATTTTTAGATTGATTTGAATTTAAAAATGAATTTGGTTTTAAATTCCTTTAAACTTCTTTTATAAAATGAGTAATTAATTTATTTAATGAAGTAAATAAAAAGGTAGTTAATTACTGGTTGAGATTAATCAAGAGTGATTAACATTTGTAGTTTAATTAATGATTAATTACTTAATGTAATTAATTTAGATTAGCATAAACTAAATGTAATTAGAAATCATTATTTTGTATAATTAATGATGTAACTAAAGGTTGATTAATTAAGATTAATTAATCAATAATAAGTGATTTATGAGAAATTAATTAATATAAATAATTAAGGATTAATGTAATAATTATAGTTAATTAATTTGTGAAGTAATTAAAGATTAATTACTGTTTTTGGTTAAGAATAATTAATTTGTGTAACTAATTAAAGATAATTACTTGAATATAATTGAAGGTAATTAATCCAGCATGATTAATTAAGATGGATAATTAAGGGATTATTAATTAATTGATTTGAAATTAATTAATGTTAAGCGAAGGAATCTAAGTGATTGAGGTTTTGTAATTCAATTAGAATTAATTAAATTAATTTTGGAAGTGATCAAGCTGTATTATATTGTTGTATATCTGAGACATAATGATGTGTATATCCAGTGTCTGTATATATGTGTAACTCTGATGTATTATAAATATATATGACAGATACATAATTCTTTTGTAAACTATTATTATTTGATATTATATTTTGATCCGCTGCGAATGTGAGAATCTTTGTTGTGTTTCTTCTTCTTCTATCTCTTACTCTTTCCCTAACTATCTGGAATTTTCGGGATCAAAAATTTCGGGTCGTTACAGTTGGTATCAGAGCTGAAAGGTTAAGCGAGAACCTTGGCTCTGGTGGGATTACTCATTAAGGATAAGGTCAATAGTACCCTAGGATAAGTTGAGTGTATGTGTGTATATATATATGAGAGCGTACTTGTTATTTTCTTATACAAAGATTTTAAATGATTTTATATAAGAATATATTTTGATATATAAAGCAATAATTATTCTAATATTAAGGTAATCAGTTGTTAATTATTGGGATTA
Organism: Allium cepa; assembly: GCA_030765085.1. Classification (NCBI taxonomy): domain Eukaryota; kingdom Viridiplantae; phylum Streptophyta; class Magnoliopsida; order Asparagales; family Amaryllidaceae; genus Allium; species Allium cepa. Next base: position 882,994,493 of record CM060928.1, read on the forward strand.
AATTAGGTGGTAATAGAAATACAACCAAATTGAAATTTAATAAAGATAAATTTGAAAGGGATTTAAACTGAAATTAAAATCTTGAATTTAGAAAAGAGTTTTCAAAATAAGATAATAATGAATTGGTTTCCTTGATAGTTGTGTTTAATAATAAAAGGTGAATTAATGAGTAAGCAAAATGAAATGTTTTAAGGAAGTAAACATTTAGGTAAGTATGACTTATGAATTGAAATTGGTTCAATTTGAAATTTATTTGAATTAATTGAAATTGAGGTTAATTCAACTTGAATTGGGGTTAAACCAATTTCAATGGAAATTGAAGCTATTTAAATTGGAGTTGGGTCAATTTAAACGGAAGTGGAAATTTAAATTGAATTAATTGGAAATGGAGATTGGGAATTGAACAGTTTGGCTCTGAAATATTTTTCCAAATAAAATATTTTAATATAAACTGTTTTAAATCTATTTTCCTATCTATTTACTATATACAACCTTTCTTTTTAAACCCCAAACTATTTTATACTTATTCTACAATTATTTTGAAACTATTTAACAATTTTTCGACTGTTTTATAAACTAATTACTATTTTTCAACTATTTTACAAATTAATTACTATTTTACAACTATTTTGCAATTATCTAAAATATCTGAAACTATTTAGCTATTTTCCAACTATTTTACAATTACTTAACTATTTTATAGCTATTTTGCAAACTAATAATTATTTTTCGACGACTTTTCTATTTTAAACTTTTCAAGCTATTTTCTGAATTTAAGCTGGACAGAGTTCAAACTGTTTATGATTGAATATCCATTTGGGATAAGGATTAATGGTAATCCAATGGAATTGAAACAATTGTGATTATGTGGATAAAAAATTAAAGGAAATGTGAATAGAAAGAGAAATTGATTTAGTTGATAATCAATGAAGATAATTATGTAGGATGTACGTATATTATTCTATTCGCATAGTGATTTGATCCAGATTCGAGCACAGAATTTTGAGATAGTTATATCGATCCGAGTTGGGATTTTTCACTCGATTTTCGACGGCAAGCCTGGATATGGATTGTTGATTGATTCTGGATATTCTCTATCATAGCTAGGCTATGCAAGGAGAATAACGGTCTCTGATCAAGAAACCAGATCTGAGTCCGCACTAGGAAGTCGGGTGGACGATACTAGTTCGAAAGTGTAATTGTGTGATCGAGTGAGCGATCAGATTGGTATAGCGTACGGATGATATGCGTACATCGTACGGATTTGAATGAAATTGATATTTAGAATTTGTGAATAAGAAATGTGAAATGATTTCTTTTGAAATGAAAGATATTTTGTGAAATATACAATGGATAAAAGTGAAAGTTGGATATTTTTATGATGATAAGTAAGATGGAAACAACTTTAAAAAAAAAGTAATCAAATTTGAATATTTGATTTTGAATAAACAAAGATATATATCTTTGTTATATAAGATAAATCTCCCCTTGTTGAATCTATTGCCGAAAGAAAAGGAGTTTGAAAGTGTTTGAAGTATAAAAGGAGTTTTATACAAGTTTGAAATGATCCAAAGTTTTTAAAAATAATTATATATATCTACACACATATATATATATATATATATATATATATATATATATATATATATATATATATAAAGGATCTTATGAGGATTTTGGAAAAAGGTTTCGGGAACCTTTGGATTTGAAGGCTTTTGATTTTTGGGTAAAATCAATATTGGAATTTGGAAAGCCTGGTTTGAGAATTATCCATTTTGGAATAATTGATTTTGTGAAAAAGAGATTTATATGAGATTCATACTAGGTGTATGATTTGAAAGATACTATATGTGTATAGTATAAAGTGTTTTGATAATGGCTCTGGGGAAAAAGGCGCTCTCTTGAAATGAACTTCCCAGGAGTACCACAAGGTGGTACCGCCTTGAACCCTGGGGGGGGGGGGTTCTAAAGTTGATCCTGTGAGGAGTCCGGACAAAACTAGTTCATGAGGATTATGATTAGCGTGTAGCGAAATTCGAAGGCGTTGATGCCTACAGAGGCATTTGGGTTATGCTGTGAGACAGTGCAACTCGATGTCACTGCGATCTACTGCAGACTTTAGCGAAAGTCGTGTGTGCTGCTGAGAGCCAACAGTCTGCATTTGATTTTATATCGGTAGACTGCGACTTATGGTAACATAGCGAAAGTCTTGTGTGCCGCTGAGAGCCAACGTTCTACGTTTGATTTTACATCGGTAGACTGCGACCTATGTGGGAGTGGAGAAGTTTCATTTTTGACAGCGAAAATCAAGGGCACTGATGCCTACAGTTACATGGACTTTTGCTATGATGCAACGTAACCCTGGAATGTAACTGCGATCTGTTGTGGGTTCTATGGCGTAATCGAGGGGCGCTGAGTGCCTACAGTTACATGGACTTTTGCTGCGATGGTAACGTAACCCAGGATGTAATTGCGACCATCGATGGGGGTGATGATTTTCATAGCATTCTCACCAATGATATTTCCTCTGTTTCCAAAAAAAATGTTTTCGATATTTTCAATAAAAAATATTTTCCAAGTATTTTCACTGGATGTTGAAAATAGGTCTGCTAAGTACTTATAGATTTTCAGTCCTACGCCTGATCAACGTATGACCGAATTTCTGTGAGAACAAAGATGGACTGGCTGAGACATCAAGTCATTGAAGTATTTTTATTAAAAGCTATTTTAATAGTATTATGTGAATTTAAAAGTATTTCTAAAATTTTAAAATAAAGGAGTAAGCTAGTTAGCTAAATAAATTAGTTAAGTGAATATGTTAATAAGATTTAAATTGGTTGAATAGAAGTTGAATTGGGAGTTTTTAATGGAGTTTGGAAATGAAAACTTGAGTTATAAATTAAATTTGAAATGAATTGTTAGTAAATTGAATACAATTGGAATATTGTCGAATAAAAAGGAAGTTGGATTGAAACAGAAATGATTTGAATTGCAAATTAAGTTCAAGAAGGTAGAAATAAATTGAAAATGGCCTTGTAATTAGTTAAATGAGTCATGAATAAATTGAATTTGGAAATTAAATTTATTATAACTAATCAAATAAATTTGTAGATCGAAATGAGATTTGATTGAAATAGAACCAAGTTAACTTGAAAAGGAAAATTTATTTTGCAAATAAAGTCAGCTTAAGCTTTGAAGTTGGACTAAATTAAAGTAAATTAACATAAGTTTAAAATTTATAGAAGCCCGACTTCAAGTAGGAAGGATAGACCATTGAATAAAAGCTTGGGTTGAATTAATTTGGGAATGGTTAGTAGTATACAAGCATGGATTGTGTCGAGCTAAATAAAATGGTTGTGAATGAATTAAAATGGAAGGACTTAAATATAAATTGAGTCAAAATCAATTTAAATTGGTTATAAAACTTAAGTAATTATTTATTCACATGGATATCATCAAATTACACAGAATGAATTGTCATTGACGTAAACGAAGGTAATAAAAATTCTATGAGTTGATAAAGATTAAATAAATTTGTTTTAAGATCAGTTGAAGTGAATATGAGTTTGTTTTGCTTAAAAATGGATTGAATGTAAGCAATTGAGTTGTAAACCATTTAAATTGAATGAAGTTGTATACGAATTGGTTGTAAACAATTAAAATTAATGCCGGAATCCTCTAAGTTGCTTATAAATATTGTTCAACCTGCATTGCTTATAGAAACTCGTATGTTTACTAGTTAAATATGTAAAATATTGTTAAGTTACATGATTTTGGCACTTACATATTTAAATTGAGTAAGTACAGGTACCGGGAAGCCGTTTGGCTGGATTTGGACGCGCTAATTGCTAAATTAATAAGTCGCTCGCTTGAAATGCTAAATAAAGGTATGCCTACGCAATAAAAATAGAAAATATGAACTGTTTTTGTTTTTACGACCGTGTGGGTCGATGTACATATATTTATATCTCTTGTCAAATTGCAAAAGCTCCTCCGTACAAAGGAGACTCTGCCAAAATTTTGGGAGTTAGAAAATTTTTGAAAATTTTTCGAAAATTTTTGTTAGCGACAAAACGAATTCAAATTTGAAATTGAAATAAATTAGTGGATGAAACTAATTTAAAATAATGATATGAATCAGTTATAAATGGAAGATAAAATTCAATATTCAGAGTTGAAGATAAATTGAATTCATATGGAAATGGGAAAAACTGATTTGAATAGAAGTAGATATGAAAACTTCTGTAAGGAAATGTATAAAATGATTTTAAAAGCTATGATTGGATATTATTTCTAAGTAGGATATGCAGGTATTATAAAGGGAAAGGAAAATTGGTTTTGTTCAGAAGATAAATTTGAATTGCTCGACAAAAAGGTATGTGTTTAAATTTATGTATGAAATTTGATTGGGTTTTTGATCAAGCCACTTGGCTTTTTATTTTCTTTTGGAATTTGGGAGCCCGTAGAGGCATTTTGTAGTTGTACCGAGCTAGCCGCGTAAAGGAGACGCTGGCGAAATTTTTCGAAAATTTAGGGAGTCGGAAAAATTCTGAGAAAATTTTGATAATTCAAAATTTGGTTTTAAATTCAAATTTGAATTGTTAAGTACATAGTATTATTGGGACTTATGGATAAGTTTGGAAAGTTAGGAAAAGGGTTAGTGTGTCTTTAATAAAAAGATGGTTTTGAGAATTGTTTGGAATTGTTTGGTTTTGGGAAGGAAAAAGTAAATAGGTATTGGACCATTCTTCTTAACTTGTAATTTCGGGGACGAAATTCTCTTAAGGGGTGAGGAATGTGACGACCCGGAATTTTGGATATTTAAAATAGGGATATTTAATTGGTTTTAAATATTCAAAAGAGAAATTTTAACTTGAATTTCAATTATCACCATTTACTAGATAATTTAATTTTGAATTAAATTATTGGAAATTGGGTAAAATATGAAGTCTGGGACTTTTAGCTTGTTAAAAATAATTTGAAGGCTTATAAATTTATATCAATAATACTGAAGGTGAATGAACTTTTAAAAATTGAATTTAATAATGATTTGTTCAGTTTTAAAAATATATCGTTTAAATTTGATATTTAAATTGCCTTCCTAGGCTAGTCTCGGAATTCGACGATACCAGTTCCATTGGATCCGTAATATTATATTATTATTGGATTTCAATTTTTGTAGTGTTTGGAGTGATCGTTTGGCCGTACGATAAGTAAACGCGTTGAAAATTAAATCGAAATTTAATATAATAACTGGTTCAAAAAGCTATCTTCTCCATACGATCGAATTAGGACTTGAAATCTTTTCCATTGCATTCGACATATGGGTATAACATTATAAACGCCTAGCGGCACGCCTCGATAGGAGGTCGAGATTTTTAGCTACGAATTCAAGTCGATTCAAATTCAAATTTAAATAAAATATCCATATATTGTTTTGACTGGTCAGTCGTTCACATCAGAAACTTTTCAAAACTTTTCCCAACATCCAAAATCACCGTATACGTTTCCTTTGTCTTCCCCTACACGCTACAATATTTTCATGTTCCCATTTTCTTCATTTAAAAAACTCGCCTCCCATTCCTTGCAATAATATCCACAGCCGAAAAAAGAAAAAAAAATGGCCGAAGCCCTTCGTTTAATATATATATATATATAACTCATACGAAATCGAATATCGGTTTCGATTCATAACCTTAGGGTCGAGGCTACGGGTGACGCGAGGTATTGGGCCCAATGGTTGACCGGAGTCGCTCGCGATTTGGGCTCGCGACTTGGGTCGCGATCGTGCGAAGAGGGCGGCACAGAGGTGTCGTGTGGCTTGCTTGGGCTCGAGGTGATGTGGCATGTCGAGTGGCAGTAGGGTTTCACGAGTGCGATTGAGTAGGGCTCGTGCTCGAGTTCAGCAAGGAAGGAGGGGAGTTACGCCTTCGCGTGCGCGCGTGAGGGAGGAGAGCGATGGAGATGACAGTGATTCGCGAGGGCAAGGCTAGGGCTTGGGTGGATCTGCGTTCCACGACGAGGAGGCACTACTTTGTGATTTGGGGAAGGTATTTGCTGTTTCTTTTATTTATTTATTTTATATATGACTAAAAACAGGAAACAATTTATAGATAAGATTTAGAGAATGGAAATTTTAAAGGTAGTATAAAGTGATTTATAGGAATATATTTATATAGGGATTATGGAATTTATATGGACTATTTGTATCAGGATATGTGTTTAGTACAAATTTATGTATTTATTGAAGTTATGTGATTTATCTTAGTTACTAAAAATATTTATTAAAAGGAAAATTGTTTAAAAATAAATTATTGGTTTGAACATAACTTATTAGCTTAAAATAATTTACTGGTTAATTAAAATTATAAAATGGATAATAAATTGTGCAATTAGTCAAATATTAACAAAACCATAATATGTTTATTCAAGGTCAAAAATCGAGAAACCAAGGCAATATTGGAGTGGATTGCAAATAAAAGCAAAGGTGAGTTAATCTCACTCATCTGGATTTTTAATTTAAAATTAAATGGTTAAATTTAAATAATTGGTTGGATGGTTGAATTGATTTGATGTGTTATATTATATATAGTAGTAATAGTATATATTAGGTGATTGATTTTCCGCATTATTTAGCAGATGAGACCCTATGCACCTCATAATAGCGGATGATATTATATAAATCTCATATACCGCGATATTCCGCCTCGAAGTAGAATTAGTATTGTGCTAACATCTGTGGATGCAGGAAAACAGGTTGGAGGGATCCAACTGGATGCCTCAAAATTATTTAGATTGTTTAATATTATGTGTTATGAATATTTGATATTCTGTGATGAATTATATTGATAATTGGAATATTGGATACTATGATTTGCTTGAACATATCTCGGTACACTGAGTTATCAAAATATATAAAACTGGATTTTTGAAAAGAAATATAAGTGTGAATTTTGGAAGTGAAATAATTATTGAATAAAAATAAGAATGAATTGGAAAGAAATAAAAGTGATTTTTAAAAACTGAAGTTAAATGGTAAAGTAGAGATTTAAAAACAAGTTTTAAATCAAAGTTAAATCTGGAATTCAAGTTAGTGAATTTGGGTTTTTAAACAAATAAAGTTTTTAAATTTAAATTGTTTTAACAACTTGAATGTTAAAGTGCATTTTTAAATTGATTTGAATTTAAAAATGAATTTGGCTTTAAATTCCTTTAAAATTCTTTTATACAATGAGTAATTTATTTATTTAATGAAGTAAATAAAAAGGTAGTTAATTACTGGTTGTGAATAATCAAGAATGATTAATATTTATGGTTTAATTAATGATTAATTACTTAATGTGATTAATTTAGATTAGGATAAACTAAATGTAATTATAAATCATTAATTTATATAATTAATGATGTAATTAAAGGTTGATTAATTAAGATTAATTAATCAATAATAAGTGATTTATGAGAAACTAATTAATATAAGTAATTAAGGATTAATGTAATTAATTATAGTTAATTAATTTATGAAGTAATTAAAGATTAATTACTGTTTTTGGTTAAGAATAATTAATTTTTGTAATTAATTAAAGATAATTACTTGAATGTAATTGAAGGATAATTAATCCAGGGTGATTAATTAAGATGGATAATTAAGGGATGATTAATTAATTGATTTGAAATTAATTAATGTTAAGTGAAGGAATCTAAGTGATTGAGATTAGTAATTCAATTAGAATTAATTAAATTAATTTTGGAGGTGATCAAGCTTTGCTTATGGATGATTGAATGGTATTGGATGCCTTGATTGAGTTGGTATCTCTGATATGAAATGTTTTGTAGTATCATTTGTTTGGGCGGACAGGATATTGTGGTTTATCTATCAATGATGAATTGTTTTGTAAAGGGACATCATATTTTTTAAGTTTGAAGTGTATTTCATTTGGATAACTTGGGTTAGGATGACGTGAGACTCGAAGGGACCGGCGTCGGGTATTACAAAATACCCGAAACCACTTTGAATTTTTATAGATTGATATGTGAAATCAATAGGTTGGAATGAAATGATTTAAGTGAATTGGACTATTTAATCTAAATTTTGGTACTTAGAAAATTGATGTGTGAAATAAGTGATGTCTATAACAAATTGTGAATTTGTAAATTGATACGAGTTACCACGGGTTTTATATAAGTTGTATGCTTTGTATTCCATGTTAGATGGGTTTACTCACGCTGGTTTCCAGCCTGACCCGGGTGTTACTTGATGTAATGCTCAGGTCAGACCGAGTATTACAGATTTTCAGGTAAGGACGTTCTGGATCTCAGGAGGTGAGCTGGACGACAAGAACGTATGGAGTGTTTCTGCTGTATTATATTGTTGTATATCTGAGACATGATGATTGTGTATATCCATTGTCTGTATATATGTGTAACTCTGATGTATTATAAATGTATTTGATAGATACAGAATTCTTTTGTAAACTGTTATTATTTGATATTATATTTTGATCCGCTGCGAATGTGAGAATTTTTGTTGTGTTTCTTCTTCTTCTTCTATCTCTTACTTCTTTCCCTAACTATCTGGAATTTTCGGGATCGAAAATTTCGGGTCGTTACAGCATGGGTTAGGTATCTAAGTAAAATTTGTCTAGGTTAGTAAATCAACCTATGAATTCTAAAAATGAAACCACCTTACTTTGATAAATAAAAATAGATAGGATAACTCACCGTACCTTCAATCGGGGCTATGGGTGATATTATATTTGACGTGCTTAACTTTTGTTGATAGTTAGTCTTTCGTTATATTTTTCCGTCCTTGGAATCTCGGGGACGAAATTCTTTTAAGGCGAATGAATATAACGACCCGTATTTTTGGGTCTTCAATTTGAGTATTTAATTTTTTTTAAATATGTGGATTTGTATTTAAATTATAGTAAACCTTTGTTTCAAATTAAGACTGGTTTTGATGATGTATTTTTAATTTAATTTACAGAATTTTCCATAATTTTTGAATTGGAAAATAATTAAATATTCGTTTGAAGTTTTTTACGTCAAACATCAGTATTTTTGAAATTTAACAGAATAAGTTAAACTGTCTATTTATTTGTTATTTTGTGATCGTCTCACATTGTTGAGAGCAGTTATATTTTTGTTTTTATCGTTCGCGACTTGTATGTGAATTAGATACTGTGTAGCGAAGCACCCCCAAACTTTTTAATATTCAACTTTAAACAAGGTACATATTTTCCACTGTATGTTGAACATCTACATGTAAACTTGAGTATTATCTACTTAGCATTTAATTGTTTGTACGTTGCTTTCCTTAGCGTTTAAGTAAAATTTGGTTTATATATTTGGAGCACGCATGAACACAAAAAGGGAAATGGTACGCATTTTTACATTTCCCTTTTTCTTCTCTAGAAACAAACGTACACAACAAACCACTTTCCAATTTCAATTCATATTTCCCACAACTCTTCAAATACTAAGAATTTGCCAAAGTCATTTACATAAAACTTGTAGAGCATGAATAGATCTACATTTTCCATCCAAGTTACACACGAGCTGGAGGTGTCGTGGAGAAGAGATCCCTTAATGAATTTGCAGCAGTGTATATATATTTATGTGTAATTAGTGTGTGTAGTGTGCATGTGAATTGAGACACATGAGGTACATGTACAATGGTAAATTTATTATATATTGAGTCTTCTTTGTATTTAAACACACCTAGAAAATTAAATTGATTACTCTGCTAAGTTATATAATTTAAATTATATCTTATAAATTAAATAGTGTTGAATACTTATCAAATATTGTATGTTAAAATGGCAGTTTTCATTTGAAGTTTTAGAAGAGACGGATATTTCTGTGATTTTGACTGGTCCGAAAATCCGAAACATTACACATTTAGGAACCTGGGACATTTAAAATTTGCTAAAAATTGTTTAAAATCGTTTTGATGCAAATGTGTCGGCTCATATCACTCATGGGAGGTATATATGCATATCTCAGACATTAACATAATTTATATTACTCTTGCAAATATTTGTTTTCATGTGACTCTTTCTGACATGTCATTTTAGCTTATTGACTCTCCGAATTCATTATGTTTCCAAATTTGTGTATTCAAAGCTTCTTTTTGATAATTATGTATCTACACATTTGCAAAGAGATTCTTCAATATGATTGTATAAATTTTTCATTAAAATCCAAAAAAATAGGTTCTAATAGTCTCCCTCTTTATATGATGACAACTACACAATTCTATACATTATTATTTCATTAAAAAGATAGTATGATAAGGTTAAAAAGCTTCCCCTAAGTATAACATCTCCCCCTATCAATATGTAAATAAACGGTAAAAGATATATGTAAATGCAACATAATCACATAATTGATTGATACTCAGAAGGTTATGTTTTAAATTTTCTACTAATAAAATATTTTTAGTTAATAGAGAGTTAGATATATTGAAATTTATGACCTCTCCAATTTCAACCACAAATCCTTTTAAGTTCTCACTAAATGTGACGATTCCTCCATCTACATATGTTATGTTAGACAACATTTTGCATTGCGCGTCATATGCTTGGAACATCCTCTATCGAGCATCTATTTCTCCTTTATGTTTCTAAGTACCTATAAAAACTATTAAAAGCATTTTATTGGTACCCACTTTCTCCATTATGGTCTTATGTGTTAGTCAAAGGAGGTAGTCATACCCAAAAGGGTCTGAAACATTTAAAAAGATAATTACTACTATAAAAAACATTTTTTGGAAAACTATCTATATATTTTTGTGTAATTAAAGTTTTATTAGTTTTAGGAACCCAAAATTTGGTACTTCTAAAGTATAAGAATTTTTTTACTAATATTTTTGGTTTCTTAACTTTGTGTACAAGGTGCTATACTTTTTAACACCATTCTTTATTTGTCGTGAATTTTTAAAACCAAGTCCATTTTTACTTGATGGTTTTGAAATTTGAATTAAATTTTCTAAATTTTTTTCCTATATTAAATTTTTAAACATTGTTAGTGATTTATTCTAACTTTTATTTTAAACCAATTACTTCCTTTTAAGTACAATCTAAGCTAGACTTAAGTTCACAAACTTCTTTTGCAAATTTAATATTCTCAATATTACATGCTTTAATTTCCTTAACTAAATCCGTATTTTGAGAAGTTAAATTTTCACAAGATTTTTGATAGTTTTCTAAATCTTCTTCTAAAATACATTTCTCATCTTTTAACACATCAATTTCTAGCTTAGCCCTATTTTATTTGCCAATATTTCTTTATGTAATTCCTTTAAGTTTCTAAATTTATCATTAAGTTCTATGCTAATTTCAAGAAGATCACTGTACGAAAAATTGGGATTCACCTCATTAGTGGTCATGAAACAAACATTAGCTTGTTCTGTGTCACTATTATTGTCACTCTCTGATGAAAAGGAGTCAGAATCATCCAAAGTGTCTTGAAATGCTTTCCTTTTCTTTTCAAAAATTTCAAATTTGCCTTTGTCTTTCTTCTTGCCTTTGTTAAGTTACGGACAATCCTTCTTTATATGACCAACTTTATCACATTCAAATTATATAATTGAGGTTGAATTTCCAAAACTATGTGCCTTCGTCATTTTCTTGAATTTTTTAAACTTGTTATGGTTTTTGGCAATAAATACAATCTCATGTTCATCTAAATATGAATCCTTAAAGTTTTTTTGAATGCAGTACACTTCTTTTCTTGAGTTTATTCCTTCCTATCCTACAAATTAGCTTCATTTGACATTATATCTCCAATTAGTTCTTTAACTTTGAGTTGGGAAAGATCGTTGGCTTCTTCTATTGCTTTTACTTTTCCATCCTACTCAATTGTTTAAGAATTTAAGATTTGTGTAACAAGATTAAATTCAGTAAAATTTACCGCTAATGCCATGAGATCATGTTGAATACATATCTACAATAGACTCATTAACTTTTACTTTAAACGATTGCAATTGATTTTTAAGAAGAGAAATCTTAGTTTTCTTTACTTTACTTGTCCTTTCATGTGTAATTTAAAGAGTATGCCAAATGTCATAGGCGGTTTGCAAAGCACGACCTTAGAAAATTCATTTGTATCAAGTGAACAAAATTATATGTTTATTGCTTTAGCATTATTGGTTGTCGTGGTTTTTTGAGCACCAACTAGGTACTCATTTTGGTAAAAGGTGATTCATACTTATTTTAAGTAGCTTGCCAAATCTCAAGACCGCCAGCTTCTATAAAAATTCTCATTCGTGCAGACCAGTATACATAGTTTGAGCCACTACTACAAAACATGTCATTTGCTTTGGTTGTTTACCCTATATTGCTTCGGTTCAACAACTGAAGCAAATGAAGGCAAAACAAAAGGCCAAGTCCTGTTGCTTCTGAATCGAAGCAATATATATTATTTGCTTTGGTTCATCAAGCAACCGAAGCAATTAATCGAGTCTTTTGCTTCGGTTTTTCGTAACAACTAAATTTTTGCTTTGGTTCGTACCTGACAACTGAAGCAAATCTACATTCATCTTTAAATACCCAATTCTATTTGCTTCAGTTGTCACATGACAACTGAAGCAAAAGATGATCAATGCTTCTGTTGTCACATAACAACTAAAGCAAATTTCACTTGAAGAAAAAATGATAATAATTTAATTTTTAGCTAAAATGAGATGCAAATCATTATGCACGAAGGTGTTACATACTTCAATACACAAAGTAAACATACAAACACGATCTCATGACTATAAAGTTTAAGTGATAAACATAAATTATTATTTAAAATGTGCCATGTTTGCAACAAAAGCGGATTCAGCCTACTTCCATTAGATATTAACAATAAATATTATTATTGACAATAACTCCTACAAAACTGGGAAGCTATCGTGGTTGTATATTACAAAAGTAAAATGCATTAAATATTAACAATAACTCCCACAAAACTAAGAAGCTAACATGGCTGTTAAATCAAATGATAAGTAGATATTAGATTATTAAACAAAGCCTGATTGTTATAAACCACATTGCTTCTTTCTACAGTTATGAGCTCTCTTTTGGACAGATAAGCATAATACCTATTTACACATTTAGCATATAATATATGCTCAAATACAAAATGAAATTCACATAAAAACTGTAAAATAAAAGAAAGATGAAGAAAAATATATGCTTACTGTCGACAAATCAGCTTATCTTTTCTATACTTTCTTGCAAGAGCAACAAGTGAAGGCTCGATCTTAATTTTCTTACCACCTCCTCTCAACCTCATTATCATATCAACTGTGCAATCTCATTTAAACAAAATATATTATTAATCAGTAAAACATAATCCACATTACAATCATAATGCATAAAGAAACATGTGTAGCGTATATAGCAACCTTCATGAATGTTGCAGTCATTCAGAGTTATCATACCTTTCAGTCGCTTCTAGTGGAAAGATAGTTGTTGTTCGTCCAGTAGAATTCCTGTATAAGAAATGATAGTTTCATATTATTATTGATTTATTAGCCGAAATTCAACTTGCATTTTTAAATACGCTTAGATATTCGAGCTTCCGTTACGATCCGGCATGCTTGAGAGAGCTATGATTGATAGCTTATTTTTCATGCAGCTTTGTCTTAACGTTATTGATTGTTTCACCACCGTGAACTTAAAGGATAATTCTCTTCTCACTTTTCACAAATATCTGCGTTTTTTCTTTCCTTTCAATTTTTTTACTAAATTAAAATTGATTATGAAATTGCACTTCTTATATGGAGAAGTGTAAATTTTAATGATCGAAATTCCCTTACACACTTGCCTAAGTTTTTTTAATCTTAGCGTCTTGGCAACCAAGTTGCTTGGTAGTAAAGTGAAATAATTACCAACGGCCTGGCTGCTAAGTAATTATTTAAATAATTCCAATTTATTATAACTTGAAGTTGGTTTATAAAGTGGAAAACGTCTGCGTATAATTCTTAAGTATTTGACAGTATGGAAACAAGGAATTAACAAATTTTACACTACATATTATAGCATCTATTTAATCTCCCTAGATGCTTTTCGTTATTCTCTTAATTTCAAAATTATAATACTCAATTCTCATTTATTGAATTTTTTAAAAAAAAGAACCTAATTTGAGTCAAATTAGCATCACTAGCCTAATCCATTACGTACATTATAGAACTTGTTATTCTCTACTTTGGCACCTTTGATATCAATAGTGGTTTCAACAGGGGATCTAAAATCCTGATGCATTATTAAAGAAAAACTGCTTCAATACCTTGGTAAATGGATTAAATCATAGTAAATGAGACGGCTCAATTTTTTGTTCATATTTACCTCATCGATCATTGGTAAAAACTCACTTGCAGACTAGAAGAGAATTACTTCCTTACCTTTTAAGTGTAAAATACATCAAAAACAATATCACGTTACCATTCAACAAAATAAACATATTGAAGCTGTAATGAACTTACCAGTGTCATAGAATTTAGCTTTTATAGAAGTAGCAAAATCAGCAACTACCTAAAGGCTAGAAGAGCATTAGTGATTAACAGTTCTTAACGGAATATTCTTTAGGTATTAAAAATGAATGAACAAAAAGTGTATTTTATAATATAATTGGCCAGTGTTCAATTATATGTGCATAGTAATGAGAAAAGTGTATTTATTTAAGCAGTTGTTGAATGTTGTGCATGTTTGCAAGTTGATTATGTTCAATTCAACTTAAGCTTGGTAAGTAAAGGCTTACTCACTCTCACAACACTAAATTAACATTATTATGTTACACAATACTATGTGCTTTCATGTTACTTACAAAGAATATAGACAAATTAATATCACAAAGGCTATATAGTTAGCAGGGCCCTCAATTGAATGTTCATCGGTGCATTGAACTTAAGTGCAAATTGTTGTGGTAATTTATATAAAAACATGCTTACAACTCGAATAACTCAAAGCCGTGAGAGTTTTTCCATACCTATGCCACTTTTCTGAAAATAGTAGTAAAACATCATCGATCTTTGATGTAGTAGTTTTATACTCCACGTAGAAGTTGAAATGTTTACTGTTCATTACATAATTACATATATACTGTAAGAAGGAGAAAAAATAAAATGCAAAGATGATACAATGGTATGAAACAAATTATTCACTCCTACTATACTATGTTTACCGTAGTTATATTAGGATACGAAACAAAATTATATATTTGCATTTAAGTTAACCATTAATATAATAAATAAATATTCTGGGAGATTATTCTAATAACAAAAACTTTCTCATTGTTTACACAAACATTTTTAATGAAAAAAATCTAGCTGCTGAAACTATACACAAGTAATCACTAGATCCTTTTATGAGGCATAAAGACTCAATAGCTATTACAGGTAGAAAGCCTGCTTTAGCCAGATCTTATTCTCTGGAAATTGACTTTTACATGTTTCATGACAAAGCTACAGTGAGTTTTACAATGTAGCTCTCAAACTCAGTTACTCAAATACCAGACACGGATACTCAAATAGAAGATAACAACTTGCAGTATGCTAGTACATGATCATGGGTGCATATTGGCTGAAGGCACATACGTATTCTTCTGACATCAAAAAGCAAATAAAAAAACCCAATGTTAATTATGAACTCTTCTTTTCATAAACAATAACAAATCTTACAAAATAATGCATCCAAGCATGTAATGATAAAAAGCCCAACTGTATAAAGTAGATGTCCTGGATGGACGCAGTACTATTGAACATGAACTTCACTAAATTGTTGGGTACATAGCAATGAACATGTAATTAGGTCCCTAAAATGCACTTTTTAGATAGAATTCACAAGTTAACTTGCATAATTTGGAAAAGAAAATTCAATAACTTGCTGGTTATTCGCTGCTAAGGCTTGATCATAACTCGGGAGACTAGACTACTTATATGCTCATTCATTCACCTAGACTATGACTACCTTATTTGCCGAAGGCTGAAGCCACATATTCATCTCATGTACTTGTGTGCATGCACATCAGAAACTTGCATATAATTCATCAAATATTGCTCTCAATTTTCTGTCTGTTCGGCAAGTTTCTACATACATTTCCGCAATTCTGCCTATATGCCTGTGTTTAGCAAGTATTGCTCTCAAGTTTTTCTTTTTCTAGTTCAGCAAGGTTTACATCTATGTTGGTAGTTGGTGCCAAGTTAAGACAATAAAGTATACAGTATTCATATGCTTTTGATCATATAAAATGGACAAAACGTAAACCAATTGCTTTTTTATTAAGCTTGAATGCACACATCTGGCTCTTGATCTATACATTTATGAGATTTGTGTTGTTTTTCGTCATAATTGATCACAACCGCATTCTTTTAAACATTGCATTATATCCTTCAACTAGCTGTGGAATTGTGGATTCCAACATGTGCTTTATTCTTCTTGCCATGAATCTATTAGTCGCTTTGACTTAATGATTTAAAATCTTAGCATTCTTTGTAGATTCTAAGGTTTTGAAGCCTTGTGTAAGCCTAGACAATGAAAAAATAAATATATACTTTTAATATCATATTTATATTTTATTTCTATCCATCGTGAAATTATAAATGTTATTCATTTTATATCAAAGGAGATCATGGTTGAATTTCTCCGGTTTGTAGTGAACTCTATCACTAACTATTTAAAAGGAAAAAACAAAAAAATGAAGAATGAACTTGTTACTATAAATATTTTTGATACAAAGAACGAACTTGTTACTATAATATTTTGGAGCAATTAGCTTTGTATTCGAGAAAATTAAATATTTATTGCACACCATAGGCAATCCTAATCATTTGATAGTTATAAAAATGCACTAGTATGAAGGAACCGGAGAATCTTTTTTGCGGAAAACCCTAGCGGCCGCCGTGTGCATCTCTTGCGATTAGCAACTTTTCATTGCCCCTCCCCTCTGACTTCGCCTTTTGTGTCTGTTCCTTCTCTCTTTCGCTCGCCCAGTAATGTCTCCCCCCATTCCAGCCAGCCATCAAGACTCTACGCCCCCTGACCCGCCGCCGTCTTCCTCAAACCACCCACCGGATTTTGAACCCTGCGAAATAGTGGCGGATCTCCCCGCCCGTGACGATGCATTCACCCCTGTAATGTCGCGAAAGTGGAAAAGACGACTTAAATCTAATCCAATTAATTGTCATCCCAAAGGCGCGAGTAGTGCATTTCATACTCCTCCCTCAACCAAATCCTTTTCTCTTCCTATTCAGAATAGTAACCCTAGGCCAATTGGATCTGTTGCCCAACCGTGCCTTCTGAACATCAAGCAAGTTTCTTCTAAAAGGAATTTTGCATCTTCTTCTAGTAAAGCATGGAATGAGGTTGTCAAAGGCAACAATATCCCAGTCCCTGTTCCATTGAAATTTTACCACCCACGCGAAGTCAATTCTTTAAAATGTGCTAAAATGTCCGCTGAAGATATCCTGTATGCAAGAAAACAATGGAGTAACGCCATTGTGGTTTATGTAGTTGGCCGTAAACCGTATTATCCATATTTCAAGGAATATATTATTGGAGTTTGGAAACCAGTCGAGGATTTTTCGATTTTCTCAATGGAAAATGGATTCTATGTGATTAAGTTCTGCAAAGAACAAGACTGTCCGAATATTCTAGATTGTGGACCCTACTATTATAACAAGAAACTTTTGATGATGAAGAGATGACATCCCGAAATGCAACTCAACAACGAGTTACTCCATTCTATTCTGATTTGGATCTATCTTCCCAATTTTCCACTTGATTTCTGGACGGAAGTGGGGATAAGTCGTATTGCTTCTATGCTCGGATCTCCTATCAAACTTGACAAGTTCACTGAAGGAATAATTAAGATTGCATTCGCTAGAGTTATAATAGAAATTGATAAATCTCTTAAATACCCTAATAAAATTCCTATCTTAAATGAGAAAGATGAGATTATATGGCAAGAAGTTGTTTATGAATGGAAGCTAAGCATGTGCTCTAACTGTTCAAGTTTTGGACATGCGAAAAATCAATGTCAATTCAACAAAGTATGGATGCCTAAAGTGAACCATAACACAGTAAATGATAACTCAGAAATTAATATTGACTCCTATGGAAATCTACCGAAAAATTGTGTTATAAGTGAAAAGCCAAACAACCAAATCTCCAGCTCAGATAATAATAATAATAAAGAGCAACAGGTGTTTATTGGATCAGATCAGAATAAGTATTATAATCCTAAGACAAATGTTGAAATTCCAGATTTTATTCAAAATATATCGCTCAAAATTCAATCAGTCCAGTCGAATACTTCTAGCTCGACCCTTATTACAACAGAAGATCATAATATGATTGATATCTTGAAAAATTCGCACGACACTAACTATGCAGATACTCTTAATATGACTCCGTATACAAACTCTATTGATTATTCTCCCGAAGAAGATTCAGCTAGCATAATAGATGTTCCCTCTTCGAGTCAAAGAGATGTTTCTTCTAATCCAGATCTTTCGCCTACCGCCAGAACAAAACTTGCTCGCAAAACTAGACCAGAGGAAGCTCCTTTTGAATTCAAAGCTTCTTTGAACTCCGATGTAGTGGACAATCCTGAATGGTCAAACCTTGTTAACCAGCTGAAAGGTAAAACCAAAAGGTCTAAGAAAGCAAAGACCATGGGAAAAGCTAATTTTCAGGAAGAAAGTAGCACTCCTAATAATAACTGCTAATGGAGTTCCTAATTTGGAACATAAGGGGGGTGAATGCCTCCTACAAACAGTTGGAAGTTTTAAATATTATTAACTCGAATAAGTTTTCCTTTATTGGAATTCTTGAAAATAAGCTCTCGCTCAATTCTACCGATAGTTTTATGGCTAAAATTGATAAAAAAATGGAAATTTTCTCACAATATTTCTGATGATCTGAAAAGTCGAATCCTAATTCTTTAGGACTCTTCTTTATAGACAACTATTATTTTACACACTACTACGCAATTCATAACTAGTATTCTTTATAATGCTGATTGCGTTAGTGTTGTGTGCACTGTTGTTTACGCATATAATAAGAAAGATAATCGCAAAGTTTTATGGGAATACATCGTCACTCAATCCAAAAAAATTAATCTTCCGTGGATCGTGGCAGGTGACTTTAACACTATTCTTTATAACAGTGAAAGGATGAATAATGGTAGATTTAATTCCATTGGAGATCAAAAATTTATTGAATGAATCAATCTCTCAAAGCTAGTGGAACCTGACTATTCAGGCAACTTCTTTACTTGGCGAGGGGGTAACTTATTTTCTATTCATAGTAAGATAGACAGAGTGTTTGTAAATTCTCTATGGCTAGACAAATTTGATAATTTTGGTATTAATTTTGGTAATCACTCTTTGAGTGTCATACCCCAATCTTAATTAACCTGCATGTGCAAAATAATAGAAAGAGGAAGATACCTTTTAAATATAAGAATTCTTGGCCTTTACATCCTGATTATAACCCAGTCATTGACGAGGCTTTGGATTTTCTCTACACGGGTAGCCCTCTTTATAAGTTGATCAGTAAGCTGAAAAGAGTGAAAAGTAATCTGAAGAAGTGGTCAAGTAATAAAGTCAATGTGCAATTAATGATTAATAGATTGAAAGATCAAAATAACAGTATTTATAATCAATTAGTTAGTAATCCACTTGATGAAAATCTCTTGGAAACTTATTCTACTAACTGTGACATGTTGCATAATATGATGAGAAAACTTGCCATTGACAAGGAACAAAAAATGAAAATCAATTGGCTTATCAAAGGGGACAGGCCTACTGAGTTCTTTTACAGTAAAATCTCTGATTTCAAGCCTTGCCGAAGGAACAATTTTACTACTAATAATCAGGGAATGTGGATTTCAGCATCAGAAAAAATTGTTCAAGAAGCTATTCTCTATTTTTCAGATCTATTTCATTCATCACAAGCCTTAACCCAATTTTCAAACATTATTTGCAAGAAAATTCTATCAAAAAATGCAAGGATCAACTTGTGTAAACCTTTTCTGCTGGAAGAAATCAAAGAGGCTATTTTTCAGATTAATGATAATGGTTCTCCTAGTCCAGATGGATTCAACTCTAAATTTTATAAAGTTCACTGGGACAGCATTAAAATGGATATTTGGGAAGCTATGAATGGTATTCTTCAAACTGATAAAATCATTAGAGAAATCAATCATACATTCATTTGTCTTATTCCAAAAATTCCAGATGCTTCTAATATGTTTGATTTTCGACCAATCTCTCTTTGTAATGTCACGTACAAAATTCTAGCCAATCTACATTGCAACAGAATGAAAGTCTACATGAATGATTTAATCTCATATAATCAAATGCATTCATCCCAAATAGATTAATTTTTGAAAATTCCCTACTTGCCTATGAGATGGTTAGAAGTTTTAATAGGAAGAATTCAAGTAATGTTTGTATGAAAATTGACTTACATAAGGCTTATGACAAGATCAATAGAGAATTTATTCATCATATGCTGATTTCTATGGGATTTCCTATCTCCTTTGCTAATCTCATATATGAGTGTATATCTACTCCTTCATTTTCTATTTTAATAGATGATTCCCCGTATGGTTTCATTAATAGCTCGAGAGGAATAAGACAAGGGGACCCTCTCTCTCCTTATTTATTTTCTATGGTCGGGGATCGTGGCAGGTAACTTTAACACTATTCTTTATAACAGTGGAAGGATGAATAATGGTAGATTTAATTCTATTGGAGATCAAAAATTTATTGAATGAATCAATCTCTCAAAGCTAGTGGAACCTGACTATTCAGGCAACTTCTTTACTTGGCGAGGAGGTAGCTTATTTTCTATTCATGGTAAGATAGACAGAGTGTTTGTAAATTCTCTATGGCTAGAAAAATTTGATAATTTTGGTATTAATTTTGGTAATCACTCTTTGAGTGATCATACCCTAATCTTAATTAACCTGCATGTGCAAAATAATAGAAAGAGGAAGATACCTGTAACAACCCGCATATTTATCGAGTTTGTATTTAAATATTTTATTTAAATATTAACTCGTTAATCGGGTTTTGGTCCGAAAAGCTACTTTTTTCAAACGGTCAAATTAGGACTCGAGACCACTTCCATTGAGTTCGAAATGTCGTTTACAATTTTTTAAGTATAAACATCGATAGGTTTGGAGTTATAGCAATTTCACTAACTTTTCCCGCTTTGGACTTTGGGTTAGTTTAGCCTATTAAGCCCAAGTTCCAACCCTCTTCTCCTCACTCTTCATAAATTTCCTAACTAACTCAAGCTTTGGCATTAATGGTGAAGAGAATGGGAAATTAAAACTCCAAGCTCAAATTCAATTGCAAATCCAACATTCAACTCCAAATTCAAGTAGAAGATATTGGATTCAAGCTTTGGATTGCTTCTCCTTGCTTTCAAGCTTCATCTTCATAAACTTTAGTGCAAAGGTGAGAATTTTATCTCACAAATCTAGTCTATATCTATCTTGGACTGTTGGGAATGATTCCCTATCACTTTAGCATACATATTTGCTTTTGGTTTGGATTGGATTGGCGAAAGACTCCGATTTTTGGTGTTTGGGTGAAATTTCTGCATTTAGGTCGTTCTGGCCGTTTTTAGCTCGCTCGGAGTTAGGTCGTGTGGACCTTAGGTCGTAGGTCGCGTACGAGTTAACCCCTAGGTCGTTCTGGCCATTTTCGTGTTTTCGGAGTTAGGTCGCTCAGGACCTTAGGTCGTAGGTCGTATGGCCGTTAGGTCGCTCTGCTTTGGCTCTGGCCATTTTTGCTCACTCGCAGTTAGGTCGCTCACAACCTAGGACTTAGGTCGCTCGCGAGTTAGTGGCTTAGGTCGTTGGGTCATATAACCCATTAAGTCGCGCCCCTTTAGGTCGTGAACCTTGTTAAGTCGTTCACCCTGAGCTTAGGTCTTAGGTCGCATCACCCTTAAGTCGTTCGACCTGATCCTTTCTTAGGTCGCGCATCCCCTTAGGTCGCTAGGTCTTAGGTCGCGCCATCTTTTAGGTCGTGCATCCCCTTAGGTCGCTAGGTCTTAGGTCGCGCCATCTTTTAGGTTGCGTACCATACTTTAGGCCGTAGTCACTTAGGTCGCTTGCACCTTAGGTCGGCCTCGTTAGCTCGCAGATCATCTAGGTCGCGTGGCCTTTAGACCGTTAGGTCGCGAGCGTTAGGTCGTTAGACCTTACCTTCCTTAGGTCGCTTGACCGGTTAAACATTTAGGTCGCTCGACCCTATTCCCCTTAGGTCGTTAGACCTCATTTTGTCTTCACTAGGTCGTACCGTTTTGGTCGGGGCGCTGCCCCGCACCCCGCCGGGGGCGCTGCCCCCTGGACCCCCGCGACCTGACCGGGCAGGTCGAACCCCGTAAGCGGTGGCATTGCCCCCGCACCCCCACCTTGGGGGGTTGCCACCCCCCCCTGGACCCCCCCTCCGTAGGGGATCTTATCTGAAAAACATTGAGCTGATTTCCTTGGATTTTATTCGCATCTCCGTATGCGATCTTTGTGACTGATTGTTTCTACACTTGCTTATGTGTTTTGTCACTTTATAATATAAAGGTTTCAATACTAGTAGTAAATATCAAAACTCTTTTAACAAACAATTTCAACTCTATTTTTAATAACAAAGCTCTTTTCTTAAACCGTTTTCCAATCTATTAGTATATACAAGCCTTTACCTCACTCGGATGAGAAATCTAATTAAACGACTTAGTAAAACAAGTGGTATGAAACGCTTGCGTTCACTTCATCGGTTAATTCTTGGACTTGTTCGATTGAACCTCTTGTGACAATTTTATTAGTGAAGATTTACAGTTTGTTCGTAAATATTTAAGTTAAGCAAGTGGTTATGAGACATGAAGCTAAACTTCTATATTTACTAGCTTAGTGTAATTGACACTTCTCGTTGATCTTGATGATCGCCTTATGAATTAGACTAGCAATTGCGCGATGTCTCTTTCATTGCAAGGTTAGACTAGACACCACTTGTGTGATTCCATTCACACATACCTTTCTGCTTTTTGGTTAGTCTTGACCTCAATCTGTGTGATTCCATTCACACATGCGGGGTAGCTCCCCATGGTCTTCGGACCGTCATGTGATAGGCCTCTTTCCCTTTTTATGATTTCTGGATTTCTCGTGTTGATTTCTGGAATTTATGTCATTGACTTGTTGTGAGTACAAGTTTAGGGTATGATGCCCTCTTCGAATCTTTGAGAAGATTCTTGTCATATTGATTATCTCTTATTGATTGATCTTCTGTTGATCATTGTTTACATACTTATAGTGGTATGTCGTTATGGATGTTTATGTTTATGCCATATCTTTTATGTTATATCATGTCATCTGATATTTATAGCTAGACTGATCCGTTTATTATTTTCTTAAATAATACTCGGGTCAGACCGAGATGTTACAGGTGCTTCTGCTTGACTTCTTCCCAGGGATTCATCACTCTGACTTTTGGCTAACTGTTTAGATTAGCAGTTTTTGTTGTATACACTTGAGATATAAACTCATAGTCGTATTCTTTTGTATAGCACGTGTTGCTATTCTTTTGTATTATCGTGGATCTTACTGACCACTACTCTGATGTACACTTTCATGTGTTAGTTATATATTCATATCTTCTTCCGCCTTTGTAATATGGATATCTATGACTGATTTGTGATATGATTATTTCTATGTTTGTTTCCGAAGATTATTTATAGCCACCGTGTGATAAGAAATTACATGGATGCTCGCTCCTCAACAGCCTTATCTCCGTGCTAGTTGACAGCACTACTCCGGAGTGTTCTTGGCTAGCGTGGGTATAGAGGTGGGGCGTCACAATACCTTTTAAATATAAGAATTCTTGGCCTTTACGTCCTGATTATAACCCAGTCATTGATGAGGCTTTGGATTTTCTCTACACTGGTAGCCCTCTTTATAAGTTGATCAGTAAGCTGAAAAGAGTGAAAAGTAATCTGAAGAAATGGTCAAGTAATAAAGTCAATGTGCAATTAATGATTAATAGATTGAAAGATCAAAATAACAGTATTTATAATCAATTAGTTAGTAATCCACTTGATGAAAATCTCTTGGAAACTTATTCTACTAACTGTGACATGTTGCATAATATGATGAGAAAACTTGCCATTGACAATGAACAAAAAATGAAAATCAATTGGCTTATCAAAGGGGACAGGCCTACTGAGTTCTTTTACAGTAAAATCTCTGATTTCAAGCCTTGCCGAAGGAACAATTTTACTACTAATAATCAGGGAATGTGGATTTCAGCATCAGAAAAAATTGTTCAAGAAGCTACTCGCTATTTTTCAGATCTATTTCATTCATCACAAGCCTTAACCCAATTTTCAAACATTACTTGCAAGAAAATTCTATCAGAAAATGCAAGGATCAACTTGTGTAAACCTTTTCTGTTGGAAGAAATCAAAGAGGATATTTTTCAAATTAATGATAATGGTTCTCCTAGTCCAGATGGATTCAACTCTAAATTTTATAAAGTTCACCGGGACAGCATTAAAATGGATATTCGAGAATCCATGAATGGTATTCTTCAAACTGGTAAAATCATTAGAGAAATCAATCATACATCCATTTGTCTTATTCCAAAAGTTCCAGATGCTACTAATATGTTTGATTTTCGACCAATCTCTCTTTGTA
The DNA here is from genome assembly GCA_030765085.1 of Allium cepa. Classification (NCBI taxonomy): domain Eukaryota; kingdom Viridiplantae; phylum Streptophyta; class Magnoliopsida; order Asparagales; family Amaryllidaceae; genus Allium; species Allium cepa. Next base: position 883,019,180 of record CM060928.1, read on the forward strand.
ATGTCACGTACAAAATTCTAGCCAATCTACTTTGCAACAGAATGAAAGTCTACATGAATGATTTAATCTCATATAATCAAATGCATTCATCCCAAATAGATTAATTTTTGAAAATTCCCTACTTGCCTATGAGATGGTCAGAAGTTTTAATAGGAAGAATTCAAGTAATGTTTGTATGAAAATTGACTTACATAAGGCTTATGACAAGATCAATAGAGAATTTATTCATCATATGCTGATTTCTATGGGATTTCCTGTAACGACCCGTTAAATTTGATGATATTAAATGAGTTAATTTAATATGATTTCTAATCTAATTTAGAATGAAATAAAAGTCTTAAGATTCTATTTGAGTAAATGTAGGAATTAGATATAGTAACTGTAATTAAAGGTTAAAAATTTAAATGTTTATATGGCAATAGATTGAAATAACGTAAATTGGCGTTTGTGGTTATAAGTTATTATTTGTTGATTTAGTTGGTTTGTGAAATTAATACTGGAAGATATAAATCGAAAATAGTATTAATGAAATAATAACTGAATTGAACTGCAACTATATAAATGAAAGTAAATTTTAATTAGTGGATGTCAACATTGAATAAATTTATTTAAATAAAAAGATTTAAATGCATGTTTGGATAGAATATATGATTTATGGATTAAGTGGTAAGTAATTAGAATTTAATTCTATAAAATTTGGACTGAATGTATGTAAATAATTTTGTAGGAATAAGTTAATTAATAATTTATTGGTGCATACCCGATTTAATTGAAATAACAGAAAGGACAAGAACTTGATTTGCCTAGGTATGTATATATTGATAAACTATAACTAAGTAGGAAGTTGGTAGTAAATAGGATATAAGAAGACAAAGGCAACTAATAAATTAATAAATGAATTCATAATAGTAAGTAGTAATTTATGCATAAATATATTTGGCATTTGGGATATTTACCAAATTTTACGCATTCATCTAATTTATTTAATTGAATATAAATCTATGGAAACATTTTTGTTATTAATGGTTGTAAGTGATTTTGAATGTAAAAGGGTAACAATTATCTAGGTTAACCATTCATTGAGTATATTAAGTTAAGAATGGAAATAGATTGAAATAAATCTAAATTTATTTATTTTGTTTTGTTAATATGTTCTAGTTAATAAAAGGGAATTTATAAGAAATGAAGTCTGCACTAATGAAGTGTATTATAATTCAAATGTTATTTATACACATAAAATGTCTATTTACTGTATAGAAAGAGTCTAAATCAATAAACGAATTTATTGAGGTTCCAATTTATAATTTATAACATTTAATGTAGACTCAATTAATTAATTGATTTAAATTGTGCTGTTAGCGTAGGTGTTTTGTAATTGAAATAGTTAATTCTATAAGATGAAGTTAATGCTAATTTTATTCATAATTGGACCCTTTGTTGATATAGATTTTAGAAAGCAGGATTTATAAATTTATTTGAGTATCAAATTCAACAATTTCATTTATTGCATAATAAAATGGAATTTAACAGTTAAATATTACGTTATTGAAATTAAGATGGACTTTAAGGATAATAATATGAAATCATGAACCAATGTTTGTGGCATCCTTGTTTTGATAAAAGGTGAGAATATAAAAGTTGAAATCTAATAAATGGGTTTTGAGAATTTAATTTATAATTCCTAAATATAAGGAAGTGGAGAAATTAACACTGCAATTGATAGACTTATCAACTTTTAATTCATGTCTAAACTTGTTAAATCATTGAAATTGATTGAGAATTATATAAGCGATAAAATTTGGCCAATTTTAGAATTTAGATATAAAATTGGATTTTTATGATTTATTTTAATTTATTTAATTTATATAAAATAGCCAATTTGGCCACGGACTCGGATTTCGACGAAACCAGTTTCATCGAATCCGTATCGGTGAATTATTGTAGGGTTTCAAGTTTCGTATCGATCGGACCTGTCGTTTGATCGTACGGACGCGAAACGCCTTGAAATCGATTTAATTAAAATCAATTTGAAAATTTGGTTTTCAGCATAACTTTTTCATACGATCGAATTTGGACGTGAAACTTTTTCCATCGCGTTCAGAATATTTTTAAATACTTATTTGGATATATGGGTTTAATAAATTTCGTTCCGGGGTCAGAACGGGCTTTTTGGGCCAACTACCGTTTAGCACGTTCGTAATTCGTGCCCACCTAGCCTACTACAATTTGTCTATATATATGCTGTGATAAACCCTAGCCTCCATCTTCTATCATTTGTCTGTACGTTCATTGTCTTCATCTCTTCTCTTCCTCAATGGTTGCAAAACCTAGATCTATCTACAGTTCAAAATCAAAAGTGAAAATTCAAACTCTCCAGAAAATTCTCAAAAAAATATATGTTGTAGCTGTCGATGTATACGTCACAGATCCGTGATTCGTTTCTCGATTCAGTTGTTCGTTCATCCAGTAAAATTCAAACCATTTTCGGCCACTCATCATCGTCGCAACAAAACTCGCCCGATCGGAAAACTGTTTCTGGGTATTGTGGAGATAACCGAGGGGTTTGCATCAGTATAGTTTTTGAGTCGAACCAACGGTTGGATCTCTCGCATAATTCAATTAGGGTTAGGTATAATTGGCGGCGGCTGTCTCAGGGGGGCCACGAACGACGAGGCAGCGCAAGAGGGGGGCGCCGTTGGTGGAGGATGAGCTCGAGGAGGGCGCGATGGAGTGATGGTGGATCGATCGATAGAGGGTAGGAGGAGACAGCGGTAGGGTTTCAAAAAAAAGGGAAGGAATTGCGTGCTGGAGAATTTTCACGTGCGCATGAGATAAACGTGACGTGGCATGATAAAGGTGCACTTGTGTTCCTTTTTTTATTTTTTTAAAATTAAAATTCAATCTCAATGTAACAACCCGCATATTTGTCGAGTTTGTATTTAAATATTTTATTTAATTATTAACTCGTTAATCGGATTTTGGTCCGAAAAGCTACTTTTTGCAACGGTCAAATTAGGACTCGAGACCACTTCCATTGAGTTCGAAATGTCGTTTACAATTTTTTTAAGTATAAACATCGATAGGTTTGGAGTTAGTGAAATTTCACTAACTTTTCCCGCTTTGGACTTTGGGTTAGTTTAGCCTATTAAGCCCAAGTTCCAACCCTCTTCTCCTCACTCTTCATAAATTTTCTAACTAATCAAGCTTTGGCATTAATGGTGGAGGGAATGGGAAATTAAAATTCCAAAACTCAAATTCAATTGCAATCCATCTTTCTACTCCAAATTCAAGAAGAAGACATTGGATTCAAGCTTCTTGTGCTTAGATAGAAGAAGGATTGATCCTTGCTTGCTTAAAACTTCATTTTCATTGATATTTGGTGCAAAGGTGAGATTTTTATCTCACAATTCTAGCCTATAACTATATTGGACTGTTGGGAATGATCCCCTATCATTTTTGCATGCATGTTAGTTTTGGATTGGATTGGCGAAAAACTCCAATTTTTAGCGTTTTGGTGAATTTTCTGCACTTAGGTCGTTCTGGCCGTTTTTAGGTCGTTCGGAGTTAAGTCGTTCGTCCATAAGTCGTGAGTCGTTCACGAGTTAACCCTAGGTCGTTCTGGCAATTTTTAGGTCGTTCGGAGTTAAGTCGTTCATCCATAGGTCATGAGTCGTTCACGAGTTAACCATAGGTCGTTCTGGCCATTTTTAGGTCGTTCGGAGTTAAGTCGTTCATCCATAGGTCGTGAGTCGTTCACGAGTTAACCCTAGGTCGTTCTGGCCATTTTTAGGTCGTTCGGAGTTAAGTCGTTCGTCCACAGGTCGTGAGTCGTTCACGAGTTAACCCTAGGTCGTTCTGGCCATTTTTAGCTCGTTCGGAGTTAAGTCGTTCATCCATAGGTCGTGAGTCATTTACGAGTTAACCCTTAAGTCATGCAGCCCTTCAGTCACGCAACCCTTAAGTCGGTTACGAGTTATCCCGATAGGTCGTTGGACCCTTAACTCGTAGGTCGTTGGACCTTATCTCGTTAGGTCGCTCCTGGCCTAACCCTTAAGTCGTGCAACTCTTAAGTCGGTCACGAGTTATCCTGTTAGGTCGCGACCTCTGTTAAGTCGGCCATGTTGGGTCGTGAGTCATCGTTAGGTCGCGAACACCTCTAGGTCGCAACCACTAAGTCGCTTGACCCCTTAGACCCCTAGGTCGCAACCGTTAGGTCGCTCGACCCTATCCCTCTTAGGTCGTTAGACCCCCTTTTGTCTTCACTAGGTCGTACCGTTTTGGACGGGGCGCTGCCCCGCACCCCGCACCCCGCCGGGGGCGCTGCCCCCTGGACCCCCGCGACCTGACCGGGCAGGTCGAACCCCGTAAGCGGTGGCGTTGCCCCCGCACCCCCACCTTGGGGGGTTGCCACCCCCTTGGACCCCCCCTCCGTAGGGGATCTTATCTGAAAAACATTGAGCTGATTTCTTTGGATTTTATTCACATCTCCGTATGCGATTTTTGTGACTGATTGTTTCTACAATTGCTTCTGTGTTTTGTCACTTTATAATATAAAGGTTTCTATACTAGCAGTAAATATCAAAACTCTTTTAACAAACAATTTCAACTCTATTTTTAATAACAAAGCTCTTTTCTTAAACCGTTTTCCAATCTATTAGTATATACAAACCTTTACCTCACTCGGATGAGAAATCTAATTAAACGACTTAGTAAAACAAGTGGTATGAAACGCTTGCGTTCACTTCGTCGGTTAATTCTTGGACTTGTTCGATTGAACCTCTTGTGACAATTTTATTAGTGAAGATTTACAGTTTGTTCGTAAATATTTAAGTTAAGCAAGTGGTTATGGGACATGAAGCTAAACTTCTATATTTACTAGCTTAGTGTAATTGACACTTCTCGTTAATCATGATGATCATTCTGATGATTTAGACTAGCAACTGTGCGATGTCTCTTGTTACGAGGTTAGACTAGACACCACTTGTGTGATTCCACTCACACATACCTTTTTTCTTTTTGGTTAGTCTGGACCTTAATCTGTGTGATTCCATTCACACATGTGGGGTAGCTCCCCTTGGTCTTCGGACCGTCATGTGATAGGCCTCTTTCTCTTTTCTATGATTTGGACTTCTTGCATTGATTTCTAGAATTTATGTCATTGACTTGTTATGAGTACAAGTTTGGGTTATGATGCCCTTTCCGAATCTTTGAGAAGAATCTTGTGATATTGATTATCTCTTATTAATTGATCTTCTGTTGATCATTATTTACATACTTATAGTGGTATGTCATTATGGATGTTTATGTTTATGCCATATCTTTTATGTTATATCATGTCATCTGATATTTATAGCTAGACTGACCCGTTTATTATTTTCTTAAATAATACTCGGGTCAGACCGAGATGTTACAGGTGCTTCTGCTTGACTTCTTCCCAGGGATTCATCACTCTGACTTTTGGCTAACTGTTTAGATTAGCAGTTTTTGTTGTATACACTTGAGATATAGACTCATAGTTGTATTCTTTTGTATAGCACGTGTTGCTATTCTTTTGTATTATCGTGGATCTTACTGACCACTACTCTGATGTACACTTTCATGTGTTAGTTATATATTCATATCTTCTTCCGCCTTTGTAATATGGATATCTGTGACTGATTTGTGATATGATTATTTCTATGTTTGTTTCCGAAGATTATTTATAGCCACCGTGTGATAAGCAATTACATGGATGCTCGCTCCTCAACAGCCTTATTCTCCGTGCTAGTTGACAGCACTACTCTGGAGTGTTCTTGGCTAGCGTAGGTATAGAGGTGGGGCGTCACAGCTTGGTATCAGAGCCAAACTTCGGAACAATGTAGAATAACTTAACAAGGATCATCGTCCTAGGTCTATCTTAGGAGTCATACCATAGGATTAATTCGAGTCTTCGTACCGATTCATCCTATTTCCTTTATGATTCCTTGTTTTATCTATCAAGATTGCTTGATGTTCATTGGTAAATAACCTTCTTCCTTCTCTTCTTTCTTTCTTTAAGGAAGAGAATGTCTAGACCAGGCCGTCCTAGAACTGGATCATCTGGTGCTGCTCCTCCGGATGGAGTTTTTATGACTGCTCAACAGCTTCTTGATTTAGTAACTAATGCTCAAGCAGCTGGAGCTAACCCGGAACCTACTCACCCAAAGTCGGGATTTGCACGCTTGTGCAGCGATTACACCAACTTGGGTGGGAAGCCCTTCAAAGGTTCGAAAAATATCATCGAGGTCCAGGCTTGGTTAAAATCATGCGATTGAATCTTTTCTCGCATGAACCTTATCGATCTCCACCGCGTTCAGGTGGCTTCCAGCATGCTCCAGGAGAGAGCATTGGACTGGTACGAACTCCTTATTTCAGAAATTAATGAAGTGGATCTCACCTGGGAGCAATTTCAGGGACGCTTCGAGTTAAAGTTTGTACCAGAAGCTGGGAAAGTAACCTTGGCTCGACGTTTTATAGACCTTGTTCAAGGTCAATCCTCTGTGACTGATTACGTCGCAGCCTTCGAGTCGCTTTCCAAATATGGGGTTGAATACATCAACACCCCATTGAAGAAGAACCAGAGGTTCGTTTATGGCTTAAATAAGAATCTTAAGAAGCCACTGCTCCTGAAACTAGAAGTCGCATTTGATCAACTCGTCGATATCGCTCTTCGTCTTGAAGAGGCTGATAGAGAGAGTGATGTTGAAGTGGAAGGCGCTAAACCAAACTTCAACAACAAGAAGAGGCCAAACAAATTCAAGGGTCCGTATCCCAACAAAAAGGGTAAGCAGGCAACCCTTGCGGCAAAGTCTCCTTCTCCTAGTGGTGCGAGTTGCTTCAACTGTGGGTCTGGAGATCATTATGTGAATAAGTGCTCTAAGCCCAAATCTTGTCGCTATTGTAAGAGCCCGAATCATTACATACATCAATGCCTCAAGCGTAAAGGCAAGAAGGAAGGAAAGTTGAATGTGGCTCAAGCCCCTGGCAAAACATCTCGTGGCCAAGGTATTTCTCATTCCATTCTTGATGGTATTATTTCATTTCATGATCAACCTATTAGAGTTCTCTTTGATACGGGTGCATCCCATTCTTTTATATCAAAGGAACTGGTAGACACTTTTTCCTTAAGTGTTAGTGCTTTGATGACTTCTTTAAAAATTGTGAATCCTGTTGGTGGATCCGCAACTCTTAGTTTGCTTTGTAAAGATGTGGAGATTATTTTTTTCGATTTTTCTTTCCTAGCCGATTTGCATGTCATGCGTTACTTAGGCTTTGGAATAATTTTGGGAATGGATTGGCTTAACCGTTATCAAGCCCATATCCTATGTCCTGAGCGGACTATTCATCTTCGACATCCACTATCTGATAATCAGATTTCTGTTAATCTTAAAGATTCAGAATCCTGTTTGGTGGCGTCTTTATATTCTTTAAATCCTCGTGATAACGATGATGATGATGAAGATGATATTATTTCACGTATTCATGTTGTTCGTGAATTTTCCGACATATTCGAGCCCGTTTTAGGTTTACCACCTAAACGAGCAATTGAGTTCAGAATTAATCTTGTTTCTGGAGCTCAACCTATTACTCGTCCTCCTTATCGCATGTCCAATAAGGAAAATGAGGAGATGCGTAAATAATTATCTGAGTTTGAGACGAGGCAATTTATTCGCTCTAGTTCCTCGCCTTGGGGAGCTTCGGCTATTTTCGTAAAGAAATCCGATGGTACTCTGAGGCTCTGCGTTGATTATCGCAAGCTTAACGATCTTACTATTAAAAATAAATATCCTTTACCTCGGATTGATGATCTATTCGATCAGCTTAGTGGTGCTAAGGTCTTTTCACAATTGGACTTGGCTACCGGTTTCCATCAGCTTCGTATCGCTGAGGATAGCATTCCTTTGACATCATTCCGTACTCGATATGGATCTTATGAATGGCTTGTTATGCCATTTGGGTTAACGAATGCTCCAGCTTATTTCGTTGACCTCATGAATCGAGTTTTCAAAGATTTCCTCGATCGGTTTGTTCTCATATTCATTGATGATATTCTTGTGTATTCAAAAACCGAGGAGGAACATGAGAAACATCTTCGGATTGTATTGGAAACACTTAGGAGTAATCAATTAAAGGCGAAATTTTCTAAATGCCACTTTTGGCAATCTCGTGTGAAGTTTCTCGGTCATATTATTTCCGAATCCGGGATATCCGTGGATCCTTCAAAGATTGAAGCGATTCAAGATTGGAAGAGACCGGAGAGTGTGACAGAGATTCGTAGTTTTCTCGGATTGGCGGGCTATTACCGTCGTTTTATTAAAGACTTTTCTAAGATTGTCGTGCCTCTTACTGGCTTGACTAAGAAGGGAGTTAAATACATTTGGTCGGACAAATGTGAAGCCTCTTTTCAGAAATTGAAAGAACTCCTTTCCGATGCTCCTATTCTTGTTATTCCCGAGGGGAATCAAGATTTTGTTGTTTATACCGATGCTAGTCACGTTGGTTTGGGTGCCGTTCTTATGCAAAAAGAACGTGTGGTTGCTTATGCTTCTAGGCAATTGAAGCCGGCCGATACTAGATATGCCACACATGATCTAGAGCTCGTGGCTATTGTTTTCGCCCTTCGAATGTGGCGTCATTATCTATTGGGAGAGAAATTTATTCTTTACACGGATCATAAGTCTTTGAAATATTTATTTTCTCAAAAAGAACTTAATTTACGTCAACAGCGTTGGCTCGAGTTCCTTGCACCTTATGATCTTGATATTCTTTATACCCTCGGTAAGGGTAATCGTGTCGCCGATGCTCTTAGCCGTAAGCAACAAGCAGTTGTTTCTATGATGATATGCGAATGGAACGATCTCGAGATCTTATCCACTTGTGAGATTCGAGAGCGCGTATCCGATTTATGCTCATCGCTTGTTTTATGTAGCCTTGAGGCTCATCCTTCTCTTTTAGACCGCATTCTTGAAGCTCAAGGGCTAGATTCTGAATTGGCTCTTCTTGGCAAAAATGTTAAGGATAAAATTGATATTGAAGGTTTGAAAGACTTTGATATTGATTCTCGTGGCGGCATTCGAAAATTTGGTAGACTTATCGTACCAAATATTGGAGATCTTCATAAAGATATTTTAGAAGATTCCCATCGTTCTAAATTCACCATTCATCCCGGTAGTAGTAAAATGTACGCTGATATGAAGCGACTTTATTATTGGGAGGGAATGAAATCTGATGTTGCTAACTTTGTTAAGTGTTGCATGACTTGCCAACTTGTCAAGGCCGAACATCAAAGGCCTGGTGGGTTATTGCAACCTTTAGAAATTCCAATTTGGAAGTGGGATCAAATTTCCATGGACTTTATAGATGGCCTTCCCCGTTCTCGTTCGGGTCATGATAGTTTATGGGTGATTGTTGATAGACTTACTAAATCCGCCCATTTTATTCCGGTTCGGTCTAACCGAACCGTTCCTCTTTTGGCCAAACTATTTGTCAAGGAAATTGTAAAATTGCATGGAGTTCCTACTTCTATTGTTAGCGATCGTGATCCATTGTTTACTAGTGGATTTTGGAAGAGTCTTCAAAAAGCTTTAGGAACGAAGCTTAATTTTAGCACCGCTTATCACCCCCAGTCCGATGGACAAACCGAGCGTGTGAATCAAACTCTTGAAGATCTTCTTCGTGCTTGTGTGCTTGATTTTGGTGGAAGTTGGGAAGATCATATTTCACTTGTTGAATTTTCCTATAATAATAGCTTCCAATCTAGTATTGGTATGGCACCTTTCGAGGCACTCTACGGAAGGCCATGCCGATCTCCTTCTTGTTGGCTTGAGGCCGGTGAGAAGCTGGTTTTAGGTCCAGACTTTATTCGTGATTCCACGGAAAAGATTGAACTTATTCGACATAGGATGAAAGAAGCCCAGAGTAGACAAAAATCCTATGCCGATAATCGAAGAAGGAAATTAGAATTTTCTGTTGGGGATCCTGTTTTTATTCGTGTTTCACCTATGAAGGGTGTTGTACGTTTCAGTCGATCGGGGAAGTTAGCGCCTCTATATATTGGGCCATTTCCTATCACTGAACGTATTGGTTCCATGGCTTATCGCCTTGCATTGCCGGCTCAGTTTTCTGCTATGCATGATGTATTTCACGTTTCTCAATTACGGAAATGCCTTCGGGATTCCGATTCTATTCTTGAGCCTGCTGTTGTGGAAGAAATTGAAGTTTCGCCGAATTTAACTTATGAGCAGCATCCTATTCGAATTATAGCTTCTGAGGTTAAACGACTTCGAAATAAAGATGTTCCGCTTGTGAAGGTTCAATGGTCCTCAAATCCTAAGGATTGTTCTTGGGAATCCAGAAAATTCATCGAGCGTACACATCCGGACTTGCTTACTCCTGCTCCTTGAGGTGAACTTCTTATTTCAAAATTCCTCTTGTGTTAATATGCTCTTATGGTTGTTACTTTTTATTTCCATCTTATATATATTGCGAGGACGCAATTTCTTTAAGGAGGGGAGTCTGTAACGACCCGCATATCTGTCGAGTTTGTATTTAAATATTTTATTTAAATATTAACTCGTTAATCGGATTTTGGTCCGAAAAACTACTTTTTGCAAACGGTCAAATTAGGACTCGAGACCACTTCCATTGAGTTCGAAATGTCGTTTACAATTTTTTTAAGTATAAACATCGATAGGTTTGGAGTTAGTGAAATTTCACTAACTTTTCCCGCTTTGGACTTTGGGTTAGTTTAGCCTATTAAGCCCAAGTTCCAACCCTCTTCTCCTCACTCTTCATAAATTTCCTAACTAATCAAGCTTTGGCATTAATGGTGGAGGGAATGGGAAATTAAAATTCCAAAACTCAAATTCAATTGCAATCCATCTTTCTACTCCAAATTCAAGAGGAAGACATTGGATTCAAGCTTCTTGTGCTTAGATAGAAGAAGGATTGATCCTTGCTTGCTTAAAACTTCATTTTCATTGATATTTGGTGCAAAGGTGAGATTTTTATCTCACAATTCTAGCCTATAACTATATTGGACTGTTGGGAATGATCCTCTATCATTTTTGCATGCATGTTAGCATTTGGTTTGGATTGGATTGGCGAAAAACTCCAATTTTTAGCGTTTTGGTGAATTTTCTGCACTTAGGTCGTTCTGGCCGTTTTTAGGTCGTTCGGAGTTAAGTCGTTCGTCCATAAGTCGTGAGTCGTTCACGAGTTAACCCTAGGTCGTTCTGGCAATTTTTAGGTCGTTCGGAGTTAAGTCGTTCATCCATAGGTCGTGAGTCGTTCACGAGTTAACCCTAGGTCGTTCTGGCCATTTTTAGGTCGTTCGGAGTTAAGTCGTTCATCCATAGGTCGTGAGTCGTTCACGAGTTAACCCTAGGTCATTCTGGCCATTTTTAGGTCGTTCGGAGTTAAGTCGTTCGTCCATAGGTCGTGAGTCGTTCACGAGTTAACCCTAGGTCGTTCTGGCCATTTTTAGCTCGTTCGGAGTTAAGTCGTTCATCCATAGGTCGTGAGTCGTTTACGAGTTAACCCTTAAGTCGTGCAGCCCTTCAGTCACGCAACCCTTAAGTCGGTTACGAGTTATCCCGATAGGTCGTTGGACCCTTAACTCGTAGGTCGTTGGACCTTATCTCGTTAGGTCGCTCCTGGCCTAACCCTTAAGTCGTGCAACTCTTAAGTCGGTCACGAGTTATCCTGTTAGGTCGCGACCTCTGTTAAGTCGGCCATGTTGGGTCGTGAGTCATCGTTAGGTCGCGAACACCTCTAGGTCGCAACCACTAAGTCGCTTGACCCCTTAGACCCCTAGGTCGCAACCGTTAGGTCGCTCGACCCTATCCCTCTTAGGTCGTTAGACCCCCTTTTTGTCTTCACTAGGTCGTACCGTTTTGGACGGGGCGCTGCCCCGCACCCCACCGGGGGCGCTGCCCCCTGGACCCCCGCGACCTGACCGGGCAGGTCGAACCCCATAAGCGGTGGCGTTGCCCCCGCACCCCCACCTTGGGGGGTTGCCACCCCCCTGGACCCCCCCTCCGTAGGGGATCTTATCTGAAAAACATTGAGCTGATTTCCTTGGATTTTATTCACATCTCCGTATGCGATTTTTGTGACTGATTGTTTCTACAATTGCTTCTGTGTTTTGTCACTTTATAATATAAAGGTTTCAATACTAGCAGTAAATATCAAAACTCTTTTAACAAACAATTTCAACTCTATTTTTAATAACAAAGCTCTTTTCTTAAACCGTTTTCCAATCTATTAGTATATACAAACCTTTACCTCACTCGGATGAGAAATCTAATTAAACGACTTAGTAAAACAAGTGGTATGAAACGCTTGTGTTCACTTCGTCGGTTAATTCTTGGACTTGTTCGATTGAACCTCTTGTGACAATTTTATTAGTGAAGATTTACAGTTTGTTCGTAAATATTTAAGTTAAGCAAGTGGTTATGGGACATGAAGCTAAACTTCTATATTTACTAGCTTAGTGTAATTGACACTTCTCGTTGATCATGATGATCATTCTGATGATTTAGACTAGCAACTGTGCGATGTCTCTTGTTACGAGGTTAGACCAGACACCACTTGTGTGATTCCACTCACACATACCTTTTTTCTTTTTGGTTAGTCTGGACCTTAATCTGTGTGATTCCATTCACACATGTGGGGTAGCTCCCCTTGGTCTTCGGACCGTCATGTGATAGGCCTCTTTCTCTTTTCTATGATTTCTGGACTTCTTGCATTGATTTCTAGAATTTATGTCATTGACTTGTTATGAGTACAAGTTTGGGGTATGATGCCCTTTCCGAATCTTTGAGAAGATTCTTGTGATATTGATTATCTCTTATTGATTGATCTTCTGTTGATCATTATTTACATACTTATAGTGGTATGTCATTATGGATGTTTATGTTTATGCCATATCTTTTATGTTATATCATGTCATCTGAAATTTATAGCTAGACTGACCCGTTTATTATTTTCTTAAATAATACTCGGGTCAGACCGAGATGTTACAGGTGCTTCTGCTTGACTTCTTCCCAGGGATTCATCACTCTGACTTTTGGCTAACTGTTTAGATTAGCAGTTTTTGTTGTATACACTTGAGATATAGACTCATAGTTGTATTCTTTTGTATAGCACGTGTTGCTATTCTTTTGTATTATCGTGGATCTTACTGACCACTACTCTGATGTACACTTTCATGTGTTAGTTATATATTCATATCTTCTTCCGCCTTTGTAATATGGATATCTGTGACTGATTTGTGATATGATTATTTCTATGTTTGTTTCCGAAGATTATATATAGCCACCGTGTGATAAGCAATTACATGGATGCTCGCTCCTCAACAGCCTTATCTCCGTGCTAGTTGACAGCACTACTCCGGAGTGTTCTTGGCTAGCGTGGGTATAGAGGTGGGGCGTCACACTCAATTTTTGCAATATCTTGTGCATACGATATTTGATTGACGTGCGGTTTCTTTTGTTAGGATCGTATTGAAATTCCGGACTTAATGACACTGGTTTGGATGAATTCTGAAATGGTCAAATTTTTGGGTTTAAATTGGATTTAAATTCAATTTAAATTCAAAAGGTGAGTGTTTTAACCCACTCACAACTTCTAAAAGTTTTATGTTGGTTAAATTTATTTTAGATATGAGTAGAAATTTATTTATGACTGTTTGGCATGTTTATTCACCATATCTGTTAAATCGTGTTATTTAATTTAACTGTTAATTTATTTTATTTATTGCATATTAATTGATAGTTAGAATTAATTTATTTGCATATAAACTGCTAGTAAACAGTTATAAAATTTATTACTGAATATAAACTGTTAGTTTAATAGTTGTTAAATTTTATTTTGAATATAACTGCCAGTTATTACCTGTTATATATTATCAGATATATATTGATATTGATTTATTATTGGATGATGATTGTGATTTGGATGATGGATGATTTTGATGAATGGATGTTTTAGTGTATACCATTAAACTGCAAGTTATCATGCATTTTTCGTTTCATTCGGGATTGTGGTTTGAAATGATATACAACTGCAAATTTTATTTTTAAATTGGGGATTGAAATGATAAATATCCGTATCACTTGACCACAGGATAGAAAATTATATACAGGCACCGTGGTCTATATATAAATTATTTTAAAGTGATTTCTATGGTTTGGATGGGATACGGTTTATAAAAAAATTTAAATTTTGATATTTTATAAATATTATTCTTCTATATATATACATATGAAGTTAAATTTTTTGAATTTAAGCTATGTATAAATCTGTTGAATAAAAATGGAAATTTAGAAAATGGAATTTGAAATTTATATTATGTGTTTAAATTTGGAAATTTTTAAGGTATGATATTTATAACTGGATTTTTAATATTCTAGTATAATTAAACTGAAGAAAATATTTAATTGCTAGGAATTGGAGTTTTATTTATGGATTTTTATGTGAATATTCAAGACTAAATAACAGAACATTTAATTGGTTGAAAGAATAAATTCCAACTCTACTTTTGGAATATTAATACTCCAAATGGATATATATATATATATATATATATATATATATATATATATATAGAAATTGAAGTGGTTTGGTAACTTGAAAGTGATATAAAATTTACGGTTTAGACTTTAAATAAAGAAATATATTGTAAAGCCATGGAAATTATTTTCTTTACAAAGTAACCTTAAAGGTAAACCATCTATTTTATATGCCGTTGAATATCCAAACCATTCAAGTTTTAGAAGTTATGGTTTAAAATTTTGAATTTCGAAATATTATGCTTTGAAAGTATATTTCAAATATTTGGTTTCCAGATATTTTGAATTTTAAACCAGCATGATTTTGGAAAAGAATTATATTTGAGATAAAATGATATCATATTGTTTTGGGTTTAAATTGATATCGTATTCATAGTTTTGAAATGGAAATTTTATTCTGGTTTTAAAGTATAAACTATTTTTAAATGACCGCGGTGTTATAATAACGATGGGTCGGCAAAGAGACCGGGATCGGATATGGACATACTCTCTGTCGATACCGAAAACCACTTTGACTAACCGTGTACGCGGTGGAGATTCCAGAATGAAGTAGGATGGTGGCGACGTTTCCTATAAGGTAAATACGTGGACCCAACTCCCGTGAGTTGGCATAAGGTGGCTAAAACAGGAGCGATCGACGGGTTAATGAGGTCATTCCTCTGATCGGACACTCCTCTTCGATATTATACTTTGACTTTGGATTGATTCAGTGGCCACTTTTACTTTGATTTTGGGGAGTTTGTTCGAGATGGGCGGTAGCTGCGGCTACGCGTTACCATCGGCCCGGAAGCGTAATTGGTATATCTACCCTGACATTGCCTAGTTGTTTCGTGTCACCTACCCTAGCGCGCCTTATACGATTTTGGTTTTGTACCATACCTATGGAGTGCCCTCTGACGACGCCCAGTACGGGGGAGATTACGGTACTGCATAGACTATGGGAATATATTCTGTGTTAAGGGCTATATGGGTAACCCCTTAACGCTATTTAAAAGTAAGTTTATTTTACAATTAGACACTATTATAATAGCGCAGTATACTACATAGTAAATAGTTTAACGGATCCTTAGGAGATGTAAATCCCGAGCATCTCTTGAGTTACTGCACTCATATTTATTTCTGTTAATTTAACTTACATAAGATCTTTTAGTTCTGACTCGAGTGTTTTTGTCTTTTCAAATTCGCTCGGGTCAGTCCGAGCGTTTCAGGATTTGAAGTTTTAGCTCTGAAAGACGAAGACGAAGATTGTAGTATTATTATCTACTATTTTATATTCCACTACACCGTATTCCGCTGCATTGATATTATTGGTATGTAAACTCTGGTATTTAAATGTATAAAGAAGAATCGAATGTTTTGTAAACAGTTTTATAAACTGTATATTTTATTATTATATTTTATCCTTCCGCTGTGAGATTCTATTTTGTTTTATTTCTTCTCTGTTTTCTTATTTACCCCATAACAATCCGCCCTTCCGTATGGTTTGAATCGGTATGTGTGTTGATTTGAAGCGTGCGAAAAGGCGGGACGTTACATTTCCTATCTCCTTTGCTAATCTCATATATGAGTGTATATCTACTCCTTCATTTTCTATTTTAATAGATGTTTCCCCGTATGGTCTCATTAATAGCTCGAGAGGAATAAGACAAGGGGACCCTCTCTCTCCTTATTTATTTTCTATTGCCATGGAATTCCTGACTTTAAGTTTAGACATAGAATACCTTAAAGGCAATCTCAGCCCTATATATCAAGTTAAGCCAATGATTACTCATTTACTCTATGCTGATGATATTTTAATTATGGTTAAAGCTACCACAAAAAATGCAGAAACCATTCGTCATATTTTTCAAAACATGAAATTTTTTACTGGCCTCGAATTAAATACAGAAAAATTCAGATTATTTTTCTGTAAAGGTGCCAATTTTAAGCAGGAAACTGCTGACATTATTAAAATCAAGCCTGATAATCTGCCTTCCTCTTTCTAATAACTCTTTGAAAGCTAGAGACTTTGGCTTATTGATAAAATCAGCAAAAAATTCAATAACTGGCATGCCAGATTCCTCAACATTAGTGGGAGAGCTGAACTCATCAAGACTGTTATCCACCCTATGTTACATTTTTGGCTTCAGATTTCTCAATTCCCTGCAGCAGTTATTCAGAAAAATTCTTTATGTGCAAATTTTTTGTGGAAATCAAAGTCCCATAAAATGGGCTGGGTGAGGTGTGGAAAACAAAAAGTGAAGGAGGTTTGGGAATCAGAAAAATTAAGGACTTATCTACATCTATTACAACTAAATTATTATGGAATTACATTAATGGTGACTCTTTGTGGGCAAAGTGGATTCATAACAAATATTGTAGAAAGGCTAATTTCTGGACTGTCATAAGGGAAAATAATGCTTCACATACTTGGAAAACCATCCTACGTGCTTGACAATGGTGCAAGGGATATATAGACAGCAAAATTGTGGATGGAGTTAATACTGATTTATGGTTTGATCCATGGTTACAAGGTTCCTCTTTAATTGATAAATTTGGCTGGAACAGCATGAAAATTTTGGGTGGTTGTCACAAAAAAGTTTCGATGCTCATCTCTAATAATAATTGGAAACATAGTCTCAGTTTTATTCCCATGCAATCTCATACTAATGTTAGAAAAACCCTCATTCATCAACGTATGAATCAGGATTTTTGGTGGTGTATACCTAACAAACAAGGTCAATTTTCTTTGAAATCTGCCTGGAATATCTTTAGAAACAGACACAACGAGCTGGATTGGACCAAAATCATATGGGACAAAGGATGTGCTCCTAAAATGTCTATGTGCTCGCTACTGGCCATTGAGATAAATTACAAACCAAAGCTAGAATTAGTAAATGGACCCCTACTATAGATCAAAACTGCGTATTATGTGCTAATAACAACGAGGACAAAGATCTTTTTTTTCAATGCACATACTCGAAGAATATACTAGATGATATCTTGTCCAAGCTTAACATTAAGCTAGGTTCCAACTATGACCTCAATTTTCTTCTGGTTTCTATTAAACAAGCTCAGGAAAAACTTAACTCGGCTAATACATGTATTTATAGCATCATTTGTACTTCTATCATCTGGAACATTTGGTGTGAACGAAATAATCGTGTATTTAATGGAATCGAACAACCGTTCAAACTGAGAACTAAGCAAATAATTCTTGATAGCAAACATCTTATTCAACAGAGAATTCAAGCTCATAATTTAAACTTAGAAGAAAGACTTATCTTAATGAAGCTCAAAATGGCACCGATCTCCAAGATTGCTTTCGACCTCCTTGATCTCTAGCTGAATAATGATTAGCAATAGTAAATAGTGTCTGCTATTTCTGGTAGCTGTCTTCTTCAGATTTTACCATTTTCTATGATGGTTTGTGATCTTAGATCTGTGAACTTTGGGGATTATGTTCTTCTCTCTCCTTCAGCTGGTTTGCGTGTGACTTCGAGACGGTCTTTTATTTTTTATCTGTTTCATTGTATTAGTCCCACCCTCGTTTCGGTGTTGTATTGTTTTACGTTTCTTTGTTTTTTCTGGTGCAAGCTGCTCGTACGGATGGTTTTGAGTGTACCCTATACCGTGTTTTACTCCTCCATCTGTTTGACAGTTTGGCTCAAATTTCGGATTGCTGTAATGTTAACATATGGAATTGATATGTACTCTTTTTCCATACAATGCACCCATCTATGTTTGGGGGGTTGTAAGGTTTTAATGTGGCATATCATGGAAGTACATGATTTTTTCTCCTGTTATTTATAAAGTACCCTTTTCCAAAAAAAAAGTTCTTTGAAAAGTATCTTTATCATTTTGCAAAAATGTCATTAAACATTGTGTTATAACCATAGAATTCGAATCACAAAAGTCGTCCAAAGGCTAAAATTTGAAATAATAGAATATATCCCTTATGGACTATAAAACATTTCGGCTCAAGTCCTAGTTCGCTTGATAAACAAATAAAAGATGTAAAAAGGAATATGATATATTAAGTTATCGTCAAAACAAGATATTTCAATATTATTCATCCTTTAACTTTTTTCTTCTTCTTAAATTATATAGTGAAACTAACTAGAAAATGACTTCCATCATAATAACAAAAGATTTCAAAACATACAACAAAAAGGTATAATAATCGATTTTTAAATCAGTAAGCACATTTTAGTATATCCATTGCATTTGAACTAGTGTTAAAATTGTGAATAAAACACTGCCTTAAACGATTAGGACAATCAACATAAAATACAATCCCCATTTTTCTTTTGTCAAATAGTCTGCGTTATTCTCTATAAATTTACAAGCATCCATTGTTTCTCTTCACTTTCTATTTCATCTTGAATTAAGTCTGCAGTGTTATGGATTAGGTCTTCTTTTTCAAGTCTGTTGGCATTTCAGAGCCATTATTTGTAGACTGTGCATTTTCTTGAATAGTTTCCTCGTTTGTTTGATTGTCTATATATCGACTTCTGTAGGTTTTTCTTTAAATATGTTTAGATTTTACTTGTTTGTGGAGGCATAGAAGTTCCAGTTTCTGACTATTGTGAGCTACCATTTTGAGTGTCATCAGTTGTAAGCGGCATAGGAAATTCTAAATATTCCAGATTTATGGTAGCGATGGAACTTGAAGCTTCTCCCTTTTCAGTTGCATTTCTTTTTGTTGTGCACAATAGTTTGTTTTTGGTATCCATTTTGGCTTGTCTTGCTGAGAGTGCATCGTGTCCTTATGTCCAAACAGATTGCATAATGTACATCTAAATGAGACGGTATCATAAGTAATTCTAAACTCCTATTTTGTGCCATCATGTAGTGGTATTAGAACATTATTTATCATTGTATCAGATGTTGTTATTTCAGTTAGAACTTTTGCAAGTTTTATTAGACTTTTCTATACTGAATTCACATCTAGTAGAATTGATGTCCTAATAAAACTAGTTATACGTGATATTGCTGCATTTATCCAAAGTTCCATGTCCAATTCATGTGTGTTCATCCATAATTTGAGTTTATCAATCTTAAATACCTCATTTGAAAATCCAAGTTCCATTTGAGCATGTTCATTAGTTTTTCAACGAAAAAAGTTCCTCTACTAGGACATTATAAATTCAATTCTTTTATCGAAATTCACGGCAAAGAAACCCTCTTTTGTATTACGAATTGAAAAACTTGATATTTTCGATATAGGATTTTAGACGAAAATAAGGAATAGTAAAGCTAACTATTAAAATTGCCAGGTTATTCTTCCATTCAGAATCAGCTTCCTTAAATACATTTTCAAGGATGTAAACATACTGCTTAAAGGGAGAAATATATTTTGAATTCACAATTGATTCATCTTCGTTTAGATCTATGTTACCTTATAACACTTCAACATATGTTTTCCATCGCGAATCCATTATGATATTAGGCAAATGCACCTCTTCATTTTGAAAGGGAAAGTAATATAAGAATGCAAATAATAAGCTTGATTGTGTATTGACGAGATAAAATAATCAAATACTTAATTTGCTAGACATTAGCTACTAACCTCAAGTCAGTAGTGCCATTCTTTTTCACCATCATCTTCAAATTTTGTCTTCATTGCATCAATATCCATTACACGTCAATGAAAGCACATAAAAATCAAATAACTTTCATGTTCATCAAAATCCCAAGTAGAACCATTAGTTACTTTGAAAAAATCATCCACTAAAGCTAGTGTAATAAATTATCACTGAGTAGAAAAGGAAAATGATGTCAAATCATAACCTGGAGTTGCGCAATTGATAATAATCAAGAATGAAATATCAAACCTAATAAATTAATCGAACATTGAAGAAGAAAATAGAAAATGAATGGAATTTTATTTTACATAAATCTGAGTAATACTTGAATGACAGAATAATCAACAACTACTCACATTCTTTCTCTTCCTTCTCGATGTTATGGTTTCTGCAATAGTTGAAGGTCGACAACGCTGCGACTGGAGTAAAACCGTGGATCTATGGTTTTGATTAGTAGATGAAGTTGGAAAATGAGCAGCAATTATAGGGTTTTGGTTCTCCCTTGCTTTTTCTTACTTTTTCTAAATAGTAATACTGTGTTTATTAAGTTGATGAAAAAGAAGGGTTTTGGATTTAGATAGGAAAAGAGAAAGAAAATGGGAGGAAATGAAAATGATTTCCAAATTTTTTTATGTAATCATTTATTTTTATATTTTAGGTGTTTATTGCTTCAGTTATTAAGATAATCGAAGCAAATGGGTGGTCTATGCTTCGGTTGTTAATATAACCAAAGCAAATGAGTGGCTTATTGGTTTGCAATGTTCTATTGCTTTAGTTGTTTAGGTAAGATCAAAGCAAATGAGATGAAGCAATTATTATGTACTGCTGAGATGGTAGAAAGCATGAGACGTGAAATTGATAGACCTTCAAGAAATGTGCTTTCCATATTATTATATTTTTCAAAAACTTTGTTATGGTCAATGAAAATTCTTGCTCTAATACAAATTAAAGTTCATTATCTTTTACCATATGAAAGTGCAAAGGGTCTCTAATATGGTTAACTAATGTAAATGTGTATATAACCAAGCTAAACAAGAATAAGGTCAAGTAAAGCAAAATAGATGACACTGACAATTTTATACTGGTTCGGACCTTCCTCCTACATCCAGTCTCGAAGCTTCCCTTCAGATTTCCACTAAATAAACACCTACACTTAGCCTGAAGGAATAGGCATTATTAGAGTTTGCTGACTTACTAATATTGTGTTCTACATAGATTTTGGCTTCTGTTACAGACTTCTTATAATCTCCTCTTTGAGTTAAATTAGTGAAAGCACATGAGTTTATGGAAGTAGATCACTAAGGAAATAGAAGAGTTTTGGGTAATATGGAAAGCAAGTTTCGAACTTTGAAAGCAACAGAGTTTAGACCGCATGAAAGAATATCAAAAAACAAAAAATTTGATTAATTAAACTCTAGCCTTAACCATATATAAATAGATGTGAGAATTGTCCTTCAGAAGTTGCAACCCATTGATCAAAACCATTGAAGATGGAGTCGCAACGATGGAAGAGAGTAGACATGTCTATTCAAAAAATGACTATTATAAACAGCTTAGATGTCTGGATTAAGTGGTTAGACATCTGATTTTTTTAAATGTTTCTCCAGAAAAGGAACATCTTAAAAAATCATGTTCTTGGATGCCTGGATTATGTAGTTAAATATTTGACTTTTGGAAATAAAAGTCCCGAAATCTTTCGGTTCAAAAATTCATGTTCTCAGACATCTGAGTTTTGCTGCCAGATGTCTAGGAACCTAGGACATTTTAAACTTGCTAAAAAATGTAAAAAGTCAATTTGATGTAGATGCGTCAGCTCATATCATTTATGGGAGATTGAACACGCATGTCTGAGACATTAACACAAGATATATGACTCTTACAAATATCTGTTTTTGTATGAGCTCTTTTTGATGCCTTGTTGTAGCCTATTGAGTCTTCAATGTCCTTATGCTTCCATATGTGCGATTCAAAGGTTCTCTTTGATAGTTATGTACCTGCATGTTTGCTTAGAGATTCTTCGATATGAATGTATAGTTGTTGTCATTAAAAACCAATAAGAAAGGTTCTAACAAGTATCACCCATTATTATTAAAATATTGTCTTTGATGTTTCTTATATAAAGTAGAAGTGGCCATTCATTATCTTCATCTCAACCGTACCTTAAATCACAACTAGTCTTGTATATTAGTTTTTCTTTCTAAATGGTTGAACCACTTAAAAAAATACCCTTACTACAACATCATAATGAACTCTTTAAAAAAGCACACTCGATCATCCTTAACATTTTAGGACATTAATATGATGCACTTTGTGTAAACTAATCAAATTGAGATTTTAGTGATCGTGTTATTAGATCTATCTTGTAGTTTTGCTCTAGTGTTACAGTTAACATGATATAATCTTTATTATAATCAACCAAATTAATACTCGATCTCATTGTATAGTTTGTTCATTTACTTTAAATGAACTAATTCCATCAAGTGTCATACATAACAAACGGTGACCATTCACCATATAACACTTATGTACGATTGTACATGGATCAAATATCCATAGTCTCATATTGCTTTTGAGTTCAGAACTAATAGAATGCAATGCACGATCTCGATAAAATAAACACATAAGCAACGAAATTACAAACATATTAAGTAGTTGTAAAATCAGGTGCTTACATGGGTGTCAAAACGTTAACATGCAATAAGAATTTATTAGTAAGTATACGTCCTATTTCTATTTGTCAGTTTTTAATTCAGTTCATTTGTATATTTTAACTGATAAACGTTTTATCAATTATTTTAAATGCACAAAATTATCAATGTGGATTATTGTAACATTATATAGCATATGTACTTACAATATTAGAAAGGTTAAATTTTATCATTTCATTTTTCTAATAAGGCTCCTATTAGTCATTGATATTTTACCAAACCCTAAGTCGAAACATAGAAGTCTTCGACTTCATTAGTGGGTGTTAAGACTTGTCCATCTTGGAATTCTGACCTTGAGTTTGCTCAACAAGTCATAGCTCCATAGACGATGGATGTAACATCCCATGTAAATTAATAATTAACTAAAAAGTTAATAAAAAGGCTAAAAATGGAAATTTTGTACATGTTAGAATTTTTCCATGAAAGCTGTATAGTTGCATTCATGGTGATTTTCTATTCAATTTTCAAATATAAGTTTTGAAATTAGAGCTCAAATGGAAAAGTTATCAATGTTCGAATTTAAAGTAATTCAAATGGAATTCGAATTAAAAATGTAACTACTATTAAAATTTGAAATGCAAAATTAAGAAGAAACTAGATACGTAGGGTTTTATTAAACGTTAAAAAGAAAGTGTTAACATTAAATATTGAATAAGGAATTAAATAACCAATTAAACGACACAAAATACGTTCTTATAATTAGGCAACCAGTCAATCGCTACCAGGTCTGGTCGGCTGATAGAGGTCGATCGTCTAGGTAGGAGCGATCTACCAATTTAATGGTGGCAGCTAGGGTTATTTAAGGCTTAGAACGGCTTGGATTTTATTATTTTAAATCGACTTAAATCTGATGATTCTGGTGACTTCTAACCAATATGGATAAGATTCTAGCTACCTCATTCTTATTCCCAAATTATTTGGGAACATAACAAAGCTCTATTATTTTCTTTCTTCCATATAGTTTGGAAATTTCTTTATGCCTTTCGGTAAGGGATTTTATATATTAGTATTCAATTTCTAATTCTATTCTCCTCCAATCTTGGAAATTTTGAATCTAATTAATATACAAATCCAATTATTGTATATTTCAAATAGAAGAGATCTAGGAAGATATTAAATAGCAGGCACGTTCAAATCCAAAAGAGAGAGCTAGGAATTATCTATGAGTGGAAATCTTGGTTTTCCTCATTTTAGTTATTGTATAGTATAGGTTGGATTTGATATATGCTTTGGGGAATTTTGGTTCAAAAAAACACTAAACTAAAAACCCCAAAATTTCCTCAAAGTGAAATGTCAATTGTTTATGTTTTTGAATCTCAATTATTCCATATCAAAATAGTAGAATTTGTGCAGTTATTGCAATTTTAATATTTTACATTTTATTCCACTTCGCACTTTTCTCTTTTGATGTGATTAAGAGGTTTTAAAATAAAATAAGTTAGAAAGTGGCGTGAAAGTACGAATTCTCATATTCATAGTTTGCACTGCCTACTTCCATAATTTAAATATGAATCCCTTTCCACTTTATAAGTGAAAGTTGAATAAAGTGTAAAATGATTGAATTGTAAGCTCTACTGATAATGATTCTACTATTTTAATATACAATAAGTTTGGTAATTAATTTCGTTTTCTTATACAAGTCTACTTTTGGGCTATGGATATTAGCTAATTTGTAAGTTATGGTGTGGAATTAAACTTGTATAAATTGAAAGTTTTGACATTTAACAATTAGTATTGGGAATAATCTTCGCATGCCTAGGAATATTTTAGTTATGTATTTAGAACTGTATATTAATGTATGAATAACATAAGATTAATAATGTATCAATCAAGTAATAAATATGTTGGTAATCAGCATTAAAATCCCATAGGATGGAATAGTATGGATAATTATAATTAGTAGCGAAATAAAGAACCTTTATTTATAGCCTTAGTAGAATGAGGTGAGGTATGTGGCAGTATGGTTAGGAAGTGTAAATTATAACTAAGTTATTGAAATGCGAGGTCGGTCAAAAGAACACAGAAATCTTCCCAACTAATTAAGCTACCAACAGTGTAACTTTGAGGCTAATGTGAGCTATCGCCTATAATAAGTACCTACGTAGGATGTGAGGTTAGTCTTAATTCTATAAGGTAAGTCTTCCCAGTTAATCTGTCTACCAGTGCTTATGAATGGCTGGACTAATGTGAGATATCGCACCTTGGATATGGGTCATAATGTGTAGAGCCTTGTTCGGGGATCGGTGGTAGAAAGTGGTTGTTTTAATGTCCACCTCCTCCCTAATTAGGAAGCATTAAATGGTTGGGGATAGCATTTAGGCATGGCAGATGGAAATCTCGAGAAGGTTTCTGTTCAGATTTGAGGTATTAAGTAGATATCATGGGGTCCGCCTCTTCCAAAAAGAAGTGCTAAGTGGCCTGATGGGATTCTATGCGACGTCAGCTAGATTGTACCAGAGAGGGGTCCGTCTTGGATTGGGTATTAAATGACGGGGACCTGCCTAAGAGATAAGTATTAAATGGTCAAGGTCTACCTAATTCCCATTGAAAAGTTATTAAATGGCACGAGTACTTTCTCTCACATTGTTAAGACATGACTGACGGTAGATGCATGGGACTAGGGACGACCTTGGGCTTACAGTTGAAAGAAAGTTATAAAGATTGGTTAGAAAATTGTAGGTTAGTGGATTAGACTAGAAATGCCTTTGGGCTTATAGTTGAAGGTGTTTATAAGAAATATAGTTATGATACATAAGACATATTCTTATCTAAATTATGTTTCCCAAGCCCTATTATGGAAAGACCTAAGATTTTATTCACTAGACATTATTATTCTAACTTCCTCCTCATTACAACATAGCTTAGAGAAGACGATGCTGATCTAGGAGATGAAGGCGAAGATGGAGTCTTGTGGTAGTTATCTACCTACTTATGTTTTTTTATATATTTTGATGTACCCATTTTAGACACGATGTTATTGCATTTTGAAATATTATACTGTGGACTCTGAGGTGTTATGTTTTGTATGAAATATGAATTTATAAAATGGGTACTTTTTGATATTATATTGTATCCTTTCCACTATGAGATTTTTATAGCATTAGTAGATAGCTCTTTGTATTGATTTCACCAACCAACGGACCGCTTTAGAATGTGTCTAATGCTGGATGTGTTTTTTCTGGGTCAAAAATTAGGTATATTTTGAGATAGGTTGTTACATTCGGTATCAGTGCTTAGGTTGGCTGATCAATGGGTATAGGTATACGTATGAGGGCGTACCTATTATTTTTGAAAGTACTTTTTAAAAAATAATGCTACATATACATATGTGTGTGCATTTTGTATGTCGAATCCTATAAATTCCAACTATAGAAGTAGTTGAAACATATTAAGAAAGGATGGATGAAGCAACTATGAGTTGGGCAAATAAATATCGTTAAATTTGTATTCACCCACACCAATTACCCCATGGAGTGTAAGCAGTACCATAAGACATTGACTAGGAAGAGCATGAGAACGACATGTAAAAGAATCCCAGAGGCTGCATGGTACTGGACTCATTTGTTGGGCCTAGGATGCTTTATGATTATGGATTTTGATGGATTGTCGATGAAAGATACATGTATTTTTCCAGATAAATGGAAAACAAGAAACTATATGCTATAAGCATCTGGAATTAGGTATGAAGAAGGAGTGAGGAAGTTCCCGCAAGAAGGTGTGTATTAATAACCATTAAAAAATAGTCGGATTTTTGATGAAGAAGAGTTAATAAGGAGTAGGAAGAAGGAAAGTCCAAAATCAAAGGACAATAAAAGTCCATTTCCGAGTCTGACCCAATGCGAAAGAATTAAACAAGATCTTGAGAGTTTCTTAAAATGTTTTAAATAGGTTTTTCACTAAATTTATTGGGAAGTTGTTTTGAAAAAAAGGAGGAAATTCGGAATTTCTTAGTTTAAAATTGATTGAGTTAAAAAAAATTGGTTTAAAGTTTTTGATGAAGAAATTTTTCGTTTTTGAAATAAAAGAAAAATAGAGCGTAGGTTTGGCTTGATGATCTTTCCTATTTTTATAAATTTGGAAGATTCATTTTAAGAATTATTTTTTTAAGTGTGGATAAATGGAAATGATAATAGATTAAATTAAAGTATAGAGAATAGAAGAGTAAAAAGGCCCAATAACTAAGATAGGAGGAACATTCCTGTATAAGAAAATACAGAAAATAACAACTGAAGTAGAAGCCATTTAGGTAGAAGAAATATAAATTGCTGCAATATTGGAAGATTTGGATAGAAATAGCATTAGTAATTTATATAAAATAGGATTAGTAATCTAGTTAGAAATAATATATGTGAGAAGCAGTAGGAATAGGTATAAAATGGATATAATCCAGAGAAATGTAGTAATTGCACATATTTTTTAGATAAACACTTAGATAGATGCAGCAATTACACGTGTCTTTCACAAGTACTCCTCAGGTGCTATTAAAATCTCTGTCAAAGGTGGAGCGGAGATAGCATGATTAATAGAAAAATAATAGGATGTAAGTTATTCTTGTCTACTCCAATTTTCATTGTTTAACATTATACAATATGTTTTTGAAAAGAAAAATGGTTTGGTTTTAAATGTTTGAGTTAAAAATCCTACTTTTAAAAAAGGAAATTTCTATTGTAGAAATTTATTTAAAAGGTAAAGTTGGTTACAAAAGTGGAAATTTTTCATGGCTCCTTTTGGGAGACTAATCAATTTTTTAATTTGATTAAAAGTTTTCTGAGTTTATTGTAACGACCCGGAGTTTCACCATATTAATTTTCGAATATTTAGTTGATTTTAAATATTCAAATAATAGATTTTATAACTAAAATAAAAACTCTTTAAATAATAAATATTGACGATAAAATAGTTTTCAAAATTAGTTTACACAAATATTAAGTTCGAAGAAAAATCTAAAATGTGACTGGTAACTATTTTCCGAATTTTCAACTTTACATCTTCTAAAGGTTGTCCGAAACATTGTGATCATTTTAGTATACACAAAAAAACATTTATAAAACAAATTAGGATTTAGAAATGACAATATAGATTTATTTAAAATTTAAGAATATATATAAAAAAGGTGATGTGACAATTTCCTAAAAATTAAAACAAAAAAGAGCAAATGTCGCATCAAATGAAACATGTTTAGACATGATTCGATATTTTGGCTACTTGAGTTTTGAATGCATGTTGGTAAGGGAAGACAAGCATTGTGATGTGGCGCCATGGATAGAAGGGTATAAGTGGAATTAGTCACTTTGCATGAGGTTATATATAACAACTTCATGCTCTCATTTTTATTTTCTTTCCAAATTTGACCTCATATTCTCACTCCCATAACTTCCCCAAGAATACTCCAAATAAATAAATTCATTTCCAATTTCAGGAGAATCTAGTTGGTTAAAATGTTCATTTATACCATTTCTTCAATTTCTAAGAGATATTGGGAGAAAAATTCATTTCTTTACAAAGCATTTCGGACCCACAATTTCAAGTCGAAAAATTGTCCTTCTTCTTTTGGCCATATCTTCTGCAAAAATAATCCAAATTGAATAATTCTTTTTTATAAATTGTAGAGAAAATAATTTTCTAAAACTATACTCTTTATCACGTTTCCAAAATCCAAGAGTAAATAGTCGAAAAACTAGTTGGAAAATGACTATTTTCGGGTTCATTTTTTAGGGTTTGATGATTATCCAAAGTCACTCCACCTTACCAAAACAAGTTTCACTTCCTTCTTCTTTCAAGGCCGAGCCCACCTGGTTTATTATGGATCTAAGACTCTATCTTTTGCTTTGTAATGGAAGTGCTAGGTCATAACCTAAGTTAGCGAGAGTTTGGATAGCTTTCGGTGAGTAAACTCTTCATTTTTAATTTTGGAAATATTTTTCTTTAGTTATATTATGGTGTATATTGCTTGCTTGATTTGGATATGATGTGAATTTTTTCATGTTTGGTTTGGAAATGTATATGTATGATGGATGCAAAAATGTTTAAGTAAATGTTAGTTAGCAAACTAGGTAGTAAGTAAAAATTTTCCCTCAAAAACCAAAGCTTTAGAGCTGTATTCATGTTCATATTTATTGCCTACGAATGCTTGTTGTATGTATGCTTAAACCACTGTTATATAATGTTTAGTTGTGTTGATAATATTATAACTTATTTGCCGAACTGCCCGTATAGCGATAGTTGCTATATCGACACTTTAAGAAAATCACTTTTGGTCTCATCTTCGTGCTTGGAATTGTTTTACAAATTAAGTAAGATTTTGATTAACGATGTTTTCAAAAGTAATTAACCATTTTAATAATGATTATTTAATTTAGTTAAATACTTAGTTAATAAGGATTAAGGTTAACTAATTACTAAGTTAATGATGCGTTTTAAATTTAACTACTTACTTGATTAATGATTGTTTAAAATAACTAATCGTTTTATTTAATGATGTTTAAATTTAATTAATCATTTTGTCTAATGATTTTTAAGGATAATTAATCGTTCATTAATGTTGGATTAAAGTTAATTAATCAATTTGCTAATGATGCTTTTAAATTTATAAATCTTTTTAATAAATGATTTTTAAAATTTAACAACTTGTTTTGACTCAAATTATTCTTTCCTTTATTGATGTTTATAATTAAAAAATCATTTTTAAATAGGCGGAATTAATTTAAAGGATAAAAATTTATATATTTTTAGCCTCAAGGACTGACCTCAATATTTGAACCATAAGGACAAATATTCTCCTAAAAGTTATTTATAAGGACAAACATTCTTCCAAAATTATTCATAAGGACAAATATTTTTAAAAACTGCTACCAAACTCAAAACTGATACCTAAAATCTATTGCCCATAACTACAAACTGATACCTAAAAACTTCTATCAATAACGAAAAACAATACCTAAAGAAAGTTGTCCTTCAGACTAGAATACTGAAGGTCTGTCCTTGAGGCTAAAATGCTGAGAAATTTTGTTCTTGACAACGATTTCCTATTTTAAATAATGAGAATTAATTAATTATTTTTTTATTTTAATTAATTGTATTTAGATTTAGTAATTATTTGAATTAATGGTGTTTAAAGGTGATTTACCCATTTTAATTAAAGGTTATTGGAGTTAATTAATCAACTTAACTTATGAAGTTTCAAAGTGAATATATCAAAGTAACAAGGATGTTTTGACTTTGTTATTCATTTTAAACAATGATAATTAGTTATTTATTAATTTAATTAATTACAATTTACTAATTAGTTGAATTAATAAGGTTTAAGGTGGTTTACCCTTTATATTATTTAAAGACATTTGAAGTTCAGAAATCAAATTGTGTCATGAGGTTTAAAGTTAATTAATCAGTGTAATAATGATGTTTTAAGTTATTAAATCCTTTTTAAATCGATGATTTGAAGTTAGTAAACTCTTTTAACAAAGTGTTTTACAGCTAATACCTGTAACGTGAGGCCAAGCATGAATTTGGGTTTTGTGACGACCCACCTATTTGAACGGTTTAAATCGACAGTAAGCCACACATGTCTAACTCAAACCATTTAAAAGGGAGGATTTTCAAAGGGTAAATAAGAAAATAAGAGAAAGAAAGGAAAATAAAATACAGAATCTTGCACCAGAATTGACAAAATATAATAATCAAACAAACAGTTCATGCAACGACCTAGAATTCTGGTCGTTAATTTTTAGCATTTAATTCATTTTAAATGTTAAATGTGAATTTTGAATTGATTTTGAAATAAAAGATTTCGGTTAAATTAATAGAATTAGTTAAATTTCAAATATGGAATTTAATTGAAATTTGAATAATAATAATTTAATATTGGAATTTGGATAATTGGTGATTCTTGGTGTAAATAGATATAAAAATAGATTCTAAAATTTATTTTTAGTCTATTTGGATTTGAATTATAATATTGGACTATTGGATAGAATTAAAAGTCGATAGGTTGAATTTGGAATTTTATATTGATTTAATAATGGAATTTACTAATATAATAATGCAAATAATCAAATATTGATTTAAACTGAATCAGAATGACTTCTAATGTGAATATAAATTTTATACGAGTTATAATAGAGTTAGTAAAATTTTAAAAGTGAAACTTTAAATGATTTCGACAATTTCGAAAATCGCTCGATTTAATCGACGAGTTAAATAGCCTTCCGGGGAACAGTCTCGGAATTCGACGAAACCAGTTCCATTGGATCCATAATTGTTAGTTAGTATCGGATTTCAATTTTCGTAGCAATCGGAGTTGTTGTTTGACCCCGGCAGCTTAAAACGCATAGAAACTATTTTAATCGATTTAAATTAAAATTGGTCGTTTATTTCCGTAACTCGCCATACGATCAAATTAGCCTCTGAAACATGTTCTATTGTGTTCGGAACGCGGGTAAAACCTTAGAAATGCCTGTCGGCGTGCGTTGTTTGGAGTTCGTTTTTATAAGCTTGTTATTTGAAAATTTTATTAATAAAATAATATAAATAAACGTTTATATTCACGTTTAATGAGAAACCCTAGCCGATTGTTTAGAGCCGTCGTCTTCTTTCGTCTATGGCCGAAAACACTTCGACTTTTCTTTCTCAATTTTCTCCTCATCCACGCAATAATTCGCAAATCTTCCAACTAATAAATCGAAGAGAGCGTCGAGATCTGCGAAGTGAACGGTGGTGATCGCGTTTCGAGCGTCGACGAAGGAGATAATGGGCCATGTTCGCCAGCCGTTTGGTGGAGTTTTTCTCAGCCCATGGGTGACCGAGCTCGAAACTGCTCTGGTCGTGGGTAGAGCGCGCCTTGGAGCACGTCATGATGGGTACCGATCATCGTAGAAGTTGCTGGGGTAGTCGCGATTTTCTATTTGGGGTAGCGGCTTTGGGTTCGTTCAAGCCTGGAACGATCGCGCGGGAGAAGAAGAGTGTCGGTCGATTTTCGTTTGGTATGTTTTAAAAAATTGTTTTAAAATGTTATTCAAACTTTAATAATTCGTAACTTGAGCATACGTTGTCAGATTTCAACAAATTTTGTAGCGCCGGAATCGCAGAGACGAGTACTACGCAGTGGTGCAACTCTAGAACCATTTTGAGCAAGTAAAAATTTAGGTTAAATCGAACGCCATTCGATTTAATTTAAATTTGAACGCTCGCCGAAAACCCAAGGTGAGTTAATCTCATTCACATCTGGATACCAGTAATTTAAATAGCTAATATTTAAATGTTTGATTGGTTGTTTAGCTGAATATGATAATTATTATCAAATTGAATCGATATTTATTTGTTGTGCTAATATCTGTGGATGCAGGGAAACAGGTTGGAGGGATCCAACTGAAATCCTCACAGAAATTTATTTATATTCTGTGATATATCTCATTTATATTATGTGATAAATTGTTTAGATCTTGTTATGCTGTGTTTTATTTATATACTGTGATAGATTAAATTGAAGATTTAATTGTGATTGTGCTATGGTTGGGTAAATACAACCTAGGAATTTAAATATTAATAAATAAATTGGGTTTAAAGGAAATAAAAGAAAATTCTTAAGTAAAGAATTTTAAAAGGAATTAAATTCAAAGAATGGGTTGTAAATTTGAAGTGTTTGAATTTGTGAAATTGAAAGGGAAATGTGAATTGTTTAAAATAATAGCGAGTTTATTTTTAAAGGATGGGAAGTGTGCTTTCTCCTGGAAACTTTATTATGTTTTTAAGAAAAGTTTTCAAATATAAATCTGCAGTTTAAATATGTTTAGAATATTCTAGAAGAAATATTATTTTAAATTGTTTTTAAGTGAAAGCAAATATTTGATTTGGTAATTATGGTATTTAATTATTTTTAAAAAAGTAAAGTAGTATTACGTTCTCAAAAGCAAATTACAATATAAATATTCAATTTAATAACTTTATTTTAAAAAGTTAAATTTGGCTTAAAGTACTTAGGAAACCTCCATATATTTCCTTAAGTATTATTTTCAATTAAATAATTTCTAGAAGCTTTATTTTAAATATTTTACACATATATTTGAAAGTGATTTCCAGGAAATAGCAATGTGTTTAGAAATAAAGGAGCTATTTTTAAAGTTTGGAAAGGAATTACGGGATGAACGTAAAACTAAATTGGGAATAAATCTTGTTGGATTGATAAAAAGAATTCTTTGGGTTATCCTAAAGTGAAAGTGCAATTCCTTGAAAAGCCGAGTACGTTTTTAAAGCAGATTTTTAGAAAGGGTTAGAAGTTTGAAATTGTATTAATGAATGTTCCAAGAAATTATTTAAGTTGTAAGAATTTAAAAGTGAACATATATCAAAGTAGTTATAGAAGTAATTATTTTAAAAAGGAAACTAGAATTATGTTTTAAAGAATATTACTATTATTTATACTTTACAAAATGGTTTTATTTTAAAGATGATCGATCAAAGTATTATTTGAAACTTGTATAGGATTTCATAGCTTTATTTAAAATTAGTATGACTTGACTTTATTTTGAAGGAAATAGTTTATATTTTATAAAGCGGTTTTATTCGAGATATTTTTAAAAGTATATATATTTTAAATCAAGTATGTAAGAAGTTTTAATATAAATGTTTAATGTATTTTCAAGAATAAAGAATTTAAATTATTTTAAATATTAAGTATGGGTACATGGATGTTTTCAAGGGAAGTAACAATTTGGGGGATTTATTCCATGAGAAGCGTTCGGTTTGAAAAGTGTTTTCAATGGGATTTGAGAATGGAAACATATCTTGCAAAGATTTTTC
Source organism: Allium cepa (assembly GCA_030765085.1). Taxonomy (NCBI): domain Eukaryota; kingdom Viridiplantae; phylum Streptophyta; class Magnoliopsida; order Asparagales; family Amaryllidaceae; genus Allium; species Allium cepa. The sequence goes on from CM060928.1 coordinate 883,052,840, forward strand.
TTTTGAGGAAAATAAATAATGTGGGAAATTATTTATTGTGTGACAGATGTTTGTGAATATTAATTGATAGTTAAATCACTGACTATCAATATTGGACAAATGTGTTGATCATTTCGAAGAGACCGGGATCGGGATTAATTTCTCGAAAACCACTTCGATCTGGTTTGTACATTTTCGTTGGAAAAACGAGTTCGGAGTCGAAGATGGAGCAGTGAAGTGCAAGGGCTAGTCGCTACTAATCCTGACGATATTTTAAAAATGGATGTAGTAGGAGTAGTGCCTTCGGTTCCGTTCGAACCCGTGACAGACTTGTATGGACGAATGCTTTTGGAACATCGTTAGTTGGGCAATGGGCATTCTAAGTGAAACTGAGACGACCCGACTTTCTCACCACAGAAAGTCGTAAAATCTTGAAGAAAGAAAGGGATAGAAAAGAGAAAAGAAAGAAGAAACACATCAGAATCTAAACTGCGGAACGAATAAATTATATTAATAACATAAATATTACATAGTTTACAACCATTATCAGAGTTACACAGATTACACATCACATACTAGACAGTTATAAACACCTGTCTAGTTATACAACTCAATACTATACAAGAGAACTACTCAGAGAAACAAACTCAGCGGAATACTATATATCTACAATGCAGTTTCCTCCTGTTCCATTGCTCCTCCACAATTCGTCAAAGCTAACCTGAATCCCTTGGCTACTCGTAAAAATTTGAGTACCCAAGAGTTAAGAAAATCAGAAGATAAATCTGGGTCAGACATGGGTCTAGTGTGAGTAACAGGTTAAGGTTGCTTAACTTTTAAAAAATCTTTTGAAAAGAAAGGTATCACGTAAGACTTTCCACACATAAACATGGAAAAGTTTTTATCTTACGCTAACCAAAACATTTGATAGGAAATCCGTTGATAATATAATAGGTCTAGGGTTTTCAAATAAATAAGAAATAGCCGAAATTGTTACATGATTAAATTCTAGCTACTAGCCACAAAAGTGGGTAATACAATCAAAACCGAGGGCACTTATTGGATTTTGGATTCCATACAATGGCAGGGCTACCGGGGTACCGCCCGTCACAGTACATGGCCTAGATCAACGTACCGAGGATCATTCCCAATCGCCTAAAACATAAGGCTGGAACCATTCCTTACTGAATAGTTCCGAACAAGACAACCCTGCAGTTGTAGCTAGCAACCGCCCACACAGCCGAATAAAAGGGACCTCTAGACAGGGGAAAATCTTGTCCTACTTGAGTGACCCACTTAGCGTTGCTACACCTTCTATGTTTTAGCCATTCCCGGTTGATGAGGCTTGAGGCTACAATTACCTTTATAGAACACATCACTTAGAATGCTCATCGTCCACCTGACGATGTTCTGAAAGCATTCAATCCATACAAGTTTGTTCCGGGTTCGAACGAAACCGAAGGCATTATCTCATTACACTCATTTTGGAATCACCCTCAGAGTTAACGATGATAACCCTTGCACTCTGAATCTTCATCTTCACTTGAGATTCATGACCTACCGTTAATTTGGATCGATGTGGTTTTCAGATATCCAAATATGGAAACCCGATCTCGGTCTCATCGAAATCCAAAACGTGTCTTTTAAGGCCGAGTTGTTTTAAAGTTTAAACAATTCAATTATCTATATACACACAGATAGATAACTCACAAATCACAATTGATAATCAACATTATCATAATAAACAGTTAATCCACGTTATCATCAAAATAGATAATCCATATTATCATCACAATGCAACCAAAGCATTCATATCACACCACATTACTTATCTCATTTCTGAGATCACAAAGCATCCAAGGCAATCAATATCACCCATTCATACATAAGCAATGATTTACTTCATCATACTATAATTAATTTAAAATGAATTAAATTAACTACCTCCATCTCTAATTAATTTAAAGTGAATTAAATTAATTACTTCATCTTTAATTAATTTAAAATAAATTAACTTAATTACTTCATCAATATAAATCTTGCTTACTTAACCATTTAATTGATTACAATCAATTAATTAATCATTCAAATTAATCACCTTAATTAATCACCCTTGATTAATTATCCTTAATTACATTCATGTAATTATCCTTAATTAATTTCACAAATTAATTATTCTTAACCAAAAACAGTAATTAACCTTTAATTACTTCAATTACTTAATTGTAATTAATTACATTAATCCTTAATTAATAACATTAATTAATTACCCTTAATCACTTGTCATTGATTAATTAATCATAATTAATCAACTTTAATTACATCATTAGTTGTATTAATTAATGATCCTTAATTATATTTAAATTAATTACTTTATTTAAATTTATTACAATAAGTAATTAATCTTAATTAAACCAAAATGATTAATCCCTCTTGATTAACCATATTCAGTAATTATCTAACTTTAATTACTTCATTAAAATAAATAAATTACTCCTTAATTACTTTCTTAATTAATCCCTTGATTAATTATAAAGTAACTATACTCCAAATTACTTCCATTCTTAAATCATCTTCAATTAATTACATCCTGTAATTACCAATTACTTCACTAAGTAATTTCCAATCCAATAATTACATTAAGTAATTATCATCAAATCATCAAGTGTTTAAAATTATTTAAACTTTAATTAATCAAATTAAACAATCACATTTAACACAATTAATTACCTTAAGTAATTAATTTCTTAATTACTTCATTAGGTAATTACACTTAAACAATTCAAATGAATATCTTTAAATTAATTAATCTAATTAATTATTAAAATTAATCACATTAATTTATTATTAAATAATCCTAAGTTAATGATCTTCATTATCCATTAACGGCTCTATAATTACTTCTCTAAAGTAATTAACTGAGATTAACCATTATTAATTACAAACTAAATTATCTATAAAACCCATTAATTAATCTCTAATTATTTAATTCATCAAGTGTTAATCTATAACTTAATTAATTGTTAATTACTTGATTAATAAATTTCAAATCATTAATACAATATCAAATCTTATCTAATTGATGATTTCTTAATTACAATTTAATCAATCTTAATTATCTCACTAATCCTTTAATTAATTAAATAAAACCCTTAATTATTTAATTAATTAATCAAATTATTAATTTAAAATTTAACTAATGACACGTCTTATTTACCTTAATAATTTAATAAACTATAAATCATTAAGGCCTAATTGACCTTTATCAATGATTTCATTATCATTTACAAAGAAATTTAAAAATAATTTGCCCTTTTAAAATTTACCATTAAATTCCATTTTAAATTTAAGATTTAAAATGAAAACAAATTTTAACTTAAATAAGGTTTAACAATTCAAAACCTTTTAAATTCATTTTAAATAATTGCTTATCTTTTAAGGGAAATTAAAAAAATAGTTTTAACCCATATTCAATTTAAATAAATTTAAAATATACTTTGAATATTCCAAGTTGTTTTAAAACATTTTAAATTCAAAAACTTCATTTTATTTAAAACTAGGATTCAAATTCATTTTTGAATTTCAGATTCAAATTTAGATTTGAAAACTCTGCTCAAATCTTATATTTCAGATTTTAAAACATGTTATAATCTACTTTAACATCCAACTTACTTACAACATTAGAATTTATAAGCTTTATTTTCTTTTCAAAACTTAAGATTCAAATTCAAAACTGAATTCAGATTTAAAAATTTAACTTAAATTTGAAATCCTATTTAAATCTCATTTTCAGATTTTTTTTAAATACTTTATAAAATACTTTAACCATTTAAAGTGGTTAAAACATTTCATTTTTATATATAAAGAAAAACTCAAATCTCATTTGAATTCAGATTAAACTTATTTTAAAACTTTTGTTTACAACCTGCTTTTGCTTCTTCTTTTAAAATTTAGTTTAAATTTTCAACTGGAAACTGTCAGGTTTCTCAAACAAAACCTGATACTAAACTTACCCAAGCTTATACAAATTTACTTCGAGCCATACCTCACCTTACTTCGGGTAAAACACTCAAGTGACTCGATCATTACACGAGAACGACTACACTCATTCCAAAACCCTTCACCAGAAAAAAATAAAATGCACGATGCATGTACATCGTGACGCCGATCAACTCCGGCCTCTCACCATAGCTTCATCCCATCGGCAACCACCCACGCTCCAACCTACGATCATCATATCGTCTCCATCCACCTGAATTCAAAAAAAAATCAGACTCAACCCACAACCTGGAAACACAAAGCCTCCCCCAAATCCAAACCTGTCATCGCCAAAATCCAGCTCCTCCGATCACTGTAAAAGTTGCAACTCTGGCCACATCCTTTCTTCCAATCCCTCAACCAATTCCCAAACTCTGGTGGAGCTCGATCCACCATAGATGATGAACGAACATATCAAATACCTAACCTAAAAACTAGGGTTACTGGTAAGATTGACCTCCTGCCGCCACCACAACATCATGATCCACCACCTGACATTTTTTCCCAAGTCACCAACCATTACTCGACCTCCACCCACAACCATGTCCTCTCCAACCACAGGAACCATCAGAAATTCCCAAAATTCCAAAAACAGTACAACCCAGAAATGCCATTACATCTCTAATCTAAAAATTGTGTTTCTAGTTTTAAAAATCATGTCTTAGTTTAAGGATTTGATTTATATACCTGAATTGCAAAATTAACATGTTTGGATTTTACAGTGATTTGAGTTTCCTGTTTGAATCTTATTTCCAAAGCAATTATAGTTTTAATTTAAGTTAAATAAATTTTTAAATTTTTGCTTATAATTCAACAAATAATATTCATTTAGATCCTAAGTCTTAAAAATCAATGGATCAAGGGGAAAATGATTTAAATTGAAAAACTGGGCTTGAAATCTAGAACAAAGATGTTCTACAGATATTTCAAAATCATACAAGTATCACACATCACAAATACATAGGAATTTTCAACATTTATATATCAGTTACAACTTATTTAAAGCATAAATCAAACAACCAGATCAATCTTGTGACGAGCCGGATTTTTCGCGCTCGAAAATCGACATCCATACCTCAAATCGTATTCGAATGCCGTAGATTCGACCGTTCAAATCCGATTCGCCGGAGCTTATAACAACATCAAGTAAATAACACAGCAGAAATAAAAGAAATAATAGATTGATATACAACACTGATACAACAGAGTGATACAATGAATATCAATATACATCAGAGATATGATACAAGAAATAGCAGCGGAAAAGAAAACGATAACACCAGCAGCGGAATAAATAACTCTAAGATAGTCTTCAAAAGAGAATTCTAGCAACAGCAGCTCGATCCAACATCACGATGAACAAAGATAAGCAAGTGCAGTCCCTGTCCAAAGACTGAACTAGATCCAGATAATCTACTAAACCTGACTATCTGAAAAACCCAACTCTTGACTGCTCGTGTAGAAAATAATGAGCACCCAGAGTTTAGGAAAGAAACAATAAACTCCGGATCAGTCGTGGGACTGGTGTGAGCAACAAAAACAGTTTATCTTTTAAAACAATCAACAAAAGATTTTTAAAATCAATTCGCAATGCTTTTTGAAAATGTAACTAGCATAAGACCTCCCATCACACACACAATGCAAACGCAGACTTGGAGGAGATTTCTTCTTATGTTAGTCAAAGATGCTTACTACGCAAAATCAAATTGTTTGATTATTATTATTAGTGCATAGTGTAGAAATTATTTCGAAAGTAGAATCTAAATCTTAGCCAGCATAGGTACCATTATATTATGCCCGCTATAGCTACCTCCTGAGGAGGCAGGTTGTAACGACACGGATTTTCGTTCTTCGAAAATTCGACATCGATGCTCACTTTATCGACTGCCGAGAAATCAAAGGCCGAAAACCGAGATGTTATGGGTTTTTAAAAAAGAAAAGAAAAAGAAAGAAGAGAGAAAAAGAAGAAAGAAAAAGAAAAATAGAGGGAAAAGAAGATAGACAATTTTTTTTTTAGAAAAACAGAGAAAGAAAACAGAGAATTTTTAAAATAGAAAGAAATGAGAAGAGAGAGGAAATGGAACACAGAAGAAAATAGGACGGAACAGAAAACAACAGAACAACATCAGAATCTCACAATTCGCAGCGGAACAACATATAATAATGAATGAATAATCTTTAAACAAAGAACTATATCAGTTATTACATTACATTTCATCACATCACATCATCAGAGTGTACAACAACATACAACATCAAACAGTGCAGCGGAACAAGAAATACTATATAAACTAGTAATACGCCATGCCATCCAGCTTGCCTCCAGCAACTCCAGAATATCCAGAATATCCTGATAAACCTAACTCTTAACTGCCCGTGTGGAAATTGGTGGGCACCCAGAGTTTAGGAAGGAAAACAATAAACTCCGAGTCAGTCATGTGACTGGTGTGAGAACTCAAAACAGTTTATTTACTTTAAAATCAAAATAGAGGAATATTTTAAATCAATTCGCAATGCTTTTAAAAATGAGACTACCATAAGGCCTCCCGCACACACACACAATGCAAACGCAGAATCGGAGGAGATTTCTCCTTATGATAGTCAAAGATGCTTGATACGCATTTAAAATAACATTTGATATTATTACTAGTGCATAGTGTAGAAAAAATTCATTTCGAAAGTAGAATATAAATCTTAGCCAACATAGACATTTCGAACTATGCCTACTATAGCTACTATCCAAACAGTGGTGACCACCATAAGTGAATAGCAGGTTCTACAACTAATACCGTACAGGGTTTCGTATTGGGAATTGGATTTCCAACAAATGGTCAGGCCAAGGAACTTCCCATTGCCACTGAGAATGCCTCTGGATGGACATCCCCGAGAACCAAACCGGATCTCTACCAACACAAGGCCAGGTTACTCCTAACTGAGTAACAACTGACCGAATATGCCATCCCCCGGTCCTTTGGGACCTTTTCACCGAGCGCTCGTAATCAATTCACACAATCATAAAGTGTTTTCAACATGAGTAAGTATCTGGGCTCCATACCATGATACCACCCTTTTCCAGAAGGAAATGGACACATCCTAAAGGGTGCTACCCCTCATAACCTTGCTGCTTCTTTCCTGTTTTGACCATTCACGGTGTGTGAGGCTCGACGAATTCACGTCCACAAAAACATACTTTATACAAAAGCCATGCTTTGGGTCAACAAATGATCAACACAATGATCACTAAGATAGACGATCAAATAAATGATCCTATCACAATAATCAACACAATGATCATTTCAACATCACTCAGCATGTCACATTACCAAATTGGGAATATATCGCTGATAACTTCAACTATATAACCTTTGAGCACGTACGTCTCAAAGAAGGGTGTTAAGCAAAGAATAAATTCTCCGCCACCAACAGAAATATATTTGAAAGAAATCGGCTTTATATCTCAACTTGTAATGTCAGGCATACAATCCATACAAGTCTGTTCCGGGCTCGAACAAAACCGAAGGCACTTCTTACGAAGCCCTTGCAATACGGGTATTCACAATCCCGATCGAATTTCCCATCACTTAGGAGATCTCTATACCAGGAGCTACCCAGTGCAGAGACAATCGATAGGTCATCCTATCGTTTTCACAAATACTTGGTCTTCAACACCGATCTTCAAATGCAATTCATAACGACGTATCACATATTCGGAATGGGTTATACGACCCCATGGTCCTTTCCCGGTTAACCCGAATAGTGAGCGCTTATTCAAAAATAAGTGTGCATTCAAATTCAAACAAATCACATCAATTACCCATTCAAAGGGAAATATTGATAGTCGGTTATTGAACTATCAATGGATATGCATACATCACCAGATTCCAAATAATTTTCCAAATTATTTATTTTCCAAAATATCTTTATAAGATATATAATTTCAACACTTCAAAAATAAATCAATATTTATTTTTAACAAGTTTCACTTTCACATATAAATTCCGTAATGAATTTATATTTCAAAATATTCATGCATATACGATTTCAATTATTCATTTTCAATTTATCTTCAAAAAGATAAATTCTCTATATTCACTTCACATTGGAAAACATTTCCATACTTGTTAAATAAGTAATTCACAATCATTTATTTTCAACACTTAGAAAATATTCAATATACTTAAATCGAATTAAGTATATATTTCATTCTTTAAGGAAATCATTCACTAAACATATTTATTTGGGCCAAAACGAATGTTGCGTAAAACATCGTTACAACAACCCAAAATCATTAGTATAGGGATTCGAAATTAAAATAGATATATAAATCCCAATACTATACAAAACATTTCCTTTCGGAAATCATTTACTATAACTACAGTGTTATAGTCCACCATTTCCTTTTATTTCTCGAAAACGTCTATTTCAACAATAAATGTTGAAATCTATGGTTTCGAATCTCAACACCTTTAAAACATCGTTAGATCGTTTTAATTATGTTTAAAATATCACATTCTAAAACATTTTCTTTAACATGTTATTCACTATTCAAAAACGTGAATATACTATGTTCACAAATTCCATTATTTCTATTCACTTTAACTTAAAGGATTATTCACTGTCTAAAACGTGAATATAACTCCATTTATAAGTTATAACAATTAACTTATCAAAATAAGTCGTTTGCGGATTTATAAAACAACGTTTATAAATTCCATTTCTATTTATTTATAAAAACTTCTTTTTTTTATAAATTCCTTTATTAACCTATTCCCGTTTATAACTAAATTATAAACTAAACGTTCACATTATAAGTTAATTACTTATAAAACGATTATTTTACAAAATCGTTCATTTAACTTCCCAAATTATTAATCTTAACTTATAAGATTGTTTATTTATCCAAAATTCATTCTTTCGATAACTTTATAAATTTTATAAACCTACTGCTTATAAAATTTCATTTATAACTTCACAGTTTAAAATTCTATAAATTTCATTCATTTAGGAAATTCATTTCCACTACATTCAAACACTTATAAAAAACTCGTTTTATAATGTCCATAATTCAATTTATAAATATCCATTTATAAATCTCTTAATATAAATCAGTTTATATTATTATTCTAAAACGTCTTTAAATTCCTTTATAATTTCATCATTTCGATTTATAAAAAAAAATCAAATTTTATAAATCCTATATTTAAACTTTTATCATATATTCAAAAATCCAATCTAAATTATTTTATAAAATCATTAGTTCATATTTCTCAAAAATCGACTTTTAATCGTATTTCTAAAAATCAGCTTTTTAACTATATTTCACAAAAACCATAATTTTTATAACTTTAAAAATTATAACGTTTATTTATTTATAATGGATCAATTCCAGAAATAAAGTATATTTTCAAAATCACTTTTAAAATCATTTTAAAATCCCAAAATTTGGGTCCAATGATGCTACACACCAAATAGTCAATCACGACAACAACGATATCATATATCGATATGATAATCAATCAAATATCAAAATATCTGAAATTAAATAAATACTGTTGAGGAATCCAGTTGGATCCCTCCAACCTGTTTCCTGCATCCAAAAACATTAGCACAATACCAATTTCGCTCCAGTACGAAATTATCGCGGTACATGTTTTTAATAAATATTATCCGCTTAATAACGGCGTAATAGGGTCTCATCCGCTAAACAAAAAATGCGGGAAATCAACAACTGCAATATATACATATGCCAATATATATATATTGATATTATATATAATACCAATTTCACTGTTTATGAAATATTCGCGGTATATGTTTATATTAAATAACATCCGCTTACTAACGGCGCATAATGTCTATTTTAACAATCAATAATTTACAGTCATCATTCAAACATGCATTCAAATATTTTAAATCTAACTATTTAAAATAAAATCGAAATCTATTCGATTGAGTGAGAAGTTCTCACCTTGATTTTAAATCCCGTTTTAGCTTTTATTTCGAATAAAATTAAACGCGCGTTTAATTTTACCCGAAATTCTCACTAACTCCAAACGACTCCAAACTAACTCCATCGCGTAGTGCTCGTCCATACGATTCCAACGCAACTGAGTTTGCATTTTTTCGACCTCGTATGAAAAAGTTATGAATTATTGAAGTTCGTACACGATTTATATAACTTAAATTACAACTAACTTAATTAATTTTAAACCTAAGCAAGCCATAGCCACATGATCCAGATCCCTTGCATCAAGACCGTCCATCCCACTCCTTCTTCCTCACGCAAGTCTCCAGTAAACACAATTTGAGGCCGAACCCATAGCTTGAACTAGGGTTTAATTGTTCTCCACCCATACACGACTATACACGATCACACTACAGCCATCGCGAAGCACACGACGCTAGCTACCCACGCCTACCACCATGGCCAACTCGGCCTCCCCCTCTACCCTCGAGACGCGTGCACAGCTGCAAGTTTCGGCCCCACTTATCTCTCCCTCCGTCGCACCATTTCCGATCATATCCGTATGGATTTAAAGCTCATCTCGTGCTCTTCATCTTTGTAGTTAACAACTTCTTCTAATTCTTTGTAGATTGAGAGAGATTGAGGGGGAAAGGAAATTGAATTCTGGCCATTCATGTATAAGTGGCGGCTACAGCAAATTGTTAGGGTTAGGGTTTATATTTTTATCAAATTTATGAAGATGGTGGTCTATTTATAAGGAACGAGCGACACTATTCATCCCGGATTTTCCGAACTCCGATTTAGACGCCGTAACCAGCGTACCTAGGGTTTATCCCGCGTTCCGGACACAATGGAACAGGTTTTGGAAGCTAATTCGGAAGTATGTGCGAGTTATGGCTGAAAACGTTCAATTTAAATTAAACCGATTTAAGTCGATTTCTAGGCGTTTTAATTTGTACAGGACAAACCGTAAATCCAATTGACTTGAAATTTGAAACCTTACAATAATATCACATTACGGATCCGATGAAACTGGTTTCGTCGAAATCCGAGACTTTTTGAAAAATGGCTATTTTGACTCGCCAAATTTAAATTAAAAACGATTCGTTGCGTTTCGAGCTGCCACGATCAAACGATAGCTCCGATTGACACGAAATTTGAAATCCGGTAATAACTAACTATTACGGATCCAATGAAACTGGTTTCGTTCAATTCTGAGACTGTCCAAAAATTGACTATTTTACAGTCGATTATTAAATATTAAAATATTCAATTTTCACAAATTAACTTTAAATTCGATTTTAAAAGTTCTAAAATATTTCTATAACTCCAGTATGATTAAATAAAATTTTCCAAATTATTTTCAATCATTTTTAACTCAATTTTAAATTATTTCCATAATTTAACATATTAAATTATCGATTTAATAATCCAATTAAATCCAATAATTCAAATAAAAATTTATTTGACTTATAAATTTACTTTTTAATATTTAAAATTAATTAAATATTCAAATTTTAATTTATAAAAATTCTGGGTCGTTACAATCTTTCCCCCTTAAAAGAATTTCGTCCTCGAAATTACAAGTAAGGAAAGTTACAGAATCTATTAACCTTCCAAAATTCATAATTAAACTTCTTATGATAACTTTTACTAAGTTTTCAAATCATACTTAGTTATCTTTTCAAAAACAAATTATATCATTTAACTTTCAATTCCAAATCAAAGTTAAAGTTTTCCAAAATTTTCTAAATTTTCTCAAAAATTTTCTAACGCCTTAAATTTTCGGAAAAATTCGCCATAGTCTCCTTTGCGCGGCTCGATCCGAAAAAAAAAATGACAGTATATATATCACAAATATACATCTCATCAAGTAATGAGGCATCCCGAAGGGAAAAAAGTATAAAAGTGCGATATTTAATCCGAGATATGTACCTTATATTTTATTAGCGAGCATATACAGCTAATATAGCGCAAAAGCGAACTCCAAATGCGAAGCAAACGCGATCCGCACCTACTAAACTCAACAAACAACATGAGAATCATGCATATATGAAAATAGTATCGATATACAACATATAGCAACATAATAACTATATAAGTCACATAGCAAATGCAACAATAGCAATATATATTCAACCATCAACCAATTACATCCATAACCAATCAATATTCATTTATATTCTCATTAATACTTAATGAATTGGTTTTCACTCTAAATCATATTTGATTTATCAACATTGGATTTTATCAACTTTCATTCTTAATTCAATTAGTTATCATTACTAATTAAATCCAATTCACTTTCAATTCTATTCAAATTTATTTACTTCTAATTTGAATTCAATTTCATAGCTTCCAATTTCATTAATACTTAATGAATTTTATACAATCACAAACAATCATATAACAACCAACGTTTATTAATTTACAACCAAATTCTTTTCACTTATATTCATTCAATTTGGTTTAACATTAAATTGTTTTAACATTCAATTTATTCATTCAATTACAAAAGTTGAATTTCTATTCACATAACTTAAGTTCATATCTATCACTTAACTTAATTAATTTACTTTGATACCCAAAATCAATTCCATCCAACAACACTTAAGTTATATTCCATTTAACTTTAAAATTCACTTTTATTTACAACTCATATTAATATAGTTTCACTTCTTACATATATAAGTTTATTTCACAATTGTAAATACTTTAATTATAATTCAATTCTTATAATTCTTTTTGCTTATACAATTATTCTTTAATTTAGATTATTCAAACAACCTACCAATCAACTTACATACAATTTAATAATTTTGAAAAATTATTTCTTTATATATAAAATATAATCAAGGCAAAAATTATTTCATTTACCCAATTTAAAACAATATTATGTCGAATTGTTCTATTCAAGTGTTTAGAAACCCCTTCGGCATAGTCTTGCGGACCACGCTGACGAAAGTTCATATACCACTCAATAAACCAATCATCACAATATAAAACAATTTTATATTCACTAACAAATACGCTCTCATAGCTATTATTACACTCAAACTCATTCTAGAGTACTACTGACTCTATCTCTAATGAGTAATACCCTACAGAACCATGGTTGTCGCTTAACCATCAGAGCTCTGATACCAAATGTAACGACACGGATTTTCGTTCTTCGAAAATTCGACATCGATGCTCACTTTATCGACTGCCGAGAAATCAAAGGCCGAAAACCGAGATGTTATGGGTTTTTAAAAAAGAAAAGAAAAAGAAAGAAGAGAGAAAAAGAAGAAAGAAAAAGAAAAATAGAGGGAAAAGAAGATAGACAATTTTTTTTTTAGAAAAACAGAGAAAGAAAACAGAGAATTTTTAAAATAGAAAGAAATGAGAAGAGAGAGGAAATGGAACACAGAAGAAAATAGGACGGAACAGAAAACAACAGAACAACATCAGAATCTCACAATTCGCAGCGGAACAACATATAATAATGAATGAATAATCTTTAAACAAAGAACTATATCAGTTATTACATTACATTTCATCACATCACATCATCAGAGTGTACAACAACATACAACATCAAACAGTGCAGCGGAAAAAGAAATACTATATAAACTAGTAATACGCCATGCCATCCAGCTTGCCTCCAGCAACTCCAGAATATCCAGAATATCCTGATAAACCTAACTCTTAACTGCCCGTGTGGAAATTGGTGGGCACCCAGAGTTTAGGAAGGAAAACAATAAACTCCGAGTCAGTCATGTGACTGGTGTGAGAACTCAAAACAGTTTATTTACTTTAAAATCAAAATAGAGGAATATTTTAAATCAATTCGCAATGCTTTTAAAAATGAGACTACCATAAGGCCTCCCGCACACACACACAATGCAAACGCAGAATCGAAGGAGATTTCTCCTTATGATAGTCAAAGATGCTTGATACGCATTTAAAATAACATTTGATATTATTACTAGTGCATAGTGTAGAAAAAATTCATTTCGAAAGTAGAATATAAATCTTAGCCAACATAGACATTTCGAACTATGCCTACTATAGCTACTATCCAAACAGTGGTGACCACCATAAGTGAATAGCAGGTTCTACAACTAATACCGTACAGGGTTTCGTATTGGGAATTGGATTTCCAACAAATGGTCAGGCCAAGGAACTTCCCATTGCCACTGAGAATGCCTCTGGATGGACATCCCCGAGAACCAAACCGGATCTCTACCAACACAAGGCCGGGTTACTCCTAACTGAGTAACAACTGACCGAATATGCCATCCCCCGGTCCTTTGGGACCTTTTCACCGAGCGCTCGTAATCAATTCACACAATCATAAAGTGTTTTCAACATGAGTAAGTATCTGGGCTCCATACCATGATACCACCCTTTTCCAGAAGGAAATGGACACATCCTAAAGGGTGCTACCCCTCATAACCTTGCTGCTTCTTTCCTGTTTTGACCATTCACGGTGTGTGAGGCTCGACGAATTCACGTCCACAAAAACATACTTTATACAAAAGCCATGCTTTGGGTCAACAAATGATCAACACAATGATCACTAAGATAGACGATCAAATAAATGATCCTATCACAATAATCAACACAATGATCATTTCAACATCACTCAGCATGTCACATTACCAAATTGGGAATATATCGCTGATAACTTCAACTATATAACCTTTGAGCACGTACGTCTCAAAGAAGGGTGTTAAGCAAAGAATAAATTCTCCGCCACCAACAGAAATATATTTGAAAGAAATCGGCTTTATATCTCAACTTGTAATGTCAGGCATACAATCCATACAAGTCTGTTCCGGGCTCGAACAAAACCGAAGGCACTTCTTACGAAGCCCTTGCAATACGGGTATTCACAATCCCGATCGAATTTCCCATCACTTAGGAGATCTCTATACCAGGAGCTACCCAGTGCAGAGACAATCGATAGGTCATCCTATCGTTTTCACAAATACTCGGTCTTCAACACCGATCTTCAAATGCAATTCATAACGACGTATCACATATTCGGAATGGGTTATACGACCCCATGGTCCTTTCCCGGTTAACCCGAATAGTGAGCGCTTATTCAAAAATAAGTGTGCATTCAAATTCAAACAAATCACATCAATTACCCATTCAAAGGGAAATATTGATAGTCGGTTATTGAACTATCAATGGATATGCATACATCACCAGATTCCAAATAATTTTCCAAATTATTTATTTTCCAAAATATCTTTATAAGATATATAATTTCAACACTTCAAAAATAAATCAATATTTATTTTTAACAAGTTTCACTTTCACATATAAATTCCGTAATGAATTTATATTTCAAAATATTCATGCATATACGATTTCAATTATTCATTTTCAATTTATCTTCAAAAAGATAAATTCTCTATATTCACTTCACATTGGAAAACATTTCCATACTTGTTAAATAAGTAATTCACAATCATTTATTTTCAACACTTAGAAAATATTCAATATACTTAAATCGAATTAAGTATATATTTCATTCTTTAAGGAAATCATTCACTTAACATATTTATTTGGGCCAAAACGAATGTTGCGTAAAACATCGTTACAACAACCCAAAATCATTAGTATAGGGATTCGAAATTAAAATAGATATATAAATCCCAATACTATACAAAACATTTCCTTTCGGAAATCATTTACTATAACTACAGTGTTATAGTCCACCATTTCCTTTTATTTCTCGAAAACGTCTATTTCAACAATAAATGTTGAAATCTATGGTTTCGAATCTCAACACCTTTAAAACATCGTTAGATCGTTTTAATTATGTTTAAAATATCACATTCTAAAACATTTTCTTTAACATGTTATTCACTATTCAAAAACGTGAATATACTATGTTCACAAATTCCATTATTTCTATTCACTTTAACTTAAAGGATTATTCACTGTCTAAAACGTGAATATAACTCCATTTATAAGTTATAACAATTAACTTATCAAAATAAGTCGTTTGCGGATTTATAAAACAACGTTTATAAATTCCATTTCTATTTATTTATAAAAACTTCTTTTTTTTATAAATTCCTTTATTAACCTATTCCCGTTTATAACTAAATTATAAACTAAACGTTCACATTATAAGTTAATTACTTATAAAACGATTATTTTACAAAATCGTTCATTTAACTTCCCAAATTATTAATCTTAACTTATAAGATTGTTTATTTATCCAAAATTCATTCTTTCGATAACTTTATAAATTTTATAAACCTACTGCTTATAAAATTTCATTTATAACTTCACAGTTTAAAATTCTATAAATTTCATTCATTTAGGAAATTCATTTCCACTACATTCAAACACTTATAAAAAACTCGTTTTATAATGTCCATAATTCAATTTATAAATATCCATTTATAAATCTCTTAATATAAATCAGTTTATATTATTATTCTAAAACGTCTTTAAATTCCTTTATAATTTCATCATTTCGATTTATAAAAAAAATCAAATTTTATAAATCCTATATTTAAACTTTTATCATATATTCAAAAATCCAATCTAAATTATTTTATAAAATCATTAGTTCATATTTCTCAAAAATCGACTTTTAATCGTATTTCTAAAAATCAGCTTTTTAACTATATTTCACAAAAACCATAATTTTTATAACTTTAAAAATTATAACGTTTATTTATTTATAATGGATCAATTCCAGAAATAAAGTATATTTTCAAAATCACTTTTAAAATCATTTTAAAATCCCAAAATTTGGGTCCAATGATGCTACACACCAAATAGTCAATCACGACAACAACGATATCATATATCGATATGATAATCAATCAAATATCAAAATATCTGAAATTAAATAAATACTGTTGAGGAATCCAGTTGGATCCCTCCAACCTGTTTCCTGCATCCAAAAACATTAGCACAATACCAATTTCGCTCCAGTACGAAATTATCGCGGTACATGTTTTTAATAAATATTATCCGCTTAATAACGGCGTAATAGGGTCTCATCCGCTAAACAAAAAATGCGGGAAATCAACAACTGCAATATATACATATGCCAATATATATATATTGATATTATATATAATACCAATTTCACTGTTTATGAAATATTCGCGGTATATGTTTATATTAAATAACATCCGCTTACTAACGGCGCATAATGTCTATTTTAACAATCAATAATTTACAGTCATCATTCAAACATGCATTCAAATATTTTAAATCTAACTATTTAAAATAAAATCGAAATCTATTCGATTGAGTGAGAAGTTCTCACCTTGATTTTAAATCCCGTTTTAGCTTTTATTTCGAATAAAATTAAACGCGCGTTTAATTTTACCCGAAATTCTCACTAACTCCAAACGACTCCAAACCAACTCCATCGCGTAGTGCTCGTCCATACGATTCCAACGCAACTGAGTTTGCATTTTTTCGACCTCGTATGAAAAAGTTATGAATTATTGAAGTTCGTACACGATTTATATACCTTAAATTACAACTAACTTAATTAATTTTAAACCTAAGCAAGCCATAGCCACATGATCCAGATCCCTTGCATCAAGACCGTCCATCCCACTCCTTCTTCCTCACGCAAGTCTCCAGTAAACACAATTTGAGGCCGAACCCATAGCTTGAACTAGGGTTTAATTGTTCTCCACCCATACACGACTATACACGATCACACTACAGCCATCGCGAAGCACACGACGCTAGCTACCCACGCCTACCACCATGGCCAACTCGGCCTCCCCCTCTACCCTCGAGACGCGTGCACAGCTGCAAGTTTCGGCCCCACTTATCTCTCCCTCCGTCGCACCATTTCCGATCATATCCGTATGGATTTAAAGCTCATCTCGTGCTCTTCATCTTTGTAGTTAACAACTTCTTCTAATTCTTTGTAGATTGAGAGAGATTGAGGGGGAAAGGAAATTGAATTCTGGCCATTCATGTATAAGTGGCGGCTACAGCAAATTATTAGGGTTAGGGTTTATATTTTTATCAAATTTATGAAGATGGTGGTCTATTTATAAGGAACGAGCGACACTATTCATCCCGGATTTTCCGAACTCCGATTTAGACGCCGTAACCAGCGTACCTAGGGTTTATCCCGCGTTCCGGACACAATGGAACAGGTTTTGGAAGCTAATTCGGAAGTATGTGCGAGTTATGGCTGAAAACGTTCAATTTAAATTAAACCGATTTAAGTCGATTTCTAGGCGTTTTAATTTGTACAGGACAAACCGTAAATCCAATTGACTTGAAATTTGAAACCTTACAATAATATCACATTACGGATCCGATGAAACTGGTTTCGTCGAAATCCGAGACTTTTTGAAAAATGGCTATTTTGACTCGCCAAATTTAAATTAAAAACGATTCGTTGCGTTTCGAGCTGCCACGATCAAACGATAGCTCCAATTGACACGAAATTTGAAATCCGGTAATAACTAACTATTACGGATCCAATGAAACTGGTTTCGTTCAATTCTGAGACTGTCCAAAAATTGACTATTTTACAGTCGATTATTAAATATTAAAATATTCAATTTTCACAAATTAACTTTAAATTCGATTTTAAAAGTTCTAAAATATTTCTATAACTCCAGTATGATTAAATAAAATTTTCCAAATTATTTTCAATCATTTTTAACTCAATTTTAAATTATTTCCATAATTTAACATATTAAATTATCGATTTAATAATCCAATTAAATCCAATAATTCAAATAAAAATTTATTTGACTTATAAATTTACTTTTTAATATTTAAAATTAATTAAATATTCAAATTTTAATTTATAAAAATTCTGGGTCGTTACAATCTTTCCCCCTTAAAAGAATTTCGTTCTCGAAATTACAAGTAAGGAAAGTTACAGAATCTATTAACCTTCCAAAATTCATAATTAAACTTCTTATGATAACTTTTACTAAGTTTTCAAATCATACTTAGTTATCTTTTCAAAAACAAATTATATCATTTAACTTTCAATTCCAAATCAAAGTTAAAGTTTTCCAAAATTTTCTAAATTTTCTCAAAATTTTTCTAACGCCTTAAATTTTCGGAAAAATTCGCCATAGTCTCCTTTGCGCGGCTCGATCCGAAAAAAAAAAATGACAGTATATATATCACAAATATACATCTCATCAAGTAATGAGGCATCCCGAAGGGAAAAAAGTATAAAAGTGCGATATTTAATCCGAGATATGTACCTTATATTTTATTAGCGAGCATATACAGCTAATATAGCGCAAAAGCGAACTCCAAATGCGAAGCAAACGCGATCTGCACCTACTAAACTCAACAAACAACATGAGAATCATGCATATATGAAAATAGTATCGATATACAACATATAGCAACATAATAACTATATAAGTCACATAGCAAATGCAACAATAGCAATATATATTCAACCATCAACCAATTACATCCATAACCAATCAATATTCATTTATATTCTCATTAATACTTAATGAATTGGTTTTCACTCTAAATCATATTTGATTTATCAACATTGGATTTTATCAACTTTCATTCTTAATTCAATTAGTTATCATTACTAATTAAATCCAATTCACTTTCAATTCTATTCAAATTTATTTACTTCTAATTTGAATTCAATTTCATAGCTTCCAATTTCATTAATACTTAATGAATTTTATACAATCACAAACAATCATATAACAACCAACGTTTATTAATTTACAACCAAATTCTTTTCACTTATATTCATTCAATTTGGTTTAACATTAAATTGTTTTAACATTCAATTTATTCATTCAATTACAAAATTTGAATTTCTATTCACATAACTTAAGTTCATATCTATCACTTAACTTAATTAATTTACTTTGATACCCAAAATCAATTCCATCCAACAACACTTAAGTTATATTCCATTTAACTTTAAAATTCACTTTTATTTACAACTCATATTAATATAGTTTCACTTCTTACATATATAAGTTTATTTCACAATTGTAAATACTTTAATTATAATTCAATTCTTATAATTCTTTTTGCTTATACAATTATTCTTTAATTTAGATTATTCAAACAACCTAACAATCAACTTACATACAATTTAATAATTTTGAAAAATTATTTCTTTATATATAAAATATAATCAAGGCAAAAATTATTTCATTTACCCAATTTAAAACAATATTATGTCGAATTGTTCTATTCAAGTGTTTAGAAACCCCTTCGGCATAGTCTTGCGGACCACGCTGACGAAAGTTCATATACCACTCAATAAACCAATCATCACAATATAAAACAATTTTATATTCACTAACAAATACGCTCTCATAGCTATTATTACACTCAAACTCATTCTAGAGTACTACTGACTCTATCTCTAATGAGTAATACCCTACAGAACCATGGTTGTCGCTTAACCATCAGAGCTCTGATACCAAATGTAACGACACGGATTTTCGTTCTTCGAAAATTCGACATCGATGCTCACTTTATCGACTGCCGAGAAATCAAAGGCCGAAAACCGAGATGTTATGGGTTTTTAAAAAAGAAAAGAAAAAGAAAGAAGAGAGAAAAAGAAGAAAGAAAAAGAAAAATAGAGGGAAAAGAAGATAGACAATTTTTTTTTTAGAAAAACAGAGAAAGAAAACAGAGAATTTTTAAAATAGAAAGAAATGAGAAGAGAGAGGAAATGGAACACAGAAGAAAATAGGACGGAACAGAAAACAACAGAACAACATCAGAATCTCACAATTCGCAGCGGAACAACATATAATAATGAATGAATAATCTTTAAACAAAGAACTATATCAGTTATTACATTACATTTCATCACATCACATCATCAGAGTGTACAACAACATACAACATCAAACAGTGCAGCGGAAAAAGAAATACTATATAAACTAGTAATACGCCATGCCATCCAGCTTGCCTCCAGCAACTCCAGAATATCCAGAATATCCTGATAAACCTAACTCTTAACTGCCCGTGTGGAAATTGGTGGGCACCCAGAGTTTAGGAAGGAAAACAATAAACTCCGAGTCAGTCATGTGACTGGTGTGAGAACTCAAAACAGTTTATTTACTTTAAAATCAAAATAGAGGAATATTTTAAATCAATTCGCAATGCTTTTAAAAATGAGACTACCATAAGGCCTCCCGCACACACACACAATGCAAACGCAGAATCGAAGGAGATTTCTCCTTATGATAGTCAAAGATGCTTGATACGCATTTAAAATAACATTTGATATTATTACTAGTGCATAGTGTAGAAAAAATTCATTTCGAAAGTAGAATATAAATCTTAGCCAACATAGACATTTCGAACTATGCCTACTATAGCTACTATCCAAACAGTGGTGACCACCATAAGTGAATAGCAGGTTCTACAACTAATACCGTACAGGGTTTCGTATTGGGAATTGGATTTCCAACAAATGGTCAGGCCAAGGAACTTCCCATTGCCACTGAGAATGCCTCTGGATGGACATCCCCGAGAACCAAACCGAATCTCTACCAACACAAGGCCGGGTTACTCCTAACTGAGTAACAACTGACCGAATATGCCATCTCCCGGTCCTTTGGGACCTTTTCACCGAGCGCTCGTAATCAATTCACACAATCATAAAGTGTTTTCAACATGAGTAAGTATCTGGGCTCCATACCATGATACCACCCTTTTCCAGAAGGAAATGGACACATCCTAAAGGGTGCTACCCCTCATAACCTTGCTGCTTCTTTCCTGTTTTGACCATTCACGGTGTGTGAGGCTCGACGAATTCACGTCCACAAAAACATACTTTATACAAAAGCCATGCTTTGGGTCAACAAATGATCAACACAATGATCACTAAGATAGACGATCAAATAAATGATCCTATCACAATAATCAACACAATGATCATTTCAACATCACTCAGCATGTCACATTACCAAATTGGGAATATATCGCTGATAACTTCAACTATATAACCTTTGAGCACGTACGTCTCAAAGAAGGGTGTTAAGCAAAGAATAAATTCTCCGCCACCAACAGAAATATATTTGAAAGAAATCGGCTTTATATCTCAACTTGTAATGTCAGGCATACAATCCATACAAGTCTGTTCCGGGCTCGAACAAAACCGAAGGCACTTCTTACGAAGCCCTTGCAATACGGGTATTCACAATCCCGATCGAATTTCCCATCACTTAGGAGATCTCTATACCAGGAGCTACCCAGTGCAGAGACAATCGATAGGTCATCCTATCGTTTTCACAAATACTCGGTCTTCAACACCGATCTTCAAATGCAATTCATAACGACGTATCACATATTCGGAATGGGTTATACGACCCCATGGTCCTTTCCCGGTTAACCCGAATAGTGAGCGCTTATTCAAAAATAAGTGTGCATTCAAATTCAAACAAATCACATCAATTACCCATTCAAAGGGAAATATTGATAGTCGGTTATTGAACTATCAATGGATATGCATACATCACCAGATTCCAAATAATTTTCCAAATTATTTATTTTCCAAAATGTCTTTATAAGATATATAATTTCAACACTTCAAAAATAAATCAATATTTATTTTTAACAAGTTTCACTTTCACATATAAATTCCGTAATGAATTTATATTTCAAAATATTCATGCATATACGATTTCAATTATTCATTTTCAATTTATCTTCAAAAAGATAAATTCTCTATATTCACTTCACATTGGAAAACATTTCCATACTTGTTAAATAAGTAATTCACAATCATTTATTTTCAACACTTAGAAAATATTCAATATACTTAAATCGAATTAAGTATATATTTCATTCTTTAAGGAAATCATTCACTTAACATATTTATTTGGGCCAAAACGAATGTTGCGTAAAACATCGTTACAACAACCCAAAATCATTAGTATAGGGATTCGAAATTAAAATAGATATATAAATCCCAATACTATACAAAACATTTCCTTTCGGAAATCATTTACTATAACTACAGTGTTATAGTCCACCATTTCCTTTTATTTCTCGAAAACGTCTATTTCAACAATAAATGTTGAAATCTATGGTTTCGAATCTCAACACCTTTAAAACATCGTTAGATCGTTTTAATTATGTTTAAAATATCACATTCTAAAACATTTTCTTTAACATGTTATTCACTATTCAAAAACGTGAATATACTATGTTCACAAATTCCATTATTTCTATTCACTTTAACTTAAAGGATTATTCACTGTCTAAAACGTGAATATAACTCCATTTATAAGTTATAACAATTAACTTATCAAAATAAGTCGTTTGCGGATTTATAAAACAACGTTTATAAATTCCATTTCTATTTATTTATAAAAACTTCTTTTTTTTATAAATTCCTTTATTAACCTATTCCCGTTTATAACTAAATTATAAATTAAACGTTCACATTATAAGTTAATTACTTATAAAACGATTATTTTACAAAATCGTTCATTTAACTTCCCAAATTATTAATCTTAACTTATAAGATTGTTTATTTATCCAAAATTCATTCTTTCGATAACTTTATAAATTTTATAAACCTACTGCTTATAAAATTTCATTTATAACTTCACAGTTTAAAATTCTATAAATTTCATTCATTTAGGAAATTCATTTCCACTACATTCAAACACTTATAAAAAACTCGTTTTATAATGTCCATAATTCAATTTATAAATATCCATTTATAAATCTCTTAATATAAATCAGTTTATATTATTATTCTAAAACGTCTTTAAATTCCTTTATAATTTCATCATTTCGATTTATAAAAAAAAATCAAATTTTATAAATCCTATATTTAAACTTTTATCATATATTCAAAAATCCAATCTAAATTATTTTATAAAATCATTAGTTCATATTTCTCAAAAATCGACTTTTAATCGTATTTCTAAAAATCAGCTTTTTAACTATATTTCACAAAAACCATAATTTTTATAACTTTAAAAATTATAACGTTTATTTATTTATAATGGATCAATTCCAGAAATAAAGTATATTTTCAAAATCACTTTTAAAATCATTTTAAAATCCCAAAATTTGGGTCCAATGATGCTACACACCAAATAGTCAATCACGACAACAACGATATCATATATCGATATGATAATCAATCAAATATCAAAATATCTGAAATTAAATAAATACTGTTGAGGAATCCAGTTGGATCCCTCCAACCTGTTTCCTGCATCCAAAAACATTAGCACAATACCAATTTCGCTCCAGTACGAAATTATCGCGGTACATGTTTTTAATAAATATTATCCGCTTAATAACGGCGTAATAGGGTCTCATCCGCTAAACAAAAAATGCGGGAAATCAACAACTGCAATATATACATATGCCAATATATATATATTGATATTATATATAATACCAATTTCACTGTTTATGAAATATTCGCGGTATATGTTTATATTAAATAACATCCGCTTACTAACGGCGCATAATGTCTATTTTAACAATCAATAATTTACAGTCATCATTCAAACATGCATTCAAATATTTTAAATCTAACTATTTAAAATAAAATCGAAATCTATTCGATTGAGTGAGAAGTTCTCACCTTGATTTTAAATCCCGTTTTAGCTTTTATTTCGAATAAAATTAAACGCGCGTTTAATTTTACCCGAAATTCTCACTAACTCCAAACGACTCCAAACCAACTCCATCGCGTAGTGCTCGTCCATACGATTCCAACGCAACTGAGTTTGCATTTTTTCGACCTCGTATGAAAAAGTTATGAATTATTGAAGTTCGTACACGATTTATATAACTTAAATTACAACTAACTTAATTAATTTTAAACCTAAGCAAGCCATAGCCACATGATCCAGATCCCTTGCATCAAGACCGTCCATCCCACTCCTTCTTCCTCACGCAAGTCTCCAGTAAACACAATTTGAGGCCGAACCCATAGCTTGAACTAGGGTTTAATTGTTCTCCACCCATACACGACTATACACGATCACACTACAGCCATCGCGAAGCACACGACGCTAGCTACCCACGCCTACCACCATGGCCAACTCGGCCTCCCCCTCTACCCTCGAGACGCGTGCACAGCTGCAAGTTTCGGCCCCACTTATCTCTCCCTCCGTCGCACCATTTCCGATCATATCCGTATGGATTTAAAGCTCATCTCGTGCTCTTCATCTTTGTAGTTAACAACTTCTTCTAATTCTTTGTAGATTGAGAGAGATTGAGGGGGAAAGGAAATTGAATTCTGGCCATTCATGTATAAGTGGCGGCTACAGCAAATTATTAGGGTTAGGGTTTATATTTTTATCAAATTTATGAAGATGGTGGTCTATTTATAAGGAACGAGCGACACTATTCATCCCGGATTTTCCGAACTCCGATTTAGACGCCGTAACCAGCGTACCTAGGGTTTATCCCGCGTTCCGGACACAATGGAACAGGTTTTGGAAGCTAATTCGGAAGTATGTGCGAGTTATGGCTGAAAACGTTCAATTTAAATTAAACCGATTTAAGTCGATTTCTAGGCGTTTTAATTTGTACAGGACAAACCGTAAATCCAATTGACTTGAAATTTGAAACCTTACAATAATATCACATTACGGATCCGATGAAACTGGTTTCGTCGAAATCCGAGACTTTTTGAAAAATGGCTATTTTGACTCGCCAAATTTAAATTAAAAACGATTCGTTGCGTTTCGAGCTGCCACGATCAAACGATAGCTCCGATTGACACGAAATTTGAAATCCGGTAATAACTAACTATTACGGATCCAATGAAACTGGTTTCGTTCAATTCTGAGACTGTCCAAAAATTGACTATTTTACAGTCGATTATTAAATATTAAAATATTCAATTTTCACAAATTAACTTTAAATTCGATTTTAAAAGTTCTAAAATATTTCTATAACTCCAGTATGATTAAATAAAATTTTCCAAATTATTTTCAATCATTTTTAACTCAATTTTAAATTATTTCCATAATTTAACATATTAAATTATCGATTTAATAATCCAATTAAATCCAATAATTCAAATAAAAATTTATTTGACTTATAAATTTACTTTTTAATATTTAAAATTAATTAAATATTCAAATTTTAATTTATAAAAATTCTGGGTCGTTACAATTCTACAATTTGCAATCGTAAAGGTTCATATCGTTTCTTTGGATTTCCAACAAATGGTCAGGCCAAGGAACTTCCCATTGCCACATGGAAACGCCTCTGGAAGGACGTCCCGAGAAGCTAACCGGATCTCTGCCAATACAAGGTCGGGTTACCCCTAACTGGGTAACTACTAACACGAGTATGCCATCCCCCGGTCCTTTAGGACCTTTATCCGAGCGCTCGATAACCAACATCACACAGTAATAAATAAAGTGTTTCAACATGAGTATGTATCTGGGCTCCATACTATGATACCACCCTTTTCCAGAAGGAAATGAACATACCTTAAGGGGCGCTACCCCCAATAACCTTGCTGCATCTTTCCTGTTTCGACCATTCCGGGGTGTGAGGTTCGACGAAGTCTCGTCCACAAAGCTACGCTTTTTACAAAAGCCACGCTTTGATCAACAGATGATCAGCAGCACTCAGCATTCCACATTACCAAATTGGGAATATATCGTTGATAACCTTCAACTACATAACCTCTAAGCTCGTACGTCTCAGAGAATGGTGTTAATGCTAAGAGAATAAATTCTCCACCACCAACAGAAATGTATTTGAAAGAAATCTGCTTTATATCTCAATTTGTAATGTCATACATACAATCCATACAAGTCTGTTCTGGGTTCGAACAGAACCGAAGGCACTTCCAAAGAAGTCCTTGCAATCCGGATATTCACTAATCGCGTTCGGACTTCCCATCACATATGGAGTCTCTATACCGGGGACCAGTCGATGCAAAGACATTCGACGAGTTGTCCTTTCGTTTTCGAAAATATTCGGTCTTTACCACCGGTCTTCAAATGCTATCCATAACGACGTATCACATATTTGGAATGGGATATATGACACAAAGGTCCTCTCCCGGCTAAACCGAATAGTGAGCGCAGTATTTCAAAAACATATGGATATTGGGATTTCAATTAAGTCACAACTTAAAACCCAAAAACTTTCCTTTTCAAATGGTTTAAACAAATTACCATTTTCAAATCTTTTAAACAAAAGATTTATTTCACTAAGTTCACCTATTTTCACAAAGATTCATTCCCGGATTTCAAAACAATTTCATCTCAATTGGATTAATTCATTTAAATCTTTAAATCAAGATTTTATTTTATAGCTTTCAAACCGTTTCCATAACTTGGAAAAATCATTTTCATTTTTAACTTGAAATCCCTTTTTAACATAGTTTGGAAGTTCACTTCCTATATGAAAGTTTTTATTATTTGAAAATGAATAGTTTCATTTCAGAAAGATCCAATTTTTATTTACACGAGTTAAATCCCTTGAATTTAAATTCAAATTCCCAAATCAATACATTTAAAATGGTTTAAAAACCCATATAACTCATTTATAAGTTGAATAACTTTTCTTTATATCCTAGTTTCCAAATCATAGAATTCAATTTCAAATATTGAATTCAAATTTAAATCAAAATATTTAAATTTCAAAACTCATTTAAGTTATTCAAAATAAATTTCATCTTTGAAATTCCATTTCAAAAACTTTTCACTTTAAATCCAATCCATTTCCAAAACATTTGAATTTAAATATTCAGCCTTTAAAGTCATTTCAAAATCTGTGACTTAATCAATTTCCTCGTGAAATCCATACTTATGTGTGTATGGTGTGGTCCAGGGGTTTAACACAATAGTGCAACATCATTCAATCATCATAGATCAAAACGCAGAATATAGTTGATAAGCGATATAAACTATAACGTTTATCGTCCATTCACAGATTCACAGATAATATAACAATGTAAATGAATGGATAAATTATACACAGTCACAAAATAAAATATCACAGATCAGATAGGACAATTAATTTCAAGGCATCTCATACAATCAATCATTCATAAGTAAGGTCAAGCATTTAATAATCATTTATAAGCAGGATCAATTAATCGTTTAATCCTAATCAATTCAATTTATTTCCAAGTAAATAAATTTAATTACTTATGAATTTATTATCCAATCCTGATTAATTAATTCCAATCATTTGATATAAATTAATTTATCAAACACTTTAATTAATTAAATTATTCTTAATTAATCATATTAATTAAATCAACCCTTTAATTAATAACCTTAAGTGATTACCCTTAATCACTTTCATTTATTTACTCCCATAAGTAATTATCCATCCTTAATTACATTCAGTAATTATACATTAATTACTTCACCAAGTAACAATCCAATTAACTACTAAGTGATTATCTTTAATTAATTAGACAAATTAATTTACCTAAACTAAATTACATTAATTAAGTATTCAATTAATGAACCACTTAACCCCTAATTAATTATCTCTTAATTACATTCATTACCACTAACTACTTTTGTAAGTAGTTGTTGTTTATTACAAAGTAATTAAGCTTTAATTTATTTCATTAATTAATTATTCTTAATTATATCAACTTACTTAATTAATAATAACTTGTATTCACATTAAATACTTTCTCAGATCATTTACTTCATTAAATTAGTTTTAGAAATCAAATTTGGAATATGATTCTATTTTAAACAAAACAATTCAAACATTAAATTTAACCTTTAAATCTTTGAAAACCCCTTAATTAATTATTTTAATAAATCTTTAAAACTTGTTTAATCTTGCTTTGAAACTTAAATCATACTAAAAAATATATAATCTATTTTCATTGGGTTTAAAAAACCTTTCACTATCTCTATACTTAAAAACTGATAAGTAATATAGGCCTGGAAATCATATCTAACACACGAGGCCTTTTAAAACAAAACCCAGGCCGTAGCCGCATAAACTCGAGTGAAAACCTGAGCAAACTCTTCAAATTCCCGAGGTAATCTGGACTAACACTATACATAAGTTGTACATACAAAATAAAGAAATGGTATATGTAAACATGAATGGGAACCAAAGCATTTAATGCCCTCACCCCTAGTACAAGCCAAAGATCACCTCAGCCCCATAAGAAGAATAAGCTCTGACCTATAAAAATAATAATGATATATATATATATGTATGTATATATATATATATATAATGTAAATAAAATAATCTTGTACCTGCACCTCTTTCTTTCTATATATACAGCCTTTGTTTACAAGGCTAAGCACACTCGAAAACATTTTATCAAATTCTTCGAACATTTTCAAGCTGTGACAAAGCATCAAGCTTGGAAAGAATTTAACCTCATCAGCAAAAAAAAATAATAGTATGAAAACAAATCAAAGTACATACGAATAAGAGGCTGTAAGAAAAAATAGAAACATTTGTACAAACTAAAATTATCTCAGCCTCCTTAACCTGCAAGAAGAAAAGAAAGAAAAAATAAATCTTTACAGTAATAAACAAATCCAGTGAAATGATTCATGTACTTGCCATGTTCTTTAGTACATCCAAACATTATCTTCAGCCATGCCTTGTACAAGATAAATACATCACCTTGTACAAAACATATTATACCCTGTACCACTCATTTCTTCATACACATCAATTCCCTTATTCTATTTTTTGTTCATCAAAGCTTGCATTCCAGTTTCGAAAATCATAAGATGAAAGAAAAAATATATATGATCATTTCAACAATTTAAAATCTACAACCTGGAAGCAGATCAAGTTCAAGATGTAGTTCCAGGCTTTGCTTTTCTGTGCAAAGTCAAGTGAGTAAACCCCAACTTTAAACTCTAAGTTTAATTCAAAATAGTTGAGCTGATTCACTGACGATGGTGTGTTGTATGTGTTCATTTTGAGTATGGCCTTGTGTTTGCATTCAGGTTGTTCTTGAGTATATAGTTTTGCTCTGTTACTTGTTACAGTATTGTAATATTATGCAAACTAAATTTGTATTTCTTTAAAATCATCACATCCAAATCTCTCAAGGCTTTGATTTTTGAATGAAATATTCTTGTATACGTATAACATTATTTTTAAAAGCAAATTCAAGTATTCAAATTAAACATTTATTTAGAAAGTGAGGTGTATATAGTGATGATTTAAATTTAGCCCGGAATCAAATGTTTTAATTCCATAGTTTGATCACATAAACGGCTTTAACTCGGGGGATGAATTTAGGAAATCATTTCATAAATTTTTGTTTGGCAATCGGCGAGAAATTGAAGGTTGAACGAAATCTGCCTTTTTGCCAAACTCTGGCGATTGACGTCGAATGGTGGGGTGTGGTTGGGGTTGAAGATAGCTGGAGGGAGGTAGATTGTGGGAAAAATAATAGTTAAATTTTTAATGAACTGTGTTGATTGGGCTTTGATGATCTAGGGTTAGAGCAAGTGTTTATATACGGGTCGGAAATCACGGTACCGCGTCGTCGTCGAAACGTTTCAGGTGATCGCACCTATGGGGATGGGCTCGTGGGTGAGTGGCGAAGGTTTGGTCAGGCTAGCGTGGGCTCCGGTGATCGAATTCGTCGGCGGCGAGGTAATTTTCGATTGGAGTATTTTGTTCCAGTTGATCTCGAATGCTCGTTTCGATTTTATGGTGAATTCTTCGAGGCTGGGTGGTGGGTTGAGTTGAGGAGGTAGTCGCTGATCGGTGGGCAGCAATCGCCGATGGTCTGGGTGGCGAACTCCGGTGTACACGTGCACTGTGCACGTGGGTATCTAGTTGATGAAGTATGGGTTGAAGTATGGGAAGATGGCTTCGTCTCGAGTTCGTATTCGCGTATCACCGTGTTCGGCTCGAAGCAGAAGGGGCAGAGAACCGGTGAGTATTTGTCCAGATTTTAAATTTGTTTAAACTTAAACTAAAAAAAATATATATATACTATTTTTTCTTTTGTCTTATTACATTTTACAACTTCATGCATTCCAATATGTGTATATATGTGTCTCTAAAATTTTCTTAAGTTCATTTTATATTTTTACATAACCATAAATTTATTTGAGATATTTATCAATGCTTATTTTTTTATCTTTATTTGTTAATGCATTTTATATCAAAATTAATTGCACACATTTTTATTCAAAAATAAATTTAGTTATAAATTTAAATATAGTCTAAATCCGAGATCGTTAAAAATCTTTAAGTTTAAAAAGAGTTACTCACTTGATTATAGAAGAACAGAGCACTCTATATTTTGGAAAGCTTGATCTTTTAAAAAAATTGAGTTGCATGCTGTTGAAACTGGAATACTTATGCTTCCTGACCAAAACTACATGCATGCAGGCTTGAGTTCTTGTTTAACTTTAGCTTATAAAAAAAATGCAGACATGATCTTGCAAGAATTGATTTCATGTTGAAATGAAATGCAGGTTTGATTTCAGGTTGAAATGAAATGCAGGTTTGATTTCCAGAGGAAGAAATGCAGTTGCATGCAGGCTTTGATCTATAATAAATGATTTGAAGATGTGCAGATGCTTTTTGTTATGAGGAGTTGAATTTGGATTTGTAAACTGATTTTTGGTTTGAACATGCAGGCTACAGATTTGGTAATGAGAGGAATTACTGATTTTGATATGAAAATGTTTACTGATCTTGGAAAAAGAGGAGTTTTACTGATGCATGAGAAAGGTTGAAGTTTTCTTTGATTAGGAAATGAGAAAAAAGGATAGGAATGAAAGATGATTACTTATATAGGCAAATTTTCAGATTTTATTAAATAAAAGAAAATTAAAACAAAATGTGACACTTGTATAAAATTTCAACATTTGTCAATTTAAGATAAAAACTTTTCCATGTTTATGTGTGGGAAGTCTTACGTGATACATTTCTTTTCAAAAAGTTTTTAAAAGTTAAGCAACCTTAACCTGTTACTCACACCAGACCCATGTCTGACCTGGGGTTTATCTTCTGTTTTTCTTAACTCTTGGGTACTCAAATTTTTACGAGTAGCCAAGGGATTCATGTTAGCTTTGACGAATTGTGGAGGAGCAATGGAGCAGAAGGCTTCTGCGTTGTAGATATATAGTATTCCGCTGAGTTGGTTTCTCTGAGTAGTTCTCTTGTATTGTATTGAGTTGTATAACTAGACAGGTGTTTATAACTTTCTGGTATGTGAAGTGTAATCTGTGTAACTCTGATAATGGTTGTAAACTATGTAATATTTATGTTATTAATATAATTTATTCGTTCCGCAGTTTAAATTCTGATGTGTTTTTCTTCTTTCTCTTCTTTCTTTTATCTTTTCTATCCCTTTCTTTCTTCAAGATGATACGACTTTCTGTGGTGAGAAAGTCGGGTCGTCTCACTTGGTATCAGAGCATTAGGTTGAGTGAATACCTAGGCTTTGGAGTGGTGTCTATCTTGAGAGAGCGTATTTGTAATTTATATATATAAATACATATTTATTTTTTCTACCTATCTATTAGGTTACCTGTTCGGGTTTTCCAATATAAGTTATAAAGGTAGATGGGGTAGTGGTGTGTGTAACACGACTACCATTGGTTGGAGTTTGAATGTTTGAGGTTGAAAGTGTATTTGTCGAGACTATAGACCCAATACCGTCTCGAGTGAGCTTTGTAGTGATGAAGGATTTAATCGATCTCTGAAGGAAACCTGTTAAGGTTCGGAGTCTATTTTTGAAGTTGGATGAGTAGAGTTTGGATCTGTTGGCTAGGCAGAAGCAATTGATGGTATTTTGATACCTCAGGAAGTAGTAGCTGCGTGATGGGATGTAGTGACTATGGATGTTCCCAAAGATGTTTTCTTTGGAAACAAATTTAAGGAAGTAGGTCTACATCGGTGATGTGGCTGAGTTCAGCATGGTGTTTCTGTTTGATTTGAGGTCCGATTTTCTCGAAGAGCTTTGGATTAGGAAGTCTTTGACATCTGTGGCAGCAGTGCAGCTCGGAGTGTTCTGTGTGTTTGTAGGGAGTCTTCTGGCTTAGTAGTTTTTTGAAGGAGGAGTTCAGAAGCAGCTGAGTAGACCCGTTTCTTCGATGGATTGGCTAATTAAGTGTAAGTTGTTCTGCTTGATAAAGGGAGAACAATTTTCCTTGGATTTGGTTTGGATTGATCGCAAAAGTGACTTGCGATTGTTTGAGTGATCTCTTGGGTTATCAGAGTTTTTCCAGATATCTTCAAGGAAGTCAGAGGTTTGTTCGCATCTGGAGATTGAGTTTCCTTATCGACCGGGATTCCAAGAGTGCTACGCTGATTTGGCTTAATAGAAAAATGATTCCTAGAGATAGAGTTTGATGAAGCAGCTCAGGTTTTAGTGGAGTTTCTGAGTTTTCTTTATGGATCTAATGAACCATATTTCTGGGATGTGTTGTCCAGTTTGTGCTCATGTTCTTCTTCATCATTTTCATCTACTTTGGATCAGAGTTGTGCAGCGGAAGCAGTTTGGAAGTGTATCTGCTTTTCTTTTCTGGATAGGAGAAGTTGTTGTCTTCTGATGTTTGAGGAGTAGGATTTGATCTTAGTTGATATTGAGGAGATCATTTTGTTGAGATGATTGGTTTTGTTTGTTTCTAGAAACATCAACAAGGGATGAGCTGATCAGGAAGGGTGTAGGCAACCCAGGATCGTCTGGAGAGTTTTGTGGATTTGAGTCGGAGGAATTGGATTCCGGAGTCGGAGATTTGATTTTGGATAAGTTTTCTCCGATCAAAGGAAGCTATAAGATTGGGGAAGGCTGGAAAGCTAGCTCTGAAGTGTTTTGGATCTTTTCTATGTATAAGTGTTTAGTCTACATGATTGAATTGCTAGTTTGGATAACTGGGATTCTATGAGTTTCACGTATCTCTGAGGGAGTACGTGTATGATCTATCTATGATTTTGGAACCAGCAGTTCGGGAGTTTTGGTTGTTGAGTCAGACTCATCTGTAGTCTGATATCATGTCTCGTGTTGTAGATCTAGATGAATATGAGCTCTGTAACTTAGTAGTATTGATTGTTTGGATTCCGTAGGGCGAGTATCCCAGTATATACTTGGGAAAACTCGAGGAAAATTTATCCAGAATTTTATCTAGATAGTGAGATTTGTTTGATTGGATGAATTGGTTGCTATGGTTGTTAGTATATGTTTGATATATGCTTGTGTTTTAAAATTAAATCTTTAATGAGATTATTAAATTACCATTGCTTTAAATTTCAGGGACGAAATTCTTTTAAGGGAGGAGGATTGTAATATCCCGGAATTTTTGATCATATCAATTTAATAGTCTGTATTTAAAATTAAATTGATATTGATAATTTTGTTAATAATAATTCAAATTGATTTAATAATTTTTCTTTAATAAATATTTAATTGGTAGTTCTTTTAAAAATAATAAATTGAACCCGAAAATAATGAATGAGAAGCTTGAAGACGAAGGAAGATCAACCACACTTCAATCTCAACACAAGAAGCTTGAATCTAAGCTTAAAAGAGAAACATTTCCTAAATTAGGTTTAGGAATTTTCTGAAATCAAAGTGAGAATGAGTTGAAGAAGAAGTAGATGATGCTTACCAATAGCCTCTCTTTGAATTTGGAGCTAGAAGTTGGATTTTGCAATGGAACTAGGGCTTGGAGTTTTAATTTCCACTCTCTTCCACCATTGTTGCTAAAGCTTGAAGGGTTAGGAATTAGAAATGAAATGAAGATAAGTGGGGGTGGAGCTAGGGCTCAGCTGGGGTTAATGGGATGCGACAACAAACCAAAGCCTTAAGTGAAAAAGTAGCCAAATTTGACTAACTCCAAACATATCGAAGTTTATACTTAAAAAGGTCGCAAACGGCATTTTGAACTCAATGGAAGTGGTCTCGAGTCCTAAATCGGCTGTTTGAAAAAAGTAGCTTTTCGGACCAAAATCCGATGAACGGTGAAATATTTAAATATACAATCGATAAATATGCGGGTTGTTACACACTTCATCAATATAAATCTTGCTTACTTAACCATTTAATTGATTACAATCAATTGATTAATCATTCAAATTAATCACCTTATCTAATCACCCTTGATTAATTATCCTTAATTACATTCATGTAGTTATCCTTAATTAATTTCATAAATCAATTATTCTTAACCAAAAACAGTAATTAACCTTTAATTACTTCAATTACTTAATTGTAATTATTTTCATTAATCCTTAAGTAATAACATTAATTAATTACCCTTAATCACTTGTCATTGAATAATTAATCATAATTAATCAACTTTAATTACATCATTAGTTGTATTAATTAATGATCCTTAATTATATTTAAATTAATTACTTTATTTAAATTAATTACAATAAGTAATTAATCTTAATTAAACCAAAATGATTAATCCCTCTTGATTAACCATATTCAGTAATTAACTAACTTTAATTACTTCATTAAAATAAATTAACTACTCCTTAATTAATTTCTTAATTAATCTCTTGATTAATTACAAAGTAATTATACTCCTAATTACTTCCATTCTTAAATCATCTTCAATTAATT
This sequence comes from Allium cepa, assembly GCA_030765085.1. Taxonomy (NCBI): domain Eukaryota; kingdom Viridiplantae; phylum Streptophyta; class Magnoliopsida; order Asparagales; family Amaryllidaceae; genus Allium; species Allium cepa. The sequence continues at coordinate 883,088,332 of CM060928.1, forward strand.
ACATCCTGTAATTCCAATTACTTCACTAAGTAATTTCCAATCCAATAATTACATTAAGTAATTATCATCAAATCATAAAGTGTTTAAAATTATTTAAACTTAATTAATCAAATTAAACAATCACATTTAACACAATTAACTACCTTAAGTAATTAATTTCTTAATTGCTTCATTAGGTAATTACACTAAAATAATTCAAATGATTATCTTTAAACTAATTAATCTAATTAATTATTAAAATCAATCACATTAATTAATTATTAAATAATCCTAAGTTAATGATCTTCATTATCCATTAATAGCTCTATAATTACTTCTCTAAAGTAATTAACCGAGATTAACCATTATTAATTACAAATTAAATTACCTATAAAACTCATTATTTAATCTCTAATTATTTAATTAATCAAGTGTTAATCTATAACTTAATTAATTGTTAATTACTTGATTAATAAATTTCAAATCATTAATTAAATATCAAACCTTATCAAATTAATGATTTCTTAATTATTATTTAATCAACCTTAATTATCTCACTAATCCTTTAATTAATTAAATAAATCCCTTAATTATTTAATTAATCAACCAAATTATTAATTTAAAATTTAACTAATAACCCATCTTATTTACCTTAATAATTTAATGAACTATAAATCATTAAGGCCTAATTAACCTTAATCTTATTAATGATTTCATTATCATTTACAAAGAAATTTAAAAATAATTTGCCCTTTTAAAATTTACCATTAAATTCCATTTTAAATTTAAGATTTAAAATGAAAACAAATTTTAACTTAAACAAGGTTTAACAATTCAAAACCTTTTAAATTCATTTTAAAGAATTACTTATCTTCTAAGGGAAATTTAAAAAAATAGTTTTAACCCATATTCAATTTAAATAAATTTAAAATATACTTTGAATATTCCAAGTTGTTTTAAAACATTTTAAATTCAAAAACTTCATTTTATTTCAAACTAGTATTCAAATTCATTTTTGAATTCCAGATTCAAATTTAGATTTGAAAACTCTGTCCAAATTTTATATTTAAGATTTTAAAATATGCTATGATCTACTTTAACATTCAACTTATTTACAACATTAGAATTTATAAGCTTTATTTTCTTTTCAAAACTTAAGATTCAAATTCAAATTTGAATTCAGATTTAAAAATTTAACTTAAATTTAAATTCCTATTTAAATCTCATTTTCAGATTTTTTTTTTAACACTTTATAAAATACTTTAACCATTTAAAGTGGTTAAAACATTTCATTTTTATAAATTTATTTATTAAAAAGAAAAATTCAAATCTCATTTAAATTCAGAATAAACTTATTTTAAAACTTTTGTTTACAACCTGCTTTTGCTTCTTCTTTTTAAATTTAGTTTAAATTTCAAACTGGAAACTGCCGCGTCTCTGAAACAAAACCTGATACTAAACTTGCCCGAGTTTATACAAATTTAATTCGAGTCATACCTCACCTTACTTCGGGTAAAACACTCAAGTGACTCGATCATTACACGAGAACGACTACACTCATTCCAAAACCCTTTACCAGAAAAAAATAAAATGCACGGTGCACGTGCACCGTGACGCCGATCAACTCCAGCCTCTCACCATGGCTTCTTCCCATCGGCAACCACCCATTCTCCAACCTACGATCATCAGATCGTCTCCATTCACCTGAATTCAAAAAAAAAAAATCAGACTCAACCCAAAACCTGGAAACATAGAGCCTCCCCCAAATCCAAACCTGTCATCGCCAAAACTTAGCTCCTTCGACCACCGTAAAAGTTGCAACTCTGGCCACATCCTCTCTTCCAACCCCTCAACCAATTCCCAAACTCTGGTGGAGCTCGATCCACCAGAGATGATGAACGAACACATCAAATACCTAAGCCAAAAACTAGGGTTACTGATAAGATTGACCTCCTGTTGCCACCACAACATCATGATCCACCACCTGACATTTTTGCCCAAGTCACTAACCATTACTCGACCTCCACCCACAACCCTGTCCTCTCCAACCACAGGAACCATCAGAAATTCCCAAAATTCCAAAAACAGTACAACCCAGAAATGCCATTACATCTCTAATCTAAAAATTGCGTTTCTATTTTTAAAAATCATGTCTTAGTTTAAGGATTTGATTTATATACCTGAATTGCAAAATTAACATGTTTGGATTTTACGATGATTTGAGTTTCCTGTTTAAATCTTATTTCCAGAGCAATTATAGTTTTAATTTAAGTTAAATAAATTTTTAAAATTTAGCTTATAATCAAACAAACAATATTCATTTAGATCCTAAGTCTTAAAAATCAATGGATCAAGGGGAAAATGATTTAAATTGAAAAACTGGGCTTGAAATCTAGAACAGATACGTTCTACAGATATTTCAAAATCATACAAGTATCACACATCACAAATATATAGGAATTTCCAACATATATATATATATATATATATATATATCAAGTACAACTTATTTAAAACATAAATCAAACAACCAGATTAATCTTTAAGTTTAAAAAGAGTTACTCACTTGATTAAAGAAGAACAGAGCACTATATATGGAAAGCTTGATCTTTTAAAAAAATTGAGTTGCATGCTGTTGAAACTGGAATGCTTATGCTTCCTGACCAAAACTACATGCATGCATGCTTGAGTTCTTGTTTGACTTCAGGTTTTAAAAAAATGCAGACATATTCTTGCAAGAATTGATTTCAGGTTGAAATGAAATGCAAGTTTGATTTCTAGAGGAAGAAATGCAGTTGCATGCAGGCTTTGATGTATAGATAAATGATTTGAAGATGTGCAGATGCTTTTTGCTATGAGGAGTTGAATTTGGATTTTTAAACACGTTTTTGGTTTGAACATGCAGGCTACAGATTTGATAATGAGAGGAATTACTGATTTTGGAAAAAGAGGAGTTTTACCGATGCATGAGAAAGGTTGAAGTTTTCTTTGATTAGGAAATGAGAAAAAAGGATAGGAATGAAAGATGATTACCTATATAGGCAAATTTTCAGATTTTATTAAATGAAAGAAAATTAAAACAAAATGTGACACTTGTATAAAATTTCAACATTTGTCAATTTAATATGTCAATCTTTTAACATTTGTTATAAGAGGCTTAAGAATACAACACTTGTCCTATTTAAAAGTAATTTGTATTTAATTTACATGTTAATATATATGTTAATCCTAATTAATTTGTTAATTAGTATTTAATATGTATATAAATTTTTAAAAGAAATAAAAACAAATTATGCTTATAAATAAAGCTTATGCGTATAAAAATTAAAACAATTAAAAATCTATGCTTTGGAATTTAAATTCAACTTTAAATCAACTAAAAAATCTACTATTTAAAATCAAGTTATATATATAAATTAAATTTGGAATAACAAATGCTATGTTTATTCAAAATCTATTTGTAAAACAATAAACTATGAATATTATTTTTAGAGTTGACTCATTATTAAATTAAAGTAATTATAAAAGAAATTTTGTCTTTATTAATGAATTACTTATTTTATTAAGCTATAAAACTTTTTGTTAATTCAATTAAATCTTAATTAAATTCTAAACATTTGTCTTAACAATTTAAAATCATATATTTTATTTATTAAATAGCTTTGAAAAAATTAATATTAAATTAAATCAAAATTCCCAAATTATTAATATATATATATATATATATATTATAATTTTAAATCAAGATTCATTTGTTAAATTTAAACCAAGATTATTTATTTAATAACTTTGAAAAGCTTATATTAAATAAAAACAAAATTTCCAAATTACTACAGAATTAGAAAATATGTTTTATTTATTAAATTTAAAACAAAGCTAATCTATTTACAATATAAACTATATATTTATATTATAAATAGAAACCAGTTTATTATTTTAAAATGATAAAATCTACCAATTAAATATTTATTAAAGAAAAATTATTAAATCAATTTGAATTATTATTAACAAAATTATCAATATCAATTTAATTTTAAATACAGATTATTGAATTGATATTGTCAAAAATTCCGGGATATTACAATCCTCCCCCATTAAAAGAATTTTGTCGCCGAAATTTAAAACAAAGGTAATTTAATAATCTCATTAAAGATTTAATTTTAAAACACAAGCATATATCAAACATATACTAACAACCATAGCAACCAATTCATCCAATCAAACAAATATCAATATCCAGATAAAATTCTGGATAAAATTTCCTCGAGTTTCCCTAGGTATATACTGGGATACTCGCCCTACAAAATCCAAACAATCAATACTACTTAGCTACAGAGCTCATATTCATCTAGATCTACAACACTAGACAAGATATCAGACTACAGACGAGTCTGACTCAACAACCAAAACTCTCGAACTGCTGGTTCCAAAATCATAGATAGATCATACACGTACTCCCTCAGAGATACGTGAAACTCATCGAATCCTAGTTATCCAAACTAGCAATTCAATCCTGTAGACTAAACACTTATACACAGAAAAGATCCAAAACACTTCAGAGCTAGCTTTCCAGCCTTCCCCAATCTTATAGCTTCCTTTTATCAGAGAAAACTTATCCAAAATCAAATCTCCGACTCGGGAATCCAAATTCCTCCGTCTCAAATCCACAAAACTCTCCAAACGATCCTGGGTTGCCTACACCCTTCCAGATCAGCTCATCCCTTGTTGATGTCTCTAGAAACAAACAAAACCAATCATCTCAACAAAATGAACTCCTCAAGATCAACCAAGATCAAACCCTACTCCTCAAACATCAGAAGACAACAACTTCTCCTATCCGAAAAAGAAAAGCAGATACACTTCCAAACTGCTTCCGCTGCACAACTCTGATCCAAAGTAGATGAAAATGCTGAAGAAGAACACGAGCACAAACCGGACAACACATCCCATAAATATGGTTCATCAGATCCATAAAGAAAACTCAGAAACTCCACTAAAACCTGAGCTGCTTCATCAAACTCTATCTCTAGGAATCATTCTTCTATTAAGCTGGATCACCGTAGCACTACTGGAATCCTAGTCGATAAGGAAACTCAATCTCCAGATGCGAACAAACCTCTGACTTCCTTGAAGATATATGGAAAAACTCTGATAACCCAAGAGATCACTCAAACAATAGCAAGTCAATTTTGCGATCAATCCAAACCAAATCCAAGGAAAAAAAATTCTCCCTTTATCAAGCAGAATAGCTTACACTTAACTAGCCAATCCATCGAAGAAACGGGTCTACTCAGCTGCTTCTGAACTCCTCCTTCAGAAAACTGCTAAGCCAGAAGACTCCTTGCTAACACACAGAACACTCCGAGCTGCACTTCTGCCACAGATGTCAAAGACTTCCTAATCCAAAGCTCTTCGAGAAACTCGGACCTCAAATCAAACAGAAACACCATGCTAAACTCAGTCACATCACCGATGCATACCTACTTCCTTAAATTTGTTTCCAAAGAAAACATCTTTGGGAACATCCATAGTCACTGCATTCCATCACGCAGCTACTACTTCCTGAGGTATCAAAATACCATCACTTGCTTCTGCCTAGCCAACAGATCCAAACTCTACTCATCCTACTTCAAAAATAGACTCTGAACCTTAACAGGTTTCCTTCAGAGATCGATGAAATCCTTCTTCACTGCAAAGCTCACTCGAGACGGTATTGGGTCTACAGTCTCGACAAATACACTTTCAACCTCAAACATTCAAACTCCAACCAATGGTAGTCGTGTTACACACACCACTACCCCATCTACCTTTATAACTTATATTGGAAAACCCGAACAGGTAACCCAATAGATAGGTAGAAATTAATAAATATATATTTATATATAAAAATTACAAATACGCTCTCTCAAGATAGACACCACTCCAGAGCCTAGGTATTCACTCAACCTATTGCTCTGATACCAAGTGATACGACCCGACTTTCTCACCACAGAAAGTCGTATCATCTTGAAGAAAGAAAGGGATAGAAAAGAGAAAAAAAAGAAGAGAAAGAAGAAACACATCAGAATCTAAACCGTGGAACGAATAAATTATATTAATAACATAAATATTACATAGTTTACAACCATTATCAGAGTTACACAGATTACACATCACATACTAGACAGTTATAAACACCTGTCTAGTTATATAACTCAATACAATACAAGAGAATTACTCAGAGAAACCAACTCAGCGGAATACTATATATCTACAACGCAGAAGCCTCCTGCTCCATTGCTTCTCCACAATTCGTTAAAGCTAACCTGAATCCCTTGGCCACTCGTAAAAAATTGAGTACCCAAGAGTTAAGAAAAACAGAAGATAAACTCCAGGTCATACATGGGTCTGGTGTGAGTAACAGGTTAAGGTTGCCTAACTTTTAAAAACCTTTTGAAAAGAAAGGTATCACGTAAGACTTCCCACACATAAACATGGAAAAAAAATTATCTTACGCTAACCAAAATGATAGGAAATCCGATGATAATATAATAGGTCTAGGGTTTTTAAACAAATAAGAAATAGCCGAAATTGTTACATGATTAAATTCCAGCTACTAGCCACAAAAGTGGGTAATACAATCAAAACCAAGGGCACTTATTGGATTTTGGATTCCATACAATGGAAGGGCTATCGGGGTACCGCCCGTCACAGTACATGGCCTAGATCAACGTACCGAGGATCACTCCCAATCCCCTGCAACACAAGGCCGGAACCATTCCTTACTGAACAGTTCCGAACAAGACAACCCCGCGGTTGTAGCTAGCAGCCTCCCACAAAGTCGAATACAAATGGACCTCTAGACAGGGGAAAATCTCGTCCTACTTGGGCATGACCCATTTAGCCTTGCTGCACCTCCCCTGTTTTCGCCATTCCCGGTTGATGAGGCTTGAGGCTACGATTACCTTTATAGAACACATCACTTAGAATGCTCATCGTCCACCTAACGATAATCTGAAAGCATTCAATCCATACAAGTTCGTTCCGGGTTTGAACGAAACCGAAGGCATTATCTCATTACACTCATTTTGGAATCACCCTCATAGTTAACCACGATAACCCTTGCACTCTGAATCTTCATCTTCACTTGAGATTCATGACCTACCGTTAATTTGGATCGATGTGGTTTTCGGATATCCAAATATGGAAACCCGATCCCGGTCTCATCGAAATCCAAAATGTGTCTTTTAAGGCCATGTTGTTTTAAAGTTTAAAGCAATTCAATTATCTATATACACACAGATAGATAACTCACAAATCATAATTGATAATCAATATTATCATAATAAACAGGTAATCCACATTATCATCAAAATAGATAATCCATATTATCATCACAATGCAACCAAAGCATTCATATCACACCACATTACTTATCTCATTTCTGAGATCACAAAGCATCCAAGGCAATCAATATCACTCATTCATACATAAGCAATGATTTACTTCATCATACTATAATTAATTTAAAATGAATTAAATTAACTACCTCCATCTCTAATTAATTTAAAGTGAGTTAAATTAATTACTTCATCTTTAATTAATTTAAAATAAATTAACTTAATTACTTCATCAATATAAATCTTGCTTACTTAACCATTTAATTGATTACAATCATTCAAATTAATCACCTTAACTAATAACCCTTGATTAATTATCCTTAATTACATTCATGTAATTATCCTTAGTTAATTTCACAAATTAATTATTCTTAACCAAAAATAGTAATTAATCTTTAATTATTTCAATTACTTGATTGTAATTAATTTCATTAATACTTAATTAATAACATTAATTAATTACCCTTAATCACTTGTCATTGAATAATTAATCATAATTAATCAACTTTAATTACATCATTAGTTATATTAATTAATGGTCCTTAATTATATTTAAATTAATTACTTTATCTAAATTAGTTACAATAAGTAATTAATCTTAATTAAACCAAAATGATTAATCCCTCTTGATTAACCATATTCAGTAATTAACTAACTTTAATTACTTCATTAAAATAAATAAATTACTCCTTAATTAATTTCTTAATTAATCCCTTGATTAATTACAAAGTAATTATACTTCAAATTACTTCCATTCTTAAATCATCTTTAATTAATTACATCCTGTAATTACCAATTACTTCACTAAGTAATTTCCAATCCAATAATTACATTAAGTAATTATCATCAAATCATCGAGTGTTTAAAATTATTTAAACTTAATTAATCAAATTAAACAATCACATTTAACACAATTAACTACCGTAAGTAATTAATTTCTAAATTACTTCATTAGGTAATTACACTTAAACAATTCAAATGATTATCTTTAAATTAATTAATCTAATTAATTATTAAAATTAATCACATTAATTAATTATTAAATAATCCTAAGTCAATGATCTTCATTATCCATTAACAGCTCTATAATTACTTCTCTAAAGTAATTAACTGAGATTAACCATTATTAATTATAAATTAAATTATCTATAAAACCCATTAATTAATCTCTAATTATTTAATTAATCAAGTGTTAATCTATAACTTAATTAATTGTTAATTACTTGATTAATAAATTTCAAATCATTAATTAAATATCAAATATTATCTAATTAATGATTTCTTAATTACAATTTAATCAATCTTGATTATCTCACTAATCCTTTAATTAATTAAATAAAACCCTTAATTATTTAATTAATTAATCAAATTATTAATTTAAAATTTAACTAATGACCCATCTTATTTACCTTAATAATTTAATGAACTATAAATCATTAAGGCCTAATAAACCTTAATCTTATTAATGATTTCATTATAATTTACAAAGAAATTTAAAAATAATTTACCCTTTTAAAATTTACCATTAAATTCCATTTTAAATTTAAGATTTAAAATGAAAACAAATTTTAACTTAAACAAGGTTTAACAATTCAAAACCTTTTAAATGCATTTTAAAGAATTACTTATCTTCTAAGGGAAATTTAAAAAATAGTTTTAACCCATATTCAATTTAAATAAATTTAGAATATACTTTGAATATTCCAAGTTGTTTTAAAACATTTTAAATTCAAAAACTTCATTTTATTTCAAACTAGGATTCAAATTCATTTTTGAATTCCAGTTTCAAATTTAGATTTGAAAACTCTGTTCAAATCTTATATTTCAGATTTTAAAACATGTTATAATCTACTTTAACGTTCAACTTATTTACAACATTAGAATTTATAAGCTTTATTTTCTTTTCAAAACTTAAGATTCAAATTCAAATTTGAATTCAGATTTAAAATTTTAACTTAAATTTGAAATCCTATTTAAATCTCATTTTCATTTTTTTTAACACTTTATAAAATACTTTAACCATTTAAAGTGGTTAAACATTTCATTTTTATAAACTTATTTATTTTTGAAAAGAAAAATTCAAATCTCATTTGAATTCAGAGTAAACTTATTTTAAAACTTTTGTTTACAACCTGCTTTTGCTTCTTCCTTTTAAATTTAGTTTAAATTTCAAACTGGAAACTATCAGGTTTCTGAAACAAAACCCGATACTAAACTTACACGGCTTATACAAATTTACTTCGAGTCATACCTCACCTTACTTTGGGTAAAACACCCAAGTGACTCGATCATTACAGGAGAACGACTACACTCATTCCAAAACCCTTCACCAGAAAAAAATAAAATGCACGGTGCACGTGCACCGTGACGCCGATCAACTCCAGCCTCTCACCATGGCTTCATCCCATCGGCAACCACCCATGCTCCAACCTACGATCATCAGATCGTCTCCATTCACCTAAATTCAAAAAAAAATCAGACTCAACCCAAACCTGGAAACATATAGCCTCCCCCAAATCCAAACCTATCATCGCCAAAACCCAGCTCCTTCGACCACCGTAAAAGTTGCAACTCCAGCCACATCCTCTCTTCCAACCCCTCAACCAATTCCCAAACTCTGGTGGAGCTCGATCCACCAGGGATGATGAACAAACACATCAAATACCTAACCCAAAAACTAGGGTTACTGATAAGATTGACCTCCTGCCGCCACCACAACATCATGATCCACCGCCTGACATTTTTGCCCAAGTCACCAACCATTACTCGACCTCCACCCACAACCTTGTCCTCTCCAACCACAGGAACCATCAGAAATTCCCAAAATTCCAAAAACAGTACAACCAAGAAATGCCATTACATCTCTAATCTAAAAATTGTGTTTCTAGTTTTAAAAATCATGTCTTAGTTTAAGGATTTGATTTATATACCTGAATTGCAAAATTAACATGTTTGGATTTTACGATGATTTGAGTTTCCTGTTTAAATCTTACTTCCAGAGCAATTATAGTTTTAATTTAAGTTAAATAAATTTTTAAAATTTAGCTTATAATCAAACAAACAATATTCATTTATATCCTAAGTCTTAAAAATCAATGGATCAAAGGGAAAATGATTTAAATTGAAAAACTAGGCTTGAAATCTAGAACAGAGATGTTCTACACATATTTCAAAATCACACAAGTATCACACATCACAAATACACAGGAATTTTCAACATATATATATATATATATATATATATCAATTACAACTTATTTAAAGCATAAATCAAACAACCAGATTAATCTTTAAGTTTAAAAAGAGTTACTCACTTGATTACATAAGAACAGAGCACTCTATATTTTGGAAAGCTTGATCTTTTAAAAAAATTGAGTTGCATGCTGTTGAAACTGGAATGCTTATGCTTCCTGACCAAAACTACATGCATGCAGGCTTGAGTTCTTGTTTGGCTTCAGGTTTTAATAAAAATGCAGACATGATCTTGCAAGAATTGATTTCAGGTTGAAATGAAATGCAGGTTTGATTTCCAGAGGAAGAAATCCAGTTGCAGCAGGCTTTGATCTACAGATAAATGATTTGAAGATGTGCAGATGCGTTTTGCTATGAGGAGTTGAATTTGGATTTGTAAACTGATTTTTTGTTTGAACATGCAGGCTACAGATTTGATAATGAGAGGAATTACTGATTTTGATATGAAGATGTTTACCGATTTTGGAAAAAGAGGAGTTTTACTGATGCATGAGAAAGGTTGAAGTTTTCTTTGATTAGGAAATGAGAAAAAAGGATAGGAATGAAAGATGGTTACTTATATAGGCAAATTTTCAGATTTTATTAAATAAAAGAAAATTAAAACAAAATGTGACACTAGTATAAAATTTCAACATTTGTCAATTTAATATGTTAACCTTTTAACATTTGTTATAAGAGGCTTAAGAATACAACACTTGTCCTATTTAAAAGTAGTTTGTATTTAATTTACATGTTAAAATATATGTTAAGCCTAATTAATTTGTAATTAGTATTTAATATGTATATAAATTTTTAAAAGAAATAAAAACAAATTATGCTTATAAATAAAGCTTATGCATATAAAAATTAAAATAATTAAAAATCTATACTTTGGAATTTAAATTCAAATTTAAATCAAATTCAAAAATCTAATATTCAAGTTATATATATAAATTAAATTTGAAATAACAAATGCTATGTTTATCAAAATCTATTTGTAAAAACAATACACTAGTAATATTATTTTTAGAGATGACTCATTATTAAATTAAATAATTATAAAAGAAAGTTTGTCTTTATTAATGAATTACTTATTTTATTAAGCTATAAAACTTTTTGTTAATTCAATTAAATCTTAATTAAATTTTAAACATTTGTCTTAACAATTTAAAATCGCATATTTTATTTATTAAATAGCTTTGAAAGACTTAATATTAAATTAAATCAAAATTCCAAAATTATTAATATATATATATTAGAATTTTAAATCAAGATTCATTTATTAAATTTAAACCAAGATTATTTATTTGATAACTTTGAAAAGCTTATATATTAAATAAAAACATATTTTCCAAATTACTATAAATATAAGAATTAGAAAATATGTTTTATTTATTAAATTTAAAACAAAGCTAATCTATTTACAATATAAACTATATATTTATATTTTAAATAGAAACTAATTTATTATTTTTAAAAGATAAAATCTACCAATTAAATATTTATTAAAGAAAAATTATTAAATCAATTTGAATTATTATTAACAAAATTATCAATATCAATTTAATTTTAAATACAGATTATTAAATTGATATTGTCAAAAATTCCGGGATATTACAAAAACGTTCTAAAGGTAACGCTTAGCCTCAAGCCTCATCAACTGGGAATGACTGAAAATCAGGGGTTATGCAGCAAGGCTAGGTGGGTAGCACCCATTCAGGGTGAGGTCATCCCTGTCTAGATGTCCTTTTTTATTCGGCTTAATGGTGCAGTTGATGATCCCAACTGTGGGGTGATCTTACTCGGGATTATCCAGTAAGGGGTAGTCCCAGCCTTGTGTTGAAAGGGATTGGGAGTGGTCCTTGGTACACTGATCTAGACCAGGTACTGTGATAGGTGGTACCACAGTGCCTAGTCCTTAGTTGGAAATCCATTCTCCCAACGCGCCTTTTACGAGTTTTGTTTGTATTACCCACTCTGTGGCTAGTAGCTGGAATTTAATAGATGTAACAATTTCGTCTATTTTATAAGTATTTGTATATAGACCATATTATAATATCAGAGAATTTCTATATAAAGTGTTTGAGCTATCATAAGGTAAAAACCCGACATGTTTATTAGTGGCGTGGTCTTACGAGATGCTTTTGTTTTCAAAGGATTTTTAAAACTTTAATAATAAATTGGGTGAATCTTTATCAGCTGGTATTCCAGACTGACTCGGGTGTTATTTCATTATAATGCTCGGGTCAGACCGAGTATTATATGTTCAGGACAGGATGCTTTGGAGCAGGAGAGGAGCTGGAGTTCGAGACGTATTATCCGTACTTGTATATATCCGCTGCTGTGATTGTTTGAGATTGTCTGACTGGTAAATGTAGTTTGTTTGAGATACTGTGATGATATATTGTATGAAACAGATATAGTTTTCATTTTGTGTAAAGATCTGATATTATATATTATACTTTATTCCGCTGCGATTGTGAGATTCTGTTATTGTTTAGTTCATTCTTTCTTCTATCTTCTTTCTTTTTCCTCAACAATCTGTCTTTTTCGGCACTTGATCATCGGCATATCATACTGTGGAGTATTTTGTGTCGATTTTCCAAGGTCGAGAAGGGCGGGTCGTCACAGTTCATGAAGCTGTTTTACGTTATACATTTGATTGCACAATTTTTACAACATAATTAGAGTGCAATCAACAACATACCAATAATGATGTAGTGGAAAATTATTAATGATAAGATATACCAAACTTCATCCTCGTTCTCCAAAAATAAAGTCTTCAAACACTGAAGCGCTTAGGCTGACCCGAGCGTAATGAAATGACAAAACACTCGAGTTAGAACTAAAAGTTCTTATGTAAGTCAAATTGTTACGACCCACCATTTTGACTATCAGCAGCGACACCAAACACTGCCACTGTGTTCAAATGTCGCTCATCCAATCGATAAAAGGGCAAATTGTTAGGGTAAATAAAAAGAAAAGAACAGAGAATGGAGAAAAAACAGAATCTCACAACGGAATCGACAACATATAATATAACAAGAATAGTATAAACTGACATTCCAAACATATAGAGTATATCATAGTTAAAAACAAACCTTACAAGTTAGACAGTTATAAAAACCTGACCTTATAAATGCCAATAGGTATACTATATAATACAACAGGAAATAAAATAATACGATGGGCGAATCTTCAGCTCCCCTCCAAGAATCCATAACACCAAAGCCAATCTCGGAAAATACTCGGTCTGACCCGAATATCGTAAATAAATAACACCTGGATCAGTCTGGAAATACCAGCATGAGATAACTCGAATAATGGGAAACATATATTAAAATTCTATGAGACCATGTGGCTAACGCGAAATGGATTTTTACCTTACAAGAATAACATCTATACAGGCAAGAGCAGAAATGAACATCAGGAAACAAAACCAAATATGATTGAGCATAAATAATATTAAACCAGACTTGAAAGAATGGAAATAAACCCAGTAAAATCCAAACTAGACAAAATGGTAGAACAAGGAAAATAGTCCAACTGGATAGAATGGGTTAAATAGGTAATAGTCCAAACTCGATAGAATGGGTTAAATAGGTAATAGTCCAAACTCGATGGAATGGGCTAAATAAAGTAATATTCCAAACTTGATAGAATTGTCTAAATGAACATTTAAATGTCGTAATGGGGTGTTGTCTCTACTTATGGTAATTTAAAGCTAAAATAGATTCAAGGTCTTTGAATCAAATAAAGAAAGGAAATTTTGCAACAAACGACTAGGAGGGTGCTCCCCCTCACCTAAAGTATACCTTTTGGAATATACTTAAGAACTCTGATGGTTATCGGAAACCTCCAAGCCAAACCCCGCCAACTAGAGTGGATGTAAAGATACCCCAATAGGAGCAACCCCATATAGCTTGGCCCTCAATCGCTCTTTGGGTTTAGTCATTTTCGACAAAGGATAAAAAAGCTCAAATGAGCAACACACGTCTTAAAGTAACAAAATAAAGTGGCTGAAGTAACTGAAAGCTGAGATACCAACCATCCAGGACATAAAATGATCATATATGGAAATTAAGTCTTATATACTTATCACCACTCATTCAATTCGAACTTATACTAAATCTGGTTTATTATAATGCCGGACAAGTCAAGGTAGTGTTACCTCAAAGTCATATCCAATGGTTATTCTTAATTTTTAAAATAGCAACAAGTTTACTTCTTCGATGTTCAGTGCTAATTATATAAACAAATCGTTTTCATGTGATTCACTTTACCGATATAAGTTATTTCCATAAACGAATCAAGCTTTTACTTTTAAAAACGAACCGAACTTTTTGGCTTAATTTCTGTATTGGGAAAACAATTTTAGAATTAATTCCAGATTGTTAAAACGTTAAGAGAATAATTTTTCCAAGTATGTGACCTCAAAGGCCTAAACCAACATCAGACCGAACACCCAGAAGATTATCCAACTTATCATCCCAATAATCGAGTTCCAATTCCTTTTTATACTTCAAAACAATATTAATTATCCCGAAAGATAGTTAATTATATTTAAAATCCCTTTAATAAACAATTCATTATCTATAATAAAATAGATAATTATTTCCAATCACTTTTATAACATTGGTAATTAACTTTAAAATCTTTATTAAGTCAGTCAATTAACTTTATCAGTTTATCAAAGCAATATTATTAAATTAATTAACTTACTTTAATCACCTTTATTAAATCAATTAATTAAAAAGATTCATTATATTCAAATAGTCGCTAATTAAATGATTAGTTAATCTCAAACATTATTAATTAAAATGATAAGTAAATCTAAATTCCACTGATTTAAACAATCAATTAAGTTCAAAATAATCATAAATTGATCGGATTAATTAAATCCAAACTCTATTAGTCAAACCGGTTAATTGAAACATCATTTGTTAAAATGATTTATTTAATTAGAAAACATCATTAATTAAAATGACTTAACAAAATTCCAAAATTCATTAGTTAAACCAATTAACTAAATTTAAAACAATCATTAATTAAAATTATTAATAAAATTTGATTATCATTATTTAAAATGTTTAATTACTTTTAAATATCATTAATTAAAATGATTATTAATTTCAATTATCATAAATTAAAATGATTAATTAATTAAATAAACTCCAATATCATTAATTAAAATAATTAATTAATTCGTTAAACTCAAATAATCAATAGTTAAAACGATTAATCAAGTATAAAACATCAATAGAAAAAACGATTAATTCAATCAAAATATAAACCAATTTTAATCATCATTTGTTAAATTGGTTAATTAATCTCGAATTAATTAATTAATTTATAAGACTAATTAATTTAAATTATCACTAATCAAAGTGATTAATAAATTTTCAATATTCTTTTTAGCGGAAATACAAGCTCAAGTTCATAAGATAGAGTTTTGGATATGAAAATTTAATAAACGACGGTATAGCAAAAATGCCATAACAACATTTAAACTATTAAATAGAATACAAGAAATTTATTTCAGTTAACCATCAATAAAAACATATGGATGTAAATAAATAATTTATGCGCAAACCCCCTTTGGGTCTCCCTATAAATTTCCCTGCAAAACAATGATTACGGGTAACATCTCTACTACTAATAAAGAAAATTAGTTGAACTAATTTACTCGGTGTCTTTTGAAAATTCCAAAAATGCCCTTGCTTTTCGTTTACATGTTTGCACTCAAACAAAATATCAATGCATGCAATAATACAAACAATCCATGTGTGCAGCATGGGCCCATTCTAGTATAGATAATCATATTGGTTTATAACGGTCAAATTAAGATGTCATCCATTTTTCAATCGGAAATGCAACCAAACAAGCAATCAAAATTTTTTAACTAAGCAGTCAATAATCAATTTAAACATCATTAATATGATAAAATAAAATTAAATGCAAGTTAAACTCATATTGATTTTCGTTTCCACCAAAACGGCCCGATTTCGGACTAAAACCGAAATAGCCTTAATTTTCACTTGCTTTAAATCCAACCAAACAAACTCCATCACGAAGGTCTCGACGACGTGAGTCCAACGCAATAAACGACGTTCGAATCCGAGCTCATATGAGCGAGATATGAGCTTTAGAAGTTATCGATGGATTTAAATTAAATATTAAAATATAATTAACTTTGCTAAAATTACAAGATTACACTCCACTATCATCTTCACCCTCCCCAAAATCATGCACAGACACAGCGTAAGGAACCCACCATGGCCGAATGTGCACAAGCACTGATACGGGAAATTAGTCGAGGAAATTCAAAACCGATCGCGTCGATGAGCTTCTCTAGCCGAACTCTACTTGCCAGCACCACCACGACACGTCCACATCATGCTTTGAAAACACGAACTAATGGTCGTCACCCCTGTACCCAAAATGATGCGACCATCTAAACACTATCAGATCTGATGGAGTTTGGCGACGTGATGCTAATCGATAATCTAAACCTGAATATAACCTCTAATTGGACAATCGACGTCCAAAACTCTAAAAATTACAAACCCTAGCACCATCCAAGCGCACGATCTCCCCCCAAACCATGGTCGAACATCATCTAAGTGCACGCTGATGGAGCCAATCACCATATGAATTCAAATATATATTTTTCATGATTTATTGTTGAGAATATGATTTGCTTTTGATTTTTGAAGTTTTGTTTTCCCTGCCTTTGTTTTCAAATTACTGGGAGTATGAAGGCGTAGGAAAAAATTGTGAGAAGAGAGCCAGTGCTTTACCAGCTTTTATAATTGAATTTATTTGATCTAAAAGTATACAAAAACAATATGATTATGTTCCCTTTTCTCACAACAAAAGGTTTCTCGAGCTACCAAAATGTTTATGGGCTGTGAAAAGATGGGTGTATAGGCTATGAGATGATGGGTATGTGGGCTATGAAATGGTGGGTATGTGCATATAAATATTATTTTAATTTTAAATTATTTAGCAAAATATACTCGAAAATGTCTAACACCAAACGAGGCGTGCCATCTGGCGTTCCTAATGTTTTACCCCTATTCCGAACGCAGTGAAACTTATTTCACGACCTAATTCAACCGATGCAGAAGATAGGTTTTTGGACCTATTTATTATTTTAAATTTCTAATATTAATTTCATCGCATTTTGATCTCGCACGACCAAAAGATACGTGGGATTGCTACGAAATTCGACGGCGTATTATAATTCAGTATTACGGATCCAATGAAACTAGTTTCGTTGAAATCCAAGACTGTGCCCCGAAAGGCTAATTTCACAGGTTTAAATATTTAATTATTGATATTTAAATCCGATTTATTTATATTTGTAAATAAATTTACAAATTGAATTCTCCAATATTATTTATTAATTAAATTATTGAATCCATTTAGTTAACATTTAATCCACAATTCAAATATTTAAATATGCCCAATATTTGAATTATAAATTATTAAATTCCAATATCCAATTATTTAAATATTTGAAATTGAATAAAATTTAAAATTAAATAACCGAAATTTTGGGTCGTTACATTCTCCCCCACGCTTAAATGAATTTCGTCTCCGAAATTCCTAAGGTAGAAAATATTCCAAACCCTTAAGTTTAAAATTACTAATTAAAATGAGTTATTAAACTTATTTTCAAAACCCGTCGGCTATAATAGATTTCAAAGTTTCCAAGCCTTTTAAATTCATTTACATGTACTAACTAATTCTCTTTTATTCAATTATTCTAAGATATAATCTAGAAAATCAAATTTTAGTTGTCAAAAAGTTTCCAAAATTTCTTAAAAAAATTCAAACTCTTAGATTTTCGGAAAATTTCACTAGCTTCATCTTTGCGTTGCTCAATCGGTACAACTACAAGTCGCCTCTATAGGCTCTAAACCAATCAAAGAAAACAAAAGCCAAGTGGCCTCCAATATCTAGGGTATAAAATCATCAACCAGTTTATATTTTCTAAATTAATTACGTACCTTTTTGCGTTTGATTTATATTTTGGTAAGTAATTTATTATCTCTCTACGAATGCAAGTGCACAAGAATAGCAGTCTCTTGCATATCTGTACTTAGGAAATCTAAAAGAAAATCAAGCTGATATAAAAAAGGTGATGTAATTCTATATTCAAAAATTAGCATGATATAAATCACATGCAATCAACTATCCATATCTCAATCATATGCAACAAACAAGCGAATATTCTATAATAGATGTTATGCATCTAATTATTTTCAGATGACAAATTTAGATCTAAATACCCAGGATTTTCAACTCAAAATTTTATTTTTGAATTTCTCAGATGAGAAAAATCAAAGCTCAAAATCAAAATAACATGGAAGGGTTCCCTCCAAATAAATGATGGTAAAACTCTAGAATCAAAACAACATGGAGCATCCAATGGTATTTCGGTTCCTTCAAAAACACCAACTAGAGTGAATAAATACCATTCCTTTCCAAAAATCTTTAAAAATATCCTTTTCTAAAATCACCAGGATTTAGGTCTTAATAACCACTGTTTAAAATTCTTCATCTATAAATTTAAACTTTTTAAATAATGGTATATGAGACCATAAAGCCATTAATTCAATTCAATCAAATCAAATAATTCATTTTCCACGAAGGAATAAATTAACACAAATAGTCAATCAAATTCCACAAGGGAGAATTTATCACTGGGTATCGTTTTAAAATGTCAAATGACTAACAAACAAATTTTAACTTAGGTACAAAACTTTCTTGACTGTTCAAAAATATAGATATTTATCTAAGCGTTCCATTTTGCTCATCAACCTTTGGTTGTTGCTTAGAATATTATCCAAACTCACTCGGACAAGATAGAAATTTGTATTCTATATTTTATTAGTTTCTTAATTATATTTATTTCTTGTTCACTTATATTTTCACTTAGCATTTTATTCAATACTAAAATTATTTATATGTTATCTCTTAATTTCTCACCCAAGTTTTAAAATACCTTATGAAGTTATTTCTTTATATAACATCAAATCATAACTTATTCCCTTTATTTACTTGTATAATATTCTTTTATATCCTTAGAGTAGATGTAAATTTTTGTTTTAACTTTTTCAAAGAACCAGATGGAGATCAAATCAATTCATGATTTCTTAAAACTGAGTCAACCTATTAACCTCTTTAATTTAGAGTGTTAAAATGATTATTATTTATAGGTTGACCTAATCAACAAGTAGTTCATACTACTTAGATGTTTTAAACAATCATATAGTTTTAATGAAACAGTGTTTATCAAAACATTCCTATTTAATTTAACCCAATTTAAACCTATGTTAAATTATCCCGTAACTTTTCTAAGGGAAAAAAAATCCTATTTATCAAACCAATCTTTTATTACTAATATCATTTTGTTTTGGAAAACAATTTCCGTTTAAGGGAACTTAAAAGTTAAGTACCCGGTTTTAACTATAAAACCTACCTTTGAAAGCATACTTCATATATTTTTTATATAATAACTTCAAACAATTTATTTTACTAAAAATCACTTTAGCCTTATTTTGATTTGAACTCATTTCGATCGCACAATGATAATGAGAATAATTTACTAAGTATTCCACAAGTTTGCCTAAGCAAATATCTGATTGTCACTTATAAGATTATTCAAATTACCACGAAACCAATCGAAACAATTTCCTCCTAATTATCTAAAGAAAATTCATACCTTTAAAGTTTTCTTCCCAATAATTTCATTTTGAGTTACTTTCGAAAGTACTACTATTTCATTTCTCAAAAACCTTTTTGAAATTATTTTCCAAAATAAAAGGGATTTAAATTCAAAATCCTTTTTAAATTCATTTTACAAACTAAATTCATGTAAAATTTCCTTTATATAAAAATTATTTCATATATAATAATACTTCTTTATTATAATACAATTATCACAAGTACTTATTCTCTAAATATCTTATTCCACTATTTAGATTATATTACAACTTTTTATAAAATTTAATTCTTAACTCACCATTATTAAACGGTGAATTTTTAATTTGATCATATTTTTCGAATACCTTATAGTCAAATTGTGAAAATTAATTCACAAAGGGTTCATTTTAAATCAACCGATAAATGCTCCTAAATAAATTCAGCACAATTTAGCAATCAACACACAATAGTCTATGTTTTTCATTTAAGATAAGCATAACAGAACAAACAATAGTGATAATAAATAAATATTATCACATTTTAACCAACACACTACATAACTATATAGAGTTTTGAAAATTATTCCTTTATATATATAAAATATAATCCATGGAAAAATATTTAATTTTACAAAAATTTCAGAAATGTCAATACTATGTCCATTGGCCTTGGTCAAGTGTTTAAAAAATCCTATCGATGCCATGGCGTCCCATGTCTCGACAAGAATTCATAAAAACTAGATAGACTAATTAACATAATACGTTTTTATAACATTAACAAATACACTATCGCATAAATAATACTATCAAACTCATTCTAGGGTGTCGCTTACCCTATCTCCAATGAGCCAAATCCTACCAAAGCCAAGGTTCTCGCTTAACCTTGTGCTCTGATACCAAATTGTAACGACCCGCCATTTTGACCATCGGAGGTCAACAACAAATACTACCACTATGTTCGAATGTCGCTCATCCAATCAACAAAAGAGCAAATTGTTAGGGTAAATAAAAAGAAAAGAACTAAGAACGAAGAAAACAGAATCTCACAACGGAATCGACAACATATAATATAACAAGAACAATATAAATTGTCACTCCAAACATATAGAGTATATAAGAGTTAAAAACAAACCTTATAAATTGGACAGTTATAAAATCCTGACCTTACAAATGCCGATAGGTATACTATATAATACAGCAGAAAATAAAATAATACGACGAGTGAATCTTTAACTCCCCTCCAAGAATCCCATAACACCAAAGCCAACCTGGGAAAATACTCGGTCTGACCCGAGTATTATAAATAAATAACACCCGAATCAGTCTGAAAATACCAGCGGAGATAACCCGAATAATGGGAAACATATATTAAAATTCTATGAGACCACGTTGCTCACGCGGAATGAGTTTTTACCTCACAAGAATAACATTCATATAGGCAAGAGCAAAAATGAACATCAGGAAACAAAACCAAATATGATTGAGCATAAATAATATTAAACCAGACTTGAAAGAATGGAAATAAACCGAGTAAAATCCAAACTGGACAGAATGGATAGAACAAGGAAAATAGTCCAACTTGATAGAACAGACTAAATAAGATAATAGTCCAAACTCGATAGAATGGGCTAAATAAGCAACAGTCCAAACTCGATAGAATGTGCTAAATATGTAACAGTCCAAACTAGATAGAATGGGCTAAATAAAGAAATACTCCAAACTCGATAGAATGGACTAAATAAACATTTAAATGTCGTAATTAGGAGTTGCCTCTACTCGTGACAATTTAAAGCAAAACCACATTCAGGATTTTCAAATCAAATAAGGGAAGAAAATTTTCCAACAAATGGCTAGGAGGGTGCTCCTACCTCACCAAAAGTATACCTTTAGAAATATACTTGAGAACTCCAATGGCTCTTAGAAACCTCCAAGCCGAACCACGCCAACTGTTACCGAGTATCCGAGTATTTCAAATCTCAGTGCGCAACACCAAATCCAATCTAGAGTGGATGTGAAGATACCATAATGGGAGCAACCCCACATAGCTTGGCCCTTACTCTCTCTTTGGGTTTAGTCATTTTCGACAAAGGATAATAAAGCTTAAAGAGCAACACATCGTCTTAGAGTGATGAAATAAAGTGGTTGAAGTAACCGATAGTTGAGATACCAACTATTGAGGACACAAAACGATCGTATATGGAAATTAAGTCTTATATACTTATCACCACTTATTGAATTCAAACTTGTACTATTTTTGGGTTAACAATAATAATGAACAAGTCAAGATAGTGTAACCTCAAAGTCATGTCCAAGGTTATAATTAACTTTTGAAATAGCGACAAGTTTACTTCTTCGATGTTTAGTGCTAATTATACAAATAAATCATTTCCATATAAGTGATACGCATTATGAAAATAATTTGTTTCCATACACGAATCAAGCTTTTACTTTTAAAAACGAACTGAACTTTTTAGCTTGATTTTCGTATTGGTAAAACATTTATAGAATCAGTTCCAAATTGTTAAAACATTAAGAAAACAATTTTTCCAAGTGCACGACCCCAAGGCCTAAACCAACATCAGACCGAACACACGGTAGATTATCCAACTTATCATCCCAATTATCGAGTTCCAATTCCTTTTTATACTATAAAACAATATTAATTATCTCGAAAGATAACTAATTACATTTAAAATCCCTTTAGCTAAACAATTCATTATCTATAACAAAATAGATAATTATTTCCAAACACTTTTATAACATTGGTAAATTAACTTTAAAATCTTTATTAAATTAGTATATTAACTTTAAATCAGTTTATTAAAGTAATTTTTATTATATTAGTTAACTTACTTTAATCGCCTTTATTAAATCAATAATTAAAAAGATTTATTAAATTCAAGTAGTCATTAATTAAATGAATATTTTATCTCAAACATCATTAATTAAAATGAGAGGTAATTCTAAATTCCATTTATTTAAACAATTAATTAAGTTCAAAATAATCACAAATTAATCGGATTAATTAAATCCAAACTTCATTAGTCAAACCGATTAATTAAAACATCATTTGTTAAAATGATTTATTTAATTATAAAACATCATTATTTAAAATGACTTAACTAAATTCCAAAAATCATTAGTTAAACCAATAAATTAAATTTAAAACAATCATTAATTAAAATGCTTAATAAAATTCAGTTGTCATTATTTAAAATGATTAATTACTTTTAAATATCATTAATTAAAATGATTATTAATTTCAATTATCATAAATTAAAATATTTAATTAATTAACTAAGCTCCAGTATCATTAATTAAAATAATTTATTAATTTATTAAACTCGAATAATCATTAGTTAAAACGATTAATTAAGTATAAAACATCATTAGCAAAAATGATTAATTCGACCTAAATATAAACCAATTTTAATGATCATTTGTTAAATTGGTTAATTAATCTCAAATTAATTAATTTAAAATATTAATTAATTTAACTTATCATTAATCAAAATGATTAATAAGTTTTCAATATTCTTTTTAGCGGAAACATAAGCTCAAGTTCATAAGATAGGGTTTTAGGGATGAAATTTTAATAAATGACGGTAGCAAAAATCACTATAACGAAATTTAAACTATTAAATGGAATATCGAAAATTAATTTCAATTAACCATGAATAACAACATATGGATGTAAATAAATAATTTATGCATGAGAAGCCCCCTTTGGGTCTCTCTGCATATTTTTCCTGTAAAACAATGGTTATGGATAACATATAGATAATCATATTGGTTTATAACGATCAAATTAAGACGTCATCCATTTTAAAATCAAAAATGCAACCAAACAAGCAATCAAACAACTTTAACTAACATATAAACAATCAACAAGCGATTTTAACATCATTAATATTATTTAATAAACTTAAATGTGAGTTAAACTCACATTGATTTTCGTTTTCGTCGAAACGGCCCGATTTCGGACTAAAACTGAATGGTCGTTCGATTGTAGCCTAAATTTTCACTTGGTCCCGATCCAACTAAACCGACTCCATCACTATGATATCGACGACTCGAGTCCAACGTGACAAACGGTGTTCGAATCCAACCTCGTATGAGCGAGATATGAGTTTTAGAAGTTATCGAAAGATTTAAATTAAAAATTAAAATATAATTAACTTTGCTATAATTACAAATTACCCTCCACTCTCATCTTATCCATCCCCAAAATCATGCACAAACATAGTGTAAGGAACACACCATGGCCAAACGTGCATAAGCACTGGTACGGTAAATTAGTCGACGAAATTCGTAACGATCGCGCTGATGAGCTTCTTTCTTCGAACTCTACTTGCTTGACACCACATCACGCCTCAAAAACGCGACTTGAGGGTCATTCCCCCTCTGCCTAAAATGAGATGACCAATTAATCACCATCAGATCCAATGGAATTTGATAAGGTGATGCTAATCGATAATCTAAACCTGAATATAACCTCCAATTGGACAATCGCCGTCCAAAACTCTAGAAATTCCAAACCCTAGCACCATCCAAGTGCACGGTCTCCCCCCCAAACCGTGGTCGAACATTACCAAAGTGCACACAAACAGAGCCAATCACTATATGAATTCAAATATATATTTTTCATGATTTATTGTTGAGAATATGATTTAATTTTGATTTTGAAGTATTGTTTTCCCAGCCATTGTTTTCAAATTACTGGGAGTACGAAGGCGTGGGAGGAAAAAAATGAGAGAAGAGAGCCAGCGTTTACCTGCTTGTATAATTGAATTTATTTGATTTAAAAGTATAAAAAAACAAAATGATTATGTTCCCTTTTCTCACAACAAAAGGTTTCTTAAGTTGCCAAAATGTTTGTGGATGTGAAAGGATGGATGTATGGGTTATGAGATGATGGGAGTGTGGGCTATGTGTAACAACCATGTATTTTGCAATTATTTTTAAATTCAATTTTTGATTTAAAAACTTATTTTATTTATTTTGAATGATTAATTTTTGTTATTTTAAATATGAGTTTTGATTTTGATGTGAATTAGAATTCCAAACATGTATAAATTTAATATTTTCAGAAAATGTGAATTTTGGTCAAATTAGTCAAACTTTGACTTTTGAATTTAAAATTTTGAAAGTTTGAATTTTGAATTTTATTTTTATTATGAAAGTAAATAAAATTTTAAGAACACTGCTTTTCGTTTCGTTGAAATTTGATTTATAATGTGAAAGTTATGCCTTTTTTAACTATTGTGTGTAATTTGCTGTATTTAACAAAATGGTTATTTTAAATTATATAAATAATATTATATTTGGTCATGTAATGTTATAATTATATTTATATGTGTAAAATAACATGCTATGTATATATTTTGGTTTTAAGCATTTTTAAAAGTGTTATTGACATTTTCAAAATGTCAGCTGCATTCTGTTTATAAATTTTAATTCCTAGTTTCAAATAATTAAAGCAACTCTTTACTTATCTTTATATTTTTTCTTAAGAACTTATTTACTCTCATTCCTACTTTATTTTTTTCCTTATTTATTTTATTTATTTAACTTTTATTTTTTTTAAAGTAAAACAGAATTTTATAAGGCTAGTGATATTTATTTGTAATTTTCATATCCTGTTTCCAATTTTTAAACAATTTCTTTAGTTCTTTTTCTATTTTCTCTAAATTTAATTATTTATTTCACTTTGAAAATGTTTTAACAATCCTTTTATTTCAAAATTTTGTTTTAGAATATTTTTAAAATGAAGTAAACAATTTTCCAAAGTCAATGGTGATTTATTCGTAATTTCTGGACACTGTTTTGGATTTTTAAGCAATTCCTTTTATCTTTTTCTATTTTCTTTATATTTATTTTATTTTTATTTTTATTTTGTTTTCAGTTCTGAAATTTATTTACTTATTTTCATTTGGTTTTGTTTAATTTAAAAGGAATGGAAATGTGAAGAGTTTTAAAAGCTTTCTTAACTTAAGTCCTTTCATCTCCTATGTCTTTTCATTTGCCACAACTCCTCATTACTCCTCTTAGCCGTACAATCACCTATTCTCCTTACCTTTTCATTTGCCACAACTCCTCATTACTCCTTTTAGCCGTACAATCTCCTATTCTCCTTAGCATTCACGTGAAAAACTTCTCAAAATTTCAATTCTCACCTCCTAAAACTCACGGCTAAGAAAAATTTGTCAATGGCTTCCAATTTTCCACTTTTCTTCATCATCCTTCCATTGTTTTTTCCTTACTTCTTCATGCTTGCTTCGGCCATGGCCTCCACCACCTCCTCCATCGACCAGCACCACTTCCTTTCCCACACTATCCATGACCAGACCCCCTTCTCCTCTGACCATGACTGGCCGTGCACTCCTCATGACAAAACACCACACCAAAAGTTACACAAATCCCTTAAAACATTGCCTAGCCTAGCCTAGCCTAGTTGTTTCACCGCCTTTATACACCACCTTGGTCATACCTATTTGCTCCACCATCACCTTGTTATCACCACTACCCATCAGCCCCTCCTCTGACCTGACCTGTAGCAGCCCCTAGCCGAGCCCATAGGACCATAGGCCGAGCCTATGTTGCACCAAAACCACTTGTAGCCTTGACCTTTGACCTTTTATGCTTGCAAACTCCTCGACCTTCCACATTCTCAAGCCTAGCCATTCTTTAATGGTCCAAACCAGACTCATTACCACCTGAAACATGTCATGGCTGAGCCAAATACCATGTGTGGCCGAGCATATGTGAAGTTAGGTTCAAGCAAAATTGATTTGAAAGCTACGTGATGTTATTTGTCTAGCCTAGTTTCCATTTATTTCAATTAAATCTTTTGTGTTGCAATTATATTTATATTGTGCTTTGTTTTATTATTGTATACAAGGTTTATATCTTGGATCTCTCCACTCAAATCAAAAAAGTCGTGCTATTGTGTTTTGGAATCCGTTGTGTCATTTGAATTGATATCTCCAGCGCAAAGAGGTGACTAAATCTCACCGGACATTTATACTTATACAAATGTGAATTGACACCATTTGAATGTGTAGAACTATTATGTTATGTTATCTCTGCCTGTGATCATTTATATATATGTTAAACCTGTTAATTTATATGTCATCTCATCTGTTACTGTTATATAATGTTAACTGTTCATTTATATATGTTTATCACATTACAACTTCCCTGTAAATTAGAAGTCACTATGGTTTGAAATGATACATACCCGAACGGACTTTAGAATGAGGAAAAATCGTTATGGGCTGAAATGATAGGCCTGAACGGCTTTTATTTAATTTATTTAACTTGGGATTGCAGGTTTGAAATGGTAGAACCCGGATTTTTCTTTTTAAACCGCGGATTGAAATGATACATATCCATATCACTTGACCTACGTTAGAAAACAAAATACAGACCCGTGGTTATTTTATAAAGTGTTTTTGGATATTTTTAACTATTTTAAAAATATAAATTTATGAAATTTGATTTAAATAGATTTTGAAATGTTTTAAAATAAAGAAATTATGATTTTTGTATGAGTTAAATATGTAGTTAATGAATGGTTAAATTGGATTATTGAAATATAACTTAAGTTTGGAATTTTGGAATTTTGGTTTAAAATGATATTTAGGTTATATAAATAAAATGGAAATTCAAATTTTATTTGGAAAATGGTAAATATGATAATTTGATTTAAATTTGAATTTAAGTGATTTATTAAAGTATTATTGATTTTTCTATGAATTTAAGTGGTTGAATAAATGAATGCTTAAAAGTGAAATTTTAAAATATATTGACTTGGAAATGTGAAATATGAGTTTTAATTAAAGATTTAAATTAATTAAGTAAATTGAAAATTTAGTTAAATTTGTGAAATGGTAATTTAAATCTGAAGTGTTAAGTTTATTTGTTGAAAAGTGAAGAAAGGAAATTATACACTTAAACTAATAAGTGGAATTATTGAAATTTGGATTTATTTATAAGAAATTGGTTTTATAAAAATCAATATGTTTAATGATATGTTAACGGACATTTTTAATGTTAAATTATGATTTTTAAAATGTTTTAAGAGTTTAAAATGAAGTTATTTATTTGCTGGAAATACACTAAAATCTGGAATTCACTTTTAATAGCATTCAGAAATGCTATGGTTTCTGAATTTAACTAAAACTAAGTAAAAAGAGCTATTATAACATTTCTGAAATGTTGTAGTGGCTGTAGTTGAACTTATAGGCTAAAATTGAACTCTGTCCTAGTACAACAGTTCTGTAATTGCTGTAGTAGTCTACTGTCTTTGCTGAAACTAATAAAAACTCTACACTTGAACCTGAGCTATTACAATATTTCTGGAAAATACTGTCTTTGCTGCTTTTAACTAAAATTTAACTAAAACTGAGTTTTAACAGCAGTTTTAAATGCTGTCTTTGCTGCAATAAAATGTGTTCAAGTATAACTTATAATAGCTTTTTCTATATGCTGTGAAATGCTGAAATTTTAATAATTATGGTTTTTGACTTAGTAAACGAGCTCAGAATGATTCGAAACTTTGGAAATTGAATACCTGAATCGAAAGAATAATAATTACACTTTTAAAGGATTTAAATGAAGTAATTTAATTGAAATATAAATCATTTAAAGAGTGGTTTAAATTGAAAATGAACGAATGTTATCTCTGAATTTAAAGGATGTTTAAGATAAGATATTTTGATATATTAAAATGATTTGAAATGAAGTTTTGGAAAGATATGATATTTTGATATATTAAAATGATTTGGAATGAAGTTTTGGAAAGATATGATATTTTTGATATATTAAAATGATTTGAAATGAAGTTTTGGAAAGATATGATATTTTTGATATATTGAAATGATTTGAAATGAAGTTTTGAGAAGATATGATATTTTGACATATTAAAATGATTTGTAAATGATTTGATCTTTATTTTGATAAAGATTTGAACTGGAAATGATATTCTATTTGAAGTAAAATATTATTTTAAAGTTACAACCACGGGTTATAATAACGATTGGTTGGCAAAGAGACCAGGATCGAATATCTGGCATACTCTCCGTCGATACCGAAAACCACTTTGACAACTGTTTACGCGGTGGAGATTCCAGAATGAAGTAGGATGGTGGCGACGATCTTGAGGTATATTACGTGGACCCAACTCTCGTGAGTTGGCATAAGGTGGCTAAAACAGGAGCTGTCTCGGGCCAGTTGAGGTCGCACCTCGTAGCGGACGCATTTATTCGATACTATACTTATACTAGTGATTGATGGCCATCCTCCGATTTTGATTGGGAGTGTGTTCCGCGGTGGGTGTATGTGGCTGCTGCATTACCACCAGCCCGAGTGTCGTAAATGGTATATCTACCCTGGCATTGTCTTGTGTGTCGTGTCACCTGCCAGGCCTTTACTACAAGTTCGGATTTCTCCCGTAGCCCGTGGAGTATTTAGGGTAGTCCCTGATCTAGAGATATGCTGATACTGGATGGACTACTGGGACTATTACGTGTTAAGGTGGAAAATGTAAAGCCTTAATGCTATTTAAAAGTATGTTTAGTTTACTATTAGACATTACTATAATAACGCAATATTACTACATAGTAAATAGTTTAACGGATCCTTAGAGGATGGGTGGTCCCAAGTGTCTTCTAAGTTACTTGTACTTTTACTACAGTTCACTTGAGTTGGTTTACATTGTATAAGTATGTATGTCCTGACTCGAGTGTTTGTATTTTTTATTTACGCTCGGTTCATCCTGAGTATTCACAGATTTGGATTCCACTTTCTCGAGATTGGAATCGCTGGAGATTATCTGCTTATGTAGTCTTATCTATTTCAGTTCGATTGCTCTATTCAGCTTGTACTTGGTTATCATATTGAAACTTCTGTTGCACTTTATTTCTTCTGTTGTATCTTGTTTAACTCTGATATATTTATATAGTAGCTTCATGAACTACTATCTCTTTTGCTTTCGCTGCATTATTATATACTTTGTGTCTGTGATCTATGATTTTATTTACTGTATATTCTGAGATTTGCCAAATTTTATTTACAATGCGGTATTTTGAGCAATTTAAGTCCAACATGTGCGGATGCGAATGGTTGAAAATATCGAGTCGTTACAGTGGTATCAGAGCTCTGGTTTTAGGCAAAACTCAGTATATAGAGTAGATTTAATTTCAGAATCACTTTCTTTCGAGCTTGAATTCCTTCTTCTTCAATACAGTTTCCTTTGAATTTTGGAACGTTCCCTGTTGTTCCAAAATCCATTCATGTCCTTCACTATTCATCTTCTTTTGACTTTGGAGTATCCCATAACTCCACTTCAAAAGGATCTTTATAATGAGTCAGCGGTCTCGCCAATCTCAAATTGATTTTAAAGGGGTGAATCTCCTTTACAACAACATCGATTCACCAAAGATTTTATATCCTTGGTTTAGATGCTAGTATCTCTTATTATCCCAAACTCTATCTCTTGAGGTCGAATGTAGATTTACCCCAGAAAATCCACATCGATCTTATTCTTTAAGTCACGGTTGACCGGTTAAGGTTGCCCGCGATTTATATAAGCTTATCCGTCTTCCTATTCTGTTATTTAATCATCTCATCCTTGTTTCCAACTTATTTTCAAATCAGATTTTCCTTTGATTTGAGTTAATCATAGTTGAATCTCTATCCTTCTTTGAAAATCTATTCATGCATAGTGTATTTGTAAACAAATATTTAAAAATTAAAATGTTTTATATATTGTGTTGTTTGACTTGTTGATGTTGAATTGGGTTTTTGATCGATTCGTCTGATCAACGCTATCGATAAGATTTCCAAAACACTTTGACATAACAAACTAACACAATATTATTTTAAAATTTGGTTAATGAAATAAATTTAGATATATAAGTAAATTTATGGAACTTAATAAACTGATTTAAATTGATTATTTGAAATGATAATACTTGATTTATCATTTATTGTTCTATAAAGGAATTTATAAATAGTTGTTTATAAATTGATTTGGGAACTGAAATGAATTTAAAACAAGAAATTTGAGAATTTAATTTCTGATGGTTTGAAACCTTGTGTTTAAAGTTTTAAAAGGTTACATTATCTAAAGTATTTTCGAATAAAAATTTGTTTTCAAAGAATTTTAAAGTTTTTAAAAAAAAATTAGTACTCTTCTCTTTGTCCCTGGAAAATAACTTCGGTGATGACCACGACATCATCGATGTACATTTTCGAGTTTCGAAGTGAAGAGACCATTCTGTAGTCTTGCTACAGCTTTGTTTTAGGAAATTTAATTGATTTGAATTTCTAAAATATGACTTGATTTATAATATATATAGATGTATGATTTAAAATTGATTTGACATATTATGTATATATAATTATTTATCTCCAAATGGTTTGGAGGTAATCGGAAATATAGTTCTTAAATTTTAGCTCGAAAAATAATTTCAATTATAAAAAGAAAATCAAAAATTTGGATAAATGATTCAAACTTGAGATAATGGAATTTGA
Source organism: Allium cepa (assembly GCA_030765085.1). NCBI lineage: Eukaryota > Viridiplantae > Streptophyta > Magnoliopsida > Asparagales > Amaryllidaceae > Allium > Allium cepa. The sequence goes on from CM060928.1 coordinate 883,120,172, forward strand.
AAATTTTATTTGTATAACACACAGTTTCATTCCAATTTAACTTACCTTAATTTTTAGAAGTTGAATATGTAATTGGATAATATACAATATAAAAGGATTTTATAAATAAAATTTGAGTGGTTATAATAAATGTTATACACTTAAATTTTAGTTATAAAAAATTAATAGAGGTAAATAAAGAAAAAGGAATTTATAGAATTTTATTTAAATAACTTAATAAACAAATTTGATTTAATATGGAACCTTAAGTCCTAGGAATTTTAATAAAGGTTATTTTTTGAAATGAATATGTTTGTGTAATAAACAATGTATCTTTGAATAGATAAATAAAATACATTTTAATGGGATATTTTGTAATAAAGTTTATTTAACTTGGAATCATATTTTAATTGATGTCTAAATGAATAAATGTGTAAAGGAATTTTATTGTTATATTTGCTATGATAAATATTTTATTTGTGTAATAGATATGTCTTGAAAAATGAATAATTATGGCTTAAATAGAAAATTGTATTTTTAATATCACTAAAATTAGATAATTGAGAATTTGGTTTTCAAATGGAATTTTAAGTGTAACTTGTTGAAGGAATATCTCATTTATGAATTAAGTATTTTAAATAAAGTGTTAGGTTATTTGTTAAATTAAGAGTTAAGTAAAATAGTGAACTTTTGACTTAATAAATGAAGTATAGTTTGATTTGGATATTCTATTCATAAAAGTTTGTTTTAATAAATCATAAGTAAATGATATCCAAATGAATATTTCTGAAATTGAACTGATTGAAATACTAATATATCTACCGTAGTACTTTAAAAGCACTGTTGTTTTTGAAAATGCAATGTTTTGAAAATTTTATAATTGAATAAATGAACTTAGAAATGTTACAACTTTGAAATGAATATTATTTGACCTTGAATTTAAATGGTTTAAATGAATATTATTTTAAAAGTGTTATGATTTTTAGTAGTATGATTTCCAAATAATAACATCGCTGAAGTATTATGATTTCAAAGCATTATGGTTTCAAATTCATTATCTTATTTTGTTTTTCAAACTATCTTTTAGTCGTCCTTATTTCCCTTATCTTGCTACAGAATGGGAAGGCTATTGCTTATACCAGTCTGTTTAGAAACCTTTCTATAATCTTTGGTAATCTTTGGTACTCATTTTTGAATCTGAGCACTGCTTGCCATCCACAGACCATCGGCCAAACGGGAAGGGTGAATCAGATTCTAGAAGATCTTTTTCGTGCTTGTGTTTTAATTCTGGAGGATCTTAGAAGATCATCTCTACCTTGTTAAACTTACCTATAACAACAGTTATCAGGTACAATTTCAATCTTCTTGTCATCTTATTTTAATCCTATTTCATTCTATCTTTTCTGTGCTTTCCCGTACCTCGTTCCCTTTCGGGGCGAAAACTTTGGGTGGGGGAGAGTGTAACAACCCTGTATTTTGCAATTATTTTTAAATTGAATTTTTGATTTAAAAACTTATTTTATTTATTTGTGATTGATTTTTGTTATTTTAAATATGAATTTTGATTTTGATGTGAACTAGAATTCCAAACATGTATAAATTTAATATTTCCAGAAAATGTGAATTTTGGTCAAATTAGTCAAACTTTGACTTTTGAATTTAAAATTTTAAAAGTTTGAAATTTGAATTTTATCTTTCATTATGAAATTAAATAAAAATTTAGGAACACTGCTTTTCGTTTCCTTGAAATTTGATTTATAATATGAAAGTTATGCCTTTTTAACTATTGTATGTAATTTGCTGTATTTAACAAAATGGTTTATTTTAAATTATATAAATAATATTTTATTTGGTCACGTAATGTTATAATTATATTTATATGGGTAAAATAACCTGCTATGTATATATTTTAGGTTTAAGCATTTTTAAAAGTGTTATTGACATTTTCAAAATGTCAGCTGTATTTTGTTTATAAATTTTAATTCCTAGTTTGAAATAATTAATGTAACTCTTTATTTATCTTTATATTTTTTCTTAAGAACTTATTTATTCTAATTCCTACTTTATTTTGTTCCTTATTTATTTTATTTATTTAACTTTTATTTGTTTTAATGTAAAATAGAATTTTATAAGGCTAGTGATATTTATTTGTAATTTTCACGTCCTGTTTCCAATTTTTAAAAAATTTCTTTAGTTCCTTTTCTATTTTCTCTAAATTTAATTATTTATTTCACGTTGAAAATGTTTTAAAAATCCTTTTATTTCAAAATTTTGCTTTAGAATATTTTTAAAATGAAGTAAACAATTTTCCAAAGTCAATGGTGATTTATTCGTAATTTCTGGACACTATTTTGGATTTTTAAGCAATTCCTTTTATCTTTTTCTATTTTCTTTAAATTTATTTATTTATTTTCTTTTTTTTCAGTTCTGAAATTTATTTACTTATTTTCATTTGGTTTTATTTAATTTAAAAAGAATGGAAATGTGAAGAGTTTTAAAAGCTTTCTTAACTTAAGTCCTTTCATCTCCTATGTCTTTTCATTTGCCACAACTCCTCATCACTCCTCTTAGCAGTATAATCTCCTATTATCCTTAGCATTCACGTGAAAAACTTCTCAAAATTTCAGTTCTCATCTCCTAAAATTGACGGCTAAGAAAATTTTGCCAATGGCTTCCATTTTTTCACTTTACTTCATCATCCTTCCATTGTTTTTGCCTTACTTCTTCATGCTTGCTTCGGCCATAGCCTCCACCACCTCCTCCACCGACCACCATCACTTCCTTTCCTACACCATCCATGACCATTCCCCCTTCTCCTCTGACCATGACTGGCCGTGCACTCCTCATGACAAAACTCCACACCAAAAGTTACACAAATCCCTTAAAACATTGCCTAGCCTAGCCTAGTTGTTTCACCGCCTTCATACAGCACCTTGGTCGTACCTATTTTCTCCACCATCACCTTGTTATGACCACTACCCATCAGCCCCTCCTCTGACCTAACTTGTAGCAGCCCCTAGCCGAGCCCATAGGACCATAGGCCGAGCCTATGTTGCACCAAAACCACTTGTAGCCTTGACCTTTGACCTTCTATGCTTGCAAACTCCTAGACCTTCCACATTCTCAAGCCTAGCCGTGCTTTAATGGTCCAAACCAGACTCATTACCACCAGAAACATGTCATGGCTGAGCCAAATACCATGTGTGGCTGATCATATGTGAAGTTAGGTTCAAGCATAATTGATTTGAAAGCTACGTGATGTTATTTGTCTAGTCTAGTTTCCATTTATTTCAATTAAATCTTTTGTGTTGCAATTATATTTATATTGTGCTTTGTTTTATTATTGTATACAAGGTTTATATCTTGGATCTCTCCACTCAAATCAAAAAAGTCGTGCTATTGTGTTTTGGAATCCGTTGTGTCATTTGAATTGATATCTCCAGCGCAAAGAGGTGACTAAATCTCACCAGACATTTATACTTATACAAATGTGAATTGACACCATTTGAATGTGTAGAACTATTATGTTATGTTATCTCTGCCTATGATCATTTATATATATGTTAAACCTGTTAATTTATATGTCATCTCATCTGTTACTGTTATATAATGTTAACTGTTCATTTATATCTGTTTATCACATTACAACTTCCCTGTAAATTAGAAATCACTATGGTTTGAAATGATACATACCCGAACGGACTTTAGAATGGGGAAAAATCGTTATGGGCTGTAATGATAGGCCTGAACGGCTTTTATTTAATTTATTTAACTTGGGATTGCAGGTTTGAAATGGTAGAACCCCGGATTTTTCTTTTTAAACTGCGGATTGAAATGATACATATTCATATCACTTGACCTAGGTTAGAAAACTATATACAGACCCGTGGTTATTTTATAAAATGTTTTTAGATATTTTTAAGTATTTTAAAAATATAAATTTATGAAATTTGATTTAAATAGATTTTGAAATGTTTTAATAAAGAATCTATGATTTTTGTATGAGTTAAAAATGTAATTAATGAATGGATAAATTGGATTATTGAAATATAACTTAAGTTTGGAAATTTGGAATTTTGGAATTTTGGTTAAAATTGGTATTTAAATTATATAAATAAAATGGAAATTTAATTTTTATTTGGAAAATGGTAAATATGATAATTTTATTTAAATTTAAATTTAAGTGATTTATTAAAGTATTATTGATTTTTCTATGAATTTAAGTGGTTAAATAAATGAATGCTTAAAAGGGAAATTTTAAAATATAATTTGACTTGGAAATGTGAAATTTGAGTTTTATTTAAAGATTTAAATTAATTAAGTAAATTGGACATTTAGTTAAATTTGTGAAATGGTAATTTAAATCTGAAGTGTTATGTTTATTTGTTGAAAAGTGAAGAAAGGAATTATACACTTGAACTAATAAGTGGAATTATTGAAATTTGGATTTATTTATTAGAAATTAGTTTTATAAAAATCAATATGTTTAATGATATGTTAAAGAACATTTTTAATATTAAATTATGATTTTTAAAATGTTTAAATAGTTTAAAATGAAGTTATTTATTTGTTGGAAATACACTAAAATCTGGAATTCACTTTTAATAGCATTCAGAAATGCTATGGTTTCTGAATTTAACTAAAACTAAGTAAAAAGAGCTATTATAGCATTTCTGAAATGCTGTAGTGGCTGTAGTTGAACTTATAGGCTAAAATTGAACTCAGGCCTATTACAGCAGTTCTGTAATTGTTGTAGTAGTCTGTTGTCTTTGCTGAAACTAATAAAAACTCTACACTTGAACCTGAGCTATTACAACATTTCTAGATAATGCTGTCTTTACTGAAATAAAATGTTTTCAAGTATAACTTATTATAGCGTTTTCTATATGCTGTAAAATGCTGAATTTTAATAATTATGGTTTTTGACTTAGTAAATGAACTCAGAATGGTTCGAAACTTTGGAAATTGAATACTTGAATTGAAAGAATAATAATTACACTTTTAAAGGGTTTAAATGAAGTAATTTAATTGAAATATAAATCATTTAAAGAGTGGTTTGAATTGAAAATGAATGAATGTTATCTTTGAATTTAAAGGATGTTTAAGATAAGATATTTTGATATATTAAAATGATTTGAAATGAAGTTTTGGAAAGATATGATATTTTGATATATTAAAATGATTTGAAATGAAGTTTTGGAAAGATATGATATTTTTGATATATTAAAATGATTTGAAATGAAGTTTTGGAAAGATATAATATTTTTCATATATTGAAATAATTTGAAATGAAGTTTTGAGAAGATATGATATTTTGATATATTAAAATGGTTTGTGAATGATTTGATCTTTATTTTGATAAAGATTTGAACTGGAAATGATATTCTATTTGAAGTAAAATATTATTTTAAAGTTATAACCACGGGCTATAATAACGATTGGTTGGCGAAGAGACCGGGATTAGATATCTGGCATACTCTCTGTCGATACCGAAAACCACTTTGACAACTGTGTACGCGGTGGAGATTCCAGAATGAAGTAGGATGGTAGCGACGATCTTGAGGTATATTACGTGGGCCCAACTCCCGTGAGTTGGCATAAGGTGGCTAAAACAGGAGCGGTCTCAGGCCAGTAGAGGTCGCACCTCGTAGCGGACGCATTTCTTTGATACTATAGTCATACTTGTGATTGATTAGATGGCCATCCTCCGATTTTGATTGGGAGTGTGTTCCGCGGTGGGCGTATGTGGCTGCTGGTTTCTGTTGAATATGCGCTAATATGATTTTTGTTTGATGATAATAAACATATATACATTCGTTTAAATGTATTTGATAATATACTATTTTATTTTTCACAGATTAAATAAATATTTGCTGAATAAAATAAATAACACGGAATTTGAATTCAAACGAATATTTTATTCAAATAAATATTTATTACAACTTTGAATAGTACAATTTCAAGCTCTCACTATAACTATACAACTTTGATTACATCACATTTTTTTTCACATTTACATCAGCACCTCACTACATATCACTCACACTCGTATTTATCTTCAACTGCATTCCAGTTTGAATCCAGCATCTGAGCAATCTGCAAAAATATAAACTAACGCAGTAAAATTGAAAAAGAAATATTTTTGCAATTCAAAAATAAAAGATAATTTTTGAAAATATGATTTGCCTCAGTTATTTGGGTTGTTCGTCATAGTTTAAATTTGAATTCATCATACACGAACAACTTGTGACATACACAGTGTATTACTGTATATGCCACAAGGCCGTGCACACCGATATATACACTTGATAATGCTACAGGGACAGGTGAGCACAGGTCAAACCCAAATGAAAAGCCGGGTTCAACTCACGTGCAATATATTTAAAACCATGACACGAGCACAAGGTCAAACTCGAGTTTTTGTAACTGGATTCAACTCAAGCGCAAATCAAAAGTACACATGAATATGAAACTAAACAGTCAAGTCCAGTGGTCAAATGCAATAGGCCGAGAACCAGACAAATGCATGCAACAGCAGTGAAAGTGATCAACACAGCAACTAGTAGAGCACGCATGAAACAGTGGTATGAACAAGTGAACCCTGACTGAAGTATGGATAGTGCAAAGTGCAATGATACACCAGGATATCAAGTTCAGTGAAACTCAAGCAAGTGCAAGACTAAACCAGCGTGAATGCAACATAGCTAAGATGTCTCAAATAAACAAAACACCAAATAGACCATGGAACAGCAAAGTGATCGAACAAACAAGATCAGGGCAGTGGACAGTACAAGCCAGCAAATGCAACAAACTCAAATGTCCAGTTATAACCACAAAACCATCAAGCTACAACTCAAATTATACAAGCTCCAGAAGTACAAACTGAAGACTACATGAAATGTATGCAAACACCAATCAGTAGCATGCTAATGAAGACTGCATCAAAATGCAAGCACAAAGTGCACAGCAACCATTAACTGCTCAAGACCACACAGTACAGTATGCAAACATGAAGTCATAGTTCACAAGCCTGCAACTTCAATCCAAACCAAACAGTGGCAAATGCATCAGTAATTAAGCATATAACCACACCTAGCATGACAACTAACTCTAGTGACACAAGTGATACCAAACACTACAAACTGCAAATACCAGTGATACGAGTGCGTCAGAAATATAGCAACACAGAGGGATCTGAAATCACAACGGAGTTCAACATAACTCGAAGTACACTCTAATGCAAACTGCCTCAAAAATGAATACAACATGAAGCACTGCTACTCAAGGCAACTAGGAATGAACAGAATCACAAGGCAAGTGCACCACCACACAAGTATACACAAGCAACATATATGCACCAGTAAACCAATGAACCAACACAAGCATGAAACCAGTCAATGCCGAGACTAAACAAATCAGTGACATCAAAACATGGCAGTAAGGATGTAATGGCTGTGAACAACAAGAGGGATGCAAGCATCAAGCTGTAGTTTTCAAAACAAGTGACCAAAGTCAAAGCATCAGAGGGAATCATCAATATCCAAACTGCAGATACAAAGCTAAATTTATCAAAGCCGTGTGTTTTAACAAGTCAACAGAAAAAGGAACGAAAACCGTGGTCATCACGAAATTGATTCAAAGCCGTGGGACGCAAGAAATGAAATTATACGCGTATGAAAAAGTCAGAATCAATCTCATTCATTCAAGCATCATCAAGTGGCCGAAGTGATTCAATGAAAAATTCAAACACGAATATACGAACGAAAACTCAGGGGATCGAAACCTATAAATTCCCAAAATCATCATCGGCATATAATATAGAGTTCGAGAAAGCCAAAATCAGCAGAGCAAAAAAAAAAGGAATAAAACACATACCAGAAATTCACATACGAACTCGATCCAATTCGAAGAGCCGTAAGCTAATAGAAGAGAAACAAAGCCTACAACTATCTGTATCAAGCGGCGACTTCAATTGGCACAAACCCTAATTTGGAAATCAGGGACGAAGCCCTAAATTCAGAACTGAGAGGAACGAAAGAGAAGAACGGCCGCCATTTTTCACAAGGAGATAAAGGAACGGGCTAACATATAGTGAAGGGGGCCGGCCTTGTTAATGTTAAAAGGGGTTTTTTAAAAAAATTATAATAAGGGTTTTAAATTAGGGTTATTTTAATTGTTTTTTAATTTGTATTTTTCTTTTAAACCGTTTTTAATTTTCTAGTCGTGTGACTAGGGTACAAACTACGGTGTGTAGTTTGGGAATTCGCAACTCGGTGGTTGAGTTGTGGTCAGGGTTTTGAGCGTAGAGTTAGATTAGTCAATAGCGGGTATAGCGAGTTTACGTGTGTAAGCGAGGGACTATCTAATTTCTAGTAGAAACCTTGGGGGCAGCACGTAGGCAGGGTTTTGCCGAAGCTGGGTAAATTCTGTGTTGTTCTGTTATTTATATTCTGCAATATCTGTGCTGCTATTCTGTGATCTGAATTGAATTTAACTCATAAGCTTCCGCGATTAATTTTTATAATTTACACTATCACCCTATTCACCCCCCCTCTAGGGTGAAATCGATCCTACAAGTGGTATCAGAGCTAGGAACAAAAGCCGTTTTTGTTTTAAAAATTTTATTTTACAAAAACCAATTTTTGTTCTAAAAATTCGTGTTTCAAAAATCAATTTTTGTTTTAAAAATTTGTGTTTCAAAAAAATCGGTTTTTGTTTTAAAAATTTGAATTTTTTAAAATGGCTTCTTTTAATAATGCTTTTGCAGAGGGTCAGTCGATAGTTAGACCACCAATGTTCGATGGTGAATATGCTTACTGGAAAAATAGAATGCAAATTTTTCTGAAAACCATTGACGCTTGGAATATTGTTGAGACAGGTTATAGAATACCAACTATAACTGTAGACAATCAGGAAATAGAGAAACCAAAGGAACAATGGACAGAACTAGAAAATAAATTACAAAATACTAATGCCAAAGCTATGAATTCTATTATCTGTTCATTGGATCAATTTGAATTTAATCGTGTCTCACATTGTCTAACTGCGCAGGAAATATGGCACATACTAGAAGTGACTCACGAAGGAACATCTCAAGTCAAAGAATCTCGCCTTGCAATGCTAAGCAGTGAATACGAGAACTTCAAAATGGCGAAGGAAGAAAATGTCAAAGAGATGTACGGACGACTCTCCAATATCGTATACAAATCAAAAGCTCTCGGAAAAACATATACTGAATTAGAAATAGTCTGGAAAATCCTCAGAGTCCTTCCACGAAGCTTTGAAGCAAAAGTAACTGCCATACAAGAATCGAAAGATTTAAAACAACTTAAAGTTGAAGAACTCATTGGAAATCTCACCACTTATGAGCTAGAAATAAAATTCAAAGAAGAGCGTGAAGGAAGTGACACTCAAAAGAAATCAATAGCTCTCAAAGGAACAACCAAAAGTGATGATGATAACGATGAAGATGATGGAGAAGCAGAATTGGAGCTGTTAATAAGAAAATTCAAAAAATGGAATCAAAAACATGGAAATTCAGCTCGAATTCAAAAAGCAAAAAGCAGAATAGCCAAAGCACTAGACTACTCGGAAGAACAAAAGTTTATTTGTTATAATTGCAACAAACCCGGCCATATCAAGCCCGATTGTCCACAAATTAAATCCAGCCACGGAAAGAAACAGAAAAAGAAAAGTTTTGCAGCCACTTGGGATGAAATAGACGAGAATGATCAAAGCACTGGCAGTGAAAGTGAAAAGGCAGAATTGTGTCTTCGAGGTGATACAACTGACAGTGACGATGATGAGCTAAGTGAGGTATCAAAACTTACCCATTCTGAGTTGCTTATATATTTTCATGAAGTAAACGGTTGTTTTGAACGACTTAGGGAAAAATACGCCAAACTTGAATCTCAAAAAGATACTTTGATAGAATGTAATATACAACTTGATCAATTAGTTAAAACCTATCAAAGTAGGATCCCTAAGTGTGATAAGTGTCCAACATTTGAAAAGGAAATTAAAAAATCAGAAATCAATATAAAAACACTTGAAAATGAAATTCTGATTTTAAAGGAGAATGAAAATACTAGGAGAGAGAATTCTATTAAAAGGTGCACACAGTTGTTAAACGAAAATGAATCTCTCAAATCACAAGTCCAACAATTGTCAACAACTTAAGATAAATTTTCAAAAAGTGAAAAATCGTTGAATATGCTATTAGGAAAGCAAACTGTTAATTCGGTTAGACAAAGACTTGGATATAATAGTTCGAAAATTGTTGAAAGCAATATTAGTCAAGCTAAATCCATGTGCACGATTTGTAGAAAATTTAGACACGATCGCAATAATTGTTGGTATAGACCCAAACATGTGAAAACTATACCGATTTGGGTTCCAAAAGGCACAAATATAAAATCTCTCAAAGTTAAACAAATTTGGGTGCCAAAGGGAACAATTATAAATAGTTTTGGGTCTACACAAAATTATTTTTCAAAATTTTCTGCCACTAACAACCATGGACCTATAAAAACAAATAGGTCACATAAATCCTTTTCCATGTAGGTGTGGTGGCAGGATAAGGAACAACAATAGTGTTCTCTGGATTTTGGCTGTTCCAGAAACACAACGAGCGACAAAGCTAAGTTCCTTAGCCTAGTATAAAGGTGACAGAATCACAACGGACAACAACGAAAAATATCGTAAAGGTAAAACAGGTATGGTATGTTTTAAACGATATATTAAATGTGATAATCTGCACCGTATTTTGAATTAAATCAGCCAATATTGAGATTGATGAAAAGATGATGATTTTGATTCTGACTTATTCAACATAGTTGGCCAATTATATTCTTATGCCAAAAACACTATAAAAATCTCTAGATTCTTTGAATTACTTCATATATATCAGTTTGGATTAAAAAATAGTGTTTTGTTGGATATTACAATTGGTTATAATATGGCTAACTCTTTATTCACGGTTTTCTGATTATTTACACGGCTTCATTTCAAATTCAAAAGAATGTCATTTAAATTGTTGTTAAAATTGAATTTGAAATTTTTGGTACACACTTCATGTTTTGGTCTATAAAATTCAATTGATGATAATTTTGAGTGAAAGAGAAATTCAGATGCAGATTACACTGGTAATCTAGTTGATAGAAAAATTACTAGTGAAACGTGATTTTTTTGAGACATTTAGTAACTGCATCGTTTTTCAAAGAAAATATCTGCATATTTTTCATTTCAAATAATTTTCAAATAGCAGAAAATTTTCATTTAAAAACCTCCCTGGAGAAAATCATTTTTGACCATATTTTCAGATTATTCATTTTTGAAAAATTAATTTCATAATTATTTTTGAATTTGATTTTAAATGACTATTATGACTAATCTGACTCCCAAATGATTATCGAAAAGAAAAATAGTGATTGAAAAAGTGACGAGTGATGATATTGATTATATATTATAACTCGAGAAGGTATAATTAATAAATTTCTTTAGAAATTTAAACAAGAGTTATAATTTTTTTTTGTTGGTAGAAATTCCATGACCATCTCTATATCTATCATATTTCTAACGACCATCACTCATCAAAATTCTATATAGTTTGTCGATATGTGGTACTTTAAACAGGAATCGTTTGTTTTTTCTTTTTCACATTTTTTTTTAAAATAAAAAAAATAAAATAAATAAATAAACACCAAAGTATTCACTCTCATTTAAAAGTCCTCACGGTTATGCATGGGTGAATTACTTGGAATTTGTTATGTGCTTCCATGCTCATTTAAAAGTCCTCACGGTTATGCATGTATGGAACGCATATCAAAAGTTTATTTTTTTTAAAATAAACAAGTTGATTCTAATCCCATTTAAAAGTCCTCACGGTTATGCGTGGTTAGAAGATACTTGAATTCATTTTTTTTGAAAATAAAATAAAATAAAATTGGAATACTACTAATCTCATTTAAAAGTCCTAACGGTTATGCATGGTTAGTAGATATTCAAATTCCTGATATAAATATACCACAAATAGACACAACTGTATAGTTTTATATGATGACAGCATTTCCATCATTCTAAAAGTGCAATATGCGCCTAACAAAATATTTATGATTTTTGTTTGATTTTTTATTGAAATTTAATATTTATATTTAATTGAGTTTTAATGTTGGATTAATATCGATCACTTTATCTCTATTTTCTCTAACACTATTATTCTTTTGCTGATAACAAAAGGGGGAGAGAAAAGTTAAGATTTTGTCAAATAAAATCAAGCAAAGGTCAAATAATTTTCTATTTGCATCTAGGATCATTTGCATATTTTTATTTGTATGCATATATGTAGGGGGAGCTTTGTGAAGAGAGGAAGCATTTAAATAGGGGGAGCAATTATGATATATCATGATCAAATACATTTAACATATTCAAAATCTTAAATATATGTTTGTTATCATCAAAAGGGGGAGATTGTTGAATATGCGCTAATATGATTTTTGTTTGATGATAATAAACATATATACATTCGTTTAAATGTATTTGATAATATACTATTTTATTTTTCACAGATTAAATAAATATTTGCTGAATAAAATAAATAACATGGAATTTGAATTCAAACGAATATTTTATTCAAATAAATATTTATTACAACTTTGAATAGTACAATTTCAAGCTCTCACTATAACTATACAACTTTGATTACATCACATTTTTTTTCACATTTACATCAGCACCTCACTACATATCACTCACACTCGTATTTATCTTCAACTGCATTCCAGTTTGAATCCAGCATCTGAGCAATCTGCAAAAATATAAACTAACGCAGTAAAATTGAAAAAGAAATATTTTTGCAATTCAAAAATAAAAGATAATTTTTGAAAATATGATTTGCCTCAGTTATTTGGGTTGTTCGTCATAGTTTAAATTTGAATTCATCATACACGAACAACTTGTGACATACACAGTGTATTACTGTATATGCCACAAGGCCGTGCACACCGATATATACACTTGATAATGCTACAGGGACAGGTGAGCACAGGTCAAACCCAAATGAAAAGCCGGGTTCAACTCACGTGCAATATATTTAAAACCATGACACGAGCACAAGGTCAAACTCGAGTTTTTGTAACTGGATTCAACTCAAGCGCAAATCAAAAGTACACATGAATATGAAACTAAACAGTCAAGTCCAGTGGTCAAATGCAATAGGCCGAGAACCAGACAAATGCATGCAACAGCAGTGAAAGTGATCAACACAGCAACTAGTAGAGCACGCATGAAACAGTGGTATGAACAAGTGAACCCTGACTGAAGTATGGATAGTGCAAAGTGCAATGATACACCAGGATATCAAGTTCAGTGAAACTCAAGCAAGTGCAAGACTAAACCAGCGTGAATGCAACATAGCTAAGATGTCTCAAATAAACAAAACACCAAATAGACCATGGAACAGCAAAGTGATCGAACAAACAAGATCAGGGCAGTGGACAATACAAGCCAGCAAATGCAACAAACTCAAATGTCCAGTTATAACCACAAAACCATCAAGCTACAACTCAAATTATACAAGCTCCAGAAGTACAAACTGAAGACTACATGAAATGTATGCAAACACCAATCAGTAGCATGCTAATGAAGACTGCATCAAAATGCAAGCACAAAGTGCACAGCAACCATTAACTGCTCAAGACCACACAGTACAGTATGCAAACATGAAGTCATAGTTCACAAGCCTGCAACTTCAATCCAAACCAAACAGTGGCAAATGCATCAGTAATTAAGCATATAACCACACCTAGCATGACAACTAACTCTAGTGACACAAGTGATACCAAACACTACAAACTGCAAATACCAGTGATACGAGTGCGTCAGAAATATAGCAACACAGAGGGATCTGAAATCACAACGGAGTTCAACATAACTCGAAGTACACTCTAATGCAAACTGCCTCAAAAATGAATACAACATGAAGCACTGCTACTCAAGGCAACTAGGAATGAACAGAATCACAAGGCAAGTGCACCACCACACAAGTATACACAAGCAACATATATGCACCAGTAAACCAATGAACCAACACAAGCATGAAACCAGTCAATGCCGAGACTAAACAAATCAGTGACATCAAAACATGGCAGTAAGGATGTAATGGCTGTGAACAACAAGAGGGATGCAAGCATCAAGCTGCAGTTTTCAAAACAAGTGACCAAAGTCAAAGCATCAGAGGGAATCATCAATATCCAAACTGCAGATACAAAGCTAAATTTATCAAAGCCGTGTGTTTTAACAAGTCAACAGAAAAAGGAACGAAAACCGTGGTCATCACGAAATTGATTCAAAGCCGTGGGACGCAAGAAATGAAATTATACGCGTATGAAAAAGTCAGAATCAATCTCATTCATTCAAGCATCATCAAGTGGCCGAAGTGATTCAATGAAAAATTCAAACACGAATATACGAACGAAAACTCAGGGGATCGAACCCTATAAATTCCCAAAATCATCATCGGCATATAATATAGAGTTCGAGAAAGCCAAAATCAGCAGAGCAAAAAAAAAAGGAATAAAACACATACCAGAAATTCACATACGAACTCGATCCAATTCGAAGAGCCGTAAGCTAATAGAAGAGAAACAAAGCCTACAACTATCTGTATCAAGCGGCGACTTCAATTGGCACAAACCCTAATTTGGAAATCAGGGACGAAGCCCTAAATTCAGAACTGAGAGGAACGAAAGAGAAGAACGGCCGCCATTTTTCACAAGGAGATAAAGGAACGGGCTAACATATAGTGAAGGGGGCCGGCCTTGTTAATGTTAAAAGGGGTTTTTTAAAAAAATTATAATAAGGGTTTTAAATTAGGGTTATTTTAATTGTTTTTTAATTTGTATTTTTCTTTTAAACCGTTTTTAATTTTCTAGTCGTGTGACTAGGGTACAAACTACGGTGTGTAGTTTGGGAATTCGCAACTCGGTGGTTGAGTTGTGGTCAGGGTTTTGAGCGTAGAGTTAGATTAGTCAATAGCGGGTATAGCGAGTTTACGTGTGTAAGCGAGGGACTATCTAATTTCTAGTAGAAACCTTGGGGGCAGCACGTAGGCAGGGTTTTGCCGAAGCTGGGTAAATTCTGTGTTGTTCTGTTATTTATATTCTGCAATATCTGTGCTGCTATTCTGTGATCTGAATTGAATTTAACTCATAAGCTTCCGCGATTAATTTTTATAATTTACACTATCACCCTATTCACCCCCCCTCTAGGGTGAAATCGATCCTACAGTTTCCACCAGCCCGAGTGTCGTAAATGGTATATCTACCCTAGCATTTCCTTGTGTGTCGTGTCACCTACCATATCGAGCCTTTACTACGAGTTCGGATTTCTCCCGTAGCCCGTGGAGTATTTAGGGTAGTCTCCCGATCTGGAGATATGCTGACACTGGATGGACTACTAGGACTATTACGTGTTAAGGTGGAAAATGTAAAGCCTTAATGCTATTTAAAAGTATGCTTAGTTTACTATTAGACATTATTATAATAACGCAATATTACTACATAGTAAATAGTTTAACGGATCCTTAGAGGATGGGCGGTCCCAAGCGTCTTCTAAGTTACTTGTACTTTTACTACAGTTCACTTGAGTTGGTTTACATTGTATAAGTATGTGTGTCCCGACTCGAGTGTTTGTATTTTTTATTTACGCTCGGGTCAGCCTGAGTATTCACAGATTTGGATTCCACTCTCTAGAGATTGGAATCGCTGAAGATTATCTGCTTATGTAGTCTTATCTATTTCAGTTCGGTTGTTCTATTTAGCTTGTACTTGGTTATCATATTGAAACTTCTGTAAAACTTTATTTCTTCTGTTGTATCTTGTTTAACTCTGATATATTTATATAGTAGCTTCATGAACTACTATTTCTTTTACTTCCGCTGCATTATTATATACTCTATGTCTGTGATCTGTGATTTTATTTACTGTATATTCTGAGATTTCCCAAATTTTATTTATAACGCGGTATTTTGAGCAATTCAAGTCCGACATATGCGGATGCGAATGGTTGAAAATATCGGGTTGTTACACTATGAGATGATGGTTGTGTGGGTTATAAATATGATTTTAATTTTAAATTATTTAGCAAAATATACTTGAAATTGTCGAACTCCAAACGAGACATACCGACTGGTGTTCCTAATATTTTACCCATATTCCGAATAAAATGGAACTTATTTCGAGACCTAATTCGATCATATGCAGAAGATAGGTTTTTCGACTTTGTTATTATTTTAAATTTCCGATATTAATTTCAACGCATTCTAATCTCGCACAACCAAACGATACGTTTGGATTGCTACAAAATTCGACGGCGTAATATAATTCAGTATTACGGATCCAATAAAACTGGTTTCGTCGAAATCCGAGACTGTGTTCCGAAGGCTACTTTCACGGATTTAAATATTTAATCATTGATATTTAAATCTAATTTATTTATATTTGTAAATAAATTTAAAAATAAAATTCTCCAGTATCATTTATTGGTTAAATAAAGTTAAATAAAATCATTGAATCCATTTAATTAACAATTAATCCACAATTCAAATATTTAAAAATGCCTTATATTTGAATTATAAATTGTTAAATTCCAAAATTCAATATTGATAGAGAATATGCCAATAAAGAGGCCCCGGTCTCTTTTACAACCTAACGTCGTTTTTCACACCGGTTTGTTCTTTTACATTTCAAAACCGATTCATATTGATATCAAAATATCATATTCACTTCAAAATATCTTTCATTTCAAAATCATCAATATTTACATCATATGTCATTTTCCCTTGAAGATATCATTTCATATTCCAACTTAGGCTATAACTTCATTTAATCATATTCGTATTTAAATCAATGATTTAAATATGAACATTCGAACTTGCATAATTTGAAATCTTTAGAAATAGTTTGAATAGTTATAAATAGTTTAAAAATAGTTTAAATAGTTTAAAGTTTGGTATAAATTAGTTTGAAAATTGAAAAAGGATAATATAGTAAAATATTTTGGAAAATCTAAATAATTTGTAACGAGCTGTAAATTTTAATAGATTTATTAAAGTAATTAATTGAATTTTGTGAAATTTTAAATAATAATATTTTGAAATAAAAATTTAATATTTGGGTTACGTCTAATTAAACATAGAAAATGGAAAATTTTCATCCAAAAATATGCATGTTCCCTGTTAGTATAGAATTTCCTATGGGTTATAATGATACATACCCGAATGATCCGTAGAATAGGAGAAATCGTTATGCTTTGAAATGAAAAACCCAAGATATTTTCATTGACTTGAATTTAGGATCGCGGGTAGAAATGATATATACCTGTATATAATTTAAATTACGGACTGAAATGATAAATATATGTATCACTTGACCATAGAATAGAAAATTATATACAGACACCGTTGGTCAATTTATATAAATGTTTTGAAATGATTTCTATGGTTTTTGAAAGAAATATATGGTTTAATAAATATTGATTTCAATATATTATATATAAATGCATTTTATAAAGTTTAAATTCTAGATTTTAAATTTATATGTTTTGAAAATTTTAAAATTATAAGTTAGTTTTGAAATCATAAATTTTTAAGAATTTACTTGTAATTTTACTATTTTAAAATATGTATAAATAAGTTTTATTATAAAATAAGTTTGATAATAAGATTTAATTTGATAAAGTTTGATTTAATTTATATATAATATGTTTATTATTTAAAGATATATTTTTAAATATAGAGTTTATAATAATTTTTAATAAATTAAGGTTGGGAAGGTAGATTTGAAATTGATTTGAATGGTCTTTAATTAAGAATTTGTCTAATTAAATCGATTTGAAACTTATGGAATTTGAGATTTTTAAAGGATGTGATTTTATAACTTGAATTCGGTTTGAGATGATTAAATGAATATATTAATTTTAAATAATTTGAAGGAATATTTAGTTTTTGAAATTTGAAGTTTTATTTAAATGATAATGGATTTAGTAAGTGAATATTTCAAAAATAAATAGTAGTAAATTGAATTTGATATGTACACACGAAATTATCAAAATTTAGTTTTGAAAATGTTAAATACTTAAAGCTTTGAAATATAGTGAAATGGTTTATTTTGTAGTTCAAATCTGTTTTTGAAATCGATATAATTTGGAATTGTTTATTAAGAAACTGTATTGAATCGAAATTAATGATTTGAGATTTGATTAAATTTGAATTTTGAAATTCGAGTTGATTTGGAATTGATTTGTGAAATTTGAGGAAGCTATTTTATTATATAAAGTATTTTTAAATTTTATTTAAAACTATTTATATATTTTACTTTATAAATTATTTTCATATAAACTATTTTAATATAAATCATTTTTAATATAAACCAATTTTTGATATAAACTATTTTCAATATGCTAATATTTTAATATAAACTATTTTAACTTATAACTATTTGGTATAAACTATTTTATTTTATAAACTATTTTATTTTATAAACTATTTTATTATATATATTATTATTAATATCTAAATGGTTTAAAGGAAATGTTATGATTTCGAAGTGTTATGATTTCCAAAGTGCTACGATTTCAAGATGTTGTGATTTCCAAAGTGTTATAATTTTAAGTGTTTTGGTTTCGGTAGTGTTACAACTTCGAAAGTACTATGATTTTGAAAATGGATATATTTGAAGTGAAGAATGATATCGTATTGATTTTGTTTTGAAATGGAAATGATATCATATCGGTATGGTTTTTAAATTGGCAATGATATTTTGGTTTTAAGGTATAAACTATTTTGAAATGGCCGTGGTGTTATAATAATGATTGGTTGTTAAAGAGACTGAGATTGGATTTTGTCATACTCTCTGCCACTACTGAAAACCACTTTAACAACTGTGTACGCGGTGGAGATTCCAGAATGAAGTAGGGTGGTGGCGACGATCCTATATGAGGTATATACGTGGACCGGACTCCCATGAGTTGGCTTAAGGTAGTTAAAACAGGAGCAATTGACGGACCAAGTGAGGTAGCTCCTCCAATCGAACACATTCCATCGATACTATATTCTGACTTTGTGATTGATTTGGTGGCCACACTTGATTTTGATTTGGGAGTGTGTTCCGAGGTGGGCGGTAGTGGCTGCTATGCGTTACCACCCGCCCGGAAGTGTAATTGGTATATCTACCCTAGCATTGCCTAGTTGTGCCGTGTCACCTACCCTATCGAACCCACTATGAGTTTGTTTTGTACCATACCTACGGAGTTCCCTCTGACGATGTAACATCTTGATATTTTCAACCATTCACATCCAAACATGCCGGATTTGAATTGCTCAAAATACCAGATTGTTAATTTATATTTGGAAAAACTCAACTTATATAGTAAATAAATAATCACAGAATCACAGACACAGAGTAATATACAATATGTAGCAGAAACAAAATGAATAGTAGTTTATGAAGCTACTATATATATCAGAGTTAAATATGTTACAATAGAAATTCAAATACAATAGTCAAATACAAGATCAGAATTACATCACTGGAATCAACTGAATAATTGCAAGCTGAAAAGATGTAAATGGATCTCCAAATGAAGCTCCAACTCCAAAGGTGAGTATCACTCAGTCTGACTCGAGCGTAAAGCAAAACACAAGACGCTCGAGTCGGGATTAACATTCTTTTATCAATAAATCTAACTCAAGTGAAACAACAACTGAAATACAACTAACTCAAAGGATGTTTGGGATAACCATCCTCTAAGGATCTGTTAAACTATCTACTATGTAGTAATGTACGCTATTATAATAATGTTTAAAGTAAAGTATAATATATTTTAAAAATAGCGTTAAGGCTTTACATTTTCCACCTTAACACATTTTATAGTGCCAATAGTCTATACAGTACCATTGTACCTCCAGATCGGGAGGCTACCATAGATTACTCCATAGGTGCGACACAAATCAAACTCTTAGTAAAGCACGCTAGGGTAGGCGACATGACACAACTAGACAATGGCAGGGTAGATATACCAATTACGCATCCAGGCTGGTGGTAACACATAGCAGTCACTACCGCCCACCTCTAGCTACACTCCCAAAATCAAAAATCAAAAGAGTGTACCAAATCAACCACAAAGTAATAGAATGGCATCGAAGGAGTGTGTCTGATTAGAGGAGCTACCTCATTGGCTTGAGAATCACTTCTGTTTTATCCACCTTATGCCAACTCACGGGAGCCGGGTCCACGTATATACCTCAATAGGACGTCACCACCATCCTACTTCATTCTGGAATCTCCACCGCGAACACAGTTGTTAAAGTGGTTTTTGGAGTTGGCAGAGAGTATGACAACTTCCGGTCCCGGTCTCTTTAAAAACCAAACGTTATTATAACACCGCAGTCATTTCAAAATAGTTTATGCTTCAAAACCAAAATATCATTTCCATTTCAAAAACTAAATCAATACTATATCATTTCAGTTTCAAAACCAAGTTTGATATCATTTCCATTTCAAAACCAAATATGATATCATTTCTAGTTCAAGTATATCCATTTCTAAGAATCATATCACTTCAAAGTTTTAACGCTTCGAAACTAAAACACTTGAAATTATAACATTTTGGAAACCATATCACTTTGGAAATCATAATTTAGAAATCATAATACTTCCCACTTAACCAGTTTAGATATTAAAGTA
Organism: Allium cepa; assembly: GCA_030765085.1. Lineage (NCBI taxonomy): Eukaryota > Viridiplantae > Streptophyta > Magnoliopsida > Asparagales > Amaryllidaceae > Allium > Allium cepa. The sequence continues at coordinate 883,140,892 of CM060928.1, forward strand.
GTACATATGATAAATTAGTTTATGAAGAAAAATAGTTTATACAAAATAGATATCAGTTAAAATAGTTTATATTAAAATAGTTAGTATATTATATTAAAATAGTTTATATTAAAATAATATATAAAGTAAAACATAAAATAGTTTTAAATTTAAAATTACTTCATAAAATAATTTCCTCAAACTTCACAAATTGATTCAAATCAACTTAAATCCAAAAATTCAATTTAAATCAAATCTCAATTCATAAATTTCAACTCGGTTCAGTTCTCAATAAACCATTTCAACTTATATCGACTTCAAATACAGGTTTGAACCTCAAATAAACCATTTCAATTACCATATATTTCAAAGCTTTAAATATTTCATAATTTCAAAACTAAATTTTAATAATTCCATATATATATATATATATATCAAATTCAATTTACTATTATTTAGTTTTGAAATATTTACTTAATAAATCCAATGTAACAACCTGATATTTTCAACCATTCGCATCCATTATAAGTGTATAGGTAGACACTCATGCCGGAATTGAATTGCTCAAAATACCGCGTTGTAAATAAAAATTTGGAAAATCTCAGAATATACAGTAAATAAAATCACAGATTCACAGACACAGAGTAATTAATAATGCAGCGGAAGTAAAAGAGATAGTAGTTCATGAAGCTACTATATGAAAATATCAGAGTTACATAAAATACAACAGAAGAAATAAAGTACAAAGGAAGTCTCACTACATAGAAGTCTACTAATACAAGAGCTGAAAGGAACAACAGACTGCAAAAGATAAAACTTGACAAGTAGATAATCTCCAGCGATTCCAATCTCCAGAAAGTGGAATCCAAATCTGTGAATAACTCAGGCTGACCCGAGCGTAAATAAAAATACAAACACTCGAGTCAGGACATACATACTTATACAATGTAAACCAACTCAAGTAAACTGTAGCAAAGGTACAAGTAACTTAGAAGATGCTTGGGACCGCCCATCCTCTAAGGATCCGTTAAACTATTTATTATATAGTAATATATGCTATATACAGTAGTGTCTAATCAGTAAAGTATAATCATATAGAAAATAGCGTTAAGGGGATGGTGAACCTTAACGCGGTCGGATCTTTAAAACCAAAATCATAGTGGGCTCGATATAAGGATATGACAAGGCACGCGAGGCAAGGCCAGGGTGGATACACCGTTTACACTTCCAGACAGGTGGTGACGGCAAGCCAGCAACTTCCGCCCACCTCGAGACATACCCTCGAATCAAAGTGGCGCCACGTATCGAATCACAAAAGTAATAGAATGGTTTCCGATGGAGCATGCTCGATGAAAGATTGCGACCCTTTGTGTAGCCCGGTTTAGCTTCCGTTTTAGTCATATATGCCAACTAACGGGTGTTGGGTCCAAGTAATATACCTCGAGAACGTCGCCACCATCCTACTTCATTCTGGTATCTCCACCGCGTACACAGTTGTTAAAGTGGTTTTCGGTATTGGCCGGCTATAAGAAAATATCCGATCACGGTCTCTTTAACAACCAATCGTTATTATAACCCGTAGTTATAACTTTAAAACAATATTATATACTTCAAAATAAAATATCATTTCAACCCAAATCTTTATCAAAATAAAGATTAAATCATTTCCAAACCATTTCAATATATCATCATACCATATCTTTCAATTCAAATATGTATCAAAATAAATATCAAGTCATTTCTAACCATTTCAATATATTAAATTATCATATCCTTTCAAAACTTCCTTTCAGATCATTTTAATATATCGAAATATCATAACCTTTCAAAGCTTCATTTCCAAAATATCATAACTTTCAAAACTTCTTTTCAAATCATTTTAATATCAAAATATCATATCTTTCAAAACTCCATTTTTCAAATCATTTCATATCAAAATGTCATATCTTTCAAAACTCCGTTTTTCAAATCATTTAATATAAAAATATCATATCTTTCAAAACTTCATTTCAAATCATTTTAATATATCAAAATATCATATCTTTTCAAAACCACATTTCAATCATTTTAATATATCAAAATATCATATCTTTCGAAACCACATTTCAATCATTTTAATATATCAAAATATCATATCTTTCGAAACCACATTCCAATCATTTTAATATATCAAAATATCATATCTTTCGAAACCACATTTCAATCATTTTAATATATCAAATAGTTATATTTCAAAACAAATTACTTCATTATTAAACCATAAAAATGAAGTTATTACATTTAATAATTAAATTATTAAATGCCAAAAGTTTAAACTTTTCAATGTTCATTTATGCACTTAAATTTATTAAAACAATGAAAATTCAAGTTTCGCAGCATTTAGAAAATGCTACGGAAAGTTACATTCAAAAAAACAATTAAATTTAACAAAAGACAGTATTAAAAATGCTGTTAATTAACTTAAAATATTCAATAGAATTTCACAAACACTTATATTTTTATTTAAATCATTTTTAACTTATAAAATCATACATTTTCACATTTATAAGCATCATTTAATTTTCCTTAAATTCATGATTTTATAAAGTTAAGTTTCCTTCCAAAAATCAATATTTATTAATAATTCACTTATTAAATTTCAACATTCAAATTTAAATTCAGTACATTAAATTTCAACTTAACACTTAAGTTTAAAATTTCAAATATAACTTAATTCCATTTTATTTAACTTAACTTAAAATTTCACTTTTAAACCAAATTCATAAATTCCAATTTAAGTTATATTTCCAAATTCAACTCAATATTCACTCATTAACATTTTAACTTTATTCAAAAATCATCAATACGTTATAAAAATCATTTTAAATTAGTTTAAGATTCAAAATATCATAAATTTATCGTATTTTCAAAGTTAATTTAAATTCCATTAAAAATTAAATCAAAATTTCCAAAATAACTTACATTCAGATTTTCTAACCTTTCCATAATTTATTTAACTTATAGATTTCCAGAAAATCAATAATACTTTACAAAAATTATATTTTTATTTAATTTTAAATAAAAATATTATAATAATTAAATTTCTAAAATAGAAAACATATTTTAACTACGGGCCTGTATATAATTTTCTACGCTAGGTAAAGTGATACGGGTAATATATCATTTCAACCCGTAATTTACAAAGAAAAATCCGGGTTTTATCATTTCAAACCCGCAGTCCCAAGTAAATAAAATAAGTTGAAAATCATTCGGGCCTATCATTTCAGCCCATAACGATTTTCCCATATTCTAAAGTCCGTTCGGGTATGTATCATTTCAACCCATAGTGATTCTAATCTAAAGGGAACTTGCAGTGTGATAAACTGATAAAAATAGCAGAACAACATAATATAACAGTAACAGATGTTATAACAGGTGTTTAAGCATGGGTGAACATCATAAAATCATAATATAGCAGGTGTAACATGATAACGCATTTTACAGATTCAAAAGGGGTCAATTTACTAGTTATATATGTACATATTGTCTGGTGAGAATAACTCATCTTTTTGTGCTGGAGTTATCAATTCAAATGACACAAACGAAATCCAGAAGGCACGATAACAAGACTTGATTTGAGTGGAGATAAAACCAAGATGTTAATCTTGCATATAACCATAAAACAAAACCATATATAAATATAAATACAATACCAAAGTTTTAAATTGAAACAAATGGAAACTAGGCTAAACAAATACTTCACCTAGCTTTTGACTCCAAATTGTTTGACTACAATTCAACTTTGATCGACCACACAAGCATATAGGTTCGACCATAACATGTTTTCATGTGAAGATGGATCAGATTTGGACCATAAGTGTAAGGCTAAATGGAATAGGAAGTGGTTTGGAGTTACAAAGTAAGGAAGGCAAATAGACAAGGCCAAAATTGGAGTTTAGATGCATCTAGGCTCGACCAAAGGGGTCTATGGCTCGGTCAAAGGCTGCTACAGGTCTAGACAGATCTGAAACAAGTCAAATAGAGATGGCACTTGCTGGTGGTGGAGGCTAAAAGTGGTGGCCGTGGTCAAAAATGAAGGTATGTTGAAGGTAGGGCTCGACTAGGCATTGTTTTGAGGAGTTTTGACATTGTTTTGTGGTGCTAGCTTCATGGGGAGGTCATGGCCATCTATGGTCAGGGAAAGAGGAGGGTTAGGTCATGGATGATGTGGGAAGGAGTTGGTGTGGTGGTCGGTGGTGATGGTGGAGGTGATAGGCCGAGCAAAGCAAGAGAAGCCAAGGCAAAATCAAGTAAAACAAGGTGAAAAAGAAGAAGAAAAGAGAGGAAGAAAGAGGAGGCCATTACCTATATTTTTCTAGCCGTGAATTTTTTGGAGGAGAAAGAGAAATATTTGCGTGAAAAACATGAAAGACAAGTCGGCTAATAAATAAATAAAAATCGCCAAAGAGTAAATGAGGAAACGGTAAAAGAAACGACTTAGGAGGTGAAACGACTTACATTTCAAAAGCTTTTAAAGCCTTTGGTATTTCCTTAATTTATTTATATAAGTTTATATTACTGAAAATAATGATAATTCCAGTTACATTCGAAAATATAAACAAATATAAAATATATATATAGATATTTATTAATTATATAAGGTTAAAATAAGAAAATAGCACAAAATTGCAAACTAGTCTAGAAAATGGAAAATAAACAGAATGAACGTTGGAAAATTTATATGGGCTTGTAAAAATATTTATAACAAAGATAACAACATAAAAGTAAAAATACATTCACAAATAAATATATAAATTTTAATTTAAATATAATTTAAATAAAGAAAATAACAGAAAAATTGAAACTAGGCTTTAAAATTTGGATATAAATTCAATAAGCTTTGGAAAAATTCAAACATCACTTTAAAAATATTAAAAGACAAAATATACTTAAAATAAAATATTAACACAAAAAAAATTAAATTTAAAGAAAATAGAAAACGATTTAAAGAAATTGCTTAAAAAATCCAAAACGGTGTCCAGAAATTACAAATAAATCACCATTGACTTTGGAAAATTGTTTACTTCATTTAAAAATTATTATAATACAAAAATATACATACAATAACATATTGACCCAGACCCAGAGTAAAATGAAATATGACAAAAAAATATGATTTATACAATTTAAAAATAACAAAATTGCAGAATAAACAAATTGCACTCAATATTGAAATATACACAACTTTCATAGTTTAACTCCGTTTTCAACGAAATGAAAAGCGGTGTTCAAGTTATTACATCTATTTTCATAATAAAGGATAAAATTTAAGATTTAAAATGATTTTAATTTTAGTTTTATAAGTCAAAGTTCAAATAGTTTGAGTAGAAATTCACCTTTTTAGTAAAATGTCCAATTTATACTATTTTGAACTATAGATCACTTAATAGTCAGCATTTATATTTAAAATGAAATATTTGAAATAAAAATAAATTTAAAATGATTAAAATAAAAATTAAGTCATATTTAAAATATATAGGCAAAAATCTAGGATTGTTACACTCTCCCCCACTCAAAACTTTTCGTCCTCGAAAAGGAATGAGGTACGGAAAAGCACAGAAAAAGATAGAGTGAAATAGGATTAAGATAAGATGACAAGTAAATTGAAATTATATCTGATAACTGTTGTTATATGTAAGTTTAACAAGGTGGAGATGAACTTTCCAAGATTCTCCAAAATTAAGAACACAAGCATGAAAAAGGTGGATTCAAAATGATTACCAAAGATTATCAACAATTATAGAAAGATTTCTAAACAGAAAGATTCTAGAAAGATGCCTATAGTCTATAGGAAATAAGGACAACAAAAAGATAGTTTGAAAAACAAAATAAGGAAATAAATTTGAAAGCATGGAAATTTCAACTTAAATAGAGAATAAATCTTTACACAAGTTAAATAAATCTTAGCTATCCCAAATTTCATTATCTTATTATCCAATCATCTTAAATTAACAATTTTTTTAAAACCATGGGTTTGAAAAATAATCATTTATTACACTCACAATGTACTTAATAAATTTTATTCTTCTTTATTCCTAATTAAAATTAAAATTATTCCTCTCAATATATGTATCACTTATGTTAAATATACTTACACTTATTATAACTACTTTCTTTTATTCTTAGTTCTTTTAACATTATTTTATATTGTCAATTATTCAATTACCCATTTATTCTATTTACCTCTGTTAATCTCTCTTTTTTCAACTAAAATTTAAGTGTATAACGTTTATTATAACCACTCAAATTTTATTTATAAAATCTTTTTATATGTATATTATCCAATTACATTGTTAACTTCTGAAATTAAGGTAAGTTATATTGGAATGCAATTGAGTATTATAAAAAATAAAACTTTCCAATTCAATTATCTCAAGTTTGAATTATTTATCCAAAAATTTTGTTTTTCTTTTTATAATTGAAATTATTCTTTAAAAATAAAATTTAAGAATTAAATTTCCGATTTCTTCAAACCATTTAGAGATAACTAAAGGTATGTACATAGTTTATCAAATCAAATTTAAATCATATATCTATATATATTATAAATCAAGTCATATTTTAGAAATTCAATTCAAATCAATTTGATTTACCAAAAAAAAGCTGTAGTAAGTCTACAGAGCGGTCTCTTCACTTCGAAACTCGAAAATGAATGTTGATGATGTCGCGATCATCACCGAAGTTATTTTCCAACGACAAAGAGAAGAGCATTAATTTTTAAACTTTCAATTACTTTGAAAACAAATTTCTATTCGAAAATACTTTAAATAATATAACTCTTTAAAACTTTAAACACAAGATTTGAAGCCATCGGAAATTAAATTCTCAGATTTCTTGTTCTAAATTCATTTCAGTTCCCAAATCAATTTATAACTATCTATAAGTTCATTTGTAGAACAATAAATGATAAATCAAGTATTATCACTTCAAATAGTCAATTTAAATCAGTTTATTAAGTTCCATAAATTAATTTATATATCAAAATTTATTTCATTAACCAAATTTTAAAATTGTGGAAATTTTCCATAAGGGCATCTTTAGCAAGCGCAATTAGTTTCTAGGACACACAACTGAAATAATTATTTTTAAGGACAAAATGCAAAATAATTAGTTTCTAAGGCCTAAAAACCTATGAAATTATGTCCTTGAAAATAATTGGACTGCTGACTTTGTCCTTAAAAGTAATTATTCTGCCAACTTTGGCCTTGAAATTAATTTTTGTGAATGTGTGTCCTAGAAACTAATTGGACTGCAAAGTTTGTCCTTCTGGTAAGATGCCCCTTTTAAAATAATATTGTGTCAGTTTGTTCTGTCAAAGTGTTTTGGAAATCTTATCGATAGCGTTGATCAGACGAATCGATCAGAAACCCAATTCAACGTCAACAACTCAAACAACACAATATATAAACAAAACATAGATTTACAAGTACAATTCAAAATGTTTGAAGATGGGTTGGAAACAAAAGACAAGATGATTAAATAACAAAACAGGGAGGTGGATAAACTTAAATAAATTACAGGCAACCTCAACCGGGTTAACCATGACTTAAAGAATAAGATCAACGTGGATTTTTCTGGGGTAAATCTACAATCGATCTCAAGAGTTAGAGTTTGGAATAACAAAAGATATCAGCATCTAAACCAAGGATAGATATAAATCTCTGGTGAATCGATGCTAATTGTAGAGGAGTTTCACCCTTTTACAATTCAATTTTAGGGATTGGCGGGACTGCCAACTCAATATAAAGATCATTCGAAGTGGAGTTATGGGATACTCCAGAATCAAAAGAAGATGAATAGTGAGGGACACGAATGGATTTTGGAAACGCAGGGAACGTTCCAAAATTCAAAGGAAAACGAATTGAAGAAGAAGGAATTCAAGCTCAAACGAAAGTGATTCTGAAATTAAATCTACTCTATATACTGAGTTTTGCCTAAAACTAGAGCTCTGATACCTACTGTAACAACCTGATATTTTCAACCATTCGCATCCATTATAAGTGTATAGGTAGACACTCATGCCGGAATTGAATTGTTCAAAATACCGCGTTGTAAATAAAAATTTGGCAAATCTCAGAATATACAGTAAATAAAATCACAGATTCACAGACACGGAGTAATTAATAATTCAGCGGAAGCAAAAATGATAGTAGTTCATGAAGCTACTATATAAAAATATCAGAGTTACATAAAATACAACAGAACAAATAAAGTACAAAGGAAGTCTCACTACATAGAAGTCTACTAATACAAGAGCTGAAAGGAACAACAGACTGCAGAAGATAAAACTAGACAAGTAGATAATCTCCAGCGATTACAATCTCCAGAAAGTGGAAATCCAAATCTGTGAATAACTCAGGCTGACCCGAGCGTAAATAAAAATACAAAGACTCGAGTCAGGACATACATACTTATATAATGTAAACCAACTCAAGTGAACTGTAGCAAAGGTACAAGTAACTTAGAAGATGCTTGGGACCGTCCATCCTCTAAGGATCCGTTAAACTATTTATTATATAGTAATATACGCTATATACAGTAGTGTCTAATCAGTAAAGTATAATCATATAGAAAATAGCGTTAAGGGGATGGTGAACCTTAACGCGGTCGGATCTTTAAAACCAAAATCGTAGTGGGCTCGATATAAGGATATGACAAGGTACGCGAGGCAATGCCAGGGTGAATACACCGTTTGCACTCCCGGACCGATGGTGACAGCAAGCCGTCAGCTTTCGCCCACCTCGATACATACCCCCGAATCAAAGTGGTACCACGTATCGAATCACAAAAGTAATAGAATGGTTTCCGATGGAGCATGCTCGATGAAAGGGTGCGACCTATTGTGTAGCACGGTATAGCTCCTGTTTTAGTCATATATGCCAACTCACGGGAGTTGGGTCCACGTAATATACCTCGAGAACGTCGCCACCATCCTACTTCATTCTGGAATCTCCACCGCGTACACAGTTGTTAAAGTGGTTTTCGGTATTGGCCGGCTATAGGAAAATATCTGATCCCGGTCTCTATAACAACCAATCGTTATTATAACCCGTAGTTATAACTTTAAAACAATATTACATACTTCAAAATAAAATTTCATCCCAAATCTTTATAAAATAAAGATTAAATCATTTCCAAACCATTTCAATATATCATCATACCATATCTTTCAATTCAAATATGTATCAAAATAAATATTAAGTCATTTATAACCATTTCAATATATTAAATTATCATATCCTTTCAAAACTTCCTTTCAAATCATTTTAATATATCAAAATATCATAACCTTTCAAAGTTTCATTTCCAAAATATCATATCTTTCATAACTTCTTTTCAAATCATTTTAATATCAAAATATCATGTCTTTCAAAACTCCATTTTTCAAATCATTTAATATCAAAATATCATATCTTTCAAAACTCCACTTTTTAAATCATTTAATATCAAAATATCATATCTTTTAAAACTTCGTTTCAAATCATTTTAATATATCAAAATATCATATCTTTTCGAAACCACATTTCAATCATTTTAATATATCAAAATATCATATCTTTCGAAACCACATTTCAATCATTTTAATATATTAAAATATCATATCTTTCGAAACCACATTTCAATTATTTTAATATATCAAAATATCATAAATTTCGAAACCACATTTCAATCATTTTAATATATCAAATAGTTATATTTCAAAACAAATTACTTCATTATTAAAACATAAAAATGAAGATATTACATTTAATAATTAAATTATTAAATGCCAAAAGTTTAAACTTTTAAATGTTCATTTATGCACTTAAATTTATTAAAACAATGAAAATTCAAGATTCGCAGCATTTAGAAAATGCTACAGAAAGTTACATTCAAAAAAATAATTAAATTTAACAAAAGACAGTATTAAAAATGCTGTTAATTAACTTCAAATATTCAATAGAATTTCACAAACACTTATATTTTAATTTAAATCATTTTTAACTTATAAAATCATACATTTTCACATTTATAAGCATCATTTAATTTTCCTTAAATTCATGATTTTATAAAGTTAAGTTTCCTTCCAAAAATCAATATTTATTAATAATTCACTTATTAAATTTCAACATTCAAATTTAAATTCTTTACATTAAATTTCAACTTAACACTTATGTTTAAAATTTCAAATATAACTTAATTCCATTTTATTTAACTTAACTTAAAATTTCACTTTTAAACCAAATTCATAAATTCCAATTTAAGTTATATTTCCAAATTCAACTCAATAATCACTCATTAACATTTTAACTTTATTCAAAAATCATCAATACGTTATACAAATCATTTTAAATTAATTTAAGATTCAAAATATCATAAATTTATTGTATTTTCAAAGTTAATTTAAATTCCATTAAAAATTAAATCAAAATTTCCAAAATAACTTACATTCAGATTTTCTAACTTTTCCATAATTTATTTAACCTATAGATTTCCAGAAAATCAATAATACTTTACAGAAATTATATTTTTATTTAATTTTAAATCAAAATATTATAATAATTAAATTTCTAAAATATTTTAAAATTTTTAGAAAACATATTTTAACTACGGGCCTGTATATAATTTTCTACGCTAGGTAAAGTCATACGGGTAATATATCATTTCAACCCGTAATTTACAAAGAAAAATCCGGGTTTTATCATTTCAAACCCGCAGTCCCAAGTAAATAAAATAAGTTGAAAATCGTTCGGGCCTATCATTTCAGCCCATAACGATTTTCCCCTATTCTAAAGTCCGTTCGGGTATGTATCATTTCAACCCATAGTGATTCTAATCTAAAGGGAACTTGCAGTGTGATAAACTGATAAAAATAGCAGAACAACATAATATAACAGTAACAGATGTTATAACAGGTGTTTAAGCATGGGTGAACATCATAAAATCATAATATAGCAGGTTTAACATGATATTGCATTTTACAGATTCAAAAGGGGTCAATTTACTAGTTATATATGTACATATTGTCTGGTGAGAATAACTCACATTTTTGTGCTGGAGTTATCAATTCAAATGACACAAACGAAATCCAGAAGGCAAGATAACCAGACTTGATTTGAGAGGCGATAAAACCAAGATGTTAATCTTGAATATAACCATAAAACAAAACCATATATAAATTTAAATTCAATACCAAAGTTTTAAATTGAAACAAATGGAAACTAGGCTAAACAAATACATCACCTAGCTTTTGACTCCAAATTGCTTGACCACAATTCAACTTTGCTCGACCACACAAGCATATAGGTTCGGCCATAACATGTTTTCATGTGAAGATGGATCAGGTTTGGACCATAAGTGCAAGACTACAAAGGAATAGGAAGTAAGTTTGGAGTTACAAAGTAAGGAAGGCAAATAGACAAGGCCAAAAATGGAGCTTGGATGCATCTAGGCTCGACCAAAGGGGTCTATGACTCGGTCAAAGGCTGCTACAGGTCTAGGCGGATCTGAAACAAGGCAAATAGAGATGGCACTTGCTGGTGGTGGAGGCTAAAAGTGGTGGCCGTGGTCAAAAATGAAGATATGTTGAAGGTAGAGCTCGACTAGGCATTGTTTTGAGGAGTTTTGACATTGTTTTGTGGTGCTAGCTTCATGGGGAGGTCATGGCCGTCTATGGTCAGGCGAGGAGGAGGGTTAGGTCATGGATGATGTGGGAAGGAGTTGGTGTGGTGGTCGGTGGTGATGGTGGAGGTGATAGGCCGGGCAAAGCAAGAGAAGTCAAGGCAAAATCAAGTAAAACAAGGTGAAAAAGAAGAAGAAAAGAGAGGAAGAAAGAAGAGGCCATTACCCATATTTTTCTAGCCGTGATTTTTTTGGAGGAGAAATATAAATATTTGCGTGAAAAACATGAAAGAGAAGCCGGCTAATAAATAAATAAAAACCGACAAAGAGTAAATGAGGAAATGGTAAAAGAAACGACTTAGGAGGTGAAACGACTTACGTTTCAAAAGATTTTAAAGCCTCTAGTATTTCCTTAATTTATTTATATAAGTTTATATTGCTGAAAATAATAATAATTCCAGTTACAATTTCGAAAATATAACCAAATAAAAAATATATATAGATATTTATTAATTATATAAGGTTAAAATAAGGAAATAGCACAAAATTGCAAACTAGTCTAAAGAATGGAAAATAAACAGAATGAACTTTGGAAAATTTATATGGACTTGTAAAAATATTTATAACAAAGATAACAACATAAAAGTAAAAATAAATTCACAAATAAATATATAAATTTTAATTTAAATATAATTTAAATAAAGAAAATAGCAGAAAAATGGAAACTAGGCTTTAAAATTTGGATATAAATTCAATAAGCTTTGGAAAAATTCAAACATCACTTTAAAAATATTAAAAGACAAAATATACTTAAAATAAAAGATTAACACACAATTTTTTTTTAAAGAAAATAGAAAAAGATTTAAAGAAATTGCTTAAAAAATCCAAAACGGTGTCCAGAAATTACAAATAAATCACCATTGACTTTGGAAAATTGTTTACTTCATTTAAAAATTATTATAATACAAAAATATACATACAATAACATATTAACCCAGATTAAAATGAAATATGACAAAAAAATATGATTTATATAATTTAAAAATAACAAATTGCATAATAAACAAATTGCACTCAATATTGAAATATACACAACTTTCACGGTTTAACTCCGTTTTCAACGAAATGAAAAGCAATGTTCAAGTTATTACATCTATTTTCATAATAAAAGATAAAATTTAAGATTTAAAATGATTTTAATTTTAATTTTAAAAGTCAAAGTTCAAACAGTTTGAGTAGAAATTCACTTTTTTAGTAAAATGTCCAATTTATACTATTTTGAACTATAGATCACTTAATAGTTAGCATTTATATTTTAAATGAAATATTTGAAATAAAAATAAATTTAAAATAATTAAAATAAAAATAAAGTCATATTTAAAATATATAGGCAAAAATCTAGGGTTGTTACATCCAATATCATTTAAATAAAACTTTTAGACTTCAAATAGCTGGATATTCCTTCAATTTATATAAACTTGATATATTCATTTAAATCGCCTTAAACAAAAATCAAGTTATAAAAATCATATCCTTTGAAATCTCAAATTTAATAAATTTCAAATCAAACTTATTTGAGTATAATTCTTGAATAAATTCAATTTCAAATCAGTTTCAAATTTATCTTCCAAACTTAATTTATTTAAAACATTATAAACTCTATATTAAAATATAATTTTAAATAAATATTTAACCATATTATATTTTAATGAAAAAATCAAACTTTATTATTAAACTTATTCTATATTAAAAAAATTATACATTGCTTAAAATCAAGAATTTAAATATATATAAAATAGCATTTACATAATATCTATAATTAATATTTTATAAAACCATATATTTCTTTCCAAAAACCATAGAAAATCATTTTCAAAATATTTATACATAGACCAATGGTGTCTGTATATAATTTTCTATCCTATGGTCAAGTGATATAGATATTTATCATTTCAATCCTAAATTTAAATATATGCGGGTATATATCATTCCAACCCGCAGTCCCAAATTCAATTCAAATGAAAATCGCTTGGGTCTATCATTTCAACCCATAATGATTTTCACCTATTCTACCGATCATTCGAGAATGTATCATTTCAACCCATAGGGAATTCTATACTAATAGGGAACTTGCAGATTGAAAGCAGATATAATAAGATAATAGGCATATATCATCAATATAAATAACATATAATGGTGTCAGATGGCACAGATGAACAGATATAGATAACAGCATGTAAATAGCAATATAAATAACTAACATGAGCATATTTCAATTGTCGTTCCAATTGAAATCAAATTTAATAAATAAAGGAACGTTAATCATGAGTGATTACTCACCTTTTGAGGTTAGAGATGATAGACAAAGAAATGAGTTATGAATCCAATCCTGAATTCCAAAATAAAGCTAAATTGGCATGGATTCGACGATCAAAGCTGATAGATAGGAATCGATTGAGTCAATTAGAATCAGTTTGATATGAATTGAACTAAATATTTTTATATTTATATATATTATATTTTTCATCCCCTTGAAATCTATAGGTTAATTTAAGACAAAAATAAAATATATATATATATATATACAAATAAAAATCATTGTTTTAAATTAAAACACATATTTTAACCTCTAACATATGTACAATATATAATTTGAAATAAGTACATATATATATATATATACTTAGATGGGATATACTTACTGATATATACATGTATATATGCCGGCAACACACAACTAATATGTAGACACTATATGTATAATGTAATATGTATAGCATACAAAAAAAACAAAAAATCATGTAAACCCATATATATTACATATACTCAAACATATATATCTAATGTGTACAATACAAGTTTATATATCTAACTAATATATACTAACCTATATACAACAGATTATAGAATAATATATATATATATACACATAAGATATACCTTACTGTGAAATAGCTAAAACCGGATCAAAATATGCATATAAATACTTGGTAAATAAAACTGGTTCGTATAGTATGTATAAATATGTATATAACACGGAACATAACATAGTTTACAACATACTATAAATAAATATAGCTTCATAGGTTGCTGACATATGTATAGATATATATATTTTTAAAGCATGCATTTATTTTTAAATATACATATAAAACTGGCATATACACAGATATCTAGACTTATACATATTCCTATTATCAAGAAATCAATATGCATATTTTATAGACAACAATACATAATGTATGTTGGCTAAACAGACTGTTAACAAACAACTTGCCTTATAACATAAAATATGTATATGGTATAACCAATTATATATATGTATATAATATAAAAATAAATACTTCTGTGACTTTTAAACCATATACGTTCGGTTATAATATATTAGCATTATAAAATGTGTACATCAACTTATATGATTATACATACACACAAAAAATTAAATATGTGAATAAACTTACCATGCTTAGCCATCATAAGAGAAAGAAGACACGCAGGAGTTCAAGTATGGAATGGTGGTGATAGCTGCTCAGCCATGGAGGCTTAAGGAGGGATGGTGATGGATCGGTAGGATGGTGATGGACTCGTGCTGAGGTGACCGAGCATGGGTGGAAGGGTAGGGGCGACTCGATGGCTCGGAGGTAGATGCTGCATCAAACAGTGGAGGGATTTGATTTTTTTGGTGATGCGGGGAGCAAGATAAATGAAGAGGAAAAATGGGCATGTTAGATAAAAAAATGGAGATGAACAATTCGAGAAATGGTAAAGTAGTAGGTTAGTGTAAATGAAACAAGCAGCTAAAATTGAATGAGTAATATATTTGCATAAATAGTGACAGTCAGAAATATTTAATTCAGAAGATTTGAAAAGCAGTGACCCTTTGAGTTTTCAACCGTTTCACAATTGAATGGTCATAGGCAATTCAAAAGCCAAATTGCGGAACCAATACGGAGATCGTTCCGTATATTTTGCTGTCTTTCGGACTTCAAAACTCACAAATGAATATACTTTGGAGATCAATATGACGAGACGATCAAAACGGTACACAGATATCGGTGGTACGACCATCTGGTCAAAAATCGATAATCGATACCGAAAATGCTGCAATTTGCCGAAATTAAGAAAAACGGAGCAATAACAGTCAAAATTTGAAGAAACAAAATATGACTCTCACTCAGAAGATGATTTACAAATTTTCTACAAAAATATTCAGGTTTGGAAAACATTTTATTACCATCAAATATTAACTGATTTAAATTGAAATAGAATTGCACAATAAAATAAACTTTCATATTATCAGATGAAAATTTACCATTTTCTATGTTTAATTAGATGTATTCCAAATATTTAATTTTCATTCCAAATTCAATTATTTAAAATTTCACAGCAATTCAATTAATTAAATTATTTAAAATCGTTAAAACATCTGAGTTTTTACAAACGACGCCCAGTACGGGGGAGATTACGGTACTGTATATAGACTATGGGAATATATAAAATGTGTTAAGGTGGATATGGGTAACGCATTAACGTTATTTTAATAGTTTACTTTACTTTATACATTATTATAATAGTGTATATTACTGCATAGTAGATAGTTTAACGGATCCTTAGAGGATGGGTATCCCAAACATCCTTTAAGTTACTTGTATTTCAGTTGATATTTCACTTGAGTTGGATTTATTGAGATAAGAATGTTAATCCTGACTCAAGTATTTTGTGTTTTTCTTTACGCACAGGTCAGACTAATTCTACCAGTATTTGAGACCCACCTTTGGAGTTGGAGCTTCGCTTGGAGATCCATCTATCGATTCTGCTTTCAGTTATTTAGTTGATTCCAGTGATGTATTCAGATTTTGCATTTGACTATTGTATTGAGACTTCTATGTATTCGAGACTTCTGTCGTATCTTGTTTAACTCTGTTATATATATATAGTAGCTTCATGAACTATTGTTCTTTTGTTTCTGCTACATCATTGTTATATTACTCTGTGTCTGTGATTCTGCGATTATTAATTTACTATATATGTTGAGTTTTGCCAAATTTAAATTAACAATCTGATATTTTAAGCAATTCAAGTCCGACATGTGCTGATGCAAATGGATGAAAATACCAGGATGTTACATGTGGTGTCAGAGCTCTGGTTTTATGCAAAACTTCTTAACATATATAGTAAATTTAATTACAGAATCACTTTCGTTCGAGCTTGAATTCCTTCTTCAATTAGGTTTTCCTTTGAATTTTGGAATGTTACCCTCGATTCCAAAATCCATACATGTCTCTTCCTATTCGTGATTTGATTTTGGATCATCCTATAGCTCCACTGAATGGTTTGTAACGGGGTGGAACTCATTTACAACAGGCACTGATTTCTCGAAGATGTCTGTATCCTCGGTTTACGATGCTATCTATCTCCTACTATGCTTAAATTCTATCTCTTGAGATTGAATGTCGATTTGCCTCTAGATTCTGCATCGATCTTATTCTTGAATACATGGTTGACCTGCTTAAGGTTGCCCACACTTAATGTCAGTATATCCATCTTCCTATTTTGAAATTTAATTATTTTATCCCCCGCTCAAGCCTATTTTCTTAGCTAGAATTTGCTTTGATTAGGGTCCCCTTGAATTTGAATCCATATCCTCACTTTGAAATTCATTTTATATTATCGAGTGAGGGAGTATATAATATTAAAAAAAATTATATATTGTGTTGTTTGAGTTGTTAATGTTGATTTACGTTTTCAATCGATTCGTCTGATCAACCTATCGATAGGATTTCCAAAAGACTTGAACAGAATAAACTGACACAATTTTTTTTCAAATTTGGTAAATGAAATAAATTTTGTACGATTATATTATATATAAGTATAATTTTCTGAAATTATAAAACATGGGTTGTAAATTAATTTTGAATTTAAATGAATATAAAATTAAGATTTGAGAATTTAAATTTTTGATGATTCCAAACTTTGGTTTTAAAAGTTTTAGAATGTATAGTATTTAAAGTATTTTCGAATAGAAATCGTTCCTAGGAATTTTTAAATGTTTAAATCAGTGCTCTCCTCCATTATCACTGGAAAATAATTTCGGTAATGGCGGCCGCATCATCGACATTCATTTTCGAGTTTCAAAGTGGAGAGACCAATTCGTAGCTTTGCTACACTTTTGTTTTGGAAAATGAATTGATTCGAATTTCTAAAGTATGACTTGATTTATAATAGATATATTATGTATTAGTATATGATTATAGATTTGACGTGATATATTGAATGTGTGTGTGTGTTTATATATATATACACATATATTTATATTTATCTCTAAATTGTTTGAAGTTAATCGAAAATTTAATACTTAAATTTATGATTAAAAGATGATTTCAATGATAAAATGAAACCAAAATTTGGAACAAATATTTAAACTTGAAACAATTGAGTTTGGAAAATTTTACTCATATAGTACTTAATTACATTCCAATATAACTTACCTAAATCATTCAGAAGTTGAATATGTAATTGAATAATTTAGAATGCAAAATGATGTTAAAGGAATTTATAAATGAATTTGTGTGCTTATAATAGATGTTTTATACTTAATTTATGACTATAGAAATGTTAATTTTGATAAAATTGAATAATAAGATAATGAATAAATATGATAAATTAAATAAATTTTGTTTGAATGAATTTGAAAATAAATCAGCTTAATGGAATACCTTGAATTTAAAATCAATTATTGAATATAATTAACTTATATTGGAATTTATATGGCTTGAACTAATTTTTTATTTTATACTTCAATCTGTTTTCTTTCTGGTTGTTTTATTCTCCTACCTCCTTCCTTTTCGGGGATGAAAAGTTTCGAGTAGGGGAAAGTGTAACGACCCGTAAATTTTAATGGTTTTATTAACGTAATTAATTGAATTTTGTGAAATTTTAAATAATAATATTTTGAAATAAAAAATTAATATTTGGATTACATCTAATTAAACATAGCAAATGGGAAATTTTCATACAAAAATATAGAAGTTTACTTTCTTGTGTAATTTTGTTCCAATTCAAATCAGTTCATATTTGATGAAATTAAAAAGTTTTCCGAACCAGAATATTTTTATACAATAAATTTGTAAATCATCTTCTGAGTGAGATGTCATCTTTCGTTTTCCCAAATTTGAACCTTTGTTGCTTCATTTATCTTATTTTCTACAGATTTGCAGTATTTTCGGTAATGATATAGACTTTTGATAGGATGATCCTATCACTGATATCTATATACCGTTTTTGATCATCTCGTCATGCTAATCTTCACAGTATACTAATTTGTATATTTCGTATTCAAAAGCCGAGGAAACTGCGAAATGGTTATCCGTATCGGTACCGTTTTGGACTTTTTGAATTCACTCTCTGTTCGTTTATCCACTGTGTAAATTCCAAACGTCATTAGCATTTAATTTCTCTCTGAATTCAATGTACTACTGCCCTTTTACTATTCCCTATATTCATTGTATTTCTTCCTTCTTTGAATTGAATTCGGCTGTCGTTTTCATTTGAAAAAAAAATATTTGCACTGTGTCTCTTCCATTTTAAGTTGTTCTTCTCCGACCTTTCATCTTCCCACACACGTCCCACTCCACTTCTCCCTACGCTAGCCGCACCCTTTCATGATCCTTCGCCTCGCCATGAATCCTACCACTCCTCCATGCTTGTAACCCAGCAGCAGCCCAAAGCCACCGCCTTCACCATTGTCTCGGCCATGTTTTTTCTCCACCCACACTTCCCGTCAGTTGCCACCACTACTAGCACTGTCTGCTCCTCCATTATGATACCCTCCTCCATTGGCCAGAGCACGTAGCTCCGCCATCCATTCCCGTTGCATACATCTTCCCTTGGTTCGTATATAGGTAATATATATAGGATATAAGATATATATATATGATTTGTTTATAGAATATGATTATTTACAATCTATTAGTTGTATACACAAGTTTCGGCATGTATATATACTCATATATTAGTTCTCTATACATGTTTATATGCTAGTTAGAGATATTAGTTTACATATTTCATGCTACATGTTATATGTTGTTTATTCTATATTAGTATATATAACGTCTGCGTGTAAAGATTTTTTTCACTATGAAATTTTATATGCTATATACATATATATAGACATGTATATTTTCTGTATTTTATGTTTATGGTATGTTACTATTTTAAAAGATAAGTATATATACAAGTTGAAATATAAGTTTGTATATCTGTAGGCTTGAGTTTGGCTGTTATGTTAGATATATATATTGTTTTGCATATGGTTTGCATATTTGTTCAATGTCTACATATATATATATGTTAGCTATAGACATGTATGGCCCATGTCAATTGTAATATTATCATATAAAGTATGTTGGCAGTCTGCATATATAAAGTTTCAATGTGAGTGGGTTTATATAAAAAGTTATGTAGTACATTTTGTTTAGATATGGATATAAAACATTTGTTTATATATCTATATAAGTTATATATATATATATATATATTAAAATAAATTTTTATATTGATTATTATAATAAATGTTGATATTTGGATTTTCTTTAGAAATATATATATGTTTATAAATATTGTATATATGTAAATTACAGTAGGATGTATATATATGTAAGTCTTATTATATGTTTAAATATATATTAGTGTATATATGTATACAGGTTATAATATTAAGTGTTTGGCATGTATATTTGATTTTGTAGCATATAAACATTATTGCATATATAGCCTGGATATGTATATGTTAGATATATAAAAGTTGTATAAATTGTTTGTTTATATTATATACAGGTCTACATTGCATAAAAGTTGGATACGCATGTAGTTGTTTGCATATATAAATAGCTTACATATATTTGTTTATATACATATACTATTTTGATTTAAGTTGATTTTATAAATACTAAAAAAAATTAATAAATATTTTTTTAAAATATAGTGTTTATATCGGTCTTAAATTTTGGTTTATTGGTTGATTACATAAGTTATACAAATATATATGTTAAACTATTAAGTTTTAAAGGTATTGATTCAAAATTTATTATTATTATTATTATATATATGTTTGACATTAGCTTTTGAGTTTAAGTTTTAAACAACGGATTTTGAAATATATATGTGTGTGTGTGTGTGTGTGTTTGAGAATTTAAAAAATGACTTTATATATATAGTTATATATAAGTTCACTTATATCAATTATCTTCATCGATCCAGTTCTGATTTGATTTCGTCTATTCCTATTTATCAGCTGTGTCCGCCAAATTGGTGCCAATATAGATTTGCTTTGGGAGTCGTTCCTATATTCGTAACTCGTTTCATTTGTTGAATCTCTTTAGCCTCAGAAGGTGAGCAATCACTCACGATTAACTACCTTATATTTATTAAATTTGATTACAATTGAAACGACAATTGAAATATGATGTTGTTAGTTATTTACATTACTATATGTTATTATCTGTATCTATTCACCTGCGATATCTGACACCATTATCTTTTATTTATATTAATGATATATACATGTAATATTATTATCGCATCTGCTTTCACTCTCAAGTTCCCTATGGGTTGAAATGATACATACCCGACGGATCTGTAGAATAGGAGAAAATCGTTATGGGTTGAAATGATAAACCCAAGCGATTTTCATTGACTTGAATTTGGGACTACAGGTTGAAATGATATATATCCATATATAATTTGAATTACGGATTGAAATGACAAATATCCATATCACTTGATCATAGGATAGAAAATTCTATACAGACACCGTTGGTCTATCTATATAAATTTTGAAATGATTTCTATGGTTTTGGAAGAAATATATGGTTTAATAAATGTTGATTTCAAGATATTATACATAAATGTATTTTATAAAGTTTAAATTCTTGATTTTCAATGTATAAGTTTAAAAAATTTTAAAACTATAAGCTAGTTTTGAAATTATGAATTTTTAAGAATTTACTTATAATTTTACTATTTTAAAATATGTATAATTAGTTTTATTATAAAATAAGTTTGATAATAAGATTTAATTTGATAAAGTTTTATTTAATTTATATATAATATGTTTAAGTATTATTTAAAATTTTACTTTTTAAATATAGAGTTTATAATAATTTTTAATAATTTAACGTTAGGATGATAGATTTGAAATTGATTTGAATGGTCTTTAATTAGGAATTTGTTTAATTAAATCGATTTGAAACTTATCGAATTTGAGATTTTTAAAGGATATGATTTTATAACTTGATTTTGGTTTAAGATGATTAAATGAATATATCAAGTTTAAATAAATTGAAGGAATATTCAGTTATTTGAAATTTGAAGTTTTATTTAAATGATATTGGATCTAGTAAGTAGATATTTCAAAACAAAATAATAGTAAACTGAATTTGACACACACATACATATATATACAAGCACACGAAATTATCAAGATCTAGTTTTGAAAATGATAAATACTTAAAGCTTTGAAATATATTGAAATTGAAATGGTTTATTTTGCGGTTCAAATCTGTTTTTGAAATCGATATAGTTTGGAATGGTCTATGAAGCAACTGAATTGAATCGAAATTTATAATTTGAGATTTGATTAAATTTGAATTTTGAAATTCGAGTTGATTTGGAATTGATTTGTGAAATTTGAGGAAGTTATTTTATTATATAAAGTATTTTTAAATTATATTTAAAACTATTTATATATTTTACTTTATAAATTATTTTCATGTAAACTATTTTAATATAAATCATTTTTAATATAAACTATTTTTTTATATAAAATATTTTTAATATGCTAATTATTTTAATATAAACTATTTTAACTTATAACTATTTTATATAAACTATTTTATTATATATACTATTATTAAAATCTAAACGGTTTAAAGGAAATGTTATGATTTCAAAGTATTATGATTTCCAAAGTGCTATGATTTCAAAGTATTATGATTTCCAAAGTGCCATGATTTCTAAATGTTGTGATTTCCAAGTGTTATAATTTTAAGTGTTTTGGTTTCGGAAGTGTGACAACTTCGAAAGTACTATGATTTTGAAAATGGATATATTTGAAGTGAAGAATGATATCGTAATTTGGCTTTGAAATGGAAATGATATCGTATTGACATGGTTTTCAAAATGGCAAAGATATTTTGGTTTTAAAGTATAAACTATTTTGAAATGACCGCGGTGTTATAATAATGATTGGTTGTTAAAGAGACTGGGATCGGATATTGTCATACTCCATACAAGTACCGAAAACCACTTTAACAACTTTGTACGCGGTGGAAATTGCAGAATGAAATAGGATGGTGGCAACGATCCTAATCTGTTTTTGAAATCGATATAGTTTGGAATGGTCTATGAAGAAACTGAATTGAATCGAAATTTATGATTTGAGATTTGACTAAAGTTGAATTTTGAAATTCGAGTTGATTTGGAATTGATTTGTGAAATTTGAGGAAGCTATTTTATTATATAAAGTATTTTTAAATTATATTTAAAACTATTTATATATTTTACTTTATAAATTTTTTTCATATAAACTATTTTAATATAAATCATTCTTAATATAAACTATTTTTTTTGTATAAAATATTTTTAATATGCTAATTATTTTAATATAAACTATTTTAACTTATAACTATTTTATATAAACTATTTTATTATATATACTATTACTAATATCTTAACGTTTAAAGGAAATGTTATGATTTTAAAGTATTATGATTTCCAAAGTGCTATGATTTCAAAGTATTATGATTTCCAAAGTGCCATGAATTCAAAATGTTGTGATTTCCAAGTGTTATAATTTTAAGTGTTTTGGTTTCGGAAGTGTTACAACTTCGAAAGTACTATGATTTTGAAAATGGATATATTTAAAGTGAAGAATGATATCGTAATTTGGTTTTGAAATGGAAATGATATCGTAATGATATGATTTTCAAAATGGCAAAGATATTTTGGTTTTAAAGTATAAACTATTTTGAAATGACCGCAGTGTTATAATAATGATTGGTTGTTAAAGAGACTGAGATCGGATATTGTCATACTCCCTACCCGTACCGAAAGCCACTTTAACAACTTTGTACGCGGTGGAAATTGCAGAATGAAATAGAATGGTGGCGACGATCCTATATGAGGTATATACGTGGACTCGACTCCCGTGTGTTGGCTTAAGGTGGCTAAAACAGGAGCAATTGACGGGCCAAGAGAGGTAACTCCTCCGATCGGACACATTCCTTCGATACTATATACTGACAATGTGATTGATTTGGTGGCCACACTTGATTTTGATTTGGGAGTGTATTCTATGGTGGGCGGTAGTGGCTGCTATGCGTTACCACCAGCCCAGAAGTGTAATTGGTATATCTACCCTGGCATTGCCTAGTTGTGCCGTGTCACCTACCCTATCGAGCCCACTACGAGTTTGTTTTGTACCATACCTATGGGTTCTCTCTAACGACGTCCAGTACGGGAGAGATTATGGTACTGATATGGGTAATGCCTTAACATTATTTTAATAGATTACTTTAATTTAGGCATTATTATAATAGCGTATATTACTACATAGTAGATAGTTTAATGGATCCTTAGAGGATGGGTATCCAAAACATCCTTTAAGTTACTTATATTTCAATTGATATTTCACTTGAGTTGGATTTACTGAGATAAGAATGTTAATCCTGACTTGAGTGTTTTGTGTTTTGCTTTATGCTAGGGTCAGACTAAGTGTACCAGTATTTGGGACTCGCCTTTGGACTTGGAGCTTCGCTTGGAGATCCATCTATCGATTCTGCTTTCAGTTGTTTAGTTGATTCTAGTGATGTATTCAGATTTTGTATTTGACTATTGTATTGAGACATCTATGTATTCGAGACTTATGTTGTATCTTGTTTAACTCTGTTATATATATACATATAGTAGTTTCATGAACTACTATTCATTTGTTTCCGCTGCATTGTTGATATATTACTCTGTGTCTGTGTGTAACAACCCTACATTTTTTGCATATAATTTAAATTTGAATTTATTTTATTTTTAAATTTTTTTAAATTTTTTTTATTTCAAACATTTCATTTTAAATATAAATGATGATTATTAAGTGATTTATAGTTCAAATTAGTATAAATTGAATATTTTACTGAAAAGTGAATTTCTGGTCAAACTGTGACTTTTAAACTTCAAATTTAAATTATTTAAAATCTTAAATTTTATCTTTTATTATGAAAATAGATGTAATAACTTGAACACTGCTTTTCGTTTCGTTGGAAACGGACTTAAACTGTGAAAGTTATGTACATTTCGATTTTGAATGTAATTTGATTTATTTAATAATTTTGTCTATTTTAAATTACATAAATCTTATTTTCTTTGTCATATTTTATTTCAATATGTTATTGTATGTATATTTTTGTATTATAACAATTTTAAAATGAAGTAAACAATTTTCCAAAGTCAATGGTGATTTATTTGTAATTTCTGAACACTGTTTTGATTTTTAAGAAATTTCTTTAAATCTTTTTCTATTTTCTTTAAATAAGTTTTTTTTTCTTCTTATGTGTTAATGGGTTATTTTAAGTATATTTTGTCTTTTAGTATTTTTTTTAAAGTGATGTTATAATTTTTCCAAAGTTTATTGTGTTGATTTCTTTTCTTTTTTTTAAATGGCTGTTTTCTTATTTTCTGCTATTTTCTTCATTAGAATTATATTTAAATTTATTTTTTTTTATTTTGTGAATGTACTTTTATTTAATATTATTATTTATGTTTAAAAATATGTTACAAGCTCATATGAATTTTCTAAAATTTATTTCATGTAATTTCAAATTTTCTAGACTAGTTTACTATTTTTAGCTATTTTCCTTAATTTAACTTTATATAATTAATAAATATTATATATATTTTTATATTTTGATAAATTTTCGAAATTTTATCTGGGATTATTATTATTTCCAGAAATATCAAGTTATATAAACAAAATTAAGGAAATTTGAAAGGTTTTAAAAGCTTTGAAACGTAAAGTTGTTTCACCTCCTAAGTCGTTTCTTTTACTGTTTTCTCATTTACTCTTTGACCGTTTTTTTTATTTTTCTATTGAATAGCCATGTATTTTCCTTCCTATTAATGTAAGAAACTTCTCACTTTCCATCATCAAACTCACGGCTAGAAGTATTGAAGGTAATGGGGTTCATTTCATCTTCTTCTTCCTTTGTTTTTCCACTTTTCTATTTTGAATTTTGTACTTGTTCTCACCTTCATAGCTTGGCTCCTCCTCAACCACCTCTGACCCGACCTCCACCACCCCCTTCCTCTGACCATCACCCATCCTACTACCTCTCCATTTCAGGCCAAGCCAATCCAAGGTGAAGATCATCACCAAAATCCACAAATACCTCACCTATTCACACAAACCGAGCCAAGTTTGCTAGCACCACCTTCACCTTCCTTTAGCCGCCACTTCCACCACCATCACCAGCCCAGATCTGACCACCACCCTTTTCCACATCACTCATCACCATCTGGACACCTGGCCATGCCCCTATAGCTTGAGGGTCGAACCCTATGGTGCAACAAAAGCCACCATTTGCCTAGAAACCCTTTGTATTCCATTGCCTTCTCTACTTGTAACTCCCACTCACCATTCAAACCCATGTGTAGGTCGACCCTATAGGGACCCAAACTAGACCTAAAGCCATGCCTTGGCTGTGCTATTTCAGTTCATAACTGAAGTATGTGAAGTTGAGAACAAGTGCAATTCATTCGATGTTGTTTTGGGCTTTGAATTCTAATGTTATTTGATGTTCAAATCGTGTTGAAACTTACATATATTTGTATTGTTTTGTGTAAATGTTTGAACAAGTCAAATTGCTTTGACTCTCCACTCTCAAGTCATATCCATGTCAGCGTGCCTTGATTGTGTTGCGTTGTGTGCTTTGGTAGATATCTCCAGCTTTGAACATGTGAGTACCTCTCACCAGACATTATGTACTTATATAAGTAGTAAATTGACACCCTGTGAATCTGTAGAACTATATGATCATGTTATAACTGCTTATATTATTATCATATGATGTGCACACATGTTATTACACCTATTATATTATATGTTACTATTATTTCATGCTATACTATTTATTTTATCTGTTCATCACACTACAAAGTTCCTTTTAGATTAGAATCACTATGGGTTGAAATGATACATACACGAACGGACTTTAGAATAGGGGAAAATCGTTATGGGCTGAAATGATAGGCCTGAACGATTTTCAACTTATTTTATTTACTTGGTACTACGGATTTGAAATGATAAAACCTGGATTTTTCTTTGTAAATTACGGGTAGAAATGATATATTACCCGTATTACTTTACCTAGCGTAGAAAATTATATACAGGCCCGTAGTTAAAATATGTTTTCTAAAAAATTTAAAATATTTTAGAAATGTAATTCTTATAATATTTTGATTTAAAATTAAATAAAAATATAATTTTTGTAAAGTATTATTGATTTTCTGAAAATCTATAAGTTAAATAAATTATGGAAAAGTTAGAAAATCTGAATGTAAGTTATTTTGGAAATTTTGATTTAATTTTTAATGGAATTTAAAGTAACTTTGAAAATATGATAAATTTATGATATTTTGAATTTTAAATTAATTTAAAATTATTTGTATAACATATTAATGATTTTTGAATAAAGTTAAATGTTAATGAGTGAATATTGAGTTGAATTTGGAAATATAACTTAAATTGGAATTTATGAATTTGGTTTAAAAGTGAAATTTTAAGTTAAGTTAAATAAAATGGAATTAAGTTATATTTGTAATTTTAAACTTAAGTGTTATGTTGAAATTTAATGTAATGATTTAAATTTGAATGTTGAAATTTAATAAGTGAATTATTAATAAATATTGATTTTTGGAAGGAAACTTAACTTTATAAAATCATGAATTCAAGGAAAATTAAATGATGCTTATAAATGTGAAAATATATGATTTTATAAGTTAAAAATGATTTAAACAAAAAATATAAGTGTTTGTGAAATTCTATTGAATATTTAAAGTTAATTAATAGCATTTTTAATACTGTCTATTGTTAAATTTAATTGTTTTTTTAATGTAACTTTCTGTAGCATTTTCTAAATGCTGCGAAACTTGAATTTTCATTGTTTTAATAAATTTAAGTGCATAAATGAACATTGAAAAGTTTAAACTTTTGGCATTTAATAATTTAATTATTAAATGTAATAAATTCATTTTTATGATTTAATAATGAAGTAATTTGTTTTGAAATATAACTATTTGATATATTAAAATGTTTGAAATGTGGTTTCGAAAGATATGATATTTTGATATATTAAACTGATTGAAATGAAGTATTGAAAGATATGATATTTTGATATATTAAAATGATTTGAAACGAAGTTTTGAAAGATATGATATTTTGATATTAAATGATTTGAAAAATGGAGTTTTGAAAGATATGATATTTTGGTATATTGAAATGATTTGAAAGGTGGTTTTGAAAAAATATAGCTATTTTGATATATTAAAATGATTTGAAATGTGGTTTTGAAAAGATATGATATTTTGATATATTAAAATGATTTGAGATGAAGTTTTGAAAGATATGATATTTTGATATTAAAATGATTTGAAAAGAAGTTCTGAAAGATATGATATTTTGGAAATGAAGCTTTGAAAGGTTATGATATTTTGATATATTAAAATGATTTGAAAGGAAGTTTTGAAAGGATATGATAATTTAATATATTGAAATGGTTAGAAATGACTTGATATTTATTTTGATAAATATTTGAATTGAAAGATATGGTATGATGATATATTGAAATGGTTTGGAAATGATTTAATCTTTATTTTGATAAAGATTTGGGTTGAAATGATATTTTATTTTGAAGTATAAAATATTGTTTTAAAGTTATAACTACGGGTTATAATAATGATTGGTTGTTAAAGAGACCGGGATCGGATATTGTCTTATAGTCGTCCAATACCGAAAACCACTTTAACAACTGTGTACGCGGTGGAGATTCCAGAATGAAGTAGGATGGTGGCGACGTTCTCGAGATATATTACGTGGACCCAACTCCCGTGAGTTGGCATAAATGATTAAAACAGGAGCTATACCGGGCTACACAAAGGGTCGCACCCTTTCATCGAGCATGCTTCTTTGGAAACCATTCTATTACTTTTGTGATTCGATATGTGGCGCCACTTTGATTCGGGGGTATGTCTCGAGGTGGGCGGAAGCTGCTGGCTTGCCGTCACCACCAGTCCGGGAGTGCAAACGGTGTATCCACCCTGGCATTGCCTCGCGTGCCGTGTCATCTCCATATAGCGAGCCCACTACGATTTGGGTTTTAAAGATCCGACCGCGTTAAGGTTCACCATCCCCTTAACGCTATTTTCTATATGATTATACTTTACTGATTAGACACTACTATATATAGCGCAATATACTACATAGTAAATAGTTTAACGGATCCTTAGAGGGTGGGCGGTCCCAAGCATCTTCTAAGTTACTTGTACCTTTACTACAGTTCACTTGAGTTGGTTTACATTGTATAAGTATGTATGTCCTGACTTGAGTGTTTGTATTTTTATTTACGCTCGGGTCAGCCTGAGTATTCACAGATTTGGATTTCCACTTTCTGGATATTGGAATCGCTGGAGATTATCTACTTGTCAAGTTATATCTTTTGCAGTCTGTTGGTCCTTCCCAGTTATTGTACTAGTAGATTTCTATATATTGAGATTTCTTTTGTACTTTATTTCTTCTGTTGTATCTTATGTAACTCTGATATATTTATGAAATAAATTTTGATATATAAGTAAATTTATGAAACTTAATAAACTGATTTAAATTGATTATTTGAAGTGATAATACTTGATTTGGGAACTGAAATGAATTTCGAACAAGAAATTTAAGAATTTAATTTCCGATGGTTTCAAACCTTGTGTTTAAGTTTTAAAAGGTTATATCATTTAAAGTATTTTTGAATAGAAATTTGTTTTCAAAGGATTTTAAAGTTTAAAAATTAGTGCTCCTCTCTTTGTCGCTGGGAAATAATTTCAGTGATGACTGCAGCATCGTCGACATTCATTTTTGAGTTTCGAAGTGAAGAGACCGCTCTGTAGTCTTGCTACAGCTTTGTTTTGGAAATCAATTTGATTTGAATTTCTAAAATATGGCTTGATCTATAATATATATAGGCATATGATTTAAATTTGATTCGATAAACTATGTACATACCTTTAGTTATCTCTAAATGGTTTGAAGAAATCGGAAATTTAATTCTTAAATTTTATTTTTAAGAATAATTTCAATTATAAAAAGAAAATAAAATTTTTGGATGAATATTCAAGCATGAAATGATTTAATTGTATAATATAATTGCATTCAATACAACTTACCTTAATTTTTCAAATGTTAACAATGTAATTGGATAATGTACAATATAAAAAGATTTTTTTAAAGTTAAATTTGAGTGGTTATAATAAATGTTATACACTTGAATTTTAATTATAAAATGATTAACAGAGGTAAATATAATAAAGGGTAATTGAATAACTTACAATAAAATAATGTTAAAAGAACTAAGAATGAAAGAAAGCAGTTATAATAAGTGTAAGCATATTTAACATAAGTGATAAATATATTGAGAGGAATAAATTTAATTTTAATTAGGAATAAAGAAGAATTAAATTTATTAAGTACATTGTGAGTGTAATAAATGATTATTTTTCAAACCCATGGTTTTAAAAATTGTTAATTTAAGATGATTGGATAATAAGATAATGAAATTTGGGATAGTTAAGATTTATTTAACTTGTGTAAAGATTTATTCTCTATCTAAGATGAAATTTCCATGCTTTCAAATTTATTTCCTTATTTTGTTTTTCAAACTATCTTTTTGTTGTCCTAATTATCCTTATCTTCCTACAGACTGGTATAGACATCTTTCTATAATGTTTCCGTTTAGAAATCTTTCTATAATCCTTGATAATCTTTGGTAATCATTTTGGATCCACATTTTTCATGCTTGTGTTCTTAATTTTGGAGAATCTTGGAAAGATCATCTCCACTTTGTTAAACTTACCTATAACAACAGTTATCAGATATAATTTCAATCTTCTTGTCATCTTATCTTAATCCTATTTCACTCTATCTTTTTCTGTGCTTTTCCGTACCTCATCCCTTTTCGAGGACGAAAAGTTTTGAGTGGGGGAGAGTATAACAACCCTAGATTTTTGTATATTATTTAAATTGGACTTTCTTTTATTTTTAAAGTATTTTAAAAAAATTTTATTTCAAACATTTCATTTTTAAATATAAATGATGATTATTAAGTGATTTAAAGTTCAAACTAGTATAATTTGAATATTTTACTGTAAAGTAAATTTCTGGTCAAGCTGTTCAAACTGTGACTTTTAAACTTCAAATTTAAATTATTTAAAATCTTAAATTTTATCTTTTATTATGAAAATAGATGTAATAACTTGAACACTGCTTTTCGTTTCGTTGAAAACGGAGTTAAACTGTGAAAGCTATGTATATTTCAATATTGAGTGCAATTTGTTTATTCTGCAATTTTGTTATTTTTAAATTGTATAAATCATATTTTATTGTCATATTTAATTTTAATTTGGGTCAATTTGTATTATAATAATTTTAAAATGAAGTAAACAATTTTTCCAAAGTTTACTGTGTTGATTTCTTTTTTTAAGGTTGTTTTCTTATTTTCTACTATTTTCTTCATTAACATTATATTTAAATTTAATTTTTTTATATTTATTTTGTGAATGTACTTTTATTTTATATTATAAGTTATGTTTAAAAATATATTACAATCTCATATGAATTTTTTAAAATTTATTTCATTTAGTTTCAAATTTTCTAGACTAGTTTACTATTTTTAGTTATTTTCCTTAATTTAACTTTATATAATTAATAAATATTATATATATTTTTATATTTTGATAAATTTTCAAACTTTTTATCTAGGATTATTATTATTTCCAGAAATATCAAGTTATATAAACAAAATTAAGGAAATTTGAAAGGTTTTAAAAGCTTTTGAAACGTAAGTCGTTTCTTTTACCGTTTCATCATTTACTCTTTGACCGTTTTTTTTCTTTCTCTTTTAGCCATGACTTCCTCCTTCATTTTTCACGTGGATCTTAGATCCATTTATCATCTAAAAAAGAAAGAAAAATACGTCCATGGCTTGAGGGAGTTGAGGTAAAAATTATCTTCTTCTTCCTTTGTTTTTCTACTTTTCTATTTTGAATTTTGTACTTGTTCTCACCTTCATAGCTTGGCTCCTCCTCAACCAGATCTGACCTGATCTCTACCACCCCTTTTCTCTGACCATCACCCATCCTACTACCTCTTCATTTCAGGTCGAGACCATCCATGGCAAGGACCACCACAAAATCCACCAAGAACCATCACCTATTGCACTAGCCTAGCCTAGTTTATCATCTCCTCCTTCTACCACCATTAGCCGCCACTACCTCCACCACCACCACCTCTGACCTGACCTCCATCCTTTGCCACATCATCCACCACCACCTGCACCAGTGGTTGGGCCCATCTAGCCTCTGGCCGAACCAAACAAGAGCAACAAATGATGTATGTTGCATAGTTTTAGCCCTGTACACCTAGTTTTATGCACCTAGACTAAACCCACCTTCAAACCCATGTGTAGGCCGACCCTTACACACCCAAACCTGACCCAATTCCCTGAGTTAGCTGAGCCTAATCACTGCCTAACTGAAGTACATGAGGTTGAGAACAAGTGCAATTCATTCAATGTTGTTTTGGGCTTTGAATTCTAATGTTATTTGATGTTTAAATCGTGTTGAAACTTACATATATTTGTATTGTTTTTTGTAAATGTTTGAACAAGTCAAATTGCTTTGGCTCTCCACTCTCAAGTCATATCCATGTCATCGTGCCTTCATTGCGTTGCGTTGTGTGCTTTGGTGGATATCTCCAGCTTTGAACAAGTGAGCTATTCTCACCAGACAGTATGTACATATATAACTAGTAAATTGACCCCTTTTGAATCTGTAAAATGCATTATCATGTTACACCTGCTATATTATGATTTTATGATGTTCACCCATGCTTAAACACCTGTTATAACATCTGTTACTGTTATATTATGTTGTTCTGCTATTTTATCGGTTTATCACACTACAAGTTCCCTTTAGATTAGAATACTTTGGGTAGAAATGATACATACCCGAACGAACTTTAGAATAGGGAAAAATCGTTATGGGCTGAAATGATAGGCCTGAACGATTTTCAACTTATTTTATTTACTTGGGACTGCAGGTTTGAAATGATAAAACCTGGATTTTTCTTTGTAAATTACGGGTTGAAATGATACATTACCCGTATCACTTTACCTAGCGTAGAAAATTATATACAGGCCCGTAGTTAAAATATGTTTCTCTAAAAAATTTAAAATATTTTAGAAATTTAATTATTATAATATTTTGATTTAAAATTAAATAAAAATATAATTTTTGTAAATTATTATTGATTTTCTGGAAATCTATAAGTTAAATAAATTATGAAAAAGTTAGAAAATCCGAATGTAAGTTATTTTGGAAATTTTGATTTAATTTTTAATGGAATTTAAATTAACTTTGAAATATGATAAATTTATGATATTTTGAATTTAAATTAATTTAAAATGATTTTATAACATATTAGTAATTTTTGAATAAAGTTAAAATGTTAATGAGTGAATATTGAGTTGAATTTGGAAATATAACTTAAATTGAAATTTATGAATTTGGTTTAAAAGTGAAATTTTAAGTTAAGTTAAATAAAATGGAATTAAGTTATATTTGAAATTTTAAACTTAAGTGATAAGTTGAAATTTAATGTAATGAATTTAAATTTGAATGTTGAAATTTAATAAGCGAACTATTAATAAATATTGATTTTTGAAAGGAAACTTAACTTTATAAAATCATGAATTTAAGGAAAATTAAATGATGCTTATAAATGTGAAAATGTATGATTTTATAAGTTAAAAATGATTTAAATAAAAATATAAGTGTTTTTGAAATTCTATTGAATATTTGAAGTTAATTAACAGCATTTTTAATACCGTCTTTCGTTAAATTGAATTGTTTTTTAATGTAACTTTCTGTAGCATTTTCTAAATGCTGCGAAACTTGAATTTTCATTGTTTGAATAAATTTAAGTGCATAAATGAACATTGAAAAGTTCAAATTTTTGGAATTTAATAATTTAATTATTAAATGTAATAACTTCATTTTTATGATTTAAAATGAAGTAATTTGTTTTGAAATATAACGTTTGATATATTAAATTAATTTGAAATGTGGTACTGAAAGATATGATATTTTGGTACATTGAAATGATTTGAAATGTGGTTTTGAAAAAATATAGCTATTTTGATATATTAAAATGATTTGAAAGGAAGTTTTGAAAGGATATGATAATTTAATATATTGAAATGGTTAGAAATGACTTGATATTTATTTTGATAAATATTTCAATTGAAATATATGGTATGATGATATATTGAAATGGTTTGGAAATGATTTAATCTTTATTTTGATAAAGATTTGGGTTGAAATGATATTTTATTTTGAAGTATAAAATATTGTTTTAAAGTTATAACTATGGGTTATAATAACGATTGGTTGTTAAAGAGACCGGGATCGGATATTGTCTTATAGCCGGCCAATACCAAAAACCACTTTAACAACTGTGTACGCGGTGGAGATTCCAGAATGAAGTAGGATGGTGGCGACGTTCTCGAGGTATATTACGTGGATCCAACTCCCATGAGTTGGCATATATGACTAAAACAGGAGCTATACCGGGCTACACAAAGGGTCGCACCCTTTCATCGAGCATGCTCCATCGGAAACCATTCTATTACTTTTGTGATTCGATACGTGGCGCCACTTTGATTCGGGGGTATGTCTCGAGGTGGGCGGAAGCTGCTGGCTTGCCGTCACCACCGGTCCGGGAGTGCAAACGGTATATCCATCCTGGCATTGCCTCGCGTGCCTTGTCATATCCTTATATCGAGCCCACTACGATTTTGGTTTTAAAGATCCGAACGCGTTAAGGTTCACCATCCCCTTAACGCTATTTTCTATATGATTATACTTTACTGATTAGACACTACTGTATATAGCGCAATATACTACATAGTAAATAGTTTAACGGATCCTTAGAGGGTGGGCGGTCCCAAGCATCTTCTAAGTTACTTGAACCTTTACTTCAGTTCACTTGAGTTGATTTACGTTGTATAAGTATGTATGTCCTGACTCGAGTGTTTGTATTTTACTTACGCTCGGGTCAGCCTGAGTTATTCACAGATTTGGATTCCCACTTTCTGGAGATTGGAATCGCTGGAGATTATCTACTTGTCAAGTTTTATCTTTTGCAGTCTGTTGGTCCTTTCAGCTCTTGTATTAGTAGACTTCTATGTAATGAGACTTCCTTTGTACTTTATTTCTTCTGTTGTATTTTATGTAACTCTGATACATTTATATAGTAGCTTCATGAACTACTATCTCTTTTAATTCCGCTGCATTATTATTACTCTGTCTGTGATCTGTGATTATTATTTACTGTATATTCTGAGATTTGTCAAATTTTTATTTACAACGTGGTATTTTGAGAAATTCAATTTCGACATGTGTGTCTACCTATGCACTTATAATGGATGCGAATGGTTGAAAATATCGGGTCGTTACATGGTATCTCTATGTATTCCAATAAATTCTGAAAAGCATCCCAACATTCCTTTGTCCAGAAAAGAATCCCTTTTTTCTTCTTGAGGTAGTCAAAGAATGATATGCACTTATTGTTTTCCTTCGAGACAAATCTACTCGGTGTTGTGACCTTTGCGTTTAAGCTTTACATTTCCCTCCTTGTCTTTGGGGTAGTTACCTCTTTCAATGCTTTGATATGTTCTAGGATAGCTTCAATGCCACTCTAGTTCACTATCAAACCCAAAAACTTGCTCGATGCAACTCCAAAAGAACACTTCAGTGGATTAAGCTTCATTCGATACATTCGAAGCACATCTTTTGGGAGATCGTTTATGTAATTCATCGACCATTGTGACTTTACAAGCATATCATCCACATAGATCTCCATTGTCCATCCAATCTGATCTTTGAACATCGTATTCACTAATTGCTGGTAAGTTGCTATAGCATTCTTCAAACTAAAAAGCATCATTCGATGACAATATAATCCCAAACCAGTGATGAAAATCGTATGCTCCTGATCTAGAATATGCATTAATATTTGGTTGTAGATGGAGTATGCATTCATAAAGGATAGCAATTCATATCTAACCATTGCATCCATGAGTTGGTCAATCCTCAGTAACTGGAAATTTTCTTTCGGGCACACTTTATTCAAGCTTGAATAATCAATTCATGTCCTCCCTTTTTTCATTTGGCTTCTTGACCAATACAAGATTTGACACTCATTTTGGGTACAAGGCACATGGATAAAACCATTTTCCTTAAGCTTATCCATCTCTTCTTTCAATGCAGCAGATAACTTCGGATTCATGCTACAATTTTACTACTTCACAGGAGGGTATCTTGGGTCCACATTCAATATATGACACGCTATCTTTGGTGAAATTCCACACATATCAAAATGCATCCAAGCAAACATTTCTAGGTTTCATTAGAGAAACCCTACCGACTCCTTTCTCATCTTTATGTTAAGCTGAGATTTGACCTTAACAGCCTGAGCAGGATCGTCATCGTCGATGGAGACATCGATTCCCAACTCCATTGGCACTCCCCTCGCATCCTCTAGCTCTTTTCATGGGTCCATAGGTTTGTAGAACTTGTTATGTGATTTTACCCAGGGATTGGAGGTGGTGCTTGCTATGCATCAATAGTTTTGATGCAAAGTATTTTCTCCGAATTCTTTCCTTTCTCCCATTACCTCGCATCTCTAAGGTCTGCGACATAGCATTCCTGACCAGTACTTTGGTCGCCTGAGATAGCTCCTACTCCATTCTTGATAAGGAACTTCATCATCAAACACTACTGGCAAGTGCTATCCTAAAACTAGCAAGGACCAGTCGGCCTAAAAAGCATTATAGGCCGAATATTCATCGATCACCATAAACGTCTATACCCACTATCTCGCACTCTTGTGCACCCAATTGCACTGACAAATCTATACAGCTAATAGGCTAGTTAGCCTCTCTAGCAAATCCTTGAATACCAGATTTACATGGCTTCACATCCTTCTTGCTTATTTTCATTTGATCAAAAGTCATCGGGAATAAAATATTAACCGAGCTCACATAATCAATCAAGATCTGGTACATTACAATTTGTCCAACAATGGCCGTAATCACCATGGGGTCAAATGATGGTGCTTTTACCCTATTCATATCCCTATCTTTGAAAATGATGTCATCATTAATTACCCTCTATTTCTTCACTGGAGTCCATTCTCTTCGGCGAAACACGTGTCTTGAGGCACATGCCTCAATGAAATGTCATATGCTTCCATCTTGTTCTAGCTTTTCTCTACCAGAAGAGGTCCTCCAAATATAGTATTGGTCACGATTTTACATTTAGGCTATCTTGGTCCCTCTCCACCAGATCCAACCCGATCCCTTTGGGTGATCTTCCCTTAGGGCCATCATTCGTTTGTTCACTAACTGGTGAATTCCTCACATACCGATGTAGCCTCTTCTTCCTGATTGAATACCCAATCACATCTCTTAATTTTCAACATTTACCGGTACTGTGCCCATGAGTTTCATGGAAGCGACAATATTTCTTGAATGCTTCTCTTATTCGGTACTCTCCCTCTGAGGCAATTTCTTGTGATTCTGTGTACCTTGCTAGCAAGGTAGATGTTCTTAATAGAATCATTCAAAGGAGTGTAATCTCCCAGTTTCGTATACCTCATGCGCTTCTTGGTGTCCTGCTTCTTCCTACCAGAGCCTTGGTTTTTTCTTTTAGAACTATTATTTCCAACATTCATAACAATGTTTACAAAGCGATCACTGCTCTATTTGATAGAGTTAGGTGTTTTCTGTTTAAAAATTATGTAATTTGTTATATATATCTAATTCGATAATCAATCTTGTTAAATAGAAGGTGTTTTCTTTCTTTTATATACTTGATATAATATGTTATATATATTAGTTAATTAATCTAATTAAAAGCATATTTAATAGAAAATCCATAATTGGTATGTTTTGTGATTATATTTTACAAAGTGTTGTAATCATGAGTAATTCACTATAATGAAAATAAATGCACTATTTTGAATATTCCTAGTCAAGATGTATTAACACTAGATATTGATATATCCATGGAGACTAAAGTACGCAACACTCTGCAAATGTTGGGCATTGTATTACCATAGAGGATAAGGGCGCCAAGGGGTTACCTACTAATAATTATTCAATAAAGGAATAACTCACTAAATAGTTTTATGTTAGTTAATATAACTAAGGTCAAACAGAAAATATTAATGTGACTAATTTTAAAGTTCTTTCGACTTGAGAATACTATTGATCTTCAATATGGAAGGTCCGCTTTGATTATAATTAAATCATGGCAAAACATTCATCGAATGACTATAGTTGGGTCGAGTGAAAACGTTGGAAGTGAAGCCTATTGAAGAGAGGATTTGTCTCCTCAGTTATATGAGGTTAGTATCATAGTCAACTGAAATCAACTCAAAGTCAAAGTCCCTGGCCATAACATTTCGATTAGTAACAATTCTTGTTATTAAAGTAAGGAATTCGTGTTTGGATTGTAAAGTTGAACATGGAGGATATTTGAATTTTTACCATTACTAAATTCCATAAGTCCAAAGTGAAACAGTTTTGACCAAAAGAATTGGTGTAAATAATTTATGCTACCAGGTATCACTTATAATAAGTAAAATTAGATTTCACCAAAAAATGTATAAGCGATAAATTCAACAAAAATGTCACACCACTGGCAAAGGTGATGTGTGAATGTTAATATTTGAATTGTTCGATATGAATCGCTGATTGAATTTACACTTTTGACTCGCTTGACTGTAATAATGAATTCTCCAAAAAACCACATGACTGAATTTATTTATATAATGTTGTGAATTGATCGAATTAATTAATATTTAAGAAATATTAATTATTATTTAATCTAGTTGATGTTTGGGAGTTGTTTGTAGTTATTTGAATGCATTTATAAAAGTTATATTTGCGCGCATTAATACATGATATCGATGTAATTTAAATAAAAGATAGTTGCATGTAGTAATTTAAAATTTTGTGTCATTTGATGGCATGTAATTTCATCCATTTCATGTAAAAAAGAAAGAAGCGGAGAGAGATAATCAAGGGAATTGATTAGAGAAGTTTTAGTTAAAGAATGAGAAATATTTCATTCTTTTAATTAATACATATCCACTAACATTTCTGTAGACAACTCATTATTTCTCATTCATTTTTTTCTCTCTTCTCTCCTCCTAACTAACATTCCGTGGAAGAAAACAAAATAAAATTTCCAAATTTTTAAACTCCAAATCAAATACAAACATCAAAAATAATATTGAAACATAAGTGATTCATCTATCCCTTGCAAGGATTGGGTATGGAGCTCAAAGATCCGAGGAGAAATAATCATTCAAGGTGCGTTTTGTTGGCTACATCTTAGGATAAAACTTCATTTTATTTATTCGTATAATATTCTTATTCATATGATTAGATCTCTCATATATCCCATTTGAATATAATTTTATCTATTCAACTTGAACTAATTCCCTTTTGTCATATCTTCTTCAATAATATATGTTCATGATATTAGTTTGATTTAGATCCGTTTCGTGATATCCCTTTTTGATTACATGTCCATCATCTTAACACTAGAGGTATGACACATTACATCTCATTTAACTAGTTATTCATGATGTTCATATATTTTAGGTCTGAAATTTTACTATAAATTTATATATGCCTAAGTTCTTCCCTTTGTTTTTTTAGACATTATTTATTTATATGATTTATTTTGTTTCAAATAAAACAAATTACATACGTTGTCTATTTCAAATACTTTGAAAATTGAATATAAGTTGTACATGACTGTTGTTTGAATATAAGTTTCATATAATTGCTGTGTACTTCTGTTTGAAAGTTTTAAAAAAAACCATAATCGAACTTTTGCGTAAATTTGTTAACTTCAAATTCTAACAAATCCTAAATCACAAACTTCACATATTCAATTTTTATTTTAATTTTAAAACGTAGCTTTGTAATTAATTATATGTTTGTGTGAGTGTGTTGTTTTAATTCAAACTTTATAAAATATACTTTTGTGTAAAATCAAAATTTTAACTTTTAAATTTTTCATTAATTGAAACTTGATTTATATATGTTAATTCTTAATTTCAATACATGAGGGTGGCCAGAATTTATTTTATATGCATATATGTTTAACAGTTTAATTACTAATTTGAAATTACATTGATTGAATGAGCAAAGGAAGTAAGGAAGTTCTCCTCCTTTCCTTCTTCATAAATGTCTCCCTTAATTCATTAATTGTCCTTTTGTAAATATAAGTTAGCTTTTTTCTATTAGTAAAATACCTTTTAATATATTATGTATAAGCGTAAGTTGAACTTATACACACATATGTGACTATTACTTACATGATAAAAAAATTGGACAATAAATGCATGTGTGAATTTTATAGTAAATGTCATTTGATAAGTCAATTAATTTAATTAAAGACAGAGAGATGAAATGTTTCTCTCTCTACCTTTATGGCCCCATCTTCCGTTATTTAAATATTTATGTTAAGAGAAAGAAATAAAATGTTTCCATCTCTAAACTTATGCATGTTTATTTACATACATACATATATGTGTGTGTACTAGTTATATGTTTCTTACCACTAAAACACATGAATATATTTGATATATTGATTATATTACATACAAGCTTAAATTAAATTTAAAATCCCTTTAACCAAATTAAATAAAATATGATTTTATTAAAAAAATTATTAGATTTGATCTAATATATATTTAGACAACATAGGCCCAATAAGAATTCAAAAAAAAAAATTTTAATTTACCATTTGACTTCGTTGTGGGCTGGTCTAGCTCCAACAATGGTATCAAAGCGAGGTTAATTTAGGCATTCACCTAATACATTAGATGTCCTAGGTTCGTTCCCTAAAACTAACATGATAATGGGTTCTCACATTATGCTCCTTGATGAAGCATTGCCTCTTGCCTTTACAAATTCTTTGATGGTTGTGCTAGTCAAGAGGCTGCATGTAAAACTCGCCCATAAGGTACCTAGTTGTGTCACCCTAAAGGAGTTTGGGCCAAAGCAACAACGGTATTGGAGTCCAATAGCATATGTATTCTAAGTTAGTCATATTACAACTAACTAATTAAGCTTGTCCACTTAGTGCGATATCTAGAAAGATAATGTCTAAGATTGGAATTAGGTAGTTAAGTACCCTATCCTACTTGGTTCCTGGCTTGGCCTGAAAGGTGAAGTAAGCACAAAGGTTGCCTCTAATAGAAAAGGCCCAATTTGAATTGCACCTTGGGCTGATTTTCAAAATTGTTTTAAAAGTCAAAATAAATATTTTAAATTTAAAAGTAAAATTTAAGATAAAAACATGTTTATTATAAAGTTATAATACAACATAAGTTTTCAAAATGTTTGAAAAGATAATGATATTTTCAAAATGTTTGAAAATATTTAAATGCTAATTTCAAAATTTAAAATTTATTAATAAGATTAATAAAATGAATTAATTAATAGGTTGATTAATTAATACTTATATACATGTATTATATATATTGGTAAATGTAATGTTATTTTAAAGTGTTTAAGATAACACAAGTATACATGTACATATATAAAATAAAATTTTGAAATTAAGATAATTTAATTAAAAAAATTCAATTAAAAAAATTAATTTAAGGTTAATTAATTAAAAATAAGCATATATATGATGTATGTGTTATACTATAATTGTTATAGTCTGTGCAAATAAATGTGTATATATAGGTTTCACTATAAAGGTTATAGTACAAACTATAAAGGTTATACAAGACATGTCCAGTATAAAAGTTATATTGGAGTACTAATATAAAGTTAACTAATGTAAAATTAATTAAATACAATTTAGTTAATATAATATTATACATAAGTCTATTATATAAGTAATATAAGATATAAAAATTATATAATAATAAAACTTATATGATATGAATGTATAAACTAAATGTGGAATATTAAAGAAACACTAAATAGACTTAAGGAATAAGTACATGCGTAAATGTACATATACCGTGATTTCTGATGTGTCCAACACTTGGATCATGAGGGTATTTCATAAGAAATACATTATTTCATAAGCCGAGATCACTCAATATAATGTATTGAAGATTATGAATCTTCAATAGAATATTGCCATATATATATATATATATATATATATATATATATTGCTTGCATACTTCTTGA
This sequence comes from Allium cepa, assembly GCA_030765085.1. Taxonomy (NCBI): domain Eukaryota; kingdom Viridiplantae; phylum Streptophyta; class Magnoliopsida; order Asparagales; family Amaryllidaceae; genus Allium; species Allium cepa. The sequence continues at coordinate 883,183,110 of CM060928.1, forward strand.
TGGTTGAGCAAACTCAAGATCGAGATGTTATGAGTAGTATTATTAATATATTGAATAGATGAGGTAAGGTAACTATATGTATTTTTTGTTGAGCAAACTTAATGTACATACACTATACTTAGGTCGTCGCGATATGGTGGGTACGAGCGAATAATCTCTTTCGATTTGTTGAGAAAACTCAAGTTTGAAATGAGATTAGGAAAAGGTACCTATGGTTGGGAGTTGTATATGATACAAAAGGTAAGGATTTATTCATTGTAACAACCCACCTCGAAATGGACCTAATTTTTGACCTAAAAAAGGCTTATCGAGCATTAGGCCCATTCCAAAGCTGGAGCCACTTGGTGAAATCAATACACCGAGCTATCTACTTATGCTATCACAATCTCACAGCGGAAAATATAAAATATAATATAAAAAAACAATACCCATTTTATAAGAATTCATATTTCACAACAAAATATAACGTCTCAAAATTCATAGCACAATATCTCAAAATACAATAACATCATGTCTAAAATGGTTACATCAAAATATGTTGAAACAAAAGTTGTTAGATAACTCCTGCAAGGCTCCGTCTCCACCTTCATCTCCTAGATCTACATTGTCTTCTCTAACCAGTGTTGTAATGAGTATGGAGTTAGAACAATAATGTCTGGTGAATAAAATCTCGAGTCTTTCCATAACAGTGCTTGGGCAGTAAATTTAGATAAGAATATATCTTACGTATCCTAATTATATTTCTTATAAATACCTTAAACTGTAAGCCCGAAGACTTTCCCAGTCCAATCTTATAACTTACACTTTTCTAAAACTTACTTTCAATTACAGGCCCAAGGTTATTTCCTATCCTACGCATCTACCATCAATCATGTCCTATTAATATGAGAGAAAGTATCTAGGCTACTTAATTCATTTTCAATGGGAATTAGGCATACCCTAACCATTTAATGCCTACCTCTTAGGTAGGTCCCATCATTTAGTACCTAATCCAAGGCGGACCCCTCTCTAGTACAATCTAGCTGACATCGCATGGAATCTCACAGGCCACTCAAGACATCTTTTTGGAAGAGGCAGACCCTATAATAGCCACTTAATTCCTCAAACCCAAAGCAAACCTATCCTAAAATTTTCGTCTACCATGCCTAAATGCCATCCCTTACCATTTGATACTTCCTAATTAGGGAGGAGGTGGATCTTATAACAAAACTTACTACCCCCGATCCCCGAGGCAGTTCCCATGTATTAAGACCCATAGCCCTGGTGTGATGTCTTATATTAGTCCGACTATTCATAGGCACCAATAGCTAGATTAACTGGGCAGACTTACATTATAGAATCGAGATTAACCTCACATCCTCCATTGGTATTTATTACAGGTAATATCGCACATTAGCCTTAGAGTCACACTGTTGGTAGCCAGATTAGCTGGACAAACTTCCATGTGCTTTTGATTAATCTCGCATCTCTATAACTTAGTCATAATCTACACTCCCAAACCATACTACCACATACCTCACCGCATTCTACTAAGGCTACAAAGAATGATCCGTTATTTCACCACTAATTATAATCATCCATATCTTTCATCCTATGGGGTTTTAGTGTTGATTATTAACCTTTATTACGTGATTAATACATTATTAATTATATTTTATTCGTATGCTAATACATACATACATACATAACTAAAATATTCCTAGGCATGCAAAGGTTTTGCCCTATACTAATCATTAAATTTCAAAACTTCCAATTTATACAAATCTAATTCCATACCATAACTTACAAATCAGCTAATATCCTTAGCACAACCGTATACTTATATAAAAAAATAAAATCAATTACCAAACTTATTTTATATTAAAATAATGGAATCAACATCAACAGAGTTTACAATTCAATCATTTTACACTCTATTCAACTTCCACATATATAATGGAAAAGGGATTCATATTTAAATTATAATTGTTGGAACATAGCACTAATTTTTTGGCCCGACCATGAACTACCGAAAATGCCCTTTAACATAAATTTAAATATTGAATTATCCTACCTACAACCAAGTCACTAGAGTAAATATCGCATCCTTATTACTAGGTCCTCTTAGTTTATCCGAAAATACAGTTAAATATTAGAATAAAAATTACACATATCTGTCTCTTTAAATATCTAAACATCACACAAAACCTTAATCTTCACCTATCGCTCTGAATATCTCATAGGGCCTATATCAACCTGTTGTTCCATATCTACATCCTACAGCTCGATCATCATGTTGAACTAATTACAACCCCACTCTAATACTTAACAATGCACATTGTAAGAATTTTATTTTCCAGAAATCCAAGCTAGCTTGATCCTTCATTATCATGATGCTCCTATATCTAGGTTCATCCTTTATCATTGGTAACGCTCCCATAGTGCACATCTTCTGTATTAACATACATGGTATTATCTTCGAAACATGCGTTATAATTTTGATTAGTATATTATAACTATTTAATATATTTATTCCTTTGCATATTTTCTTATCAATTTGCTTAATATGTCTATTTTTCTTCGATATTACAAAATCAACATATGTGGCATGATTTGAACCATAGCATGGCCTATTGATTCCATAAAATTTGAGGAAATTTGATAATAAGAAAGGAATAGATGGACAAAAGAAGGAATCACGTGTTGTTAAGGCACTATTTCATATAATGCTAAGGTAATGCTATAATACAATATCATATTATATTTCCACGTATCAACTCCGCTAACTCCAAGTACGTATCTACATACATGTAACAATACGGCAGCCTTAGTTCAAGTAATTATTTTAAATGCTTCATTTTGTTACCTTTAATGTTTGATAGTTCAAGAAAGGAGAAACAAAGAGCATCATCCAAATAGAATACTAATCAACACCATCAGATATATGAGTGCCACTTATTTATGTTATGGTTGTGATAACCTAGCATTTGTCTATTTCCCCTCTAAAAAAATTATCTACTATAAGACAAAATAAATAGTTAAGTTTATACAAACTTAAAACATCAGTGAGTTTATTCGGTAAACTACGGTCATTAAAATTGAATACTAGATCATTATCGTTAATGCACACTGTAATCCATTTTTACCTATTATGGATATTTTTATACGTTGAAATATTGTTTTTGATATAATTCGTAGTTAAAATATCGATTAAAATTAGCATATAGTCTCCATTATCAATCTGGACAGGTCTTATAAAAATATTGGACAAAAACTTGCATTCAAGACAAAACGATGTGAAAATACTCTTATGTTATGACTAACAATGCTTTTTTAATTAAACTAACATTGCATATTTCATTACGCTTAAATACATACATAGTAATAGGACAATTGATAGTTTAATATATATATATATATATATATATAAGTCCGTTAAATATTGAGAATCGTTTATATATTTTATACATAACATAGAGATGAGACTAATAATATATTGAATATAAATATATATCTTATAGTGCATATTACATGTTATTTAAATTCAAGATTATCCAAAGTGAAATAAACCTTTATTTTCATAATCATATTATATATAAATTTTTAGCTTCATACAAGTCATCTTTACCAATTATGTTAATTTGCATATGCAAATAACATGTCATTCTAAATAATTTGTTTTAGTTATGCGAAATATATGTTGTTTGTACTCGTAATTGCTCGTGCGGTGCATGTGCCATTGGACTTGTTTAGATTACGGAAATAGGGAGTGCAAACTAAAAAAAAGAGAATCAATACTTTACACACCATTTCCTAACTTATTCTCTTTTTAAAACCTTTAGTCACATCAAAAGAGAAGAGTGAGAAGTGGAATATAATGAATAATACTAAAATTGCAATAACTACACAAATTTTGCTATTTTAGTATAGAATAATTGAGATTCCAAAACATAAGAATTGACATTTCGCTTTGAGGGAATTATGGAGGTTTTAGTTTGGTGTTTTCGTGAACCAAAATTCCCCAAGGCATATATCACACCCAACATATACTATAAAATTACTATAATGAGAAAAACTAAGATTTCTACCCATAGATAATTCTCAGCTGTAACATCCCCATTTTTAAATCAAATTTAACAGTTTCAACAAATCAGAAAAACAGTAAGCAATCAATTAAAACTTGAAGTTAAGCAAAGGAAAATCAGAAGCCTGAAGGCAATTTAACAAAATCCAGATCAAAATCAAAAGCAGCCTGTCCTCTGTTCCTTTAAAAGTCAGGTGAGCAACCTACTTTTTTAATATTCTGATGCTTGTAAGTAGCCTAAGAATTTGATGAGAAATCTGATGATATGTGTTGTATGTAATAATTGATGCATGTCTATATATTTGTATACAAACATCTCTGTTGCTTGATAAACACCAGAGTTATCAAAAATAATTTTATCTCTTCATCTAAATTCATTATAAAAATTTGATATTCAAAAGAAAATTAATCACAATGATGTGATGCAAAATTTTAAGATAAAAATAAGTAGAATTATCAAATATATTTATCTGGAAAAAAATCAATTTATAGTGACAAATCAAAATTGGTCAGAAATCAAGTGCATAGATTTCATATTTCAGAACATGTTGAGAATCGTCTTTGAAATTAATGATTTTTAATGGTAGTTTAGCGATTTTTAAATTAGTAGTTTTTGTGAATTTTCGAGTTGAATTGAAAAGAGTTTTCGCTCGTTTCCTGGCGATCGACGACGAATTGAGGCTCGTGCTTTGGGCTGAAGGTGCCTTGGTGGTTGCTAAGGTTGGGGAAAATGATCGGGAAATTTTTCGATCATCTAGATGGTGGCCCGGTAGCTTAGTAGGGTTTCATACCCAAATTTGGTCGAGGTCGAAAATTGAATTGCGGCGTCATCAATAGTGGACTAAAATCGATCGCACCGAGGGGATTTGATGCAGCGTGTTATGACGTGGTTCTGTGTGGAGTGGCATGATCTTTGGTGAACATGGGTGAAGGTGCAAGCTGTTTAGTTGATCAATAGTTTGGGTTCCAGTCCATATCGATTGCTCGAATTTGATTTCTTGGCAATTTCTTCGATATGAGTTATGGAGATCATCGACGAGGTTGTAGGCGACCTGAGGGTGGTCGCGGTGAAGATTGGACCATCGTCGTTCACTGGTGCACGTGCACGATGGTGAAATGGTGTTAGTGGGTTGATGCAGGAAGAAGAAGGGATTAAACTCGAAGTAGAATTCGAGAATTTTCGAACTGGGCTCGGGTTTGTTCTCGGTAAACTCATAAGGGTTTTTATAGCAGCTTTTAAAATTTTAAACATAGTAAATTTTTTAAAAGAAAATGGGTAGCTCGGTGCAAGGCTCAGGAAATTTAGACTTTGACTCGAGTTAAAATCCGAAGTCGCCTCGGTTGTGTTGAGAACAGTTCTTGAATTTAAAATTTATCTAGTCTTTAAAATTTTAAATTTAATTAAGTTTTAAAAACATTTTTTTATGTTTTATATCAGCGTTGGTTAAAATTGTTAAAGTTTGAAAATAATTATTTTTAAATGAATGGAGTTAAAGTGTTTTAACGTATATATATCCTTTATTTTATATAAATTTTTAAGTTTATGTAAAATAAATTAAATTTTATAATTAAGTAATTAAAAGATGATGGTCTTAATGAACTTAAGAATTTTAAATTAATATGTTAAGTTGATTTTCAAGAATTATTTATTTAAGATAAAGGGTTTATCTTAAATAAATGTTTTGATTATTAATTAACTTAAAGGTTTTTAAATTTATTTAGTTATTATTGATTTTATTTAATGAGATTTAAATGTTGTAATTAAGGGATCAATTAAGACAAAGAATTTATCTTGATTAATTAAGGTCTAAATTAAAGGATCATTATTGACTTATAAATGATAATTACTTATTGTAATTAATTTAAGGTCAATTTAAATTAATGTAGAAATTAATAGATGATTACCTAATGAAATTAATTTCTTAATGTAATTAAAGGGTAATTATTTTGTACAATTACATTTAAGGATAATATATTATGTGATGAATTAATTAAGGGTAATTAATTACTTAAAGATAATTATTTAATTAAAAGTGATTGATTAAGGATTAAAGTGGATTAATCAAGTGATTAAAGGATAATTACTCAGTGTTGATTAAAGGATAATTACTCAGCGTAATTAATTTATGATATAAGGGATTAAGGATGATCACTTATTGTAATTAATTAAGGATAATTAATTAGAGGGTAATTAATTAATGGTTAGTTAATGTAATTAATTAAGGATGATTTATTTAAAGAATAATTAAATAATTAATGGTTAATTATTTAATGATTAAGGGTTAATTATTTTTTAATTAAGATTGATTAATTAATAATTAAAGGATAATTAATTTTGTAATTAAAGGTTAATTAATTTATTAATAAAGGATAATTAACTCAAATGGTTTGTAATTAATTAATATTAATTAACCAACATTAGTAATTTATTCATAAGTAATTAATCAGATTTAAATTAATCAGATAATTTATTGATCTTACTTATGAATGTTTGGATTCTATTTGATATCCCTGATATGTGATGCTTTGTGATGTGAATTGTTTTGAATTGAGCTGTGATGAATATAATTATTTATCGGTGATAAATTTATATTAACTTTCTGTGAATCTGTGAATGAAGATAAGCGTTATAGGATTATACCGCTTATCGATATTGTTGTGCTTAAATCTATAATGATTAGATGATATTGCACTATTGTGTAAAACCCCTGGACTACACCATACACACACAAATATGGATTTCATGAGGGAATCGGTTAAGTCACAAATATTTAAATTTAATATTATTCAAAATGGGTTTGGAAGTTGAATTTTGAATCCAAAAATGGTTTGGAATTGGAATTGGGGTTAATATGAAAAGCTTTTGAAAGGAGTTTGAAGATAAAAATTATTTTTAATACCTTGATAAAGTTTTGAAATTCAAATAGTTTGATTTGAATTTGAATTCAAGATTTTGAAGTTGTATACATATATATATGTATGTTTATTTGAAAATTATGGTTTAAAATGGTCATTCAAGTTATGTAATGTATATATAGATTTTAAACCATTTTGAAGTGTATTAAATAAATTGTTTTGGGAATTTGAATTTAATTCAAATTAGAACTTGCCAATGATACGGTAGTTCATACCCTTAAAGGCTATAACTTGTGTATATTTTACTAGATTTTTCCAAAAAGCATTTGTTTTCAAATGATAATAGCTTTTATATAACGAAAGAACTTCCAGTTTTTGTCGAACAGATTTCAAGTTTTGGAATGGAATTGTTTTGAAAGCTATGAATGAATCTTTATGAAATAATTGGTGAACTTTCTTTTCAAACAAAAGATGATTTCAAAGATAGGTCTTTTGTTTGAATATTGTAAATGAATCTTTGTGAATGATTTGATGAACCTTGTTTTTAAATTGAAAAGGATCTTAAAGGTGTATCTTTTGTATAAAAGATTTGGAAATGAAATAGTTTGGAAAACTATGAATTATCTTTATGAAAGATTGGTGAACTTTGTGAAGCGAATCCTTTTGTTTAAAAGATCAAAAGTGGAAATTTGTGTAAACCATTCAAAAGAAAGATTTTGGGCTTTAAGTTGTGACTTAACTAAGATTCCAATATCCATATGCTTTTAAATTAAGCGCTCAGTATTCGGTTTAGCTGGGAGAGGATTTTGTGTCATATAACCCATTCCAAATAATGATACAACTAAATGGATAGTATTTGAAGACGGATGGTGAAGATCGGGTATTTTCGAAAGCGAAAGGATTACTTGTCGAATGTCTCTGCACCGAATGGCCCCGGTATAGAGATTTGATCACCCTTTGTGATGGGGAGTCCGGACGTGATTAGGGAATATCCGGATTGCAAGGGCTTCTTTGTGAAGTGTCTTCGGTTCTATTCGAACCCGGAACAGACTTGTATGGATGTATATCTGACATTACACTTTGAGATGTAAAGCTGGTTTCTATCAAATACATTTCTGTTTGGTGGCGGAGAATTTATTCTCTTAGCTTAACACCCTTCTGTGAGACGTACAAGATCAGAGGTTATGTAGTTAATAGTTACTAGTGATACATTCCCAATTTGGTAATGTGGCATATGAAGTGTTGTTGATCATGTGTTGATCAAAGCATGGCTTTTGTGTAAAGCGTAGCTTTGTGGACGAGACCTCGTCGGACCTCACAACCCCGAATGGTCGAAACAGGAATGATGCAGCAAGGTTATTTGGGGGCAGCGCCCCCTAAGGGTATGTCCATTTCCTAGTGGATAGAGGTGGTATCATGGTATGAAGCCTAGATACTTAACATATGTGGTTGCTGCAAATCTATTGCTTTGTGGTTGTTGGTTGAGAGGCGTCTCGGATAAAGGCTGGTTACGACCGGGGGATGACATACTCGTGACAGTTAGTTACCTAGTTACAGAGGTAACCCGGCCTTGTGTTGGCAGAGATCCGGTTAAGTTCTCAGGGCGTCCCTCCAGAGGCGTACCGATGTGGCCCAGGAAGTTCCTTGGCCTGACCATTTATTGGAAATCCAAAGAAACAATACGTGACATGTACGGTTTTATTTGTACAACTTGCCATGGAATGTGGTGGTAACCTGCTATTGAACATGGTAGCTATAGTAGGCATAGTACGAAATGTCTATGCTGGCTAAGATTAATATTATACTTTCAAAAGGTTTTCTGCACTATGCACTAATAATAATATCAAAAAGGATTTTGCGTATCAAACATGTTTAACTATCATAAGGAGAAATCTCCTTCAATTCTGTGTTTGCATTGTGTGTGCGGTGAGAGACCTTATGGTAGTTTCATTTTCCAAAAAGCATTGCGGATTTCTTTTAAAAATTCTTTTGTTTATTTTTTTTCAAATAAAACTGTTTTCGTTTGCTCACACCAGTCTCATGACTGACCTGGAGTTTATTGCTCCCTTTCTAAACTCTGGGTGTCCACAATTTTCCACAGGACAGTCTAGAATTAGATTTTCAGATAGTCCGATAGTAGATGTAGATTCGATATCTTTACAGCCTTTGGATTTGGCAAGTGCATTTGGTTCATCAGTTGCCTAGTTTGCTTAAGTTTAGCATGATGGGGGATTCGAGCTATCTTTGGACTAGAGCTTGGGAGATGGAGATTTCAGATATTAGATCCTATCTTGAAATATCACATTGAAGTTGTTTCCACTGTGGTGTATTTGTATTGCTCTGATATGGGTAATCAAGTGTTGTTGTATCGAGATGTTGTATTCATGGTGTTGTATCAATGATATAGTTATTCATTTGCTTCCGCTGTGTTGTTGTACTTAACGTGTTATAAGCTCCAGCGTGAATCAGATTTCAACGGTTGAATCTGCGGCATTCGAATATGGTGAAGTATGGATGTCGATTTTCAAACGCTGAAACTCGGCTCGTGACATCAGCTCTCTTCTTTGGAATTGAATGCACCTTCTTCTTAACTTATTCCAAAGTGTCTTCCTCTTGAAATATATAATAATTGGATTGTATACTAATTAGATTTAGAATTTCAGCATTGAAGGAGAATAGAATTAGAAATTAAATATTAATATCTAAATTCCCTTACTTGTAGACCTTAAGAAAATTTTGAATTATTTGGAAGAAAGAAACCTACAGAGCCCCACTATGTTCCCAAATAATTTGTAAATAAGATTGAGGGGGCTAATGTCTTATTTATAGTGGTTAGGAATCACCAGAAACGTCGGATTTGAGTTGGTTTAAAGTAATAAAATCCGGGCCTCTCTTGACCAAAAAAAACCCTAGTCGCCACCACTATACTGGTCAACCACTCCTACCTAGGCAGTCGACCAACCATAATTAGCGGTTGATCGGTTGCCAAATTATAGGAACGTATGATTATGGGAACATATTTTGTGCCTCTTAATTAATTATTTAATTCCTTATCTAATATCTAACATTAACGTTTTCTTTTTAAAATTTACTTAAACCCTAAGTATCTATAATTTTAGAATTTCAAATTTTAATATTAGTTAGATATTGAATTTGAATTCCATTTGAATTATTCTAAATTTGAAAACTTCTAATGTCGATAACTTTTCCATTTGAGCTCCGACTTCATATTTTTATACGAAAATTTATCAGAAAATTGCCACGAATGCAACAAATTTTGTGGCCATATTTCAACATCTAAAGAATTTCTATTTTTAGCCTTATTAATTAATTAATTTCTTATACAACCATATTTCTACACAACCATCTACTTAACCAAAAAGTGCAATGTGATTATGTATACAAACATACTATATGTGAGCTCAATGCTAGCGTGTATGCAAGATCGTGACATATAGTCATATATGCAAACATCCTAAAAATGCAAAAGTTCTACATAAATGCAAAAAATGAAAGTAAAAGGTGTGGCAGTCATTCTCTACTATCCATTCTAGCAACCATGATGTAAACAAAGCCTAATTTTGGAAAGAAAAAGTTTTCCAAAGAAAAGATCAAGATGAGAAGTCTTCATCTTCTCTTTAGTTTCCCATGCGCTCTCCACCGGATTATCTCCCCATTATACTCAAACCATCCTAATTTCCTTATTGTGGAGCTTCCTAGTTCTGTGCTCTATCGTGCGTGTGGTGGCACGGGGTGCCATCGGCTGCATCTCAATGTCTACTAATTGTTCAGGCTCTATCATGGTGGCTGTGCTATAAGGGCATTTCCTAAAATGCAAAACATGAAATATGTCATGGAATCCTGTCAAATTATCTGGTAGCTCTACTAAATATTCAAGTTTCCCTATTCTTTCTAAAATCAAGAAGGACCCAACAAACCTTGATGCTAATTTCTCATCTCAGAACCTTCCTATGAGGGAAAACTTTAACGAACACTACGTCTCCTACCTCAAACTCCAATTCTTTCCTTTGCTTTCCTACATAGGACTTCTAGCTATGAGATTTGACGAATTTTATTGTACACAAATTCTACTAAAAGTAAGTGTTGCTCCCAATGTCCTCCGAAATTCATGATGTAAACTATCCACAAGTCTTCCAAAATCCTATTTACCCTTTCAATCTGACCATTGGTCTGTGGGTAATGAGCAGTGCTAAGATTTAATGAAGCTCCTAAAGCTGATTGCAAGTTCCTTCAAAATTCGCTAGTGAATAAGGGGTCCCTATCACTACTAACGTTAACTGGTTCCATGAAGTCAAACTACCTCCTTAATACAAATTTGTGCTAAAGGTGTCACGGTCCTATTATTTTTGATGGGAATTAAATGAGCCCTTTTAGTGAGCTTATACAGTATAGCCTAAATAGAATCAATGCCCTTTTAAATCCTACAAAACCAATTTATAAAGTCCATTGATATAGGCTCTCCTTTTCAAGTTGACACCTCCAATAGTAATTACAATCATCCAGGCTTCCATCGTTCAACATTTATCCTTTGGCACGTTAAACACCTAGAGACGAATTCAGCTACTCTCTTCTTCATCTCTGTCTAATAGAAAAGCTTCTTCATGTCCCTGTTTATCTTATCCCCTCCAAGGTAAATGGTTGTGCTGGAATGGTGACATTCCGCTAACACTTCTTCTATAATATCCTCAACTAAAGGCATCCATCTTTCCTCAAACATCCCTTTCCTTCTACTGCATGTCTACCATCATAGGATTAAATGCTCTCCTTTGCTCAATTTGCCCAAAATGTCTATTATCAATGCATCCTTCTTTATCTCTAGCCTAATGTGATCCATTAATACTAGCCTAACCTCCATTGTCGCCAAATAACCTAGAGTGGGTTTGATTGGCGATTGGAAATTAAAATTAGAGAGGAACTTCTATTATCACTAGTTAAGTGTTCTTATGAGATCTCCTTATTTACAATGTTTTCCAATATATTTATATAGCGGTCAGAGCTCATTCGAACCATAAATATGGTAATCAAATTGGAATATATCTCATGTCTTATCCTACGCTTTATTAATAACCTAAAGGAGACAACAAGCGATTACAACCCAAAAATTCTAAAAGAAAATTTTGCCGGAAGCTTCCATTCATCATCAACTAATGTTAATGATGTTATGGCTGTAACACTCCTTACCAAATTAACATGGATATTTCTAGTAAGCCATTTGACTATAATCCACATGTCTTAAATAACCTCCTAGCTTCTAATAAATGAGGTCCAATCATTACTTCAATTATTACACCCGATTATGTAATAAATTATGTATGTCCATACTAAAGTGGGTAAAAAAGTAAACTATGCACATTTAGAATAACTCATCAGAAAATTGGTTTAGTCTTTCCTACTAAATATCTCACCTTCTTCAACCTTGACTCAACCAGCACCCTTTATGTTTGTTATTTGCCATCTTATTACTCACTTCCCCAATCACACTACTATGTTTTCTAAATCATGACCTCTTGATAGTATCCTCAAACTCTAGTATTTACTTCCTCTATATCCTTGATCCTTCATGTGAACGTACCTTAGGACTCGTAAAATTGTACTTTGATATCATTCCCTATTCCTTTGAGGGTTCTTCTTATGGCTTTTGCACATCTCTAGTCAACCATTCTAGGTTCATACCAATAATCATTATATTCATTGGGGATTTCTTGTTTTACAAGCATCCATGGTTATTTCATTCATAACCTAAACTTTTACCTTATTTTAGCTAGGCAGTCATCCCTATCTACTCTATACCAAAATTTAGTTTGGGTTTCACTATTCTTTATAAAACTAAAACTTCACAATCATGAAGTACCTAATCCAAAAAAATTATTTTTAAAAATATAAATGTGATGATCCACCTTTCCGACCTCTGAGAACGACACTTAATACATCCTCGGTATTCATGTGTCGTTGCTCAAGCATCCGAAAGGTAAGTTATCTTAAGTTAAAATAAAGAACAGAACAAGACAAAATAGATAAACCTCACATCAGGATGGTCACATATAATATAAAATGATATAGCACAAAGGTTACTCCTTATAAGGAGTTATCAGAGTTATAAAAAAATACTACATCTAATTGATTTACAGCTATACATTTTGACTTTTCATTTTTAGGACACAAAATACACCTACATAATCATATAGCGGAAATAAATAACTAGATAACTAAGGAGCCATCTGCTCGATCACTGTCTTCAAAGAGCTCCAAAAAAAACTTGTTATTCTTGGACTACCCAAATATAATTGAGTACACGAGAGTTTAGGGAAAATAAACAGTTCGAGTCAGACAAAATTTCTGATACGAGTAAAATTGTGAAACAAAATGGGGCATATTTAAACAATAATAATGGGACCACGACGCTAATGCAGAACGGGTTTCTTCGACATAAACAACAACCAAACACAACAAAAATGGAAACAAACAATAGGGAACAAATTCAAACATAGATGATGGGAACAATTACTATAACATTCAGACTTGAAAGAATGGAAATAGTCTGAATAAAAATACAAACCGGATAGAATGGATAAAACAAGACAACAGTCCAAACTCGACAGAATGGACAAAACCAATAACTGAACACCGCGAAGAGTGGTTGACCCTTCCCGTTGTAATTAAAGAAAACTGATTCAAAGATCAAACAAGGAAAGGAAATTTTCCAACAAATGACTAGGAGAGTGCACCCCTCTTACCGAAAGTACACTTCAAGAAATATACTTGTGAACTATGATGGCTCTCGTAAACCTCCAAGCCAGACCCCACCAACAATTATCGAGTATCAGGTATTTCACATCTCAAAATGCAACATCGAATCAAATCTAGAATGGATGTGAAAATACCCCAATTGGAGCAACCCTACATAGCTTGGCCCCCACTCTCTCTTTGGTTTTAGTCGTCTCCGACAAAGGATATCAAAGCTTAATAAAGCAATGCATCGTCTTAGAATGACGATAATAAAGAAGCTAAAATAACCGATAGCTAAGAAACCAACTATAGAAGATATAAAATGATCATTTATGGAAATTAAGTCTTGTATACTTATCACCACTCATCAAATTCCAACTTGTACTATTACTTGGTTAACAATTATATCGCACAAGTCAAGGTAGTGTTACCATAATGTCATGTCTCTCTATTATTCTTAACTTTCGAAATAGCGACAAGTCTACTTCTTCGACGTTTAGTGTAAAACATATAAATAAATCTTTCCCATATAAGTGAATAGCTTTACAAAATTAATTTATTTCCATAAACAAATCAAACCTTTTCTTTTAAAAACCTGTAACAACCATATTTTTAATAATAAAAGTGATTAAATTTAATAAGATTTTGGAATTTAATATTGTAAGAAATTAAAATTTATGACTTATTAATTGGAAAAAAATTATTAGAATATAATTTAATAATGTAGATTAGAGGTAATTGACAACTGTTTAATGCAATTTCAGTTAATGGCAATAATGGTAGGTTAATAAGAAATAGATTAAATGTTGCATTAAAGATAGAAATAATACGTATATAATTGAAATTGGTTACTATAGAATAGAAAATTAGTTTTGGGTAAGTAAGTTGTAATTGTAAACAATAAATTAATAGATATGAATTGCTAAGTTGTAACAATTTATTTATTATCATCTCATTAATTAAATCAATTAAAACTAATTTGGAAATTAATAAAATTAATGTAATGGAATTATTGTAGTTAATATGGTAAAAGACGTTAATCGTAGAAAATGAGTACAATAAAGTGGAAACTTATGTTAATAAAATTCATAGAGTATTATTGATTGAATAATTAGAATGTAAATCAAAATAAAAGAAATTGTTGGAATTTAAATTATAATTCACTAGGATTTCATTACAATTGTAACTGAACGTTGAAAGTAATGTAATATTTAAACCTTGGAATTAACATGGAAATTTGAATTTCAAAAATTATTAATTTCAGTGTAATCAAGAATGATGAAAATGGTTAACTATTAGATTAGAATTTAAAAGTGATTAAATTGATTTTAATAATAATTCATTTAATTAACGTGTATAATTAGCATTTTTGGGTACTGTCTTAGAAAGCAGTTCGTCGGATCCATAATAGTGAATTATTATAGGATTTCAAGTTTCTTAGCGATCAGACTTATCGTTTGATCGTGCGAGGTCGAAACGCATAGAAATCAATTAATGGAATTTAAATGAATGTAATTTGATTTTAAAAGATAACTTCTATATACGATGGAATTAGAGTTCAAAACTAGTTCCATTGAGTTTAAAATTATCGAAAACCTATATTTCGATATATTGGATGACCTATTTTCGTTTCAGGAACGAAATGGGCTTTTCGGGTCGTTATTATTGTTTCGACCCAATTCGAACTCTTCCATCCATTCTTATCCATCTTTATCGATTAAAAACCTAAATCAACATTAAAAACTCAAAAAACACAATATATAAAACAATTTTAATATTAATCACAAATATACTCCCTCACTCGATAATACGAAGTGAATTTCAAAGCGAGGATAGGGATTCAAATTCAAGGGGACCCTAATCAAAGAAAATTTTAGCTAAGAAGATAGGCTTGAGCGGGAGATAAAATAATTAAATTTCAAAATAGGATGATGGATATACTGATCTTAATCGCGGGAAAGCTTAACCGGGTCAACCGTGAATTCAAGAATAAGATCGATGCAGAATCTAGAGACAAATCGACATTCGATCTCAAGAGATAGAATTCAGGCATAGCAGGAAATAGATAGCATCGTAAACCGAGGAAACAGAAATCTTTGGTAAATCAACGCCTATTGTAAAGGAGTTTAACCCCGTTACAAACCATTCGGTGGAGCTATAAGATGTTCCAGAATCAAATCACGAATAGGAAGAGACAAGAATGGATTTTGGAACCAAGGGGAACGTTCCAAAATTCAAAGGAAAACCGAATCAAAGAAGAAGGAATTCAAGCTCGAATGAAAGTGATTCTGTAATTAAATTTACTATATATGTTAAGTTTTGCCTAAAACCAGAGCTCTGATACCGCATGTAACATCCTGGTATTTTCAACCATTCGCATCCGGACATGTCGACTTGAATTGCTCAAAATATTAGATTGTCAATATAAATTTGGCAAAACTCAGTATATACAGTAAATGAATAATCACAGAATCACAGACACAGAGTAATATAATAATAATGCAGCGGGAACAAGAGAATAGTAGTTCATGAAGCTATTATGCATATATATATATATATATATATATATAACAGAGTTAAACAAGATACAATAGAAGTCTCGAATACATAGATGTCTCAATACAACAGTCAAATACAAAATCTGAATACATCACTGGAATCAACTGCATAAATGAAAGAAGAATCGATAGATGGATCTCCAAGCGAAGCTCCAACTCCAAAGGTGAGTCTCAAATACTGGTACACTCAGTCCGACCCGAGCGTAAAGAAAAACACAAAATACTCGAGTCAGGATTAACATTCTTATCTCAATAAAACCAACTCAACTGAAATATCAACTGAAATACAAGTAACTTAAAGGATGTTTGGGATATTCATCCCTTATGGATCTGTAAAACTATCTACTATGTAGTAATATACGCTATTATAATAATGACTAAAGTAAAGTAAACTATTAAAATAGTGTTAAGGCGTTACCCATATCCCCCTTAAAATATTTTATATATTCCCATAGTCTATACAGTACTGTAATCTCCACCGTACTGGACGTCGTCAGAGGGCACTCCATAGGTATGGTACAAAACAAACTCGTAGTGGGCTTGATAGGGTAGGTGACACGGCACAACTAGGCAATGCTAGGGTAGATATACCAATTACACTTCCATGCTGGTGGTAACGCATAGCAGCTACTACCGCCCACCTCGGAACACACTCCCAAATCAAAATCAAGTGTGGCCACCAAATCGATCACAAAGTCAAAATATAGTATCGAAGGAATGTGTCTGATCGGAGGAGCTACCTCACTTGACCCGTCAATTGCTCCTGTTTTAGCCACCTTAAGCCAACTCACGGGAGTCGGATCCACGTATATACCTCATATAGTATCGTCGCCATCATCCAACTTCATTCTGGAATCTCCACCACGTACAAAGTTGTTAAAGTAGCTTCTGGAATTGGCAGAGAGTATGACAATATCAGATCCTAGTCTCTTTAACAACTAATCGTTATTATAACACCACGGTCATTTCAAAATAGTTTATACTTTAAAACCAAAATATCATTGCCTATTTAAAAATCATATCAATACGATATCATTTCCATTTCGAAAGAAAATCAATACGACATCATTCTTCACTTCAAATATATCCATTTCCAAAATCATAGTACATTCGAAGTTGTAACACTTCCGAAATCAAAACACTTAAAATTATAACACTTTGGAAATCACAACAATTTGAAATCGTAGCACTTTGGAAATCATAATACTTTGAAATCATAGCACTTTGGAAAGCACAACACTTTGAAATCATAACATTTCCTTTAAATCGTTTAGATATTAATAATAGTATATATAATAAAATAGTTTATAAAATAAAATAGTTTATATAAAATAGTTATAAGTTAAAAAAGTTTATATTAATATAATTAGCATATTAAAAATAGTTTATATAAAAAAATAGTTTATATTAAAAATGATTTATATTAAAATAGTTTATATGTAAATAATTTATAAAGAAAATATATAAATAGTTTAAAATATAATTTAAAAATACTTTATATAATAAAATAGCTTCCTCAAATTTCACAAATCAATTCCAAATCAACTCGAATTTCAAAATTCAAATTTAATAAAATCTCAAATCATCAATTTCTATTCAATTCAGTTTCTTAATTAACCATTCCAAATTATATTGATTTCAAAAATAGATTTAAACCACAAAATAAACCATTTAAATTTCAATATATTTCAAAGCTTTAAGTATTTAACATTTTCAAAACTAAATTTTGATAATTTCGCGTATATATCAAATTCAATTTACTATTGTTTATTTTTAAAAATCTATCTTCCCAACCTTAAATTATTATATACTCTATATTTAAAAATAAAATTTTAAATGATACTTAAACATCTTATATATAAATTAAATCAAACTTTATCAAATTAAATCTTATTATCAAACTTATTTTATAATAAAAGTAATTTATAAATATTTTAAAATAGTAAAATTATAAATTAATTCTTAAAAATTTATAATTTCAAAACTAACTTATAATTTTAAAATTTTCAAACTTATAAATTTAAAATCAAGAATTTAAACTTTATAAAATACATTTATATATAATATCTTGAAATCAATATTTATTAAACCATATATTTCTTTCCAAAATCATAGAAATCATTTCAAATATTTATATAGACAGACCAACAGTGTCTGTATATAATTTTCTATCCTATGGTCAAGTGATATGGATATTTATCATTTCAATCCGTAATATATATTATATACGAGTATATATCATTTCAACCCTCAATCCCAAATTCAAGTCAATGAAAAATTGCTTAGGTTTATCATTTAAATCCATAACGATTTTCTCCTATTCTACAGATCGTTTGGGTATGTATCATTTCAACCCATTGAGAATTCTGTACTAACAGGGAAGTTGCAGAGTGAAAGCAGATGCGATAATAATATAATAGGTATATATCATTAATATAAATAACAAATGATGATGTCAGATATCACAGGTGAACAGATACAGATAACAACATATATATAGCAATGTAAATCACTAATAGCAGCATATTTCAATTGTCGTTTCAATTGAAATCAAATTTAATAAATATAAGATAGTTAATCGTGAGCGACTGCTCACCTTCTGAGGCTAGGGAGATTTGACAAATGAAACAAGTTACGAATCCAGACATAACTTCCGAAGCAAATCTATATTGGCACGAATTTGATGGACAAAGATGATAAATAAAAATAGATGAAATCAAATCAAAACTGGATCGATGAAGATAACTGATATAAGTGAACTTATATATAACGATATATATAAAGTCATTTTTTAAATTCTCAAACACAAACACACACAGATATATATATATATATATATATATATATATATATATATATATCAAAATCCATTGTTTTAAACAAAAACTCAAATACTAATGTCAAACACACACACACACATATGTATGTATGTATGTATATATAATAATAAATTTTGAATCAATACCTTTAAAACTTAATAGTTTAACATATATATTTATATAACTTATGTAATCAACCAACAAACCAAAATTTAAGACCGGTAAAATATAAACACTATATTTTTTAAGACAATATTTATTAAAAAAAATAGTATTTATAAATCAACTTAAATCCAAATAGTGTATATATATATATATAAACAAATATATATGAGCTATTTATATATGCAAACAACTACATGCCCATCCAACTTATGTGCAATGCAGACTTGTATATAACATAAACAAATATGTTATACAACTTTTATATATCTAACATATACATATCCCGGCTATATACGTAATAGTTTTTATATGCTACTAAATCAAATATACATGCCAAACACTTAATATTACATCCTGTATATATATACTAATATATATACATATATATACATACTACTGTAATATATATACAAATATTTATAAACATGTATATATTTCTAAAGAAAATCCAAATATTAACATTTATTATAAAAATCAATATAAAAATTTTATTTTAATATATATATGTAAGTTATATAGATATATAAAGAAATGTTTTATGTCCATATCTAAATAAAATGTACTACATAACTTTTTATATAAACCCACTCACATTGAAACTTTATATATGCAGACTGCCAACGTACTTTATATGATAATATTACAATTGATGTGGGCCATACATGTCTATAGCTTAACATATATGTGTGTGTGTGTGTGCAGGAATTGAACAAATATGCAAACCATATGCAAAACAATATATCTAACATAATAGCCAAACTCAAGTCTACAGATATACAAATTTATATATCAACTTATATATATACTTATCTTTTAAAATACTAACATACCATAAACATAAAATACAGAAAACATACAAGTCTATATATATGTATATAGCATATAAAATTTCATAGTAAAAAAAATCTTTACACACAGACGTTACATATACTAATATAGAATAAACAACATATATCATATAGCATTGAATATATAAACAAATATCTCTAACTAGTATATAAACATGTATAGAGAAATAATATATAAGTATATATATAGGCTGAAACTTATGTATACGACTAACAGACGTAAATAATCCTATTCTACAAACAAATCATATATATATATATATATCCTATATCCTATATATATATATATATATATTACCTATATACGAACCAAGAGAAGATGTATGCAACAGGAATGGGCAGCGGAGCTACGGGCTACGGCCAATGGAGGAGGGTGTCGGGATGGAGGAGTGGACAGTGCTAGCAGTGGTGGTAACTGACTGGAAGGGTGGGTGGAGGAAAAACATGGCCAAGACAATGGTAAGGGCGGTGGATTTGGGCTGCTGCTGGGTTACAGGCATGGACAAGTGGGAGGATTCGTGGCGAGGTGCAGGATCATGAAAGGGTGCGACTTGCGTAGGGAGAAGTGGAGTGGGACGTGTGTGGGAAGATGAAAGGTAAGAGAAGAATGGCTTAAAATGGAAGAGACACAATGCAAATATATATTTTTCAAATGAAAATGACAGCCGAATTCAATTCAAAGAAGGAAGAAATACAATGAATATAGGGAATAGGAAAATGGCAGTAGTATGTTGAATTCAGAGAGAAATTAAATGCTAATGACCTGTGGGATTTACACGGTGGATAAACGAGCATACGAGTGAATTCAAATATTCCAAAACGGTACCGATACGGATGACCATTTCACAGTTTCCTCGACGTTCCGGAATATGAAATATACAAATAAGTATACTACGAAGATCAGCACGACGAGACGATCATTAAGGTATACAGATATCAATGACAGGATCATCCTATCAAAAGTCTTCATCGTTACCGAAATGCTGCAAATCTGTCGAAAATATGATAAACGAAGCAATAACGGTTCAAATTTGGGAAAACGAAAGATGACGTCTCACTCAGAAGATGATTTACAAATTTATTGTATAAAAATATTTATATTTAGAAAATATTTTATTATCTTCAAATATTAACTGATTTGAATTGGAATAAAATTACACAAGAAAATAAACTTCCATATTTTTCGATGAAAATTTCCCATTTCCTATGTTTAATTAGGCGTAATCCTAATATTAAATTTTTATTTCAAAATATTATTATTTAAAATTTCACCAAATTGAATTAATTACGTTAATAAAACCATTAAAATTTACGGGTCGTTACACTCTCTTCCACTCAAAATTTTTGCCGCCAAAAGGGAAGGAGGTAGGAGAATAAAACAACCAGAAAGAAAATAGACTGAAGTATAAAATCAAACAATTAGTTCAAACCATATATATTTCAAGGGGAAATACTTTTAAAGGACAAATTAAAGTAAATAATTAGTCACAAGGACATGCGCACAAATTTTTTACCGTAAGGACAAAGCCCAAAGCTCGGATACAATTTCAAACAAAACAAAGTATTTTGTTTCGTCTTCCTCCTCCTTCCTTTCACTCAGAATTTGAAGAAAGTTTTCCTCGAAAGAAAAAATGGCACAGCAAACTTGAAACAAATATACATTTCCAACAGAACCTCAAAAATCAACAGTCGATGAACAACGAGCACAACAATCGACAATCGATGAAAACCTAACTACGTCGGAAGTGAAGAAACAAAGTGAAAATCGAAATGTCGAATCACTTCCAACAGCAGATATTCAAGAAGAAAACGCAATGATAGAAGAGGAAAACCTACCTCTAGTGCAGGAAAAATCTCAGAAAAAAGAAGGGAAAAAAAGCTGCAGATACAGAAAACTGATACCTACATAGTATAAACTGATACCTATTTACTGCAAACTGATACATAGTTACTACAAACTTGAAATCGTTACATATTTGACTGATGATATTTCACTGCAGCTAATACGCAACCTTTTGTTACATTTCAACATAATTTGTTTCACAAATTACTTATTGTCTTTATTTTGAAATAATAGGATGATGATGATTTTGTTAATTCACATCTAGTTTAAAAGAAGCTATAAAATTGGTATGTGATTTCTCTTTTTTTTTTAAATTACTTATTACAGATAAAAAGGGCGAATATGACCTAACTTTTTAACATTTTGTCTTTATTAGAGACAAAAAATAGAAGAAATGCTCAAAGAAATATGGAAAAGCAATAACACAGTAGGCATGGAGGTGAAACCAAATGATATGCATCAAGTAAAGTGTGCACAACAAGCAGAAGACACGTAAGTTTTTTTGGTTAAAATGATATCTATTTACAACAAAATGAACAATACAATTAAAACTACTAGTCATAATCAATTGAAAGTTACTCATTATTCAAACTATCTGTGTTTTTGAATTATAACATTTCATACATAATTCTACACATCATTGTATGCCTTTTATATTTAATTGAATTTGATTCATAACAAAATATTGAAAAATATTATATCTCAATTTTAAAAAACATTTAGTTCAGAAATAAAACAGTTACTACAGGAGGAAAATTGATACCTACATAAAAGAAACTGATAGCTATAGAAACAAAACTGATACCTACATAAAAGAAACTGATACCTACAGAAATAAAACTGACACCTACAAAAACAAAAAAGATAACTACATAATAAAAAATAAAACAAAATATTTAGCAAATATACCTTAAAGTAATAACTACAAACGCAAAAATTCATACACAAATCGATACTAAGTGTGCTAGTAAAACTGTTAAATATTTAATTCAAAGCATACTATATGCTTGTACCATTATCCCTGAAATTCAATGTTTTGTATTAATTGTAAACCTGATGATACAACTTATGCAAACTGATACTAACATTACATTTTGGTTTCGACAGGCTTGACTGTGGAATATTTGTAAAGATATTCATCGTTTCACTGAACAAAAGCAGAATGCCAATAAAACTTGAAAAGAAGGAAATATTATCCACAAGAGCAAAGATTGTACATGCAATATTGACAGATGATGAACATTGCTGGAGTCTATCTAAATACATATCAAGCTTAGAAGAAGAAAGAAAAGGAAAAAACTGAATTCACATTGTGATGTTTCACAATTAAATTTGACACTTGTAAAGTAATGTAATTCTGTTGAAATTTGTACTTGTAAAGTAATGATGTTTTGTTGCAATTTGATACTTATGAAGTAATGATGTTCTGTTCTTAAAACAAACCTGCTCTTACTTGTAAAAACAAACACCAGAACTGATACTGCAAAAACATTTAACTGACACAATCACTTATACTAAATACTTGAAATTAAAATCAATTTGATAATATGCTATATTGAATACAAATTAATAACAAAAGGTTCAGTTACAATAAAACACCAAAACAAGTCATGCATCTACTTATTAATCTGAACAAATTCAAAATGAAAAATCAAATCATATCCCCTTCGAAGCTTGACAATTTCGTTTATTATGACCAAGCTGCTTTGCACTCGCCACATCTATTTTGCTTGTTCTGAAAATATGAAAATCCTCCTTTAGGCTTAACTGATGGTCAACCTGCGCCACATTATCACCACTGCCAAAAAAACATTAGTAAAAACATATTCAATTTAGAACATTAGTTTTTCCATTTCAGAAAACTAATACCTAAGGTATAAAAAACTGATTCCTAGTTACTGATAATCAAAAAAATTGATACTAAGAAAAAATAAAAATGATACCAGAAAACTGAACCAAAGATATGATACTTTCCACTCTATCACAAGCTTATATACAACCTTATCAATGATACTTTTCCAATCATCACAAGCTTATATCTCATTCTTCAAATCATACAAAGAGCAATCAATAGACAATCGAGTGCTAAAAGTGTTATTATTTAACATAAACAGACAAAGAAGACTGTTATTCCCACTGCTAAAAAAATAAAAAATAAACATTAGTAGAAATATGTTCAATTTAAAACATTAATTATTCAATTTTACAAAACTGATACCTATCGTATACAAAAATGATACCTAGTTACTGATAATAAAAAAATGATACTAAGAAAAAATAAAAATGATACCTAAAAACTGAACCTGAAATATGATACTTTTCCACTCTGTCACAACTTTATATACAACCAATGCAATAATACTGTTCCAATCATCCCAACATTAATGCAAGAAAATGCAAGATAAATAAAATGAAAAGCAAATTAAAATACAACACTGCATAAAGAAACGAATAATAATAAAAAACATGCTGCCACTTCCATAATTTGCCATTGACGAACGAACAAACAATGAGAACAGCCACACTGCATATCATTTGTAAAACTGAACATAATTAGAAATCACGGCCAATATTTTTTGAACTCGAATAGAAAAACAACAAAAAATAGAGTAACGTAAGCATACCTAATTAATGCAAATTGAAGAGAAACGAGATCACTGTACAAATATGAAAAGAACGAGATCAACAAAACGCGCGTAAGAAAAAATGATCGATGAACTACAATTTTTAGAAGGACGAAATTTAAATGACCGAAAAAAGTATGTAACGAGAACGGATTTTTCGCGCTCGAAAATCGACATCCATACTTCATATCGTATTCGAATGCCATAGATTCGACCGTTCAAATCCGATTCGCCGGAGCTTATAACAACATTAAGTAAATAACACAGCGGAATAAAAGAATAATACATTGATATACAATATCTGATACAATAGGTGATCCAATAGATATCAATATACATCAGAGATATGATACAAGAAAATAGCAGCGGAAAAGAAAAATAGATAACATCTAGCAGCGGAACAATATAACTCTAAGATAGTCTTCGAGGAAGAACTCCAGCAGTAGCACAAACTCCCAATAACGATGCACAAAGATAAGCAAGTCTCGTCCACATGCAAAGACTGAACTAGCTCCAGATAACCTACTAAACCTGACTATCTGAAAAACCCAACTATAGACTGCTCGTGTAGAAAATTTTGAGCATCCAGAGTTTAGGAAAGAAACAATAAACTCCGGATCAGTCATGGGACTGGTGTGAGTAACAAAGACAGTTTATCTTTAAAAACAAACAACGAAATATTTTAAAATTAATTCGCAATGCTTTTTAGAAATGAGACTACCATACGGCCTCCCGCACACACACACAATGCAAACGCAGAATCGGAGGAGATTTCTCCTTATGATAGTCAAAGATGCTTGATACGCATTAAAAAGAAACATTTGATATTATTACTAGTGCATAGTGTAGTAAAAATTATTTCGAAAGTAAAGATATAAATCTTAGCCAACATAGACATTTCGAACTATGCCTACTATAGCTACCATGTTCAATAGCAGGTTACCACCACATTCTATGGCAGGTTATACAACTAAAACCGTACAGGGTACGTATTTGAAGAATGGATTTCCAACAAATGGTCGGGCAAAGGAACTTCCGAAACCCCGAAATGAAACGCCTCTGGAAGGACGTCCCCGAGCATCCCAAATGGATCTTTGCCAAACAAGGCCGGCTACCCCTTTCCCAGGGAGTAAGAAACCTCAGTATACCACCCCCGGTCCTTTTGGACCTTTATACGAGGCCTCGATTCCAACAACACCACACAGTAATAGATATAGTGTATCCACATGAGTAAGTATCTGGGCTCCATACCATGATACTACCCCTTTCCAGAAGGAATGGTCCTACCCTAGGGAAGCGATCCCTGAAACCTTGCCGCCACGATTCCTGTTTCGACCATTTCCGGTTTGTGAGGCTCGACGAAGTCTCGTCCACAAAGCCACGCTTTATACAAAAGTCGTGTTTTGGGTCAACAAATGATCATAGAAATGATCACCAAGATAAACGATCAAACAAATGATCCTATCACAAATGATCAACACAATGATCATTTCACAGCAACACTCAGCATGTCACATTACCAAATTGGAAATATATTGCTGATAACCATCAACTACATAACCTCTGAGCTCGTACGTCTCAGAGAAGGGTGTTAAGCTAAAAGAATAAATTCTCCGCCACCAACAGAAATATATTTGAAAGAAATCAGCTTTATATCTCAAATTGTAATGTCAGACATAACAATCCATACAAGTCTGTTCCGGGCTCGAACAGAACCAAAGGCACTTACAAAGAAGTCCTTGCAATCCGGATATCCACAATCCCGATCGGATTTCCCATCACTTAGGGAATCTCTATACCGTAGCTACTCGGTGCAGAGACAATCAATAGGTCATCCTATCGTTCTCGCAAATACCCGGTCTTCACCACCGGTCTTCAAATGCTATCCATAACGTCGAATCACATATTCGGAATGGGTTATACGACCCAAAGGTCCTTTCCCGGCTAACCCGAATAGTAAGCGCAACATTTAAAACATATGGATAAGGGATTTCAATTAAGTCACAACTTAATAATCCAAAACTTTTCTTTCAAATGGTTTAAACAAATTACCATTTCAAATCTTTTTAAACAGAAAGATTAATTTCACAAAATTCCATTTACAGATTTCAAAAACAATTTTCATTTCAATTGGATTAACTCGTTAAATCTTTAAATCAAAGATTTAACTCATAGCTTTCAAAATTCGATTAACTTGTTGAATCTTTTAAATCAAAGATTCAACTTATAGCTTTCAAAAAACATTTCCAAAGATTCATTCATAGCCTTTCAAAACCAATTTCAATTCAAGTTGGATTAACTCATTCGGTCTTTGAATCTAAGATTTATTTCATAGCTTTCAAAACATTTCAATTCTATTTCAGCTTGAAACCTTTTCAACATAATTGGGAGATCCTTTCTTTAAAATGAAATCTATTATTATTTGAAAACAAGTAGTTTTCGTTTCGAAGAAATTCGATCTTATTTATACAAGTTAAATCTTTTGGGTTAATTCAAATTCCCAAAAACAACACTTCAAAAAATGGTTTAAAAACCCATATAACTTATTATAAGTTGAATAACTTTTCTTTATATCCTAGTTTCCAAATCATAGAATTCAATTTTTAAGTATTGAATTCAAATTGAAATCAAAATATTTAAATTCCAAATCTTAATCAAGTTATTCAAAATAATTTCATCTTTGAAATTCTATTTCAATTGCTTTTCACTTTAAACCCAATCCATTTTCAAAACATTTGAATTCAAATATTCAACTTTAAAAATCATTTCAAAAACTGTGATTTAACCGATTTCCTCGTGAAATCCATATTGGTGTGTGTATAAGTGTGGTCAAGGGGTTTAACACAATAGTGCAACATCATTCAATCATTACAGATCAAACACAGAAATATAGTTGATAAGCGATATAACTATAAAGCTTATCGCCCATTCACAGATTCACATATAATATAACAATGTAAATGAATGGATAATTTATACGCAGTCACAGAACAAAATATCACAGATCAGATAGGACAATCAATTCAAGGTATTTTATACTATACAGTCATTCATAAGTAAGGTCAACCATTCAATAATCATTTATAAGTAGGATTAATTAATGGTTTAATCCTAATTAATTCAATTTATTTCCAATTTAATTAATAACTTATGAATTGGTTATCCAATCCTGATGAATTAATTTTCAAATTCATTTAATATAAATTAATTGATCAATTACCTTAATTAATTAAATTATACTTAATTTATCATATTTATTAATTAATCTTTAATTTATCTCCTTTTGACTAATTAATTTATCTTTAATCATTTTCTTTAGTTAACTACCCTTTAACTATATAAATAAATCTCAAATTTATTACCTTAATTGATTTATCATATTATTCTTGAATTAATTATTGCTCAACCACTTGATTAATCAACTTTTAAACATTAATTTATATTTAATTAAAAATCCTTAGTTGCCTCTCGATTAATTTCAAGTAATTATACTCCAATTACTTTTATTAACAAACATCATCCAATTAATTTCCTCCAATAATTATCCATCAATTACTTCTCCAGGCAATTATACTTCCAAATATCAAGTGATTAAATCCAAATTAATTAAACTAAATTAATTCAAATTAATCAAATTACTCAATTAATTACAATAAGTCATTAATTCCTTAATTACTTCCCATTAAGTAATTTCATTTAAACTATTACAAAGATTATTATTAAATTAATTAATTATAAGATAATCTAGTTGATGACATTTATTAACATTTATTTGATTACATTTCTAAATAATTATAAGTTTGATTAACCATTAAAATTCATTGGTTTAAATAAAAATCTAATTGTACAAATCTAACTTGAATTATACTTAAAGTTTTATTTAGACTCAGTTTGACTTTGATTTTAAATTTAAAAACTAAAATTTAAATCTGTTAAAAACTGTTACAGGTTTAATCCTGAACAACTTCAACCCGAGCCTCCCCCTTATCTACTTCGAGCAACACGTGAAACTTCCCCGAGAAAAACAACAGCCTGCTTCGAGTTTCCCCTTCATAAATTCGAACCCAGGTTGCTTCGAGCCAAATATGCTTTTTCACGTGTTCAAACTCGAGCTTCCCTTTCCTCCCTTTTTCCTTAATCTTTCTTTCCCCTTTCTTTCTTCTTCTTCTCTTTTATCACTGACACTAGCGTAACCATGTGCATCGTGGACACATATCTGGGCTTCTCCGATCACCTCTCTGATCATCAGCATCTCGACTATGTCCCCCTCAATCGGTACAATCACCCAGGTCATCGAGATAACCTCGAAATCAAAAACGAGACATTTGGTCGAACTGGAGCAAAACAACTTCACCAACTCCAAAACCTGGAACGACGACGTTCGCCACAACCAGACCACCGTAGGGCCTGAGACTTCGGCCATGGCTTCGTCGACGTCTCCTCTACCATCACCCCAAAACTCGCCGCACTCGATCAACTAGAGAAGGCGCACGATCCAAAAAATTATACGTCACTAAAACTAGGGTTCCAGACAAAAAATGACAACCACCACCTCCACCGTGCTTCGATCGACTCCCTGACATTTTTGCCAAAGTCTCTTATCACTCCACTACAACCAGAGGAAACCCCGACCTCCATGATCAAGAAGATCACCAGAAATCCTCACATAACCATTTTCTGTTAAAAATAGAACTGCACCCTTAATCCCAAACTATAAATTACGAAACCCATCTTAAAAATCATCATTTTCAGCATGGATTTTAGTTAGATACCCAAATCTATGATCAGAGAAGTTCGAAAATTTGCAAATCTTGAGTTTGTTCAGCATATTGGGTTTCTAGAGAAAATTTGTAAGTTGTTTAAACCTTAACTAAATTTTTAAACTTAGTTTACAATGATATAAACATCTTTTGTTTGAATCTGAAGTTCAATCATAAATCAGAAAGAGGGTAAATGATTTTTGAATCAAACAGTTTGAGTTTGAACTAAGAACAGATGTGTTTTAAACAACAACCTGCATACTTATTTTCAATCTTCCCATATATATATATATATATATATATATATATATATATATATATATATATACATACACAGATAATTATATATGCACACACATACATTTCTCAGTTACACTTGCACAAATTCAATCCCTTAAATTTTTGAAGAAAAAATGTTACTCACTTGTATGAAGAGCAGAGGATACAGGGAAGCTTGTTGAACTGATTGAAGCTTTTGTTCTCAGGCTTGAAATGTTTTGATGTTTTTAAACTAAAGTTTGGTTTTAGTTTGAGATAACATTACTTCAGATCCTCACGGCTTGGAATGAACGAATAGAGAGGAAGTTGATATATAAAAGAGTGTACATGGTGACATTACTTCCTTGTGTACAAAAACATGTTGAAGGTGCTGGCATTAAATGCTAGAGGTATGTTTCATTAAATGCATATGTCTTGTTTTATAGATATAAATGTATTTGCACTGTTTCCTTTTCTTTGTACTTTGCTTGAGTTAATTATATGTTCATTGTCTTCTTGCCTGCATACTTGTATTTGTATTTGTTTGTATTTTTTTTTCTTTTGTTTAGTTTACTTTGTATTGCAAATAATTTTCTATTTTAATTATGTTTGTATGCATACATTTGTTTGTAATTTATTTTATTTTAAATTCACAAATCATAGCTTTCTTTAAAAAATATACATATATATAAATAAATCTGAAATAACCATTTCTATTTTTTTTAAAAATCCATTTGTAAAAATATTATACTATTAATATTGTTTAAATACAACTCATTATTTAATTAAAACAATTTATAAAAGAAACTATCTTTATTTTAATAAATAACAGATTTTTATTTGAATTTGGAAAAACTCGAATCAATTTATCATTTAATTTCACAATTTTTATAATCAAAAATGAATTTAATTATCAATTTAAAATTGATTAAAATTCGGGATCGTTACAAAGTAGATCGATATTTTTATTGCGAGAGAGATATTTGATCGCGACTGAAAAATTTGATCGAAAGGAAGAAGAAGAAGAGCGTGAAAGTGGGTTAGAAAGAAAAAAACGATACTTTGTCCTTTAGAGAAAATGATTAGTAGGCTGTCCTACATCCAAAAAAAAACCTAAAAACCGTCCTTGAGGAAAATTTCCTGTATATTTCAATTTAAATTAATTAATATTCAATAATTTATTTTAAATTTAAGGTATTCCATTAAGTTGATTTAATTTCAATTTAAAATTCCTTCAAACAAAATTTATTTAATTTATCTCATTTATTCATTATCTTATTATTAAATTTTATCTAAATTAACATTTCCATAATCATAAATTAAGTATAAAACATTTATTATAACCACTCAAATTTATTTATAAATTCCTTTAACATCATTTTGCATTCTAAATTATTCAATTACATACTCAACTACCGAATGATTTAGGTAAGTTATATAGGAATGTAATTAAGTATTATACAAGTAAAATTTTCCAAACTCAAATATTTCAATTTTAAATATATATATTCCAAATTTGGGTTTCATTTTATAATTCAAATCGTCTTTTAATCATAAATTTAAGAATTAGATTTTCGATTAACTTCAAACAATTTAGAGACATATATGTATATATATATACATTCAATATATCACGTCAAATCTATAATCATATACTAATATATAATATATCTGTTATAAATCAAGTCATACTTCAGAAATTCGAACCAATTTATTTTCCAAAACAAAAATGAAGCAAAACTACGAATTGGTCTCTTCACTTCGAAACTCGAAAATGAACGTCGATGATGCGGCCGCCATCACCGAAATTATTTTCCAGCGGCAATAGAGGATAGCGCTGATTTAAACATTAAAAAATTCGTAGGAATGATTTCTACTCGAAAATACTTTAAATAATAGACATTTTAAAACTTTTAAAACAAAAGTTTGGAATCATTGAAAATTTAAATTCTCAAATTCTTAATTTTATATTCATTTAAATTCCAAATTAATTTATAACCTGTGTTTTATAATTTTAGAAAATTATATTTATATATAATATAATCGTACAAAATTTATTTCAATTACCAAATTTGAAAACAAAATTGTGTCAGTTTGTTTTTTAAAGTGTTTTAGAAATCCTATCGATAGCGTTGATCAGATGAATCAATTGAAAAAGCAAATCAGCATTAACAACTCAAACAAAAAATTAATATTAATTACAAATATACTCCCTCACTTGATAATACAAAATGAATTTCAAAGCGAGGATAGGGATTCAAATTCAAGGGGACCCTAATCAAAGCAAATTCTAGCTAAGAAGATAGGCTTGAGCGGGAGATAAAATAAATAAATTTCAAAATAGGAAGATGGATATATTGATATTAATCGCGGGCAAGCTTAACCGGGTCATCCGTGAATTCAAGAATAAGATCGATGTAGAATCATGAGAAAAATCAACATTTGATCTCAAGAGATAGAATTCAGGCATAGTAGGAGATAGATAGCATCGTAAACAGATGATACAAAAATCTTCGGTAAATCAATGCCTGTTGTAAATGAGTTTCACCCCATTACAAACCATTCAGTGGAGCTATAGGATGTTCCAGAATCAAATCACGAATAGGAAGAGACAAGGATGGATTTTGGAATCGAAGGGAACGTTCCAAAATTCAAGGAAAACCGAATCGAAGAAGGAATTCAAGCTCGAACGAAAGTGATTCTGTAATTAAATTTACTATATATTTTTAGTTTTGCTTAAAACCAGAGGTCTGATACCACATGTAATATCCTGGTATTTTCAGCCATTCGCATCCACACATGTCGAACTTGAATTGCTCGAAATATCAGATTGTTAATTTAAATTTGGCAAAACTTAGCATATACGGTAAATAAATAATCACAGAATCACAGTGTAACGACCCGATATTTTCAACCATTCGCATCCATTATAAGTCTATAGGTAGACACTCATGTCGGAATTGAATTGCTTAAAATACCGCGTTGTAAATAAAAATTTGGCAAATCTCAGAATATACAGTAAATAAAATCACAGCTCACAGGCACAGAGTAATAATAATGCAGTGGAAGTAAAAGAGATAGTAGTTCATGAAGCTACTATATAAATATATCAGAGTTACATAAGATACAACAGAAGAAATAAAGTACAAAAGAAGTCTCAATATATAGAAATCTACTAATACAATAGCTGGGAAGGACCAACAGACTGCAAAAGATATAACTTGACAAGTAGATAATCTCCAGCGATTCCAATCTCCAGAAAGTGGAAATCCAAATCTGTGAATACTCAGGCTGACCTGAGCGTAAATAAAAATACAAACACTCGAGTCAGGACATACATACTTATACAATGTAAACCAACTCAAGTGAACTGTAGTAAAGGTACAAGTAACTTAGAAGATGCTTGGGACCGCCCATCCTCTAAGGATCCGTTAGACTATATACTATGTAGTATATTGCGCTATATACAGTAGTGTCTAATTAGTAAAGTATAATCATATAGAAAATAGCGTTAAGGGGATGGTGAACCTTAACGCGGTCGGATCTTTAAAACCCAAATTGTAGTGGGCTCGCTATAAGGAGATGACACGGCACGCGAGGCAATGCCAGGGTGGATACACCGTTTGCACTCCCGGACCGGTGGTGATGGCAAGCCAGCAGCTTCCGCCCAACTCGAGACATACCCCCGAATCAAAGGGGCGCCACATATCGAATCACAAAAGTAACAGAATGGTTTCCGAAGAAGCATGCTCGATGAAAGGGTGCGACCCTTTGTGTAGCCCGGTATAGCTCCTGTTTTAGTCATTTATGCCAACTCATGGGAGTTGGGTCCACGTAATATACCTCGAGAACGTCTCCACCATCATACTTCATTCTGGAATCTCCACCGCGTACACAGTTGTTAAAGTGGTTTTCAGTATTGGCCGGCTATAAGACAATATCCGATCCCGGTATCTTTAACAACCAATCGTTATTATAACCTGTAGTTATGACTTTAAAATAATATTTTATACTTCAAAATAAAATATCATTTCAACCCAAATCTTTATCAAAATAAAGATTAAATCATTTCCAAACCATTTCAATATATCATCATACCATATCTTTCAATTCAAATATTTATCAAAATAAATATCAAGTCATTTCTAACCATTTCAATATATTAAATTATCATATCCTTTCAAAACTTCCTTTCAAATCATTTTAATATATCAAAATATCATAACCATTTCCATAATATCATATCTTTCAGAACTTCTTTTCAAATCATTTTAATATCAAAATATCATATCTTTCAAAACTTCGTTTCAAATCATTTTAATATATCAAAATATCATATCTTTTCAAAACCACATTTCAAATCATTTTAATATATCAAAATAGCTATATTTTTTCAAAACCACCTTTCAAATCATTTCAATATACCAAAATATCATATCTTTCAAAACTCCATTTTTCAAATCATTTAATATCAAAATATCGTATCTTTCAAAACTTCATTTCAAATCATTTTAATATACCAAAATATCTTATCTTTCAAAACTTCGTTTCAAATCATTTTAATATATCAAAATATCATATCTTTCAAAACTTCATTTCAATCATTTTAATATATCAAAATATCATATCTTTCGAAACCACATTTCAAACATTTTAATATATCAAATAGTTATGTTTCAAAACAAATTACTTCATTATTAAATCATAAAAATGAAGTTATTACATTTAATAATTAAATTATTAAATGCCAAAAGTTTAAACTTTTCAATGTTCATTTATGCACTTAAATTTATTAAGACAATGAAAATTCAAGTTTCGCAGCATTTAGAAAATGCTACAGAAAGTTACATTCAAAAAAAAGCAATTAAATTTAACAAAAGACAGTATTAAAAATGCTGTTAATTAACTTCAAATATTCAATAGAATTTCACAAACACTTATATTTTTTATTTAAATCATTTTTAACTTATAAAATCTTACATTTTTACATTTATAAGCATTATTTAATTTTCCTTGAATTCATGATTTTATAAAGTTATGTTTCCTTCCAAAAATCAATATTTATTAATAATTCACTAATTAAATTTCAACATTCAAATTTAAATTCATTACATTAAATTTCAACTTAACACTTAAGCTTAAAATTTCAAATATAACTTAATTCCATTTTATTTAACTTAAAATTTCACTTTTAAACCAAATTCATAAATTCCAATTTAAGTTATATTTCCAAATTCAACTCAATATTCACTCATTAACATTTAACTTTATTCAAAAATCATTAATATGTTATACAAATCATTTTAAATTAATTTAAAATTCAAAATATCATAAATTTATCATATTTTCAAAGTTACTTTAAATTCCATTAAAAATTAAATCAAAATTTCCAAAATAACTTACATTCAGATTTTCTAACTTTTCCATAATTTATTTAACTTATAGATTTCCAGAAAATCAATAATACTTTACAAAATTATATTTTTATTTAATTTTAAATCAAAATATTATAATAATTACATTTCTAAAATATTTTAAAATTTTTAGAAAACATATTTTAACTACGGACCTGTATATAATTTTCTACGCTAGGTAAAGTGATACGAGTAATATATCATTTCAACCCGTAATTTACAAAGAAAATTCCAGGTTTTATCATTTCAAACCCACAGTCCCAAGTAAATAAAATAAGTTGAAAATCGTTCATGCCTATCATTTCAGCCCATAACGATTTTCCCCTATTCTAAAGTCCGTTCGGGTATGTATCATTTCAACCCATAGTGATTCTAATCTAAAGAGAACTTTCAGTGTGATGAACAGATAAAATAAACAGAATAGTATGAAATAACAGTAACATATAATATAATAGGTGTAATAACAGGTGTGCACATCATATGATAATAATATAAGCAGTTATAACATGATCATATAGTTCTACAGATTCACAGGGTGTCAATTTACTACTTATATAAGTACATAATGTCTGGTGAGTGGTACTCACATGTTCAAAGCTGGAGATATCTACCAAAGCATACAACGCAACACAATGAAGGAACGATGACATGGATATGACTTGAGAGTGGAGAGCCAAAGCAATTTGACTTGTTCAAACATTTACACAGAACAATACAAATATATGTAAGTTTCAACACGATTTAAACATCAAATAACATTAGAATTCAAAGCCCAAAACAACATCGAATGAATTGCACTTGTTCTCAACTTCACATACTTCAGTTATGAACTGAAATAGCACAGCCAAGGCATGGCTTTAGGTCTAGTTTGGTTCCCTATATGGTCGTCCTACACATGGGTTTGAATGGTGAGTGGGAGTTACAAGTAGAGAAGGCAATGGAATACAAAGGGTTTCTAGGCAAATGGTGGCTTTTGTTGCACCATAGGGTTCGGCCCTCAAGCTATAGGGGCATGGCCAGGTGTCCAGATGGTGATGAGTGATGTGGCAAAGGGTGGTGGTCAGATATGGGCTGGTGGTGGTGGTGGAAGTGGCGGCTAAAGGAAGGTGAAGGTGGTGCTAGCAAACTAGGCTCGGTTTGTGTGAATAGGTGAGGTATTTGTGGATTTTGGTGATGATCTTCACCTTGGATTGGCTTGGCCTGAAATGGAGAGGTATTAGGATGGGTGATGGTCATAGGAAGGGGGTGGTGGAGGTCGGGTCAGAGGTGGTTGAAGAGGAGCCAAGCTATGAAGGTGAGAACAAGTACAAAATTTAAAATAGAAAAGTAGAAAAACAAAGGAAGAAGAAGATGAAATGGAAGCCATTACCTTCAATACTTCTAGCCGTGAGTTTGATGATGGAAAGTGAGAAGTTTCTCACGTGAATAGGAAGGAAAATACACGGCTATTCAATAGAAAAAGAAAAAAAATGGTCAAAGAGTAAATGAGGAAACGGTAAAAGAAACGACTTAGGAGGTGAAACGACTTTACGTTTCAAAGCTTTTAAAACCTTTTAAATTTTCTTAATTTTGTTTATATAACTTGATATTTCTGGAAATAATAATAATTCCGGATAAAATTTCGAAAATTTATCAAAATATAAAAATATATAATATTTATTAATTATATAAAGTTAAATTAAGGAAAATAGCTAAAAATAGTAAACTAGTCTAGAAAATTTGAAATTACATGAAATAAGTTTTAGAAAATTCATATGAGCTTGTAATATATTTTTAAGCATAAATAATAATATTAAATAAAAGTACATTCACAAAATAAAAAAAAAATTAAATATAATTCTATTGAAGAAAATAGCAGAAAATAAGAAAACAGCCATTTTAAAAAAAAAAGAAATCAACACAGTAAACTTTGAAAAATTTATAACTTCACTTTAAAAAAAATATTAAAAGACAAAATATAATTAAAATAACCCATTAACACATAATAAGAAAAAAAAATTATTTAAAGAAAATAGAAAAAGATTTAAAGAAATTTCTTAAAAATCCAAAATAGTGTTCAGAAATTACAAATAAATCACCATTGACTTTGGAAAATTGTTTACTTCATTTTAAAATTGTTATAATACAAAAATATACATAAAATTACATATTAAAATAAAATATGACAAAGAAAATAAGATTTATATAATTTAAAATAGACAAAATTGTTAAATAAATCAAATTACACTCAAAATCGAAATGTACATAACTTTCACAGTTTAAGTCCGTTTCCAACGAAACGAAAAGCAGTGTTCTAGTTATTACATCTATTTTCATAATAAAAGATAAAATTTAAGATTTTAAATAATTTAAATTTGAAGTTTAAAAGTCACAGTTTGAACAGTTTGACCAGAAATTCACTTTTCAGTAAAAATTCAATTTATACTAATTTGAACTATGAATCACTTAATAATCATCATTTATATTTAAAATGAAATGTTTAAAATAAAACAAGTTTTAAAATAATTTAAAAATAAAATAAAGTCAAATTTAAATTATATGCAAAAAATGTATGGTTGTTATACTCTCCCCTACTCAAAACTTTTCGTCCCCGAAAACGAATGAGGTACGGGAAAGCACAGAAAAAGATAAAGTGAAATAGGATTAAGATAAGATGACAAGAAGACTGAAAATTATACCCGATAACTGTTGTTATAGGTAAGTTTCGCAAGGTGCAGATTATCGAAGATTATAGAAAGATTTCTAAACAGAAAGATTATAGAAAGATGCCTATACCAGTCTATAACAAGATAAGGATGATAAGGACAACCAAAATATAGTTTGAAAAACCAAATAAGGAAATAGATTTGAAAGCATGGAAATTTCAACTTAAAAATTTTTTTTCCATTTTTTTTCATAAGTTAAATAAATCGTTAACTATTTCAAATTTCATTATCTTATTATCCAATCATCTTAAACTAAGAATTTTTTTAAACCATGGGTTTGAAAAATAATCATTTATTACACTCACAATGTACCTAATAAATCTAATTCTTCTTTATTCCTAATTAAAATTAAAATTATTCCTCTCAATGTATTTATCACTTATGTTAAATATACTTACACTTATTACAACTGCTTTCTTTTATTCTTAGTTCTTTTAACATTATTTTATTGTAAGTTATTCAATTACCCTTTATTATATTTACCTCTTTTAATCGTTTTATAACTAAAATTTAAGTGTATAAAATTTATTATAACCACTCAAATTTTATTTATAAATCTTTTTATATTGCATATTATCCAATTACAATTTTAACTTCTAAATTTAGGTAAGTTATATTTGAATGCAATTGTGTTATACAAATAAACTTTCCAATTAAATCATTTCATGCTTGATATTCATCCAAAATTTTGATTTGATTTTTTTTATAATTGGAATTATTCTTTAAAATAAAATTTAAGAACTAAATTTCCGATTACATTCAAACCATTTAGAGATAAGTAATAATATATACATAATATGTCAAATCAAATTTCAATCATATATCTATATATATGTATTATAAATCAAGTCATATTTTAGAAATTCAAATCAATTTGATTTACCAAAATAAAGCTGTAATAAGTCTACAGGGCGGTCTCTTCACTTCGAAACTCGAAAATGAACGTTGATGATGTCGCGATCATCACCGAAGTTATTTTCCAGCGACAAAGAGAAGAGCACTAATTTTAAACTTTAAAATTCTTTGGAAACAAATTTCTATTTGAAAATACTTTAAATAATATATCCCTTGTAAAACTTTTTAAACAAAAGGTTTGAAACCATCAGAAATTAAATCCTCAAATTTCTTGTTCTAAATTCATTTCAGTTCCCAAATCAAGTATTATCACTTCAAATAATCAATTTAAATCAGTTTATTAAGTTCCATAAATTTACTTATATATCAAAATTTATTTCATTAACCAAATTTTAAATAATATTATGTCAGTTTGTTCTGTCAAAGTGTTCTAGAAATCCTATCGATAGCGTTGATCAGACGAATCGATCGGAAACCCAAATCAACATCAACAACTCAAACAACGCAATATATAAAACAAAACATAGATATACAAGTACAATTCAAAATGCTTGGAAGAATAGATTGGAAACAAAAGACAAGATGATTAAATACCAAAACAGTGAGGTGGATAAGCTTAAATAAATCACGGGCAACGTTTACCGGGTCAACCGTGGCTTAAAGAATAAGATCAATGTGGATTTTTCTAGGGTAAATCTACATTCGACCCCAAGAGTTAGAGTTTGGAATAACAAAAGATATTAGCATCTAAACCAAGGATAGATATAAATCTCTGGTGAATCGATGCTGATTGTAAAGGAGTTTTCCCCCTTTTTCAATTCAATTTGAAATTGGCGTGACCGCCAACTTACTAGAAAGATCATTCGAAGCGGAGTTATGGAATACTCCAGAGTCAAAAAAAGATGAATAGTGAGGGATACGAATGGATTTTGGAACCGTAGGGAACGTTCCAAAATTCAAAGGAATCGAGTCAAAAGGGAGAAATTCAAACTTGAATGAAAGTGATTATGTAAATACATTCACTCCATATGCTGAGTTTTGCCTAGAGCTACCAAAGCTCCGATACCAACTGTAACGACCCGATATTTTCAACCATTCGCATCCATTATAAGTGTATAGGTAGACACTCATGTCGGAATTGAATTGCTCAAAATACCGCGTTGTAAATAAAAATTTGGCAAATCTCATAATACACAGTAAATAAAATCACAGACACAGAGTAATAATAATGCAGCGGAAGTAAAAAAGATAGTAGTTCATGAAGCTACTATATAAATATATCAGAGTTACATAAGATACAACAGAAGAAATAAAGTACAAAAGAAGTCTCAATATATAGAAATCTACTAATACAATAGCTGGGAAGGACCAACAGACTGTAAAAGATAAAACTTGACAAGTAGATAATCTCCAGCGATTCCAATCTTCAGAAAGTGGAAATCCAAATCTGTGAATACTCAGGATGACCCGAGCATAAATAAAAATACAAACACTCGAGTCAGGACATACATACTTATACAATGTAAACCAACTCAAGTGTACTGTAGTAAAGGTACAAGTAACTTAGAAGATGCTTGGGACCGCCCATCCTCTCCGTTAGACTATTTACTATGTAGTATATTACGCTATATACAGTGGTGTCTAATCAGTAAAGTATAATCATATAGAAAATAGCATTAAGGGGATGGTGAACCTTAACGCGGTCAGATCTTTAAAACCAAAATCGTAGTGGGCTCGATGCGATGACCCGGAATTTCAAAGCAATATCAATTTAATAATATTAATTAAAAATTAAATTGTTGATAATCTTTGTAATGAGATTTGGATTAATTTAATAATTCAATTAAAATAAATAGTTAATTGATAGATTTTATCTTTTTAAATCTAATGATTTGTTTTATATTTATAATATATATAGAATTTTGTATATATTGTAAATAGGTATTGTTTTAAATGAATCATGTTTTCTATAAAATTTATATCTTTAGTAAAAATTGGAAATTATGATTTTATTTAAAGGTTAAACTTTTTAAAAAGCTATTTAATAAATAAAATATGGTTTTAAATACATAAGACAAATTTTGTAATGATTTAAAATATGTTTGACTCAAGTTTAAAATTAAATAAATAGCAATAAGGTTATTTTGATTATCTTTTAAAAATATCATGTGATAAAATAAATAATTTATTAGTAAGAAGACAAATTCTTTTAATAAGCTATTTATAGTTATTAAATGTTGATATTTTTAAAAAAAAATACATTGTTCTAACAAAATAAATTTTTAATAAAAAATTTTGTTTTTCAAAATTCAAAATTGTAGTTGTATTTGTAAATAAACTGGATTTCAAAATTTTAGTTTGAACTTGAATTCAAAGTTTTTATAATTTAAAGTATAAATGTTTTTAATTTGTTTTGATTTTGAAATATTTGTATAAGTTTAATTTTATAAATATAGTTTGACTTATTCATTTTAAAAATCTATATACATGTAAATAAATGCATGTTAACACATTAACTAAACATATCTTATATTAAACATCTAATTTAAAATACAAGTTAACTAAATAACTAATTAGCATTTAACTATAACTAAATTACATAATTATAACAAATTAACATTTAAAAACAAATGTAAACTTTTTACAAATTAAATTAACATGTGTTAAGATAATAATTTGGAATTAAATTTTAAATAACATGTGTCATGACAAATGTAATATGTAGGGACAAGTGTCATTTATTTTAGATTTTCTTTTATAAAATCAAATTTCAGCCCATTAATTTACAAATCTTTTTTCTCTTTCTTTTCTAATTTTTTTTCTAAATTCAAAGCTAAGAAGAAAATTGAAACAAATCCCCTCAAAAACTTAAATCTGAAAACACCTCCACTAAAACCTAATTCATAAAGTCAAATTCCTATAATCTTTTTAAATCCATGAAATCAAAACATGCAAAACCATTTTCAAAATTGAATCAAACATGCAAAAGTTCTGAAGCATGCATTATTTCAAGATCTGGAATGTAAGCTAGCATGCATGCAAGAATTCAGTAACAAGCCAAACTGTTTAAAACTGCATATTAAATCAAGGCAGCCTGCATTTCAAAAATCTGGGTCTCAAACAAGCATGCATGCAACTGTATTGTGAAATCTGGAGTTAATGCAAAGCAAAGGAAATTTCCAGTTTTAAAGCAAAAAGAATTCAGAGGTTTCAAACTTTCTAAATCAAATTTGTGACTCTGCCTTCTGATAAAAAAATTGCTCTGCCTTCAAGTTTCAGGTGAGTAACATTTCTATTCTAAAAATTAACTTATAAACAAGGTTGTATGTTTAATATCTGTGATAAAAATATGTTGAATGCATATTTGGATGAAATCTGCTGTGACTTGCTTGTGATTTCCAGAAAGTACTCTCTGTTTATTTAAGCCATATGATCAGTTTTGATTTAATTCTAAATCTATAGCTTTGTGTCTCTGATTTAACTTTAGATTAAATCAAAACTTGTTTGTTTTATCCTAGGGAAGTTTTTGAAATATTATTTAAGTTAAATAAAATTTGAAATCTTACTGGGTATTTAAAACAGCAAAGCAAACTTTGAATAAGGGAAAATCCAAACATTTTAGTTTATAAATCTAGGATCTTAATTTGAATACTTAGACTAAAACAAGATTTTTAAATCAAAAATCAGCATTTTTAATCAAGGGGTTTGGGAGCAGTTTTCTGTTGAACAGAAAAGGGATATTGTGTGATTTCTGACGATCTAACGATTTGGGGATATTGGGACTTTGCTAGTGGGTAGAATAGTAACCATTGAAGCAGGGAAAAATTATTAATGTTGATGATAATCAACTGGGAAGCAGCGGTAGTGATCTAGTTTCTGTAGCCCTAGTTTTAACTGGGCATATTGTTTGGGTCGGTATGGATTATAGGGATGATCGAGTTCAAATCGGTTTTAAGTGTTGATAGTTTGGTCATAGACGAAGCTGTGGCCGGTGGTGGAGGCCCTCAGGGGGTCGGAGCACCGTAGATGATGTGTTGACAGGTTTTAATGGGGTTGTGGTCTTTCTGTTCCAGGTTTAGGATGTGAACTCGAATTTTCAAATTCGAGTTGTATGTGAGTTGTGGGATGATCGAAGTGGATTAGGGAGATAGTCGCAGGCATAGGGAAGCCACCGGAGGAGGCTGGTGATTGCCGGAGGCACGGTGCATGTGCACCGTGCACTTTTAGTTTCAGATGGTTGCTTGGGTATGTGCAGGAGGAAACTCGAGAATAACTCGAGTAGGTACTATGTTTTACTCGAAGGAGGGGGCTAGATGACTCGCAGCTGGAATTTTGTTAGCTCGGGTTGGTATAGCATCAGGTTTTAAAACTGTAAACTGGTAATGTGTTATAAATTTTGTTTAAACTGAAATGTAAAAATGGAAAGCAAAGGTAAGCAGAATTGTAAATCCAAGTTTGAATTCTGGAATTCAAATTTTAAGTTTAAACCTCAGTTAAAATAAATTAAGACTTTAACCTTGAATGGTTAAATACTTTAAAAATGATTAAGTAGATTGAATTTTAAATAAAGTTTAAAAGGGAAAGTAATGTTTTAAAATCTGAATAATAATTTGGAATTAAATTTTAAATAAGTATTTCAGTTTTGAAATGTAAGAAAATTTAAAATTTAAAATGATTTAAACTATTTGTAATGTTTGAAGAATAATTCAAATTGATTTGAATTTAAATACGAATTTGGATTTAAGCCCTTTTGAACATCTTATTTAAATGAGTATATGTTTAACTTGTGAAATAAAAGGTTTAAAAATGTGTTTTAAAAACTCTGCTAAAGATATTTTGAATTCATTTTTAAACCTTAAATTTAAAATGAAATTTGAAGGTAAAATTTAAGTAAATTGTTTAGTACTTTATAAATGGTAACTTGAATAGTAACAAAGTTTGATCTTAAGTAAATTAGAAATTAAGGGTTTGTAATTCATTAAATTATAAGGAAATTTATGGATAATTAATTTATTTGATTAATTAATCATTTGGATTAATTAAATAAGTAATTAAAGGTTTAAACTAATTAATTAATGGTTAAGATTAATTAATTAGAATAATTAATTTTGTAGTAAAGAATTATTAATTAGATTTTTATTAATAATTAATTGTATATTAAAGATTAGTTAATTTTGGAATTAATAATGATTGATGAAGGTTAAGTACTTAAGAAAAGTAATTAAAGAATGGTTAATGGTTAATGATGGTCATTAACTTAAGATTATTTAACAATTAATTAATGTGATTAATTTTAAATAATTAATTAGATTAATTAATTAAATAATAATCAATTGAAGATCATTTAAGTTAATTACTTAAAGGAAGTAATTAAGGAATTAATTACTTAATGTAATTAATGGAGTTAAATATGATTGGTTCAAATTAATTAATTAAGTTTAATTAATTTTAAACATTGGATTTGATAATAATTACCTGATGTAATTAATGAAGTGAAATTACTCGGTAAAGTAATTAGAGATAATTACTGGATGTAATTAGTGGATAATGTTGGAATTATGAAATAATTTGGATTAAATTATCTAGTATAATTAATCATGGGATTAATTAAAGAAATTTATTCAGGGGTAATTAATTTGATAAGTAATTAAGGGTAGTTAATTACAGATTGAGATTAATCAAAGGTGATTAATAATTATGGATTAAGTGAGATTAATTACTGAAGATAATTAATTTAATAGAGTGATTAATTAAATATAATTAAGAGTCA
The DNA here is from genome assembly GCA_030765085.1 of Allium cepa. Lineage (NCBI taxonomy): Eukaryota > Viridiplantae > Streptophyta > Magnoliopsida > Asparagales > Amaryllidaceae > Allium > Allium cepa. The sequence goes on from CM060928.1 coordinate 883,227,395, forward strand.
TTAATTAATATAATTAATGATGTAATTAAGATTGATTAATTAAGATTAATTAATTAATAATAAATGATTAAGTATAATTAATTTATTGTAGTTAATTAAGGTTAAATGCAATTAATTATAGTTAATTAATTTATGAAGTAATTAAAGGTTAATTATTGTATTTGGTTTAGAGTAATTAATTTTGTGAAATTAATTGAAGTATAATTAATCAGGATTGATTAATTAAGATGATAAATTAGAGGTTAATCAATTAATTAATTTGTAATTAATTAATGATGATGGAAGCAAGATTTATTGTGTAAGTAATTAATTTAATTCATTTTAAATTAATTAGAGACGACATAATAAATTTAATTCAATTTAAATTAATTATAGATAGTATGATTATAAGTCATTGCTTATAAGTGTATAATATTGGTTGTCTTGAATGGATTGGATCTCAGCTATGAGATTAGTAATGTTGTGTGATATGGGTGCATTGGTTGCATTGTGATGATGATATGGATATCTTTTGATAGTGATAATGTGGATTATCTATGGTTATGATAATGATATTTATCTGTTGTGAATCTGTCAATTATCTATCTGTGTGTATATAGATAATGTAATTGAATTGTTTTAAACTCTAAACAACTTGGACCTAAAAGACACGCTTTGGATTTCGATGAGACCGGGATCGGGTTTCCGTATTTGGATATCCGAAAATCACATCGATCTAAATTAACGATAGGTCGTGAATCTTATGTGAAGAGTGAAGACTCGAGGTGTAAGGGCTATACGTCAGTATAACTCTATGGGTGATTCCGTAATGAGTTTGACGGAATAGTACTTATAGATTTGAGATGGAGATTCAGAGTGCAAGGGTTATTGTCGTTAACTCTGAGGGTGATTCCAAAATGAGTGTAACAAGATAATGCCTTCGGTTTCGTTCGAACCCGGAACGAACTTGTATGGATTGAATGCTTTCAGAACATCGTCAGGTGGACGATGAGAATTCTAAGAGATGTGTTCTCTAAAGGTAATCGTAGCCTCAAGCCTCATCAACCGGGAATGGCTAAAACAGGGGAGGTGCAGCAAGGCTTCGTGGGTAGCTCCCACTGGAGAGCAAGATTTTCCCCTGTCTAGAAGTCCCTTTTTATTCGGCTATGTGGGCAGTTGGAATCGCGCGCCAACTGCGGGGTTGTCTTGTTCGGAACTATTCAGTAAGGAATGGGTCCGGCCTTGTGCTGCAGGGGAGCGGGCGTACTCCTCGGTACGTTGATCTAGGCCACGTACTGTGACGGGCGGTACCCCAGTAGCCCTGCCATTGTATGGAATCCAAAATCCAATAAGTGCCAACGGTTTTGATTGTATTACCCACTTTGTGGCTAGTAGCTGGAATTTAATAAATGTAACAATTTCGGCTATTTCATATTTACTTGAAAACCCTAGACCTATTATAATATCACTGGATTTCCTATCAAATGTTTTGGTTAGCGTAAGGTAAAAACTTTTCCATGTTTATGTGTGGGTAGTCTTACGTGATACCTTTCTTTTCAAAAGGTTTTTGAAAGTTAAGCAACTTTAACCTGTTATTCACACCAGACCCATGTCTGACCCGGAGTTTATTTTTGTTTTTCATAAACTCTTGGGTACTCAAATTTTTACGAGTAGCCAAGGGATTCAGGTTAGCTTTGACGAATATTGGAGGAGCAATGGAGCAGGAGGCTTCTGCGTTAGATATATAGTATTCCTCTGTGTGTTCTGTGTTGTCTCTGTATTGTATTATGTTGTAAATACTAGACAGGTGTTTAGAACTGTCTAGAATGTGTTGTATTATCCTTATACTCTGATAGTTGTTGTATACTATGTAATATTTTATGTTATTAATATAATTTATTCGTTCCGTTGTTTAGATTATGATGTGTTGTTTCTTCTTCTCCTCTTTCTTTCTCTTTTCTATCCCTTTCTTTCTTATTAGCGATATGACTTCTTGGAGATATGGAAGTTGGGTCGTTAAAATGGTATCAGAGCATTAGGTTGAGTGAATACCTAGGCTCTGGAGTGGTGTCTATCTTGAGAGAGCGTATTTGTAATTTTAAAAATATTTATATATATTTATTTCTTTCTACCTATCTGTTGGTTTACCTGTTCAGGTTTTCCAATATAGGTTATAAAGGTAGATAAGGTAGTGGTGTGTGTGTAACACGATTACTACCATTGGTTGAAGTTTGTATGTTTAAGGTTGGAAGTGTATTTGTCGAGACTATAGACCTAATACCGTCTCGAGTAAGGTTTGTTGTGTTGAAGTATTTCATCGATCTCTGAAGGAAACCTGTTAAGGTTCGGAGACATATTTGAAGTGCAGAGTTTGGTGAGTTGAGTTTGGATCTGTCATTTGGGCAGAAGCAAGTGATGGTATTTTGATACCTCATGAAGTTGTAACTGCGTGATGAGATGCATTGACTATGGATTTTGTCCGAAGATATTTCTTTGGAACAAGTTTTGGAAAGTGTGTCTGTTTCGATGTTGTGGCTGATGTCAGCGGGATGTTGTGGTGTTTCTGTTTGCTTTGAAGTTCGAGTTTCTTGAAGAGTTTTGGATCAGGAAGTTTGGAATTGGTGTCAGCAATGCAGCTTGGAATGTTCTGTGAGCCGACAGAGAGGTCTTAGCTGAGTAGTTTTTCTGAAGATGGAGTTCAGAAGCTGCAGAGCGAATCTGTTTCTTCAATGGATTGACTAGACCAGTGTAAGTTGTTCTGATTGGTAAAGAGAAAACAGTTTTTCTTTGGAAATTTATCTGGGTTGATCGCAAAAGTGACTTGCGATTGTTTGAGTGTTCTCTTGGATTGTTGGAGATTTTCTGGATGTCTTCCGGGAAGACAGAGGTTCGTCAGCATCTGGAAATTGAGTTTTCTTATAGACTAGTATTCCAGGAGTCAAACCGGTGGTTCTGTTTAGTTGGAGAATGATTCCTAGAGATGGAGTTTGATGAAGTAACTCAGTGTTCGTAGGAATTTCTAAGTTTTCATTATGGATCTGTAGAACCATATTTCTGGAAGGTGATGTCCAGTTGGTGCTTGTGTTCTTCGTCAGCATTTTCTTATCTACTTCGGATCAGAGTTGTGCAGCGGAAGCAGTTTGGATGTGTTTCTGATTGCCTTTTCCGGGTTTGAAGAAGTTTGTTGTCTTCTGTTGTTTATGAAGTAGAATTGTGTTTGGGTTGGATTGATCTTGAGGAGATCATTGTGTTGGGATGTTTTTTATTCTGATTGTTCTAGAGGAATCAGCAAGAGTTAAGCTGATCAGTTTGGATGTTGGCAGACCAAGATTTGTCTGAAGGCTTTTATGGATAAGGGACGGAGAAATTTGGAATTCGAAGTTGGACACTTCGTTATTGTTGGAGTTTTCTCTGATTCAGGAGCTATAAGTTTTGGTAAGACAGGAGAAGCTAGCTCCGAGATGTTTTAGATCTCATCTGTGTTTTGGTTGGATCAATGTTTGGTTTTTCAGGTTTGAATTGCCAGTTTGGATAACTGGGATTCGATGAATTTCACGTATCTCTGAAGAAGTACGTGTATGGTTTATCTCTGGTTTTGGAACCAGCGGTTATAGAGGTAGGTTGTTGAGTCAGACTCGTCTGTAGTCTGATATGTTGTCCAGTTCTGTAGATCTAGATGAATAGGAGCTCTGTAGTTTAATTGTATTGATTGTTTGGAATCTATAGAGCGAGTATTCCGATATTTTACCAGGGAAACTCGTGAAAGTTTTATCCAGAGTTTTTCTAGATAATTTGTTTTGATTGATTGGGTGAATTGATTGCTATGTGTGTTAGCATATCATTGGTTGTTAGCTTGTGTTTTAAAATTTAATCCTTTAAATAGATTATTAAATTACCTTTGTTTTAAATTTCGGGGACGAAATTCTTTTAAGGGGGAAGGAATGCGATGACCTGGAATTTTAAAGCAATATCAATTTAATAATCTGAATTAAAAATTAAATTGATTTGATAATCTTTATAATGAGATTTGGATTAATTTAATAAATCAATTAAAATAAATAGTTAATTGATAGATTTTATCTTTTTAAATCTAATAATTTGTTTTATATTTATAATATATATAGAATATTGTATATATTGTAAATAGGTATTGTTTTAAATGAATCATGTTTTCTATAAACTTTATATCTTTAGTAAAAATTGGAAATTATGATTTTCTTTAAAAGTTAAACTTTTTAAAAAGCTATTTAATAAATAAAATATGGTTTTAAATACATAAGACAAATTTTGTAATGATTTAAAATATGTTTAACTCAAGTTTAAAATTAAATAAATAGCAATAAGGTTATTTTGATTATCTTTTAAAAATATCATGTGATAAAATAAATAATTTATTAATAAGAAGACAAATTCTTTTAATAAGCTATTTATAGTTATTAAATGTTGATATTTTAAAAAAAAAAAAATAATACATTGTTCTAACAAATAAATTTTTAATAAAAAATTTTGTTTTTCAAAATTCAAAATTATAGTTGTATTTGTAAATAAACTGGATTTCAAAATTTTAATTTGAACGTGAATTCAAAGTTTTTATAATTTAAAGTATAAATGTTTTTAATTTGTTTTGATTTTGAAATATTTGTATAAGTTTAATTTTATAAATATAGTTTGACTTATTCATTTTAAAAATCTATATACATGTAAATAAATGCATGTTAACTCATTAACTAAACATATCTTATATTAAACATCTAATTTAAAATACAAGTTAACTAAATAACTAATTAGCATTTAACTATAACTAAATTACATAATTATAACAAATTAACATTTAAAAACAAATGTAAACATTTTACAAATTAAATTAACATGTGTTAAGATAATAATCTAGGTGCATGACAAATGTAATATGTAGGGACAAGTGCCATTTATTTTAGATTTTCTTTTATAAAATCAAATTTCAGCCCATTTATTTACAAATCTTTTTTCCCTTTCTTTTCTATTTTTTTCTAAATTCAAAGCCAAGAAGAAAATTGAAACCAATCACCTCAAAAACTTAAATCTGAAAACACCTCCACTAAAAACCAATTCATAAAGTCAAATTTCTATAATCTTTTCAAATCCATGAAATCAAAACAAGCAAAACCATTTTCAAAATTGAATCAAACATGCAAAAGTTCTAAAGCATGCATTATTTCAAGATCTGGAATGTAAGCTAGCATGCATGCAAGAATTCAGTAACAAGCCAAACTGTTTAAAACTGCATATTAAATCAAGGCAGCCTGGATTTCAAAAATCTGGGTCTCAAACAAGCATGCATGCAACTGTATTGTGAAATCTGGAGTTAATGCAAAGCAAAGGAAACTTCCAGTTTTAAAGCAAAAAGAATTCAGAGGTTTCAAACTTTCCAAATCAAATTTGTGACTCTGCCTTCTGATATAAAATATTGCTCTGCCTTCAAGCTTCAGGTGAGTAACATTTCTATTCTAAAAATTAACTTATAAACAAGGTTGCATGTTTAATATCTGTGATAAAAATATGTTGAATGCATATTTGGATGAAATCTGCTGTGACTTGCTTGTGATTTCCAGAAAGTACTCTCTGTTTATTTAAGCCATATGATCAGTTTTGATTTAAATTCTAAATCTATAGCTTTGTGTCTCTGATTTAACTTTAGATTAAATCAAAACTTTTTTGTTTTATCCTAGAGAAGTTTTTAAAATATTATTTAAGTTAAATAAAATTTGAAATCTTACTGGGTATTTAAAACAGCAAAGCAAACTTTGAATAAGGGAAAATCCAAACATTTTAGTTTATAAATCTAGGATCTTAATTTGAATACTTAGACTAAAACAAGATTTTTAAATCAAAAATCAGCATTTTTAATCAAGGGGTTTGGGAGCAGTTTTCTGTTGAACAGAAAAGGGATATTGTGTGATTTCTGATGATCTAACGATTTGGGGATATTGGGACTTTGCTAGTGGGTAGAATAGTAACCATTGAAGCAGGGAAAAATTATTAATGTTGATGAAAATCAACTGGGAAGAAGCGGTAGTGATCTAGTTTCTGTACCCCTAGTTTTAACTGGGCATATTGTTTGGGTCGGTATGGATTATAGGGATGATCGAGTTCAATTCGGTTTTAAGTGTTGATAGTTTGGTCATGACGAAGCTGTGGCCGGTGGTGGAGGTCCTCAGGGGGTCGGAGCACCGTAGATGATGTGTTGACAGGCTTCAATAGGGTTGTGGTCTTTCTGTTCCAGGTTTAGGATGTGAACTCGAATTTTCAAATTCGAGTTGTATGTGAGTTGTGGGATGATCGGAGTGGATTAGGGAGATAGTCGTAGGCGTAGGGAAGCCACCGGAGGAGGCTGGTGATTGTCGGAGGCACGGTGCATGTAAACCGTGCACTTTTAGTTTCAGATGGTTGCTTGGGTATGTGCAGGAGGAAACTCGAGAATAACTCGAGTAGGTACTGTGTTTTACTCGAAGGAGGGGGCTAGATGACTCGAAGCTGGAATTTTGTTAGCTCGGGTTAGTATAGCATCAGGTTTTAAAACTGTAAACTTGTAATGTGTTATAAATTTTGTTTAAACTGAAATGTAGAAATGGAAAGCAAAGGTAAACAGAATTGTAAATCCAAGTTTGAATTCTGGAATTCAAATTTTAAGTTTAAACCTCAGTTAAAATAAATTAAGACTTTAACCTTGAATGGTTAAATACTTTAAAAATGATTAAGTAGATTGAATTTTAAATAAAGTTTAAAAGGGAAAGTAATGTTTTAAAATCAGAAGAATAATTTGGAATTAAATTTTAAATAAGTATTTCAGTTTTGAAATGTAAGAAAATTTAAATTTTAAAATGATTTAAAATTTTAAATAAGTATTTCAGTCAATTTATTAGTTATATATGTACATACTGTCTGGTGAGAATAGCTCACATGTTCAAAGCTGGAGATATCCACCAAAGCACACAACGCAACACAATGAAGGCACGATGACATGGATATGACTTGAGAGTGGAGAGCTAAAGCAATTTTACTTGTTCAAACATTTACACAAAACAATACAAATATATGTAAGTTTCAACACGATTTAAACATCAAATAACATTAGAATTCAAAGCCCAAAACAACATCAAATGAATTGCACTTGTTCTCAACCTCATGTACTTCAGTTAGGCAGTGATTAGGCTCAGCTAACTCAGGGAATTAGGTCAGGTTTGGGTGTGCAAGGGTCGGCCTACACATGGGTTCGAAGGTGGGTTTAGTCTTGGTGCATAAAACTAGGTGTACAGGGCTAAAACTATGCAACATACATCATTTGTTGCTCTTGTTTGGTTCAGACAGAGGCTAGGTGGGCCCAACCAGTGGTGCAGGTGGTAGTGGGTGATGTGGAAAAGAGTGGAGGTCAGGTCAGAGGTGGTGGTGGTGGTGGTAGTGACGGCTAATGGTGGTAGAAGGAGAAGATGATAAACTAGGCTAGGCTAGTGCAATAGGTGATGGTTTTTGGTGGATTTTGTGGTGGTCCTTGCCATGGATGGTCTCGACCTGAAATGGAGAGGTAGTAGGATGGATGATGGTCAGAGGAAAGGGGTGGTAGAGGTCAGGTCAGATCTGGTTGAGGAGGAGCCAAGCTATGAAGGTGAGAACAAGTACAAAATTCAAAATAAAAAAGTAGAAAAACAAAGGAATAAGAAGATAATTTTTACCTCAACTCCTTCAAGCCATGGCCGTATTTTTCTTTTTTTTTAGATGAGAAATGGATCTGAAAAATGAAGGAGGAAGTCACGGCTAAAAGAGAAAGAAAAAAAAACGGTCAAAGAGTAAATGATGAAACGGTGAAAGAAACGACTTACGTTTCAAAAGCTTTTAAAACCTTTCAAATTTTCTTAATTTTGTTTATATAACTTGATATTTCTGGAAATAATAATAATCCCGGATAAAATTTCGAAAATTTATCAAAATATAAAAATATATATAATATTTATTAATTATATAAAGTTAAATTAAGGAAAATAGCTAAAAATAGTAAACTAGTCTAGAAAATTTGAAACTAAATGAAATAAATTTTAGAAAATTCATATGAGCTTGTAATATATTTTTAAACATAAATAATAATATAAAATAAAAGTAAATTCACAAAATAAATATAAAAAAATTAAATTTAAATATAATGTTAATGAAGAAAATAGCAGAAAATAAGAAAACAGCCTTAAAAAAAAGAAATTAACACAGTAAACTTTGGAAAAATTGTTTACTTCATTTTAAAATTATTATAATACAAAAATATACATACATTAACATATTGACCCATATTAAAATGAAATATGACAATAAAATACGGTTTATACAATTTAAAAATAACAAAATTGCAGAATAAACAAATTGCACTCAATATTGAAATATACATAACTTTCACAGTTTAACTCCGTTTTCAACGAAATAAAAAGCAGTGTTCAAGTTATTACATATATTTTCATAATAAAGATAAAATTTAAGATTTTAAATTATTTAAATTTGAAGTTTAAAAGTCACAGTTTGAACAGCGTGACCAGAAATTCACTTTATAGTAAAATATTCAAATTATACTAGTTTGAACTATAAATCACTTAATAATCATAATTTATATTTAAAAATGAAATGTTTGAAATAAAAAAAATTAAAATACTTTAAAAATAAAAGAAAGTCCAATTTAAATAATATACAAAAATCTAGGGTTGTTACACTCTCCCCCACTCAAAACTTTTCGTCCTCGAAAAGGGATGAGGTACGGAAAAGCATAGAAAAAGATAGAGTGAAATAGGATTAAGATAAGATGACAAGAAGATTGAAATTATATCTGATAACTGTTGTTATAGGTAAGTTTAACAAAGTGGAGATGATCTTTCCAAGATTCTCCAAAATTAAGAACACAAGCACAAAAAATATGGATCCAAAATGATTACCAAAGATTATCAAGGATTATAGAAAGATTTCTAAACGAAAACATTATAGAAAGATGTCTATACCAGTCTGTAGGAAGATAAGGATAATAAGGACAACAAAACGATAGTTTGAAAAACAAAATAAGGAAATAAATTTGAAAGCATGGAAATTTCATCATAGATAGAGAATAAATCTTTACACAAGTTAAATAAATCTTAACTATCCCAAATTTCATTATCTTATTATCCAATCATCTTAAATTAACAATTTTTAAAACCATGGGTTTGAAAAATAATCATTTATTACACTCACAATGTACTTAATAAATTTAATTCTTCTTTATTCCTAATTAAAATTAAATTTATTCCTCTCAATATATTTATCACTTATGTTAAATATGCTTACACTTATTGTAACTGCTTTATTTTATTCTTAGTTCTTTTAACATTATTTTATTGTAAGTTATTCAATCACCCTTTATTATGTTTACCTCTGTTAATCATTTTATAATTAAAATTTAAGTGTATAACATTTATTATAACCACTCAAATTTTATTAAAAAAAATCTTTTTATATTGTATATTATCCAATTACATTGTTAACATTTGAAAAATTAAGGTAAGTTGTATTGAATGCAATTCTATTATACAATTAAATCATTTCATTCATCCAAAAAAATTATTTTCTTTTTATAATTGAAATTATTCTTAAAAATAAAATTTAAGAATTAAATTTCCGATTTCTTCAAACCATTTAGAGATAACTAAAGGTATGTACATAGTTTATCAAATCAAATTTAAATTATATGTCTATATATATTATAGATCAAGTCATATTTTAGAAATTCAAATCAAATTGATTTCCAAAACAAAGCTGTAGCAAGACTACAGAGCGGTCTTTTCACTTCGAAACTCAAAATGAATGTCGACGATGCTGCAGTCATCACTAAAATTATTTCCCAGCGACAAAGAGAGGAGCACTAATTTTTAAACTTTAAAATCCTTTGAGAACAAATTTCTATTCAAAAATACTTTAAATAATATAACCTTTTAAAACTTAAACACAAGGTTTGAAACCATCGGAAATTAAATTCTCAAATTTCTTGTTCTAAATTCATTTCAGTTCCCAAATCAAGTATTATCACTTCAAATAATTAATTTAAATCAGTTTATTAATTTTCATAAATTTTCTTATATATCAAAATTTATTTCATTAACCAAATTTTAAAATAATATTGTGTCAGTTTGTTCTGTCAAAGTGTTTTAGAAATCCTATCGATAGCGCTGATCAAACGAATCGATCAAAAACCCAACTCAACATCAACAACTCAAACAACACAATATATAAACAAAACATAGATTTACAAGTACAATTCAAAATGTTTGAAAATAGGTTGGAAACAAAAGACAAGATGATTAAATAACAAAATAGGGAGGTGGAAAAGCTTAAATAAATCACGGGCAACATTTACCGGGTCAACCGTGGCTTAAAGAATAAGATCAATGTGGATTTTTCTAGGGTAAATCTACATTCGATCTCAATAGATAAAGTTTGGAATAACAAAAGATATTAGCATCTAGACCAAGGATAGATATAAATCTCTGGTGAATCGATGCTAATTGTAAAGGAGCTTTCCCTTTTTTTTCAATTCAATTTGAAATTGGCGTGACCGCCGACTCGCAAAGATCATTCGAAGCGGAGTTTTGGAATACTCCAGAGTCAAAAGAAGATGTATAGTGAGGGACACGAATGGATTTTGGAACTGTGGGGAATGTTTCAAAATTCAAAGGAATCGAGTCAAAAAGGAAGAGATTCAAACTCGAATGAAAGTGGTTCTGTAAATACATTTACTCCATATGCTGAGTTTTGCCTAGAGCTACCAAAGCTCCGATACCAACTGTAACGACCCGATATTTTCAACCATTCGCATCCATTATAAGTGTATAGGTAGACACTCATGTCGGAATTGAATTGCTCAAAATACCGCGTTGTAAATAAAAATTTGGCAAATCTCATAATACACAGTAAATAAAATCACAGACACAGAGTAATAATAATGCAGCGGAAGTAAAAAATATAGTAGTTCATGAAGCTACTATATAAATATATCAGAGTTACATAAGATACAACAGAAGAAATAAAGTACAAAAGAAGTCTCAATATATAGAAATCTACTAATACAATAGCTGGGAAGGACCAACAGACTGTAAAAGATAAAACTTGACAAGTAGATAATCTCCAGCGATTCCAATCTCCAGAAAGTGGAAATCCAAATATGTGAATACTCAGGCTGACCCGAGCGTAAATAAAAATACAAACACTCGAGTCAGGACATACATACTTATACAATGTAAACCAACTCAAGTGAACTGTAGTAAAGGTACAAGTAACTTAGAAGATGCTTGGGACCGCCCATCCTCTAAGGATCCGTTAAACTATTTACTATGTAGTATACTGCGCTATATACAGTAGTGTCTAATCAGTAAAGTATAATCATATAGAAAATAGCATTAAGGGGATGGTGAACCTTAACGCGGTCGGATCTTTAAAACCAAAATCGTAGTGGGCTCGATATAAGGATATGACAAGGCACGCGAGACAATGCTAGGGTGGATACACCGTTTGCACTCCCGGACCGGTGGTGACGGCAAGCCAGCAGCTTCCGCCCACCTCGAGACATACCCCCGAATCAAAGTGGCGCCACGTATCAAATCACAAAAGTAATAGAATGGTTTCCGATGGAGCATGCTCGATGAAAGGGTGCGACCCTTTGTGTAGCCAGGTATAGCTCCTGTTTTAGTCATATATGCCAACTCACGGGAGTTGGGTCCACGTAATATACCTCGAGAACGTCGCCACCATCCTACTTCATTCTGGAATCTCCACCGCGTATACAGTTGTTAAAGTGGTTTTCGGTATTGGCGGCTATAAGACAATATCCGATCCCGGTCTCTTTAACAACCAATCGTTATTATAACCCGTAGTTATGACTTTAAAACAATATTTTATACTTCAAAATAAAATATCATTTCAATCCAAATCTTTATCAAAATAAAGATTAAATCATTTCCAAACCATTTCAATATATCATCATACCATATATTTCAATTCAAATATTTATCAAAATAAATATCAAGTCATTTATAACCATTTCAATATATTAAATTATCATATCCTTTCAAAACTTCCTTTCAAATCATTTTAATATATCAAAATATCATAACCTTTTGAGCTTCATTTTCAAAATATCATATCTTTCAGAACTTCTTTCAAATCATTTTAATATCAAAATATCATATCTTTCAAAACTTCGTTTCAAATCATTTTAATATTTCAAGATACCATATCTTTTCAAAACCACATTTCAAATCATTTTAATGTATCAAAATAGCTATATTTTTTCAAAACCACATTTCAAATCATTTCAATATACCAAAATATCATATCTTTCAGTACCACATTTCAAATCAATTTAATATATCAAAAGTTATATTTCAAAACAAATTACTTCATTTTAAATCATAAAAATGAAGTTATTACGTTTAATAATTAAATTATTAAGTTTCAAAAATTTAAACTTTTCAATGTTCATTTATGCACTTAAATTTATTAAAACAATGAAAATTCAAGTTTCGCAGCATTTAGAAAATGCTACAGAAAGTTACATTCAAAAACAATTCAATTTAACAAAAGACAGTATTAAAAATGCTGTTAATTAACTTCAAATATTCAATAGAATTTCACAAACACTTATATTTTTATTTAAATCATTTTTAACTTATAAAATCATATATTTTCACATTTATAAGCATCATTTAATTTTTCTTAAATTCATGATTTTATAAAGTTAAGTTTCCTTTCAAAAATCAATATTTATTAATAATTCGCTTATTAAATTTCAACATTCAAATTTAAATTCATTACATTAAATTTCAACTTATCACTTAAGTTTAAAATTTCAAATATAACTTAATTCCATTTTATTTAACTTAACTTAAAATTTCACTTTTAAACCAAATTCATAAATTCCAATTTAAGTTATATTTCCAAATTCAACTCAATATTCACCCATTAACATTTTAACTTTATTCAAAAATCATTAATATGTTATAAAATCATTTTAAATTAATTTAAATTCAAAATATCATAAATTTATCATATTTCAAAGTTAATTTAAATTCCATTAAAAATTAAATCAAAATTTCCAAAATAACTTGCATTCGGATTTCCTAACTTTTCCATAATTTATTTAACTTATAGATTTCCAGAAAATCAATAATACTTTACAAAAATTATATTTTTATTTAATTTTAAATCAAAATATTATAAGAATTAAATTTCTAAAATATTTTAAATTTTTTAGAAAAACATATTTTAACTACAGGCCTGTATATAATTTTCTACGCTAGGTAAAGTGATACGGGTAATGTATCATTTCAACCCGTAATTTACAAAGAAAAATCTGGGTTTTATCATTTCAAACCCGCAGTCCCAAGTAAATAAAATAAGTTGAAAATCGTTCAGGCCTATCATTTCAGCCCATAACGATTTTTCCCTATTCTAAAGTTCGTTTGGGTATGTATCATTTCAACCCATAGTGATTCTAATCTAAAGGGAAGTTGCAGTGTGATAAACTGATAAAATAGCAGAACAACATAATATAACAGTAACAGATGTTATAACAGATTTTTAAGCATGGGTGAACATCATAAAATCATAATATAGCAGGTGTAACATGATAATGCATTTTACAGATTCAAAAGGGGTCAATTTACTAGTTATATATGTACATACTGTCTGGTGAGAATAGCTCACATGTTCAAAGCTGGAGATATCCACCAAAGCACACAACGCAACACAATGAAGGCACGATGACATGGATATGACTTGAGAGTGGAGATCCAAAGCAATTTGACTTGTTCAAACATTTACACAAAACAATACAAATATATGTAAGTTTCAACATGATTTAAACATCAAATAACATTAGAATTCAAAGCCCAAAACAACATCGAATGAATTGCACTTGTTCTCAACCTCATATACTTCAGTTAGGAAGTGATTAGGCTCAGCTAACTCAGGGAATTGGGTCAGGTTTGGGTGTGTAAGAGTCGGCCTACACATGGGCTTGAAGGTGGGTTTAGTCTAGGTGCATAAAACTAGGTGTACAGGGCTAAAACTATGCAACATACATCATTTGTTGCTCTTGTTTGGTTCGGCCAGAGGCTAGGTGGGCCCAACCAGTGGTGCAGGTGGTGGTGGGTGATGTGGCAGAGGGTGGAGGTCAGGTCAGAGGTGGTGGTGGTGGAGGTAGTGGCGGCTAATGGTGGTAGAAGGAGGAGATGATAAACTAGGCTAGGCTAGTGCAATAGGTGATGGTTTTTGGTGGATTTTGTGGTGGTCCTTGCCATGGATGGTCTCGACCTGAAATGGAGAGGTAGTCGAATGGGTGATGGTCAGGAAAGGGGTGGTAGAGGTCAGGCCAGATCTGGTTGAGGGGAAGCCAAGCTATGAAGGTGAGAACAAGTACAAAATTCAAAATAGAAAAGTAGAAAAACAAAGGAAGAAAAAGTTAACTTTTACCTCAACTCCTTCAAGCCATGGCCGTATTTTATTTATTTATTTGGATGAGAAATGGATCTGAGATCCACGTGAAAAATGAAGGAGGAAGTCACGGCTAAAAGGGAAAAAACAAAGAAGAAAAAAACCGTCAAAGAGTAAATGAGGAAACGGTAAAAGAAACGACTTACGTTTGAAAAGCTTTTAAAACCTTTCAAATTTCCTTAATTTTGTTTATATAACTTGATATTTTTGGAAATAATAATAATCCCAGATAAAATTTCGAAAATTTATCAAAATATAAAAATATTTATAATATTTATTAATTATATAAAGTTAAAATAAGGAAAATAGCTAAAAATAGTAAACTAGTCTAGAAAATTTGAAATTAAATGAAATAAATTTTAGAAAATTCATATGAACTTGTAATATATTTTTAAACATAAATAATAATATAAAATAAAAGTACATTCACAAAATAAATATAAAAAAATAAATTTAAATATAATTTTAATGAAGAAAATAGCAGAAAATAAGAAAACAGCCTTAAAAAAAAAGAAATCAACACGGTAAACTTTGGAAAAATTGTTTACTTCATTTTAAAATTATTATATTACAAAATATACATACAGTAACATATTGACCCGGATTAAAAATATGACAATAAAATATGATTTATGCAATTTAAAAATAACAAAATTGCAGAATAAACAAATTGCACTCAATATTGAAATATACATAACTTTCACAGTTTAACTCCGTCTTCAACGAAACGAAAAGCAGTGTTCAAGTTATTACATCTATTTTTATAATAAAAGATAAAATTTAAGATTTTAAATAATTTAAATTTGAAGTTTAAAAGTCACAGTTTGAACAGCTTGACCAAAAATTCACTTTACAGTAAAATATTCAAATTATACTAGTTTGAACTATAAATCACTTAATAATCATCATTTATATTTAAAAATGAAATGTTTGAAATAAAACAAATTTAAAATAATTTAAAAACAAAAGAAAGTCCAATTTAAATAATATACAAAAATCTAGGGCTGTTACACTCCACTAGGGTTATCGAAGCCTTTGGAAGAGGGATTTGTTCATTTACTTAGCAGTCTCCGCTCACACACTAAGTGCGGCTTTGGTATGTAAGGGAAGTAGAATCCAAAGGCCGGTGCGGCTTTGGTATGTAAGGGAAGTAGAATCCAAAGGCCGGTGTATTATATTATTAAACACTTCACTGGAGCAGGGAATAACTATCTAAAGCTAGAAAAACTAGCGCATTGTTTGTTGATTGCATCGAGCAGTTTGAGGCCATATTCTAGGCTCAGCCAATAAAATTTCTTTTTGATTAGCAGCTAAGGCTGGTACTACATCGGCCTAAATATGATAAAACAATGTGACAAGAGATACAAACATGAACTGTTGCATGATGTCCTTTGGCTTAATTGAACCTTTAATCTTCCTGATCTCATCCATAAGCATGTCATCCATAGATTGAGAAAGCCCTAACTTGAGGTGCAACAAATTAAGCAGATACATACTATTGGCAATGAAAAAAGCTGCTCATGTGATTCGTCTGTTTATTGGCACAGAGAACACCATTTGTCTATCTTAATCCCCGAGCTATATAGGTGATCAGCGGTAGGTAATTGAATACGTATTGCTTTCACACATTGACATTTTCTTTTAAATTTAGACTAGACAACT